>CM053582.1:140614617-140673309 GCA_028627135.1 Pseudochirops cupreus
GGGGAGGGGGGAAACACTGGGATGGCTGTTTTGGGGCGGTGGGTGGGGGAAATAGGGGGAGAAAATATATAACTCAAAATCTTGTGGAAATGAATGATGCAAACTAAAATAAAATTTAAAAAAAATAATAAAGAAAGACTTCAGAATTGTGATTAACTAAGTGAACAATCTTAGAAGAGAAGCAAAACGGGCCTCTTCCCCTAGGCAGAGAGGCAATGGACTAGAGACGTGAAATGAGACACACGTTTTCAGATATGGCCTTTGTGCTGATAATGTTTGATGTCTTACTTCTTATGGGGGGAAAGTTTTTATGAAAGGGGGCTGAATTATGGGTAGTGTTAAAGATGCAAAAGGGAGATCAAGAAAAACACTTTTTTAAATGCAAAAAAACTTCAGAAGGAGACACAAAAAGGTGATTTTTTTCCACCATGTAAAATGTTAATAAAGCCAACTTTACATAATTAAAATCCATAGTTTCATATGTAATTCAATCTTTTCGTCTTTGTTAGTGAAAAGTTTATGTATGATAATGTCAAGTTCTTCAAAAAAAACTTTAAAAAGAAAATTCATTGAAGGATGATGGTAGAGGAATGGCCCAGAGGTAGTATTGAGGGACAAGAAGTACTGCTGGTCAATTGGTTTTTTGGCCTCTGAGAATTGAAGTGACCTGAGAGTGGGCCTCTAGGAGGGGGTTATAAGGAATGTGCTCTACTAACAGATGGCCTAGGACAGCATTTATTAAATGCCTAACTATGTAACAGTCACTGTTTTGGAAATACAAAGAAATGCAAAACCAAAACAAGCAAAAAAATCAGTCCCAATTCTCAAGGAGCTCACATTCTAATGGAGTATCTATTGATTAAGAAATATAGAATGAATGTTATTAAATAGTCATCTTAAATATAATTAAAATAAAGGGCTATTATGAATCTAATGTTAACAACTTTTACAAAGCACTTTAAGAAAATAATAATGATAGTTGGCATTTATAGAATGCCCACTATGCATTAGCTATTATTCAGTGTTCACAAATATTATTTCATTTATTTCTCAGGACAACTCTGGGAGGAAGGTGCTATTATTATCCTCAGTTTACATATGGGGAAACAGAGGCAGGCAGACGTTAAATGACTTGCCCAGGGTCACACAGCTAGTAGGTGTCTGAGGACAGATTTGAACTTAGACATGCAAGTACTTTTCTTGTAATAACTCTGTAAGGTAGGTGAGATGTGGATTTTCCTTCTAATTGGGTATGTCTATCACGTTGCAGATGAGAAAACAGAGACTCCAGTAAGTTGCTCATGATCAGGACAAGTCACATGCTCATGATCTCATACCTAATAGGTTTCTAGGTTGGATATTAAAACTCTATCTCCCCTCTCCAAGACCAATGCTCTATCCACTCTTCCACGGCATTAATCACAACTGCATTTACATACATTTGAAAACTATATCCTCCACCTATGCTATTCATTCAGTCTTCAGGTCTAATTGCTTGTTTAGGGATTTGTTGAATCCCCTGCAAAAACTCCTTGACTTCAGGGCTCTGTGTCTTGGGAATAAAGCTCTGTCTGGGAGACAGGACACCTGTGTTTGTTTTTTTTTAATCCACTCTGGCACTGACTTGTGTCCCCTAAGGGATTAGTCCCCTCAACCCTCAGATTCTGTTTTGGTTTCTGCGACACAAAGATATTTCTTTCTTCTTAATGCCTTAGTAGGTATTTTTAGCCTTCATGATATCTTTTTAAAGCACACTGAATTCAGCAGAAGCCAAAAATCAGGGTGCCAAATGCCACTCTGGTTGGACCTGTATTCTTCATACTCCCCATGGGCCTCAATTTTCACCTCAGCAGTAGTGTCCCATTGGGTGGAAATGAGAGGAAAAGAGCTGTCATTTACTTGCTTCCGAGGTTATCACTTGAGAAATTATTTTTTAGCCCCCAGCTGCAAATGATCTCTCCTGCCTTGAATTTCTTATAGCACTTTGTCTAAGTCTCTTCTAGTTCTTGTCATATCCTACCTCATACCATATTTATCTGTGTAGATATCTTATATTAATCACCTTCTCACCATCACAGAATACAAAGCAGTCCCCTAACATTTAAGAATAAACCATATATGAAAACAACTTTAAATGACAACAAAATTCAGTTCACGTATAATGGACAGTCGTGGTAATAACTTATGAGAGATCTTACAAAGTTGGAGTGGGTCTGGTGTACCTCCAGTGCCAACCACTTTTTAAAGTTCTATTCATGTTCAACTATTTGGGGAGACTGAGCTTAGGGGTGGAACGAAGCTTGAATTTGTTGGTACTTGTCTCCTTCTAAAAGGAATCAATTTTTTTTTAAATGGGAAAAGACACCACCTGTGAAATGAGAAAAACCAGAACAGGAAAAACATGCATTTCTATCTGCTAAAAGCTTAGTTCTAGTTTGGAAAAGCTCTCTCTGTGGCTTGCATGGTGGATTCTGGGAATATGGCGTCAGAAACAGGAAAACTGTAGACCATTGTCCTTATCCAAACAGAAAATTTGCCAGCAGCTAAAATATGTAGCTCACCACCTGGGTAAACGATGAAATCGTGTAAGGGCCAATGTAGTCTTGGCACTGCAGCCACTGTGTATTATAATGAGGGTGCATCCTCCCAGGTCTCCTCAGGGATAGCTCTCTTTCTTGAGTTAGGGGGTTGGGCAGCTGCTCCATCCATTTCAGACTGAGAAAAAAAGGTCATCAGTCAGTTCCTGGTTCCCCTGTAATCATAACTCCAAGCCAGTTTGGTGTTCTTGTGTCCTTGAAGTACTCACTGATGCCAGCCTTTAATGGGTAGTAGGGTATGTAGAGTAAAAATAACCTGCTGGCCAACTTTTCTTCAGTTTCACCCAAAGTGGTCGGGGATAGATGCCAATTACTCAAGAGCAGGCGTATGTCTTTCTGGGAAGAATTGTTTTCCCTAGCAAATGGTTTAATGTTATACCCCTCAGGCTTCCAAAACTTTCCTCTCCTTCTGAGGGCTCCCTGCTTTTTTTTTTCCCCTCAACCTCTAGTGGATTTTGGGGATAAACATATTGACAACTGAGAGACACTATTATTAACTCACCTAACATATTAACTATGTCAGTATTTTACTATTTTTCCTGGGTTTGTAATGGTTCAATAGCTCAAAATAGAACATTTCTGGTTCTGCTGGACATGCTGAGTTATCATTCACAAAGACAATGGGCTTCTGGAGGAAGCTGATCACTGCCAAGGCCACCTTATTTGGGATTTGTGGTTCATTGGTTAACTCAGAGGGCAACTTAAAACAGATGAGAATCTGTGAGCAAGTGCCTGACGCAGACATGCACGAGTTTGTTGGGTCAAAAAGAAAACTTACTATGAGAAAAAGAGCTTTGGAAAGGCTAAGGATGACCAGGGGAATCATATTCTTGACTGATAATGTCGAGGAGTAGAGCATAGTGGATAGCATTGGACTTGGAGTCAGAAACAACATTGTATGACCCTGGGCAAATCAATTAACCTGAGTCTTAGTTGACTCATTTGTAAAATGGAGATTATGGCACATAGCATCTACCCTGAGAGCTGGGAGGATATAATGAGCTAATGTGCGTAGGCTTTGAAGACCATAAAGTGTAACACAAACATGGAATTTTAACAGCAGTGAGAAAAGTGCTAGATTGGAGAAGAGCACTACCTGTTGGAATCTCAGCTCTTCACTTTACTATCCGAGTACAAGCAGTTCTCTGAACTTGTTTCCTCATTAGTAAAATGAGAAAGGTAGATGGTGACCTCTAAAGTCCCTTAACTAAATCTATGATTCCATTATTGGTTTATACTTTGGGGAAAGAATTTTCATCATGAATGGAAAGGCACAATGACTTGAGACCTCAAACTGTTGTAAATGATAATTTATTAGCAGAAAATTGCAATGGAGCCTACAACTCTCAACCTTTTACTAATTACCATTATCA
Organism: Pseudochirops cupreus; assembly: GCA_028627135.1. Taxonomy (NCBI): domain Eukaryota; kingdom Metazoa; phylum Chordata; class Mammalia; order Diprotodontia; family Pseudocheiridae; genus Pseudochirops; species Pseudochirops cupreus. The sequence continues at coordinate 140,618,588 of CM053582.1, forward strand.
CAAGACAGACAAGGATGGATATCAATTTAAACACAGATAGAAGCTGAAATTCTTTTTCCTTCTACGAACACCATGTGACCATTTGTTTTTATATATAAACACTGAAGTTTGTTATTTCTCTCGAGAATTAAAATTATACTAGATTGAACCTTCAGAAAAGATAAAACAATTCCATCTCCCATACATGGTGAGATTCAATATAAAAGGAAAGTTTGCTATTTGTCTCTTAGCATTTTATGATCTAGTCAAAAATACCCGTAAGGAAAGCCACCTTGACATGAGCTATTTTTCAGCCAAGGCTAGAGAACAGCCAATGTCAACACTTTGGAATGGTGCTAAAGAATTAAACTAATTCTAGTGGCAATGGTCACACAATACACACACCCACACACCCCCCCCCCCCCCACAAGCACAGCAGGGAAACACACCAATTTTAAAGCCCTTAAAAAAAAAACCACAATTGTAAAGAGTCAGAAATTAGGATTAGCCACTCTGGTGTAAATTTATTCCAAATAGAAATTTTTTAAAAAGGATTCATCAGCTATAATTTAATAAGGGTTCACAATTTCATCCCCATCCCATTTGGAAGACATATGTGCATCTCTGTAACATTCATTCCCAGGGAACATACAAACATTATAGCAGAATGGTTGCCTAGTCAAAAAAAAGTTTGCTTTGAAAAAAAAGAAATGATGATGGTGGTAGAAAATCCCCATTTTAAATAAAATTTACTTACGAACTAAAATAAAGGTCTTCAATATATCTAATATTACCAAAAAGCATTTATTGAGTGTCCATTTTGTGCAAGGGATAGAATAAGAACCTGAAGGCTGTGGCTGATTTCACTTTAAGTGGGATTTCTGTGAAAACCTCAAAACGACCTTGGTGACCAGCAACTGAAGTGTGGCTGAATAAATTTAACTCTATTTAATGATACTATTGTCCCATAAAACAATGGGACACCATTGTCCCATTAGAAAAAATGCCTGAAGAGAATAAAAAAAAGAAGACATACAAAGTGTGGAAAGTAGAAACAGAAGTAGTCACATGAATTCTGGCTAAATAGACAGAAAAAGAGCAACAAACCTTTTTAAGTTCACATATGGAAAAGAAATCTCAGGTCAGATCAAAGTATTATTCTGTTTAAATTCATATGAAGGATTTTTAAATTTTTCAACTAAAGTATTTGGATTTCATGATTTTATTATTTCTGCTTCTCACTTATGTTGCTGAGAGTCCTAAGTTTGTAATAAAATTATTTTACAAAAAAAAGAAAGGATACAAGAAATTTTTTTTTTCAGGAACTCAGTATCACCTCTCTATTCCCCAGAGATTTCTGTGCATGAGTTAGATACTTAGTTTTGATTTTTAAAGTACTCTTTCATTGGACGGACATTTGAAAAGCTGATTAAGTGATTTAGAAAAAAATCTGAAAATGATTTATAAAAATGTTCATAAAAACTAAGTTATGAATGGAGAGTGAGGTATTGGTTTTGAAAGTGTGCAAATCAAGTAAGTGTCTGGCAGCATTAATTTTGCCCCCTTTCAAAAATGATAACATAACTAGCCCATTACAAAAGTTGGTGATTCCCTCCATTTTGAAAAGTTGAAGCACAATCACATGTAGCTTTTTTGGTCCCCTTCACCAAAATAGGCAGGGAGTTGACCATCATCCTCACATAAAATTGTCTTTTTTTTTTCTTCTCCAAAGGCATTTTAAAAGGAAAAAAAAATACAGGGATTATCTTAAGATGATACTTCATTTTGGCCCTTTTATTTTCCGGGACTGAACAAGATGTTCTCCCAAAATGTATACATATGTTTTCAGCCCTTAACTCTAACATCGTTTCTTTTTCAGAAAATAGAGTAGCTGTTAATAACCAAAGTGTGTATACATTTTGGGGGAACACTATGTATTTGACATGGAAGTATTAACTGAACATGATGACAATCATTTTATGAAACTGGATATTCAAGTTACAGTTTTAAAGCAGACCCCTTTAAACTTCAACTTGCTGGTGATGCTTAAATAGGACACGATGGGGGAAAAAGTATACAGGAACAATGCCACAATTCCAAAGAACTTCAACATAACATCAAGAGTATGCATTCCCTCAAAGTTTACATAGGGACTTTAAAAAGGAAGCAAACACCTGCCAGAGATCCATGTGTACATAAGCAAATCCAAGGCTTATACCAAGGAAACTGCTGGACAGTACTCATTCTGGAGGATAGAATCTCTCTGTGCTTCTGGCAAACTGAAGTTTATCTGGTACCAAAAGTTTAATAACACTCATTTCATGTATTAAGCACCTTATTATATGCTTAATGGAGTAGGAACAGCTACCATATGTATAATGGTTAGGCAGGGTGCCTGCCCACACGGCCAGGGAGCTGTTTGTTCAGGAGAAAGCAGGAAAGGTTAGTCATCTTAGTAGTAAAAATGTTTGCTGTAAGCGTCAAGGCAGTTTATTGCACTTACCAACTTGTCTACATACCTCCTGAGGTTAGAAATCTGACTTCAAAACAGGCAGTGTCTAATTGTGACCCCAACACCAATCTGAATACATTAATAGGTATAAAATACTAGTGACTCTAGACATCACCAACCTAAAAGCTAGTTTTTAAAAATTCATTGCCTAAAAATTCTTTAGTAGTCCTTCCTATGGTTAATGGATGTGTTAAAGTGAGTGTCAGTAGCCTAAAGAATTGTTACAACAACTGTGGGATGTAGTTCCCATGTTGATTAAAATATGTATTTGCTTGTACCTGGATTTCTTTTAGGCCCATACCCTTTAAGGATGATGCTCTGGAGATCAATTTACTGTGCTCTGTCTGCAAGACTGAGCTGGACTGATTAATGCACAATTATTCCTGATAGCCTTACATGCCTTTGGTCTGGGAGTCTGAACTGATCTGCCTGGCATTTACAATCCAAACTTAAAACTGATGCAAATCAAGTGCAACCACCCTAGGACAAGGATGACTGAATTTCTGATGTCACATCCAGATGGAATTTTGAGCAGTTCTTAGCTTAAAACTCATGCTCATTTTACAGTGTATAGGCGACTCTGAACACAGACTAAATTCTACCTACTAGCACTCTACTTCTCAACATGAAACAAGGAAAGCTAACAGACATCCTATATTCTCCAGTGAAAAAAAGCACCTGAGAAAGAAAGCCTCCCAACCAAAGCAGAAGCTCCAGAAGGCCTACAATGAAATTATGTACATACTCCAATTTACTCAACAATGTCAAGGTGGTAGGAAAAAACCATGGAACCCGGGTGTTTGGCATTTGGCTGAAGAGCAGGGAGGAGCAAACAGGAAGAGATTATGTGTCCTCATTTTAGACATTACAGACAACAGTGGATTTAAAAAAATAAAGTAGAAATTCTCATCTCTGTGTTGCAGAGAAGAAAACCTCCAGCCAAGTCTGTTGGCTAAATAAATCTCCACTGCTGCTAGTACACAAAGCTGCTGTTTCAATTTCTGTCACCAATTAGAACTTAGCTTAGTTCTGTCTCATTCATTTTTTTAAAGTCTGCTTAAAGCTTCAAAGAAATTAATTTACCAAATAATTTATTTCCTATGTACGCTTTTTTTTTTCCTGGATAAAACAACTTACAAGAAAATAACATTGAACCTGAAAGCCTACCAGATAGGGAAAGCAAAAGAGAAACCTTTTAAGCCACCTTTCACATGTAACTATCTCTTTAAACTATAAGCTAAACTTAATAATGGTAACAGCAGCCCTTCCTAATTAAGGCCCCAAGGAAATTTCACTTAGAACTTTTTTTACCACTTTAGCCTAAGTTTTTGCATCTGAAGCAAATCTGCCCCTGCAGGGTCTGGGACAAAGCTGGGCACACAAATACATATTCACCCCATAAACACTGGCTGATAAAATGTTCTGCTGGAAGACTCAGCGGTACAAAATAACTCAAGTCCAGTCGCACATGGATGCATATGAAAAATAGAGACTGAACAAATTCAAGCAACTTTTGTGTATACTGAACATTTTAGCAAGTGCAAATCTCACTCAGAAAAGAACTTAGTTTAAAAAAAATCCCTCTTTTTGTGTAGATTGGATAATCAGTGTAATGTTTTGTGTGTGTGCTGTTTCATCCACTATATCCTCTTTTTTCCCCATCTCTGTATTTGCCTGAATATATCAGCTCCAACCAAATAGCAGGTTAGCAGAAAACTGGGCAAGTGGAAGGGCAAACCTAGAAAAGTCATGTGCTACTGCGGAAAGAAAGTGGACAGGGCTGGAGGTGAGATGAACAACTCTGATGGCAAAAGGCAGCAGGCAGCCCTTGAGAATACCAGTCATGTTCCCTCCTCCCTCCTGGGAAAATACAGAAAAGGGACCAGGCAGTCCCACCATTATTCATGCATGGGTCAACACTAAGGCTGATCACTCTCTCTCTCAAAAGAGAATTTTCTAGAAATTCTTCAACAAACAAAAACGGGAAGGAGAGCAGTCGGAAAGGGAACTTAAACCCTATGTAGTGTTTTGCTGTTAAGACTGTTCTAGCAAGCTCAATGTCAATGAATGTTTCTTTTCTAATGTCTTCTTTTGTCACTTCAAAGCCATGAGATTCTCAACATCACTTATAAGGAACACTAAAGAAGAGGATAAGTAATTCTAAAGCGCTCATTAGGATTTACCACACTAAAATATTTTATTGTTAAAATCATCCTCAAATTTGAGGAATATTTTCGACTGAATGTTCTTTTAGAGATAATGTCAATGAATAAGAATGTTGTCATAGAATAATATTTTCTTCCTGCTGCCATCATAATTCAGTCATAATTCATTCGAGTCAATCTGACTTGTATTTAATCAAAGGATTTGGGGACAATTAATGACCATTTTAGAAACTAACTTTCAAAATGGAGATCATGGTCTATCAGAAATTACCTTACTTTCTAAGAATCAATTAAAACGGAGCAGAAACTATTGATTAGTAAACCCTGGGCACAAACCTGGCCTTTAGGGGGTGCACCAACTCTTCCAGGTCATGAGGTTGCCAGTTATTTCTTTATGGCAGTTAACTACATAACAATCTCATGGCTGAACGAGAATATCTACCCTTCGAATGGGTAGCCTCCTCACTTACAGGATCTGGCCCAGGATAACTAGCTGACCTAAACTCCACATCAACAGAAATCAGCCACCCAACAGTCTTATTCATTGTGATACCTCATTTAGTGTAATAAAAAAACTACCATACTCTAGAAAACACACAAGGAAATCTAAAATGAAAATATTCTCGTTAACATTATTCACATCCCAGTAATAAATTAACTTCCTTAAAAACACTTGTCAATTATTCCCTAAATCCCATCCTTAGTTGCAGAGGCAACAAGGATGAATTTTAAAAGTGCAATAAAAATCCTCTCGGCCTCCTCTCTGATTCAGGCAAGACTTTCTTTTCTTTTAGTGGTTTCCAAGACATAACTTCTTGTTTTGGTGACATTCTTCATCCATTAACTTAGGCAACAAGACACCATCTGAAGCACAGGAAGAAAAGTTTTATAAGCACAGCAATTGAATTAAAACATTAATATTGGAAGACCAAGGTATTGTTGAGTAAAAATACATCTTAAAAAAAATTCTGTTTATACTTTGAGCTACTGAAGCAGAAATTCTAGTGACCAGTTAGTTTGTATGGTGGCAGGAGGAAGCCTATTAAGCAAACCCACTTTGATCTTTCTAGATCAGGATTAACATTCAGACTTAATCGATGGCCAACACTTCACACGAGTCAGTGAAAAATGCAACTGATCTCAGGGAACCTAAATTGAACTTGCAACTTCGTGAGTTATGGTTTCTATTTTAACTAAAACACGTATCTGTCTAAAACTTGATAAATACTCAAAGGCTAGAATTACATTTTCAGTTAAGTTTACTCTTTACATCAGTGGTTCTCAATCTTCCTAATGCCGCGACCCTTTAATACTTGTATGTGGGCATATCTGCATGTGGGCGGACCCACCTGGAGAAGACAAATAGAGGAGCGGTGTCTCGGTTCCTAAGACCATCGGAAATATGTATTTTCCCATGGTCTTAGGTGACCCCTGTCACCCCTGTGAAAGAGTCATTTGATCCCCATAGGAGTTGTGACCCACAGGTTGAGAATCGCTCGTCTAGGGATGCTACCTTTAGAGCCCTTCTCAGAACAATGGTTTCCAATTCTTAATTGAAGGAAATGTTAAATTTCAATGAAGAGTTTAGTGAAAGCAAAGACATAATTTTTCCCTATCCAAGTACAGAGATCACCTGAAATCTATCCACTGGGGGATTAAGAATCCTTGATCTAGAATGTGGCCAACCAAAAGGTTCACGTAACTCAAATTCTTGTAAAATTATATAATAACAGAGGAGCTCATTAGGAGTTCAGAAAGCCACAGGATGCCAGGATCCCTGTAAGGGACTGTAGAGATTCTCTACTCCAAATCTCTCACTTTACAGATGAGTAAACAGTACAGTAAGTTTGGGTGAACTGACCAAAGTCACAGTCATCTAACTTGGGGTGTGAACTCAAGTTTTTAAACTCTTTTCAAAATTATTAATTCTTTTCCCACTATATTAGGATGTCTTCTTAAGCCCTGATGTACCTTTTAAATCCAAGATTAAATTAAGTTCAGTATAGCTATAGTGTTAGTTGTATTGAATCGTATTTGAATTCTTTGAAAACTGCAAACCTAGATATGAGACATAGAATAACTCTCACCTAATCAGAATCTCTCTCTCCCTCCCCCCATTAATCTGGAAAAATGAAACTTATTCTGTTAACAATGCATATATTTCCATCATTTGGTTCAATGAAGTAACTTTCTTATCCTCTTTGTTAACTTAAAAAGTTGATTTTGCTACTGGATACTACTTTATTTGTTTGTGTTATAATAATTGGTTGGACCTAAAAGTATAGATTTGACTCATAAATTTGGATCACCTAACTCTACACACAAAAGTTTCTCTATAAAATCAATCATTTATATGGCAAATATCTACTTAGTAAAGAGAAAATATTCTATAATATCCCTAAGATAATTTGGTTCCCAAATTTATGCATAATTGAACTTAACGACAGGTTACTAGCCAGTACAATACTTATACTTACTCTCTATGGTTTCAGACTCATTTAGTCCCAGATTATGAGCTTCTGTGGGATTCAGCTGCCACTGTAAGAGGCACAAACATTTCATTGATACAAAAAATACAAAAGTACTGCAAACTCCATACTTTCAAAACAATGAAAAAACAAGAAAAGAGTGCTTTATTATTGTCTTCTAGGAACAACTAAAAGGGCCTCTAGAGATCATCTAATAAGCCTGCTTATTTTACAGGTAAGGAAGCAGGCCCAGAGAAGTGAAAGGACGTGCCCAAAGAAAAGAGAGAGGCCTCTGAGTAGTTTCTGGGCAGAGTAGGAGGTTGGGCAAAGGGGAAAGGAGAAAGTTTCCTTTCCAAGAAATAGTTGTACCCACTAGACTGCCTCAGAACTGCCCTCCCATCCTACCTGGCTTGAAATTCCCATCTTTAAAGACCCACACAATCTTAAATAAATCTATCTGACCCATAACAATGCTGAAAAATCATTACAATTAAAACAGAAAAATAATTAGTAAGAAAGTTTTTTAAAAATTTATATTGAAAGTTGGCTTTTCAGGGAAGCAGTTTTATGAGGCGGATATGGTAGATGAAAATTTTCAAGAAGAATTTTTGGAGCTTTTGACATGAACTGCATTGATTCTTTGCTGGAATTTTTAATTAAAACAGCAACAAAAAACCCCAAAACCTCAGGGTGTCTGTCTAGATAATTACATTTATTTTCTTGAAGTAAATTTCCTTTTTTAGGATCTGAGAAAGAAATGAGATGTTTCTGAAGTAATTAGTTTAGAGTTTTGAAGAAAGAAAGAATAAAGGATTGAAAACAATGATGTCTGTGCATACACAAGAAAGAAATCTGCTTGAAGTAGAATCCTCCCCAGACAAAAGGTCTAACTGAGGAACAGGGAATGTGTGTGGGGAAGGGGATTTGAAAAAGCAGCACAGTACGTTCTATGAGGACAGATGTTTGCAAGTCTAATGCTCATAATTTAAGGGTCTCTATAGGAAATCCAACCAATCACCATAGTTTCCACAAATGCTCAAATAGGTGGGAAGTCATGCTTTAAAATATGCAGGGGACATCTTAACCACACAAAGGGAAGGACACTGCTGAAAAAACACTTTCATCTACTTACTGTGAATTTGCTAACACCCTCAAGTTCCTCAAACCTCATGTAAGAGATGTCTGCCTTCTTTTTTCCAACATCTACATCTCCTGCATAGATCTGTTTGATGCCTGCACCTTTAATTAAAGGCACACACTCATCACAGGGGCACTTAGTCACAAAAATCATGCTTCTTTCTTCTGGCTTGATTTCTTGACACCTAGAAATAATGAGAAAAACTTAGCAAGGTGTTAAGCTGCTGTTTTAAAAGAAAACTAAACACTCTGAGAGGGGACAAACTAGTTTGCTTAAAACTATACCATAGCAATTTAAAAAATTGTAATTAAGCTTCCTACTGGTGAAAGCACATTTGATTTAAGCACATTCACAAAAATTAGCTTTTATGAGACAGTAAGGTTTGGTACAAATTCTGATTATGCTAGACAAAAAAAATGGCAAATGTGAAAAGAAATGAAAAGGGAAAATGGAGAATCATAAGCACAGTGGGGTTACCATTCTACCTAACACTGCTTTGGGGGTTCAAGTCCAACATTTATTTAGGACCTATACTATATGTAAAGAGAACTATGTCAGATTTTATGGAGGATACAGAGATTAAGATTTCATCTGTGCCTTCATGAAGTTTAGAGAGTTTACAGTCTAACAAAGGACTCCCACTCTCTTAAAAAGCTCAGTAAGCACCTTTCATCATGCTTTTTACATTTAAGTTTTGAGCTGCATTTACTGTAATCTGATTCTAACATATTACCCTTGTCCTAACAATTTACTTCACAAAACAACGCCCCCACCAAATGCAGCAAATGTCACAGTAATGAAGTGTAAGCAAAAGAAGAGATTTCACAGGTCAAGTTCTTGCAAATTTTTGCATGTAAACTATGGCTTAGGAAGTAAGAACACTGAAAAGAGGCCACTCATACTTTCTTCTTCTCCCGGAAGTATCACTGCAGATGATAAGGATTTTAGTTCCAAATCCTCTTTGTTTTAAGCTACAATGTTAGTACTTGACAAGGAATGACAAGCCTTAGCACACTGTCTTGAAATTATTGAAAAGTATCTTATCCAGTTTTGTGCCAGTTAATGGTGTTAACACCATCATACCAGATTTCAGTATATCTGTCAGTCAGTCAGTCAGTCAGCAGATAAGCACTTATTAAAGACCTACTATGTGGCAGGCACTGTGCTAGGCACTGGAGATACAAAGAGAGGCAAAGAATAGCCCCCTGGTCTTGAGGAGCTCACCATCAGATGGTACATGCCTAGTTTTCTGAACAAGACAACAGAAAGATCAGCTGGTCCAACTTTAAGCACTAAAGCAACAAGCCCTCTGCTGCCTGTGGACCAGCCTTGATACATCTGGAAAGGTAATGAATCACCAGATAATGGGACCTTCAGCCAAAGCAACTAGTGGAGACCAAATACTAAGTTGCAGGGGAGCTGTGATCTGCACTGGTAGAGACAGTACCCATGATGAAGGGGATCCTTGAAGTATTAAAACAAACTGTATCATTTTGTAAAATGACATGCTACAGATATAAGAAGCAAAGGAGATCCAATATTGAGAGGCAGTGTAGAGTGAACTAAAAGCAAAACTTTAAGTAGTTCCAGGGTAGAGGGAAAGGGAAGGAAAGAATATTCATTTGGGCAGGGGGAGGAGATGGGAGACAGGAAATGGAGAAATATGGCTCAGATTCATCGTACTTAGCATTGTCAGGAGAAAAAAAAAATCAGAAAAGTTCTGGACAATAAAATGCCTTAGCCAAGGAGCCCAAGATGCAGGTCATTCATGAACAGCCAACTTTAGCAAAAATAATTCTAACTTTTTCCTGAAATAATGATGGTCCAGTATTTAAAAAAAAAAGCTATTCAAAAATGTTTGAAAGCCACCCTCTACACCACACTCCCACTCTTATTAAGAAATATACCCACGTGCAAAAACATTCCCATACCTAAATGTCAAAGCGTTCTGCTCAGCATGGACAATGTATCTGAACTTTCTTATCTCTCGGTCTTTCTGTTTGTCATCCATGTGTGGGAAGTCGGCATATTCAGATCCAACAGGAAAGGCATTATAACCACATCCTATGAAATACATGGCCCCTGTTCCATCACAGGTTTTCTGCAAATATAAGCAAACAACCGATATGTTTAAACTCATTAAGATGTTCCAAAATAATTCAACATGCATACATTACACTCTCCAAGTCATCATGTATTGCACTTGAGCATCTAGTACAATGCTTTGCAAATATTGGGTCTGCATACATTTCCTTTGACTAAACCATCAAGAAACAAATATGAAGCCCAATTCTTTTTGTTGAAATGTGGTCCTGCCAAAGTTATGTTCCAAGAGGAAAAAAATCACCACCAATAATCTCATACAGTTGGTGGATTTTACAATTCATTACCTTATGTTTGGTACAGTTCCCTGTTTAAGGTGTATTTTTAGCACTGTTTATCTTAATAGATTTATAAACTCCTGAAGTTCATAAATCACCTATTATACTTCTTGGCTACTGCCATATCTAAAAGAAGGAACTCTATGAATGTCTTGATTGAACGATGTGCTGCAAGAGATATTTTATGCCAGTATTAATTAGTAGGCTAAGAAGTTGAAAAATAACTTGAATAAGAGCTCCTGTCATGAGACGTGGAAAGAGGAGTGGTGGCAAAACACCTTTTCAAACAGTAAGCACGCCACTGCGACGTGGAGATGTTGGCCTCAGAAAGAATGACTAGAGAAAATGGGCCATGTGGATAGGAGTCTTTACTGAGCACCTACTACGTGTTTGCACAGGTTTTCCTTTCGACCTCAGAGCTTTTATTTGCTTCTTCAGTGTTCTAGGAGTCACTACAGGAAATTATCTACCAGTGGTCAAAGCTGGTGCTTTAATACTAGCTTATTAAGGTTTAGAAATAGGCTATGATATTCACAAATATAATGCAGAGACAGCAATGATTCATTCTGTAAAAGTCCAATCAAATGCCATTCATTCACATCTACTAAAAGCCCACCGAGGAGATGCTAGACAACACACAAAACTGAGATAAGAAGTGCAGCAGATCGAGTGCTGGGCCTGGAGGCAGGAAGACCTGAATTCAACTCTGGCCTCAGATACTTACTAGCTATGTGACCCTGGGCAAGTCACTGTTGCCCTCAGTTTCTTCATCTGTAAAATAAGGTGGAGAAGGGAATGGCAAACCACTCCAGTATCTTTGCCAAGACCCCAAACGGGTTCACAAACATTCAGATACGACTGAAAAACAACTAAACAAGAGCGCTGACTCTGTGCCAAGCACTGTGCTAAAGCACCTTATAATTATTATCTCATCTGATCCTCACAAAAACCCTAGGAGGTGGGTGCTATTATCCCCAACTTACGGATGAGGAAACTGAGGCAAACAGAGGTTAAGTGACTTGCCCAGGGTCACTCAGTTAATACAGGTCTCAGGCCAGATTTGAACTCTGGTTTCAGTGACTCCAGGTCCAATGCTCTAATCACTGTATCATCTCAATTCTAACTGCAAAAGAGAAGCATAAAACAAGCTACTACTTGAGTCTGGAAGAGGAAATTAATTTTGGTAGATATACAAGGAAAGCTTCATGGTTCAAGTAATATTTGAGTTAAGCTTTAAAATCTGTAACCGTAAAGAAGGAGACAACATCTCCGACACAGAGAATGGCAGGAGCAGAGTCATGGTGGCAATAAAGAGCAGGACATGTTTATAAGTCACAAGGAAAGCCAGTCTGGATGAGGCAAGTATGGTGAGTAGAGTAATATTCCTTAAGGCCTTGAATGGCAGGGTAAGGAGTTTGCTCTTTACTCAGGGGACAACAGGGGAGTGACAAGACTATAAATGTTTGTTGAAATAGTTTTTCTGGCAGAAGCATGAAAGATGAATTGGAGTACGGGAGAGACTGAAGGAAGAAAAACACAGTAGGAGGCTCCTACTATTCAATAATTAGAGGAAAAGGGGCAGCAATAAGAGCCTGTGGTGATGTAACTGGCAAGATAAGGTAATAGCCTGGGATATGACATTTGAGACTGGGTAAGGCACGATGCCAATTAAATTTAGTAAGCATTTATTAATCAGTTAATGCAATATATGCAGGGCACTGACCTATGAGGGAGACAAAAAAACAAAAAATGTTATGCCATCAAGGAATGTACATTCTACTAAGAGAGATCATATAAAACCAAGAAATAAAAGAGCATTTGATGAAGGAGAGAAGCCTAACAACAAGGAGGATCAAGAAAGACCCCGGAGGCCGAGTCTTTAAAGAAACTGATGATGCTAAAGGTCAAAGATGAAGAGGGAATGTATCCTTGGCATGAGGCACAGTCTATGCATAAGCATGGAGCTCAGAGACATAGGGCTAAGTTTGGAAAACAGTGAGCTGAAATACTGGAGCAGGTGACAATCCTACATTTTTAGAAATGAAGGAGCTGGGGCCTAAATCTTGGCCTTCCACTTCTCACTTCCATGCCTCTGCATGGGCTACCTGGGCCTCCATGCCTGGAAGGTATTCCCTTTCTTCCTCTCCTCTCTTAGAATCCCTAGTTTCATTCAAGGTTCAATGGGTATAATATTTGCTTTGTGAAACCTTTCTAGATCCCCCCAGTTGTTGGTGCTTTCTCCCTTCTCAAATTATCATGTACTATAGACACTTACCTATTTATACATCTCATCCCACTCCCTCCAAGTAAAAGTCAAGTTCTTCAGGTCATGGACCTCAAGTACCCCTACCTAATCCCTAATTAGTATCCCGAATGTCTGGTATAAAGTGACACTCAATGTCAGCTGGATCGGAAACTGGAGGCTAAATAATCTGCTTTACATGTGATGGGGACAGTGATAGTAGTTGGAGACCTCAGGACATATGGAAAATGTTGAGATCAATCATTAAGGAAAATGAGATAGCGAGTTAATGAGAGCTGAATATAAACATGAGAGTTGACCAACAGGAGCATTTGACACACATTATTGACACTTCATTTATGTAATGACTACCTGACAATTTTAACTCTCCAGAACAATCATAGCCCAGAAAGGCAAGAAGGATTTCTGAGCTACCAAGATAAATGTGACCCAAGTCTCTCCCCAGAAGTCCTTGCTCTAAACTTAAAGGAGCTCACTTCAGGCCCTGATGTACTGTGTGTCTATTCTAGACCCAATCCTCTTACAGGTGGTTATCTACTTTCTTAGTTCAATGTAGTCTGGAAGGGAGTGCTAGCTAACAAAGGGAAAGAAAGAGAAGCAATAAAAAGTTTTCTCCAAAAGCAGGACAGCCTAGGACCATGGGTGTAGGGAATCCAAGCCCTACACACCTCAAAAGCTCCTCAGGGAATCATATGACAATTATCACAGCACAACCTAACGATGAACCTGCATCATCAAGAAAAAGTCTTTAAGAAGTAAATACACAATCCATTTCATATAGTTAAAAAAAAATTAAGCACTTCAACAAGACCAAATAAATACAATCTGCGTATAATCTGCTTCAGAGAGAGATGTTTCCATAGAACAATGGCCAAAATAAAAGTCTCTGGCACCTAAAAGGATAAGGATTAGTTCAGGATAGCTATCCCCAATGATACTAAGTATTCATCTAGAAGGGAGGCCAATGACTCCCTTGCTAAGATAACAAAGACCAGAAGCAAACCAACCTACCACAGTGAACTGGAAACTCAACTAAATTCAACAAACATTTGTTAAGCACCTTTCCTTGTGTGCAAGACATTATGGTAGATGTCAGAGATAAAACAGGGAAAAGAGAGCCTTTACTCTTAAGGACTATAAAATATAGCAGGGCTCAGACTGCTCCTAGCCCAGTAATCCTAGTGTAGCTCAACCTGTCACACCTAAATGGTTGTCATAACGGACAGACAACAATACTGCTGTGGGACTGAGACAAATGTTCAGGGACCTAACAGATCCCTACTTACTAAGACCACCCTAAACAATCTAACACACCAAAATTCCAACTCAGCTCAAGCTCTACTCATAGTGTATTAGGATTAGAATCAGGCAACAAAATAGAGTAAATGGAGATAGAATTGCTAAGAGTTCTTTCATACTTACAGATTTCCCTTCTGCCCAAATCACGGCTCCAACTCCTGTTTTATGATCCTCTGAAAAAAAAAATCAAGCAAAAAAAAAAAAGGTGAGTTTAATTTAGTAAGAAATTTGAGCCACCTAGTGTTTGGAGGAAAAAGTGCTTTCTTATCAGAAAAACTAAAATCATAATATAGCTCACATTTACATAGTGCTTTAAGTAAGCAGGACAAGTGTTATGCCCACTTTACAGATGAGGGAACTTACTTAGAAATATTAAATTACTTTCCCATCAACACATAGCTAAGAAATGTCAGATCTATGAATATTTTTACAAAGGTTTTTTTTTCTTTTATTTCAATGGGGGGTGGGGCAGAAATATTTCTGTTAATTAAACTAAAATATAATTTAAAGCAATTCCAAAGCCAGGATTTGGTCACCGGTTTTCTAACTCCCAAGTCCAGAGTTCTTCTCAAAAAATGTTATACGGTTGCTTTGGCAACAACAGATCCCTTCATTGTTCCCAGAAAGGTACTGAATTGGAACTGGAAGGTTTCCAGTGTAGAAAGTCAGGTGCTGCGTGCCAGTGCTTGGCTGGGATGGCTGAGCAGACCATAAACGCCATCTCCGTGACCCACGCCCTGCTGCTGTCAGAGTGAATCTGCCTGACAGCCAGAGACTAGGAAGGACACTGAGTTTGGAGACAGAGTGTGCTTTCAAGGCTCAGCTCTGCCACGTACTAGCTCTGAACCTTGAGCCTTAATTTCTGCAGATTTAAAATCGGGGCACGTTTGCTCACAGGATGGTTGTGATGAACTTTAAAGGGTTCTTTAACTGTTAAAGGCAGCTAGATGATACAGTGGAAAAATGGTTTAGAATCAGAGACTCCTCTTCCTGAGTTCAAATCTGGCCTCTGACATTCACTAGCTATGTGACCCTGGGCAAGTCACTTAACCATGTTTGCCTCAGTTTCCTCATATGTAAAATGAGCTGGAGAAAGAAATGCCAAACCACTGCAGTATCTTTGACAAGAAAATCCCAAATGGAGTCAGAGGGCTAAAATGACTCAACAACAACATAACTATTATTGCTATGAACTATTTAAGAAGTGAGATCAGCTCAGTAGTGGGTGCAGGCAGACCATTTCATAAGCATAACCAGAGCTAAGTGGAACTTTTCAAATCTTTCTTTAAACAAGCATGTCACAGCTGCTAATCTTTTCCCCCAAAGTGAGAGGATTAAAATTACATAAAAGTTTCTAAAATAGTGGGTTTAAGATTCTCATTGCTCCCAAAAATATTCAGATCTCACCTCCTGTCATTTTGGCACAGGGTAATCATGGAAAAGACAGAAAAATCTTATAGGAATAGTCTTGTGGGAAAAGCACAAGCATGTGAGAAACAAATACATTTTAAAAGTGATTTAAACAGTTGCTATGAGATTTATCAAGATTTTGTTTAAAACACATTTTGCTCCTTTCCTGCCTTTTTCAGCTTACCTCAAGAAGGAACAAAAAGTTCAATTTGTGACCCCATGTTCATCTCTGAAGTAAGTGACAGAGGTCATAAACATAAAATATAGTAAGACTGAAACCTCTGTTCTAAGAAATGTTGTATTATGTAATAAACAAAAATCTGAAATAAAAAAAATTCAAATCCAAGTTTTATGAGTCTGCTTCTCCTCCCACTAATATAAAGGTTAGTTTTAAGTTAGGCAAGGTTAACTGGTATTTTTAACAAAAAATCATTTTATATTTATATCAGTCATTAGTGTAAGAGTATTAATGAAGCTTATAAGCTTGAAACACATAGGCCCACTCAAAATTTCCAACAGCTGTACAACCCATCCTGAGGTCTTTTTCAGCAGAATTTGGGGTTCTCCTCTCCCAGTTGATTAAATAAATAGCATGTTGAAAGATCAATTTCTTCAGTACAAATACAAAGAAATCTTATGTCATTGAGATTTAACCATGGGAGTAGCTGATAATAGAACTAATTCTTTAGATTTAAGAGAAAAAAAATCACTCTAAGGACTGAATCTATAGTTTATACATCCATCCCATAGCACACAAAGCCAATTATCAACATATAGCAGTGAAAAACATCTGCCTAATATAGTGGTTCTCAACCTTTATAATGCCGCCAACCCTTTAATACAGTTCCTCATGTTGTGGTGACCCCCAACCATAAAATTATTTTCGTTGCTACTTCATAACTGTAATTTTGCTCCTATTATGAATCGTAATGTAAATATCTGATATGCAGGATACAATTTCATTGTTACAAACTGAACATAACTCACAGGTTGAGAACCGCTGGCCTAATACTTCACTTTCATCAAAGTAACATTCTCCACTCAAATTAAGAAATTTAGACTAGTAGGGCTGTCACACAATATTGGTTTCTTTTTTGTTTTCAAAAGCAATTGTCAACTTGCATTTCACTTTTCCTCTCAAATTCCTTGTGAGGCAGGTGCAGATTTCATCATCTAAATACCAGCTAACTAGCATTTATATATAGCTCTTTATGGTCTGCAAAATGCCTTACAAAATCTCATTTTAGCCTCAAGAAAACCTTGTGTGATAGGTGGTATTACTACCCCCGTTGTACACGTGAGGACACAGAGACAGACAGAGGTTATGTGAAATGCCCAAGGTCACGTAGCTAGATTTTGGGACTAATAGGAAATCAGGTCTTCCTGACTGCCAGGCTCAGAGCTTGGTGCACTAAGGTGCCACCTTGCTGTTACAGATCAACAAAAGGTGTATGGAAAAGCTGTGGCCAGAACTCAGCTCTAGACTTTCAGCTTACAGGCACAAAGTACTGAGTACATAACCAAGATTTCCCAAATAAGATCATACTAATATGTGGTGTCCTGGGCTTAAGCAAGCAATATAATTGCCTATTTTTCATTTGGGGATCAACCCCTTTAATTTCAATCTGATAACTGTCAGAAAGAATAAGAAAAATGTCTGTCAGTTCTGGTTAAGAAGAGAATGAATGACAAAAAACTGCATCACAAGGTTTTTAATAGGTATGGGAGCTAGACCTGTGACATCAACAGTATAGAGAATTTGGGTCAGGAAACTCTTCATCTTCTCTGCAAGGTAAATGGAGAAATAAATTCTCATTTACCCAAGATTTAGTGCCTGTTTTGGAAGCCTCAAAGCTATGGAAGAAATGTCTAAATATACTTTCATAGAATTCTATAATTTTATTGAAACTATTCCTGCTATTCTCTTCATTCTCATTGTTTTCTCAACGGACAACAGCGAAAAGTTCAAATTTATAGCAACTTAGGAAAATTCTGAGGTCGCCCCAATAGGATTCTGAAGCACTCTCTCATAGAAGCTGGAAGAAACCTTAAAGATTATTCAGTCTAACCCCTTTATTTTTCAGACTATTTCTCTTAAGATCACAAAATGTTGGCAGGGATATTTTATATTGTGATTGTGGTTTCATACAATTTATAGAAGTCTCATCCTATAAGTTTATGACATTAAAAATAGTAAGCAGAAAGCACCTTGGATGTAATCTTAACATATGGTAGAAATAATGGAACTAACAGATATCAACTCAACAATTTCTAATCAAAACCAAGAGATCACATTTGCTTTAAAATGGAGTAATTTTTGCCTGAATAACATGAGGCAAAAAAAGCCCAAAGAAAATGACACACATTGTTTTTACTTTCTCTAATAAAAATTGGGATAAATTATATCATCTTTATCATTCACAATCAATTTGAAATAAACTGGCCATACTGACATTTTGGATGAAATAACTTTCAAATTTATTTTTAAATCTGTGTTTTCAATAACAACTCACATATACAGATGCATACATATGTATGAAGAGAGGAGAGAGTGCTCTAAGGTTTGCAAAGTGCCTTTCTCCTATCCACTCTAAAAGACAGGTAACACAAGTATGACTATTTCCATTTTACGGATGGTGAAATTGAGGGTCTGACAGATGAAGTCTCTGGTCCATGACCACACAACTAGAGGGTCTAAGGGAGAATTTGCAAGTCTGGCACACTTTCCACTCAGTAGACCAGGCTGCTCTTCCAAGTCTACCTTTATATATGATTTAAGTTGTTGTTGTTAGATACACCATCTTCAACCAGCACTTTCATGAAGTAAACACTTGTTTTTGTGAAGCTCAGAAAGGGACAAATGACTCTGATAACTTGTTATCTTTGGACTTTTAAAGGAAGATTATTTTGACATGTACTAACTAGAAAGGCATTCAACTAATGAGGTAAAAGGAAATCTATCTGGTTCATAGGGACCTTTCAGTGACCTGGAGTTCAAAGATGCGGGCAGTAGGGAGTGGGGAGTAACAGCAATGGATAGTTAAGTAAGTTTAACACAAAACTCTTATCCTACCTGATCATCGGTTTCCTCACCTATAAATGACAGGGTTGGACAAGATAGCTTTCAAGGTCCCTTCCAGCTCTAGACCCATGATTCTTCCCTAAGGGAACCTTTCTCCAGAGCCGCTAAAGTACCAAAACTAACCGCTGAATTTTGCTAACTTTCTCTATTCTGCCTGCGTTCTGGTGGAGGGGCTAATAAGCAATAAGAGAGGTCAAAGATAGACAAAAGAAAGAATCCCTAGATAATCACACCCTAAGTAATCACAACTTGACTACATAAATGTGGCAAACTGATGACAAGGAATCATGACACTATTCTAATACTATGGCTGCCCAGCCAAGTGTCCTACTCACTCATCTATGCTATAATGAGGCAAACTTGTTTAAAAGCAAATGAAATGCTAACATGAATGAGCTGAATTGCAGCAATGTTTGATACAGATATACTACCAGCAAGCCCCAATTTACAAACTAAGAGCAACTCACCGGTCCGGTAGGCCAATAACCTGGCCTGTACCATGCAGTGCCTTGCAATTTCTTGTGGTAAGCTTTGATTGTGAATTTCATTAATCTGCTCTGGATTGCTACAATAAAATCCGAAGTGTTTAAAGTTGGGCACACTGGAAGCTACTGTGGCCAAAAGCAGAATAAGGTCTTTCATATTTTGCCTTAGATTGCTAAAGTATGGATTTTCACACAGGTTCTCCAAGCCTACAGTCATCAATATTTGCTTATGCATTTCTTCATTTGAAACCAGAAATAACATTTCATATTCCTTTATTCTTTCTTGTTTACATTCAAAATAAAAGTCAGAGTTAAAGTCAGGCTGTGTTTTTGCAATTCTTTGAATAAAATCACATTTGCAGGAGGTTTCCTCTACAAACTGCACCATATAACACACCAAAGGTTGAAGCAAGACACACACATGGGCCCGACTGTTTGACTTCAATCTTTCCACCGCTTTGGCATCTAGTTTTGCATCTCCAGTACTCAGTGGATTGGAAGCTTCATTAAGCAAGCTTATTTCTGGATCAGCAGGCCAGTAGGATATTCGGTTTACTCCAGCTGGAACACAAGACGTAAAAGATCTGAAACACCTTGAACAAATCTGAACATCATCTGAAAGACCCTGACACCTGAGATGTATGTGATAAGCCTATCATCAACAAGGGCTGGACAGCTTGACACAATGGAGGTCTATCAGTGATCTGCCTGTGATGCAGACTCAGAGAAAGGGGCTACTAGAAGTGGGGGTTTTCAAAGCATAATCCCAGGGCTACTGGTGGGAAGAGAGAGAGCTCTGAAGTCCATGAGTTGTGGCACTGTTAACAGTACAGAAATTTCTGAGCTTTGGTTTCTGGCATAGTTTACAAGATAGTTAATAAAACTCTTTGTCATCTCATTAACCTTTTGGTTATCTCATGAATAGTAATATCTTCTAATCTTGGATGGGGTGGGATCGTACAGCTAAGCAGATGTGGGTGGGCTCAATAATCTCCAATGTATTTTGCCCCACCAAAGTAATTTATTTATTCAAACATTTATTAAACACTGTATGCAGAAAACTACACCGGGGGGATAGGAAGATGGGGAAGACAAAGCTTAGGAAAGTCAGATCATAGATTTAGTGCTGAAAACAGATTATAGTGCCTGACCTTACAGAGGTTAAACTCTACAAGACTCAAAAAGTTGGCTAAGAGGCACTGTTCTGCCTATGTCTGCTTCCTCTTCCTCTTGACTTCTTGAACTGCAAAGGAATTATGGTGGTTTCTTCAAGGCCACTAAGGGAAATCATTCCTTTGCCTTTTACAGTAACAGCCCCGTTCCCAAATCAGCGCTGCTGGTAAAACCTCCAAATTAGTACCAGTGCTGATGAAAACTGATGCCCACATATTTCTTGTAACAGTTATCCAAGAAAAGAAGGTAAGAAAGAAAAATCCTTATAAAAGGCCCTTGTGCCAGTGGCGGATGCTGCAGAAATGTTTACTTCATTATCTTCACAACAGCTAAAGATATGGAAGCACAATAAAACCTATAGAAACCCAATTCATTATTTAAGGATTTGATCATCTGGGAGGATCAAACCATATCTCCCAAAAGATAGAGTAAACATGATTATATATAATATATAAAAGTATGTACACAGCTTTCTTATATCAGGTTATATATGTCTTCCCCTGTCCGCCGCCCCAACAACATTCTAAAAGAGTTTGACTGAAGACTGCTTTTAGTTTCCTCCATTTCATTATCTCACTTAACAAAATCCAAACATTTTTTAATTGAAGGAAAATTGAGCATACCTTTATTTCCCCCTCCATATAAGATTATTTTTGATTCTTAATTTCTAACACAATAAACCCTAATTCTTAACAAGTCTAAGGAGGCTTTCAGTGTGTTTGCCTATTAGAAGCAACACTGTCTATGTACAACGTTTGGGCCTACACATAAATATATACTGAGCTCAGGAGTGGAATGTTCATATGTAACTTCCAGATGAATAACAGAATAAGGATGGATAAAACTAGAAGAAATGAAGATGTAAACAGGAAGATGAAGAAAGAAGATACTGGACCCAGAGAAAGACCCTTTTCTAGATACCAGTGGTACCAAACTCCCCTGTTCACGTCTCTAAGGTCCAACTTCTGAATAAGTACTTAAAGTATTCTAAATTCTGAGCTGGCAAACATGCTGGCATTTGAAGTTAACCAATTAGAGAAATTCTTCAAAGCACTCTTCATCTGTAGTCCACTGCTTCTCTTTGATTAATTTATCTTTTAATTTTGTCCCCCATTCCTAATCCATTCTCAAGTTCTCTAAATTCTTCTTTTATAGTCTGCATTTATATCTTACTTTCTGTTACCACCCTATTCCAGGCACTTATCTCACACCTAGATCACTGTAAGAGTATCCATTAGGAGAACATAAACAACTCCTAGCCTTCCCTCATCTACTAACCATCTTGTACAATACCATCAGATCCATCTTTCTTAGAACACTGCTTTCATCACTTTCAATGTCTCCCAATTACCAGAAGCATGAATCCCTTTCCCCTCCAAGTGGTAGGCCCCAAGCAGCGAATCAATTACAGAAACTAACCATGCAGATGGAAGGGCATTAGCTGTCACCTTGTCATAACCATAATAAGTAATTCTGGAACTCAGAACAAGTAGCATTAAAGATGGCCTAAGACAGGACACAAGATCCTATGAAAGAAGAATTCCAAGGGACATTGCTCTGTGGAGGATGTAAGAGGAAGAGCATGGCCAGGTCACAGACCAGAAGAGAGAAATTAACCCAGGATGTAAAGAGTAGGAAGAATCAAGGAATAGTTATAATTATTTTTATTAACTAGGTATTAAACTTAGTTGTTTCCACCACCTGAAAGTGAGTATTTGTCAGCATTCTCAAAATTGCCATACTGTGGTCAACCTGCCCTAGTACAGCTCTGTACTTACCTCCCTTCTCTGCCAGCATTTTCAGTGGGAAAGGAAATTGGGACAAAATTCATTATCATAGTTTCCCCCCTCAGTAGAAATACACCTGAAAGTACCAAGGAGGAAACCCTATCCATGGCTTCTCATCACATGCTCCTCCACCCTGGAAATGCCCCATGGTTCTCAATCACTGGTTCTTCCCCACTCCCAACCTCCTTCCCATGGGCCAAAATATAACTGCTCCCCACAAAAAGGGGACTTCTAAGATGGAGGATAAAAATCCAAATGTGACTGGCATTCAAGCCCCTCAACAATCTGTCTTTTTTAAATCTAATTCTTAATATTCAACAACACAAACACTCTAGGTCTACTCATTGACCCTTGAACACTACCTGGCTCTTACTACCTCTATGGCTTTCCTCATGCTATTCTGTCCTACCAAACAATATCTGTCCCTCAAGATCTACTCCCTCCATGAAGCTCTGTCCAACCACATCAACTTACAATGACCTCTCTCTCCCTTGAAATCCTTTATTTACTATTTTACTCATCTGATTTTTGTAAATACTGCCTTGAATTTTGACTTTACATGTCATGTATGTTTTATCTGCCTGCTAAAGCCTTCTTGAGAACAAGAACAATTCTGTAACTCCCCAGAATAGACATATATGGTAGTCTTCTTAGTTATCTATTTTTAGAACAGAATCAGATTTTTTTTCAGCGATTAGGGCTGCACAGTATATTTCCTTCAATTTAGTGCTTCAGAGGTTAAAGTGGCCTGCCCAAGTTAAGACTATTAGTCAATCAGTGGCATCCTAGAACACAAATTTTAATATGCCATCTCCTCTGTAACTAATTACTATAGACTGTTCTCAGCTAAACTTTATTTAATCTACAATGACGCCTGTTTCCAATATGCATTTCTACACTTACCATTTACAATCATTTTCAAACAAGCTGAACATGGTTTTCTGGAAAAATAAAGATCACAGTTTTTCATCTTTGACCCATGTCTAATAAGAGCAATTTGCCCAGCATGTAAATCTTCACTAGAACAGTGGAGACCAACAATTTTCATGTTTTTCACCACCACAAGACCAGTTTTCTTCACCTATATCAAAATATAAAATATTATTTCATTAGAGATGACACATTTAGCAAGCATACCATAGATAACACTTGGCTTACTCTAATAAAAGGATTGGCTTCCTCATCTGAAAACGAAATGAGCACAAACATTTAAGGGCAGGTACTATATCATAGTTATTTTTGTAACCCCAAAGCCTTGCCACAGTCCCTTGCACACAGCAGGCATTCAATAAATGTTAAGTGAGTTTGGTGAATTTATTCTAAATAAACACTGTAAAAGTTTAATAAGTTTATTTGACCATGTTGAAGAGTTCCACCCTATATTCTATCATCTAAATTATTCACAAAGTTTGTAGATGTCCTTCGTTTGTTCTGATGATATGTGGTAATATAATGTACAAACAAGCTCATTTATTTTTAGTTCTGAAAAGGGTAACGACCATGTTCCATAGAGTACCCTACCCAGGATCACAAAGTAATAGTATTTCTGAGGGATGACAGAGCTGTTATAATTAAAAAAAAGAGAAAGAGAGACATTGCCTAAATTTGTACTAAAAAGTTGGAGTACAAATCAGGAGATGACAACAAAATAGGATTATTAAGCTTGTTCAATAAATTTATCAAATATACATCAATCTCTGACCTACCTTCTACTAAAAAGATTAAAGCATAAAACTGTCAGTGATGGGTTCAATGTTTTTGCTAACTAGGGGAGAGGGAATCTTCTGGGGTAATAAATTTTAACTACTTTATTTTCATGCTAACTGTTGTTAGACTGACATGTTTTTATCCAGTCCTGAGCCAGTTAAGAGTTTTTAGAAGGCTGGAAGTGTCAAGGGTAATGAAAAAAGCAGTGCAGTAAAATGGAAAAGGGCTCAGGCTTGGGTGTCAAAGTTCCAATCCCGGGCCTGTGACTTCACTTTTCTGGGCCTCAGTTCCCTCACCTGCCTGTACAATGAAGGGGTTGAACTATGCTGAGATTTAAGGTACTCTTCCAGCTCCGCAGTCTATGACAGTAATGTCATAATAAGTTTAGTTTCATAATACAATACTGAAGCATAGAAGGAAAATCTCAAGTTAATGAATCAGCCATCACATACACACCAACTATTATAACAGAGACTAAGATCTCGAAGATCTTAGTTTTGGGGGAATAATCTATCACAATCCCAAGCATTTATCTGTTAATGATAATGATGTTATTGGAAATCAAAAGTTTAAAAAACATGTTAAAAATTGTTTTTACATGCAACTGGGAAACAAGATATACAGGCAATGAGGAACAGAAGGGCAGACTGGGGGAAAGGGTAATCAGAATGCATGCTGTCTTGGGATAGAGGGAGGGGAAAGATGGGGAGAAAATTTGCAATTCAAAATTTTGCGGAAGTGAATATTGAAAATAAAAAACAAGTTAATAAAAAATTAGAAAAAAGATAATAATGTTAGACACTGAGCAAAACAACTAAGCAAACACGGTTCTTACACCCCCTCGCCCCCATCCAATAAATTTCGTGGTTCCCTATTACCTCCTGGATGAGATATAAACTCCTCTGTTTGGCTTTTAAAGCCCTTCATAACCTGCCCCCTCTTTCCTTTGCAGGCTTTTTACCTCTTACTCTGTGATCCAGTGACACTGGCCTCCTTGCACACATCACTACATCTCCCAACTCCAAGCATTCTCACTGACTGTCCGCCAGGTCTGGAATGCTCTCTTCCCTCATCTCTACCTCTCCTGGCTCCCCTGGCTGCCTTCAGTTCTCAGGTAATGACTCATCTGCAAGAAGCCTATCCCATACCTCCTTAATCTTAGTGCCTGCCCTCTAAATTCACATACTGTCCCTCCTTTAGACTGAGTTCTTGGAGAGTAAGGACTGCTTGGGTTTTTTTTTTTTAACTTCTCCTCCTATCACCAGAACTCAGTACACAGTAGGCACTTAAATGCTAGCTAATTGACAATAATGAGGCTAAAAGATGAGCAGGACACAGGAAGTGTGATTATAAAGCAATAAACCTGACTTTCATTTGTGGTATGTGGATCCTGTCTTTAACTTCACTCCTTATATATTACTTTATAACTTGAACATTACACCTTATGTGTTAATTATGCAGTAAATTAGGAAAATCAGGATTTGACAATAAGCAAAACCCAAAGTGAAAAGGAGAAATACAGCAGGTACAGATCACCAGTTTTGTCATCAGGCAAAAGATTCTTGGACATGGAGTTTAAGAAGTTGTTTGAATTCCAAGAGACAGAGATAACAAGGGAAGCTTAAGGCGTAAAACAAATGATGTCTTGGAGGGGGAAGTGAGATGGATGAAGGGGGAAAGGTAAATCTGTTTACATTAGAGGAGACAGAGGGGGACAAAAGCAGCAGTCAAAAGGCCACACTTAAGGATTTAGAAGGCCACAGGTTCGCCATTCCTGGACAAAAGGATAAAGCAAGAGAAGAAATTATTTCAAGGGGAGGTAAAGGAGCCTTGTTGTTTGTCTCAATCCTCACGTGTGAAAGTTACTGTCAGGGTCAGATATGCATGTATGGCTAGTGTGGGCTTAGAATGTGCTCTTTAGTTAAAGGGGAAAAAAAGGATTTCACTGTAAAGCCACAGTCCTTACTTTAAGGTCCCCTTAACATAAAAAAATGACATAAAATTAATTTTTTCCCTAAAGATAAACAGTTCTAGTTTTTTAAAACTGTTTTCAATTTTATGATTCAGTATATAGATTTCTTTTACACAAAATGCTCTAACTTTTGTATAAATCTAAACCTACTTTAAGGTCCCCTTAAAACAAAACCAAAAAACCTTTTGAGAAAGCACCACACACAGAGAGAGAACTCTACTAACTGTTTTAAAAATATGAACTGCATCCCAATTGTGGGCATGCATACTTGATTTCCTTGAGAACAAAGCCTGTTTTGGTGGGGGTTTGTTTTGGGCTTTTTTTTTTAATCCTATTGCTTAATACAGCATCAGGTACATGGCAGGCACTTAGTAAATGCCAGCTGACTTACTGACTGAAACATGATACTCTTTGGAATGCCTCAAGGTAATTTCTAGATGGAACAGTTTGATAAAGTTTATTCCTTGGGTCAACCAACTGAAAAACAGGAAAAGACACTAATTATTTTATCTAAAATAAAACCAGGAAACTTAAATATTTTCACCATCCATTAGATAAAATATCCAAAAATTACAGGGAAAGAATCTGCTTTAAAGTTTAAAAATAAAACAGAAAGTACAAAAGGTTGGTGCCAAATTGCAATCTTATGTGGCCCAAGCACACAGATAGCACCCTTTAAAAAAATCTATTCTGTGTAATGGAATACTATTGTGCTATAAGAAATAATGAACAGGTGGATTTTAGAAAAACCTGGAAAGATTTACATGAACTGATGCTGACAGAAGATCTAGGAGAACATTGGACACGGTTACAGCCACACTGTGTGATGACTATTTTTGATAAACTTGGCTCTTCTCAGCAATGCAAGGTTCTAAAACAACTCCAAAAGGCTCATGATGGAAAACGATATCCATATCCAGAGAAAGAATTAGAGTCTGAATGCAGATCAAAGCATACTGTTTGCTCTCTCTTTTTTTGGTTTTGTTTCTTCTTTCTTGTGGTTCATTCTAACAGTTATAATTCTTCTTTACAAAATGACTAATGTGAAAATATATTTAATATGAATGTATATGTAGAGTCTATATCAGATTGCATGCCATCTGGGGACAGGGGAGAAAATTTAAAACTTAAAAGCTTGTGGAACTGTATGTTGTATACGAAAAATAAATAAACAAATTTAAATTTTAAAAATCTATTCAGGAAGCTGTAATGGTAAGGGAATTTGAAGATCTTCCCGGCTTCTTAATAGGCCCCTTAATAGTGGAACCCAAAAGGATGGTCCTGATTCGGGTAGGCTTGCTTTTCAGGAAGGCCCACAGCTTTTGTTACTTTGTAATTAGGCAGTGGATCATGAAGGTTGTGATATCCTTTGACCCTGAAGAAGAGTATATATATATATACTGGGGTGAGGTTTTGCTTTGGGGCTCACTTATGATAAGAGTTATGTGATTTGGCCAGAAGAGACTCTGGGTAGCTGCTGAGCCCCTCAGCTTTGAAAACCCAGACGTTGGTGCTTCTCTCTCTGGTAATTAACTATGTATGTATGTAATGGTCAGACAGCTAGAAATCCTGTCTGTTGGTCTGTTGAATTGTGTTATTTTCTCTGTATTTTTTTGTCTGCTTATAATTTCTGGTTGTATTTTCTGAAGTTCAGGGTGCTGACTTTTCCCCCTAAACTAAGTGGGGAAAAATAAATAAATACACACACACACACACACACACACACACACACACACACACATATATTTAATTAAAGATTGCTGACCCCTTTAAAGTTGCTTTACTTTAGTAAAGCAGATCAAAGAACCTGTGCTAGCAGCCATCCTGGGTATGCTAGGGTGCTTGCTGTTACATAAGGCTAATTAAAACTGAATGATTTCTACAGGCAGAGTGCAAACTGGAGATTGGCTTGATCTTCTTTCCGAAGCAACATCATCTAGGAATGTTCACACTGGACTTACCATGATGACATTTCTGTAAGGTGAACAGTTGCAGAAATGGCAAGAATCTAAAGAAATAGATGCTGACAAAAATGCAATTTTTTTTCAACCAAGAAAAAGGTATTAGAATCTCTGTTATCAATCAGATGCAGTAAGGACAATAAATACTGACTGATAAGTAACATCTACTAAAAAGGTCTCCTTTCTTGTTAAGTTAAAATCAATAACAGTTTTTACATGACAGAACAATCTTTAATAGATTCTTTCAGCTAGGCCTAGGATTATAGATTTAAAAATGGAAGAGACCACAGAAACCGTTTACTCCAACCCTCTTGTTTTACAGATAAGGAAACTGAAGACTAGAGAGGTCAAGTAACTTCTTGCTCAAGACACTCTGCTAAGTATAGTAATAAAATGGCTGTATATAGCCTACTTAAACATTCAAGTCCAATGAAATCAAGAGAACTCCTACTGGAAAAGGAATTGTATTTTTTATTATGTGTGCTTTTAAAAAATGGCTCACATTCATATTTACTGTAATGCTTACAAAGCACTTTCCAAGAACCCTGTGAGGTAGGTTTCAGAGCTAAGAAAAGTGAAGGCTTGATGTACCTGACCAGGTCAGGCAAGTTATTGACACCAAGACTCAAATTCAAGTCTTCTGATTCCCTGGCCAGTACTCCTCCCATTATAACACAAACATCACTTTCCATCACATCCTCCTTCTAAGTGTGCTTTAAATCAGTGCACAGAATTTGGAAGGACCTGACTTTTTGCAAAGGTTGTGTGGAAAATTTAAATGTACTTAATCACACAATTAATCAATTGCACTAAGGTTGTATGCTAACAAGTTCAGGCTGTTCCCAGAAGTGAAAAACAGGATTAAGTGTGATATTATGTAAGATTCATTTTTTCCTTCAGAAACACAGGTCTAGTTATTTTTGTACTGCCTTTATGATTCAGTATGCAGATTTTTTTATACAAAATGCTCTAGCTTTTGTATAAATCTACGAGAAGGCAGTTAATATATCCCAAAAGGGCAACGTGTACTGAATTTTAAAGTAAACCACTCAACTTATCTTGAAATTGGAGGCCTAAGAATTCCACTTTTTTCCTCTCATATTTAATCTAAATGCCAAGGTTTTAAATGCAAAATCCCTTTATTAGCCTACTTCAGGCTCCTCTTAGTAAGATGGAAAATAAATAAAAACGCTGCTTTCAGAAGTGACTCACTGATATCACATATCCAAAAATCTCCCTATTAAATTCATTTCACTAAATTGAACCAACCAAAGTGACCAGGACAACTGGTTATAAAACACTGATTTCCCCATGAGACTTCCTTAATTGCTGGTAATAGATGGCAGTTAAGATAGAAATCTTGGCTATGGAAGAATTTTTCAGTTACTCTAAGAAACAAGAACTGCAAGCTTAAATCAGGCTCAGTCAACTTAATTTTCTTTAGGTAAGCTTTTGAACCAACTTTGTATATATTTTCTTCCTTAGATTCCTAGGAATCCTATTTACTTTATAACATATTAATTACCTTTTGTTACTGTTATTTTTTTTTCCTTTTTTTAAATTTATGATGGTATAGTCAAAATGTAGGAATTTTGGACAAAGATTTTCTATTCCAAAGTTTAAGAAATTCTGAAAAATTCCAAAGTTGCACTCCAGTGTAATTTATTAAGATTCTTAAAAGGATTTAGAGAAACTAATTACTAATTACTTCATTTTGAGGTAACTATTCTTTTGCCTCTTGGCAAAGGCCTAAGACTATCATAAAAGAACGAAAAGATAATCTCTAAGGTCCCTTCCAGTTCTAACAGTTTATTATCTAAGTCACAAGAAAAAGACACAAAATCCTTTACAAAAATGAATCATTGTTTTGGATCCCAATTTTGGTTTATTCCACTGACAATTACGAAAGAGGATTCATGTGATCTTGCTCACTAAATAATCTACAATTAAACACAAGCAACTAAGAATAGATTACTATAGATAAGAATCAATGTGTTTACCATCTGTTTTCAGGGATTCAGCATTTATTATTACACCTGTTGTCAACAACTAACATACTCTTGGATCTAGTGATACTGGTCTCTTGGCTATTTCACAAATAAGATACTCCATATTTTGGCCCAGGCTTTTTCTGGCTGTTCTCCATGCCTAGGATGTTCTTCCTACTCATCTCTGCCCACAGGCTTTCCTGGCTTCTTTTAAGTCCTAACTAAAATCCTATTTTACAGGAAGTCTTTCCCAAACCTTTTTAATTCTAGTGTCTTTCCTCTGTTAATTATCTTTTCTCCCCCATTAGATTGTGAGTTCCTTGAGAGCAAAGCCTGCTTTTTACCTTTTTTTTTTTTAAACCTCCAGTCTTTAGCACAAGGCCTGGCACACAGTAAGTGCTTAATAAATGTTAAATGTTAAGTAAGTACTTAATAAGTGACCACATTCATATAGCTTTTTCATCACAACCATATGAGACATTTAGTATAAGTATTATTATCCTCATTTTAACTAATGGGGAAACTGAGGCTCAGAAAGTTAAAGTGATAAGAATTATTAAGCATCTAAGCAGGAATTCAAACCCAAAATTACCTGCCTCCAGCTTGTGTTCATCCAGCACTCAAAACACTAGATAATGGTGCCTCGCTCCCCATTTCCTCCTCACCATCTTCCTGCCTAATTGTACAAGCTCATTTTCCTAAGTTTTACTTTCTGTACTTTAGAAGAACCACATACATTCACAGAACCAGAAATAATATGAGACAGCTACACTAATATGTACTCCTATTTTTAAAAATCTTTAAAATGAGCACAAAGGCAAAATAAACACAGAACATAACAAATTATTTATTTATACTTCAACCCTTCAAGGATCTGTGATTTTATCAATATGGGACTCTTGCAGCTGGTCTTCAAAAGATGTGGCTGAATTCCTCCCCAACCAGCTACCTTGTGGTGATGCTTCTCTTCAAATTTAAGGCAGGCAAGTGCATAAGCCACAGATAAAAAAACACAGTGCTCCACCCAACTCACACTCAAAGCCCTTCTAGCTTGTTAAGATCTTCCAGACCCCTGCGGTGCCTCTTCACTGGAGGCCAGATCTAGCTTAGACGGAATACTATTTATACATAATATATGTATTTTTAGAAGAGCAGAGCAAATTTCAAATCACAGCAAGGCTAAATCCCAAATATCTCAGAGGCAACTTAAAATGATTTTCAAAAAAAGTTCAAATCATTTTGAGGTAACTATTCTTTTGCCTCTTGGCAAAGGCCTAAGACTATCATAAAAGAGGGAAAAGATAATCTCTAAGGTCCCTTCCAGTTCTAACAGTTTATTATCTAAGTCACAAGAAAAAGATACAAAATCCTTTACAAAAATTAATGACACACCTTGTTTTACTATGTCCAAATGAAAAGGAATCTGTTACTTACTCTGATTTATTACTTAATCTCACATTTCTTACTATCAGGAATATTTTATGATGTCAGTCAACACTTTCCTCTTCTTAGTGACATCACAATATTGCTATTTACAGTTCTCTGTATAGCAAATTTTCACTCTAGATACTTAGACAATAATATAGATATATAAATACATTTAGACCCTTTTAGAGGATACTATTTTTA
Organism: Pseudochirops cupreus; assembly: GCA_028627135.1. NCBI lineage: Eukaryota > Metazoa > Chordata > Mammalia > Diprotodontia > Pseudocheiridae > Pseudochirops > Pseudochirops cupreus. The sequence continues at coordinate 140,649,987 of CM053582.1, forward strand.
GTTAGCATGGCTTAATTGTCTGTGTAAGTCCTGAGTACTAATTCAAAAATTAGTTCATTTAAAATAGGTATGAAGCTGGTACATGAAGATTCCTTTTTAATAATCTACCATAAATTTAGGTTCATTATTTATAATTCCTTTTTTTAAGAGCAAAGCCTTTCAATACTTAACGTAAGCACTCAATTTGTAGCACACTGATTTCAGACATTGTTTGATAAAGGATTTTTAAATACACGCTGATATTTATGATTTTGTTAATTATTGCTGAGTGGCTTGATCAAGGGCAACAAAAACTCCCTTAGTGAAAAACTGTCCATCCTGAGAACGAGTGGACAAAAAAGAATCCCGGGAGGTCTTAAGAGAGAGGACTGAATACTTCTTAAAATGCCATCCGCATTGGCAGAAGTCGACACAGCTAATGAGCAAACTGAAGTTGTACTGACTTTCGGTGCTGCATTTCTAACAAAGCGCACACACACAAAACTCTGACTGCCATCTTAGTCCGCAGCATCAATTCCTGGATCCAGTGCTGGGAGAGACCTCAGGGGCGATCTAGTCCGATCTCTTCACTCTACGCGTGAGGTCTGGACAGCCACTGCAGATCAGTCAGCTCAACAGACTGGGTAGATATGTAGGCAGGCAGATAACATAGATAAAGTACGGTGGGTTTTTTTCATTCATTCACCTGTTTTTTGTCATTCGATACTTTGGCCACATCTGCATTATCTCCCAAAGGTCCGAGTTCATCCTCTTCCTTTCTCTAATTAACAACAAAATTTTTAAAAAGTTAATACGTGTTCTGTTAATACCACGTGTACATTTTCTTTAGCAATATTCTTTTTCCTTTTATTTTTAAGAAATAACAAGAACTTTCATTTATTTTCTGCTGAGGCCTCACTGTGAAAATATTTATATAGAATAATTCCTTTGTGCTGATTTTCTTTCAGTACAGATTTTAGACAAGTTTTTTACGTCACCAACGTTGTCTTTTTCCCTAGGCATCTATATCTTCTATTAAGACAAAATTTTCTCCAGGAAAAAAAACTTCAAAGTTCATTACCATGAAGCCTGATATTTTGAGGGGTAAATTTTTTGAGCTAATTTCTTATACTTATACTAACTTTACTAATTACAAATGAAGGGCCTACCAAATTTTCACTTTCAATCAATTCTTTATTCTTCTTTAAGAAGAAACTAATCAGGGGCGGCTAGGTGGCGCAGTGAATAGACTCCCTGGAGTCAGAAGGACCTGAGTTCAAATCCAGCCTCAGACACTTAACATTTACTAGTCATGTGACCTTGGGCAAGTCACAACTCCAATCGCTCTGCCTTCCCCAGTCCAAAAAAAGGCCCACCCTCCCCCCCAAAAAAAGAAGAAGAAGAAGCAAATCGAGTATAATTTCCCCTCTAGGTGGTCTTCCAACTTCATAATTAAAATTACTCTCTATAGCCTTTAGAAAAAAGTTATGAAATATCATCAATAAAAACTGAAACAACACAAGCTCTTTTTATTAAAGATAAAGCCTAGGAAAATATAACTAACTCAGAGTCTAAAGGAAATCATAAGATGTATAACTAAAGGTTTTTGAAGAGTGAAAGCTAGGCATATGGCTGTACCTAGAAGCCAAAAAGATTAAATAAAGTCTCAAAGTCATTCCTGCTTCAATGACATTCTAATTTTTAAACACTGATAACTAACTTACATATATGTGTTAAGATTTACAAAGTACCTCGGCAGCTAGGTGGCACAGTGAATAGAACACCGGCCCTGGAGTCAGGAGGAACTGAGTTCAAATCCAGCCTCAGACACTTCACACACACACACACACACACACCCACACCCACCCCTAGATGTGTGACCTTGGGCAAGTCACTTAACCCCAACTGCCCTCCAAAGAGCAAAAAAAATTAAGATTTACAAAGTACCATATAGCTATTTATCAATCAGTAAGTTTTTATTAAGCATCTACTGTGCTAGGTGCTAGGGATATAAATACAAAAGTGAAATGCAGAGTGATACTACACATTCACAAATATGTAAAAGCAAGATAGATAGACAGACAGACAGACAGACAGACACACACACACACACACACACACAATCTATAGATCTGGACAGAAGGCACCATCTGTGGTGAGCCATGAAAGGTCTCTTGAAGGAGGTGGAACTTAAATTCTTCCTTGAAGGGAAATTATGGGTTCCAAGAGACAGAAGAAAGGGAGGATATTCAATATGTAGGGGAGAGCCTATGTTAAAGCAAGGAGGTGAGAGATGAAATGCCATGTAAAGGAAACAGCAAGTTTGACTCCACTTTGACTGGAGCAGGTGAAGGAAAGTAATGTTTAATTATCCTAGAAAAACTGACGCTTAAAGCCCTATACCACATAGCCCCAGTGAAACTTTCATCTTACAGTCATCAGGGAGCCATTTAAAATTCTTGAGCAGAAGAATAGTCACAAGATCAGATCTGTGCTTATGTGGATGATGGATTGGAGGGGGGAAGACTTGAGGCTAGGAGAGCAATTAGGAGGTTATTACAATAATCTAGGTGGACAGTGTTGAGGACTTAAACTATGGTAGAGGATTTATGAAATGAGTGATAAGAAAAGGATATATGCAGGAGATATCTTAGAGGCAGAATCAAAAAGATTCAGCAACTAATTTCCTATAGGAGGTGTGGAAGGAATTAAATCAATAGAATTTGAAGATATTTGCCATATTAGCAGGAGACTTCTATCCCAAGAATAGATTATGGCAGTCTAATTGACTAATAGAGATTATGATATGTTTATGACAGTTTATTCCAGAATCATTGGGAGTATTCAAATGAAAATACTCATTTTTTAGGCTGGCTGTCAAATTTCTCACTAATGTGGTACAACAACAAATGAAAACCTTATGAAATACATACTTTATCATCCTTAAATGTTCAGAGAGTAAACAAATTAGAATTTGTCCTTCAAATCTGTTTAAAAGTCAGTTGTCTGGAATTTGAAATGCATCTTCCTTACAGAAATAATGTTATAAATAGTGGTTAAACTCCTAATCCATCTTACCAAAAACTATTTAACCATAATGTAGCTGAAATAGAAGCCACTAATTATTATGAGCTCAAAGCCCATGGTGCGGTGGGACAGGGTATAGGTCAGGACTAAAGAGAAGCTCCAATAGCTGGTCAACTCCCACAACAATTTCAGGGAGCTCTTACAACTCTGGCACTGGCAGTTCTGGTGGTAGCTGGGGAATGGGGAGCTGCAGGAGTAAAGGTAAATGATTTAGGTGTAAAAATTTTTCCTATGTCATACGTTTGTGATGAGGGACTTCCTACCATCTCAACATCACAAAATTTTAATGCTGAGATAGATGCTGATCATCTAATCTAATTCGTACCTAAACAACAATCTCCTCTACAGTATCCCATTTAAGAGGTCATCCAAGCTCTACCTGAGGACCACTAGTGAAAAAACCAAAATATCCTTTTAAACAACTTATTCTACACTTTTAGGAAATTTTTCTTGAAGACAAAACTTTTCAAGACAAACTAATTATCTGTAATTCCTACCCATTGTCCCTTCTAAGTTCAAAAAGGATAAGTCTAATTAATTACTCTTTTTTTCAAGACAGTCCTACATCTGAAGACAGATAACGAGTTCTCTGAAAGTCTTTTCCTTCCTATGCTAATCATTCCTAACCTCAATCAATCTCTCAGATTACATACTCTCGTCTGCTCACCATCTGCTGACCCTGCTCTAAGGATGTTGTATCCTCCTTAAAATATGGCAATTTGAACTAAAGACAACACTTCACTTGTGGTCGTGCCAAGGCAGAATACAGTGAGACAATCACTTTCCTCATTCTGAACAACGTCAGAATGATATTAGCAAAGACTGACTAAGATGGTGCTAGCTTTTGGGGGGCTGCCAGGTCTTACTGTTGCCCAGTAGCCATAAGAGTTCCCTTTTGGTATTTGTGCAACTAATTTGTTTTACGTTTGTTCCTTTTAATTTCATCTTATTAGATTTGACCCATCATGCTAGCCCAGTGAGATCTTTTTGGATGCTGACTGCATGATTCAATTCAACAAGTATTTATCAAGTTCATACTAAATGCTAAGCACTGAAGATTTACAAAGAAAAACAAAAAGTTAGGAAGCTAAAAGAGGGGGATGTAAATCCCAACCTTTTCATATGCAAATTTTGATAAGTATATTGCACATGTCTCCCTTCAAATCACTGAAAAATAAACAGCTTTATGCTGTTCAACAATAGGGCAATAACTCTACTATTTGAAATTCTTAAAAATACAATGTTAAAGTAATATTGTGCAATGATCAACTATGACAGACTTTGCTCTTCTCAGAAATACAAGTATCCAAAACAATTCCAAAAGACTCATGATGGAAAATGATATCCACATCCAGAGAAACAACTGATGGGAGTCTGAATGTAGATCAAAGCATACTATTTTCACCTTCTTTGTTTTTTTGTGTGTGTGGTTCTTTTCCTTTTGTTCTGTTTCTTCTTTCACAATAACTAATGTGGAAATATGTTTCACATGATTGCACAAGTATAATCTCTATCAGACTGCTCACTGTCTCGGGGAGGGGAGAGGAGAGGGAGGAAGGGAATGAGGGAAAAAATCTGGAGCTCAAATTCTTAATGAATATGGATAACTATCTTTACATGTAATTGAAAAAATAAAATACTATTTACATTTTAAAAATTTTAAGTTATTAAAAATAAATAAAAATTTAAAAATATATAATGTTAAAGTTTTGAAGTTCCACATGCTACTAATTTCAAACAGGTAATGGTTATGGATTTAGGCCTAGAGATTTTAAATAACGACTTCAAACAGGTTATTTGAAATTTTTTTTAAAGTATGGATTTCTTTATTATGGAATCTGCCAAATGAGAAAATACAATGCCAGGAAAACTGTCAACCTAAGAAAGTTTAAGGTGCATAAAAATAATTTTTTAAAAATATAATTCAAATCATGTTAATAATGTGTCTGTATAATCATATAACTGGTTTGGAGTTATTTTTATAAAGATGTTAACAATAAACCTAAATAGTATTATTAATTTGTTTCATTTTTCTTCCTCAAGTGAACTAATTTTTCTTTATAAATTTTTAAAGACACATTACGGTAACTAATTACTGTGGTTATTACTGATAATATTCTGTGAAACTGAAAAGACCTACATTGGTTTCATTACTAATAGTCATTGGTATATAATTATTCATCACATACAATTCTACACTTTTTACTATTTCTCATTCATTTGGAGAAATTAATGAAGTCCAAAGTGATTTCATTAAAATGTATCATGAATTTCTTCATTTTAGAATAGGTTCTATCCTTATCCTTCTCTAATCGGTACAGTGGAAAGATCTCTGGAGTTAGACACAAGAACTGAATTTGAATACCAGCTCTGTTATTTATTTTAATAAAAGTTGGTTTAGGCATTTCAGCTCTCTGGGCCTCAGTTTTTTTATTCTGTAAAATGAGGGAATCAGATTACATGACCTTTAAAGTCCCTTCTTATTTTAGATCTATGATCCTATAATATGTCTTACACATTTTTTGTCAAAGCTTAAATGTGATTACCCTTTTAATCTAGTTTTTTAAAGTCCCAAAGCTCTCAAGAATCTTTATCTCAAAATGTCTCATTGATGTTTTACCCGTAAAAATGATTCTTAGGAACTCTATATTTTAATGAGAGAAGTAGTAAGAGATAATCAGTAAGAACTAGCATTAAAGTTCATAGAACAAATGACAGAATTCATTTAATAAGATCAGTTAGATTGCAGAGGAAAAAAAAACAGAAGATAAGAAAAGCAAAGGTTTGAGGAATAAGGGAAAGACTTAAAGATATGAAAAAGAAATCATAATAGAATTTTATAGATAATGTTTTGAGAACACAGAGACTTAATTTAATTTTTAATTTAAATTTTTAATCCAATTCAACAAACATTAACGAACTACTTCCTCTGTATAAGGCACTGTACTTAAAGGGGAAAAAACATCTTTTATTGAAAATCAAGAATTTCTCTATTTAATAGAGAAATAGAGTCTATTAAGAGTCTGCTGTCCAAAATGTACAAGGAGCTAAGAGAAATATTTAAGATCAAGAGTTGTTCACAATGATAAGCGGTCAAAGTATATGAACAGAAAAGGTAAATTAAAAGAGGTCCAGCTTCTAAGAATAAGGAAACAATCAAGTAAAACACTCACCTAATATTTATTAAGCTCCTACTATGTGCAGGTCACCGTGCTACGCTCTGGCAATAAAAAGACATTAAAAACAAGAAACAACCAAAACCAGCCCCTGTTTAGTCTATTGCAGGAGATAACTTGAAAACAGTTATGCACAAACAAGACACAGACAGGATAAACTAAGGCTAGTCTCAAAGGGGAGGCACAAAGATTATGGAGGACTAGGAAAAGCTTCTTGTAGAAGGTGGGACTTTAGCTGAAACTTGAAAGAAGCTAAGAGGTAAAAAAGGGGAGGATAAGTGTACCAAGCATGAGAAAGAACCAGTGAAAATGCTCAGAGCTGGAAGAGATATTCTGCCTTTATCAGACTTAATTTAGAACAGTGTTCAATTCTGGACACAACAGATTAATAACACCTCTAAGTAGCTGGAGAATATCCAAGAATGGGACAATTAGGACAATAAAGCACCTTGAGTGTATGCCATGAGGTACTGAGGAAATTAATCATGGAAAAGACTCAGAAGGTAAGGGAAAACTAATGGACTTCTAGTATTTGAAGGGTTGTTTCATGGAAAGGGATTAGATTAGTTCTCTTTGGTTCCAGAGGGCAGAACCAGGGGCAATGAGTATAAACTGTAAAGAGGTAAAAGTGAAGCTTGATAACAGGAAAGGCTTCTTAACAATTAGCTCTCCCAGTCAGTTGAAGAAGCTGTTTTTAGTGGTGGTGAGTTTGTCTTCAAGAAAGAAGCCAGATGATTAGTTGTCTGATACATTAGAGTAAGGATGCTTTTCATGTATGAGTTGGACTAAATGCAAATAGGACCCTTCCAACTCTCAAATTCTATGACCTATAGATTATTAACAATCATATACTTCAAATCATTAATAATAAGACACACAGAGAGTTCACATTCACACCCAACAACTTAACAAAGTCTACCAACTAGCAGTTACTATTTAAAGAAAGGTATGTCAGTGTCGGAAGCGGGGCTGTGCTAAGACAAGCACACTAATATACAGATGGCAGAACTGTGAACTGCTTCAAACATTATGGAAGACTATTTGGAATTATGCTAAGAAAATGAACAAAATATCTACATGTTTTGACCCAGACATAAAGGTCTCACACACCAAAATACCCACAATGGGTTTTGAGGGTTTTTTTGCGTGGTAGCAAAGAACTGAAAACAAAATAATACCACAGATTTAAACTCATTTTACAGACAAATAAACTGAGGGTCAGGAGAGCTAAGTGACTTGCCTAGGTTCACACAGATAGGAAGTCTAAGAAGGGGATGTAAATAGGTCTTCCTGATATCGTTTCCCACCCAGCTAATTGCCTAGACTTCATCATTGTCTCCAGTAACTCATCTTCCAGCAAGACTGAATTAGTTCTGAAACTCAACCCCTCCTCAGTACGCTTGGGCCGAGGAACCCCTCCCTCCCTCTGAGCGAGAGAGTGGGAGGGAGACGTGAAGACTCCTTCCTGATCCTCCATTTAATGAGGGGGCCCAGTACAGCCATTTCAGCATCCCCTCCGAAGGGGACCCTCCCTACTCTTTGCTTTTCTGTGTTGTCTTCCTCCATTATATCGTAAGCTTCCTGAGGTCAGAGACTTTCTGTTTTCCTTTCTTTATATCCACAGCACTTAGCACAGTGGCCGGCATATAGCAGCTTGTTTACTGACTGACTTCAAGTCCAGAGCTCTCTCCTCTACCCTTTCATTAAGGAGATTTGTTTTGTGAAGTCTGGATTTAGCCAAAGGACTGCACTCGAGGACCCAGCGGGCCACATGTAGCCTCGAGGCCGCAGGTTCCCCACCCCCGCCCTAGTTTAACGTCTAGATGGGTGATGATAATAGCTAACGATAACTAGCATTTATGCAGTGCTTTAAGGTCTGCAAAGCACCGCATAAACTGTCTCAGTCTTACCCTCACAACCACCCTGGGACATCGGTGCTATTATTACCCCCTTTCTCCACATAAGGAAACTGTGACAGACAGAGGCTAAGTGCGTTGCCCAGGGTCATACAGCTAGTAAGGACCTGAGGCTCAATTTGGACTCGGGACTTCCTGACTTCCAACTCCAACCCTCTAGCCACCGCACCTTCTAGCTGCCTGTCCAGAGACTGGGAACAGCTAAACAAACTCCGGCACATGAATGTCAATGGACATTTATGTGTCGGAAGAAACAATGAATACAAAGAATTCAGAGAAGGCTGAGAAAACCAATGTGAACTGATGCGGGATGAAGTAAGCGGAGCCAGGGAAGAGCATGGCGCTACAAGTGTGAACAAAAACGAGCAGAAGGTGAAACGAATGCTGCGCGAGGGTGAAGCTCGGTTTGCACAGGAGAGGCGGGACAAGCCTTTCCCTCGCCTCTCTTCAGAGTCAGAGTCGCGCCCTGCCCTGCGCGGCCAGTCAGACCACGTGCCCCCTGTCCGGCACGCGTGGTTCAGCAAGGAGGCATGTGACTAAGGCGGACTCTGCATCGCCCACTGTCCACGGCAAATGCTTCTAGCATTCGAGTGAGGTGGTGCAGTGGATAAAGTGCTGGACCTGGAGTCAGGAAGACCTGCGTTCGAATCCAACTTCAGACCCGTCTGTGTGACAATGGGTAAGTCACTTGTCTACCTCAGCTTCCTCATCGGTAAAATGGGGATAATAAAAGTACCTACCTCCCAGGATTATTATGAGGATAAAATAAACAGTGCCTGGCACATAGTAAGTGCTCTATAAAAGTGCCATTATTATTATTGTTCTAAATGGACTGGTTTTTTTAATTTTTATTTTTGTCAATGGTTATGATATCATAAATGCTCAAAAAAGAGATGAGACTGGCATGGCTTTATTTAGTTTTGGAAGACACTTGACTCAGGATTTTAAAACAGAACAGTGAAAGTAATGAGCAGTCTATGTATGTTAGAGGCAAAGATCCCCAAACTTCTACAATGTAATGCGTTGTTACAGAGAGTTACTTGCCTCAGTGAAGGCAGCTCTGTTCTACCAAAGGAGGTAATTACATAAATCTAGACAAGGGAGGGAGATGTAGGAAGGAAATAATATTGCTTACATGTATATTATGTAATCTTAAAAAAAAAGTTTTGTTATCTGCCACCTTAACATTTGCTCCTTTAAAAAAAAACCTCAGAGCCATAATGGTGTCCCTCCTTTCCCACCTACCCCTCCCAATATAGAAGTGAAAGAAGGCTTTTTACAGTCTTCCTAGGATTTCAATGGAAGTAGCTCAAAAGAAGTGAGATGCGCAAATTTAGAGAATCTACGCCAAATGGGTGAACTATTGTGGACTACCTGTGTCTGACCTGTGGTAGAGCATTCTGAGCTCACATAGGTCTGATCAGCCTCAATTGGACACACTGTAATTTGACTCTAACATAGTGATGTCATTTTGGTCCTCTTTAAGAATGAAGGACAACAACCAACCAATTAACCAGGAGTTCAATGAGATTAGTACCAGTTCTTGAAAGGGGAGAAACTTTACTTGTACATTTATTTAAGACTAGTTCAAACAAAAGTGCACATTAAAGGAGAAAATAATAGTCAAGGGAAAAAAAAACACATACTATGTATGTGTGGATTGAATACATCTTTTCACAAGCTTTTTGCTTGTAAAATGTAAGCATTATTATACATTTCTAACCTATTTTAATTCTATATAACCAGATCCAAGGAAGATAGTGGGTATTAATCAATCAAGCATTTGTAGATTGTCTACTATAAGAACGCTACCTTACACAGTTTCAGGGAATCAGAAGTAAATACACAACACCTTTGCCCAGAAGGGGTTTACAATCCAATGAAGGCAAAACTGATTCACATTAAACAACAGCAACCAATACAAGATAAAAGACAATTAAGAATAAAATTATGTTAGACTTAAATCATAGGTCACAGCAACTCCCGAATACCAACTCTGACTGAAATATGGCCCAATCTGAAAAATCATCTACTTGTAAAAAAGTTTTTCATCAAAATTCACAATTGTATTTATGAGTAACAGATGTCAGAATGCATCTCAGAGGTGCTTTTCAATTTTCAAACCTTAAGGCTAAATTCTTTCTTTTTTCCTTTTTTATGTTACAAAGTCTGGAGGCCTAGAGTGAAATTCTGGACCAGTTTGGGCAATGCTGGGGGGAGAGAGGGGTAAGCAGCATAAAGAGAAAAGTGAACTCTACCTGTACTTTTTGCTTTTTCTCCACTGTTGGGAAGAGTTCCATCCAGAGACTGAGCAGAGTGAAAAGGTTGACTTTAGAAAGCCGTGGCATTTGGCCTATAATAACAGAAAACATACTTTAAAATATTACCACTGCTCATGAAAACAAGCATTCTTTGGCTTGTCAAAACTTTAGTGTTGTTTTGCTCTACCTGTATCCTTACTATTCAGAGAAGATGCAACGAGGAAGACGTTAGAAAGAGAAAGTGATGTTTTTCAGGATCATTAAATTGCTACTAAGGTGGGTTGGCTCGAGATGCCAGCTCGTAGAGAGCAGAAGACCAGAGCTCAAATCTGACACCTGCCTCAGGGGGCTGCCGAGAGGATAGAATGACATCATAAAAAGGAAAGTGCTTTGCAGACTTTTCGATGCTAGCTAGCTAGCTGTAGGCACTAGGGAGAGACAGCGGCACATCCCAGAGTTATCCCTAGGAGCACAGACTGCGGGGCGCGGTGCAAGGTCTGAATCCCGCAGCGCTTGCAGTCAGAGCCTGCGTGGGGAGGAATCCCGGCCCGGCTGCAGCATCCGGACGCCAACCTCATTAAAAGCGACTGGGCTGCATTAATCCCAGGACCCGGCACCAAGAAGTCCTTCGAAAGCAGAAAAGAAGACGGGGTCAGGGGTTGGGGCGAAGTGAGGGTCAGGAGGTCAATGCACAGCCCTAGTCAGAGTGGGCGGGGCCAAGGTCAGAGGCTCCTCCGCCTCCTTTCAGGAGGGGAGGATAGAACGCGATCTCTGAGAGAAAGCGAGGGACAGTGGAGCCCGGGACTCCAAGACGGTGCCGAAGAGAGCTACTGGAGGAAGCCGGAAGGGCAAGGCGGAGCTCCGAGGCTCGAGGTCAGGGTCACGGTCAAGGCGCCCGGGCACTCACCGGTCATACTGCCAGTCTGCGTGCTCACTGACCGCCCGGCCCCCGCGCTCTCCAGATTTTGCATCTGTTCTGCTTCTTTCATCCCGACCCCGGAGGTCTCTGCTGCCCGTGGGACTCCCCAGCGTCAGGCATGATCACGACCCCCCCTACAGGGTGCCCCTTCCGCTCTCTCCCGGTAACGGTAAAGCAACGACCGCTACGGCGCACAGAGCTGACGTCACAGCCCCGCCACGCTCTCTCGCTGCCGGTCGCATCTTTGTGACGTAGAGGGGCCAGCGCGAGGTGGTTGGGTGAAGGCAGAACTCGGAGACAGCAGCGAAGAGCAAAAGGGAAGGGGTGACAGGAGTATGAGAAGGGAAGCGGCAGGTCTTGCCCAATCCAGCCTCCTGCCAGGTCCCTGCTCTAGGATCCGACGTGAAAAGAATATCTTGTTCTGCATCTATAAGGGCATCGTATCTGCGTCTGTAACCCCTTTACGTTGTACGCGAGGGTCGCACGGGTATTGTGTAGAGGGGACCCTCTTTGACTCACAACGGCGAGTCAAATGATAACATTTTTAAGGTTTACAAAGTGCTTTTCTCGCATTCTCAGTGGCACGGTGGAAAAAGGGGGAGTTAGCACTGGCGTGGACCCTGAAGGATAGGGATGGAATTCCCTCTGGAATTTGGGGGAAAGGACGGGAAACGGCATGCCAGGCAGGGAGAACGTTAGCAAAAGGAGTGAGCAGATTGCTGTAAACAGTGGATGAGCTTGGGTTTTAAGGGTCATGGATTTGAGTTTCTTTTCCTATTGTGCCGAACCTAATTTAAACTTTTTCAGAAAGCCAAAGTCCAAGCAAACAGAACCGGTTGCTTTAGTATTTCTAAAAAAGTGACTCAGTGAAGACACCAGTGCATAGGAATAATGACTGCATTTTTCACTCCTGAAGTGCCTAAGATGATGTTAAGGTCAAGATTTAAGTCATGACTGACCTTCAGGTCCCAGACAGGTCTGAAGAGGGACAGAGGAGTTCTAAGCAACATCGTCTTTATCTTCATCACATGAAAATTATTTCATATCCTGTAGGCTGTGGTGTAAGTATATTCCCCAGTGTCACACAGCTCCTCACTTATCTGTCTTCACTGCTGCTCCCACATCTGAGTGCCCAAGATTCTGTCCTTGGCTCTCTTCTTTTTTTTTTTTTTGACATTCTCTCCCTTGGTAATATCATTCACTTCATCCACATCTATACAGATGTCTCCTGAATCCGGTGGGGAACCTGCTATCTCTAGGCTACATGTGGCCTTCTAGGTCCTTGGATGTGGCATTTTGACTGAGTCCAAGTTTTACAGAACAAATCCTTTTATTAAGGGGATTTGTTCTGTAAAGTGTGGATTCAAAGAGCCGCACTTGAGGGCTACATGTGGCCTCAAGGCTGCAGGTTACCCACCCCTGCCTGAATCTATACTTCCAGCCCTGACTTCTCTTCTGAGCACCAGGTCCATATGTTTACCTGGCTATAGAACATTTCCACCTGGATGTTCCACTGCAACTTCAAATTCAACTTGTCCAAAGTTGAAGTCAATATCTCTCTAAATGTACTCCTTCTGACTTCACTCTTTCTGTAGGTGGCTTCACAAACCGACCAACCAAACCAACCAGTGTTCCATGTTCTGATTTTTAACTCTTCCCACATCCTCATCTCTTATACCAAATCAATTAACTAGTGCTATAAATTTTTCTTTTGCAAGATCTTTAACAGAATCTTTGTCCTCCCTTCTACTCTCATTGCAGCTGTTCTTCTGTAGGTTTCTACCTTACCACCTACCTGGACTATTGCAATACCATTTTTTTTTTGGAGGGGAGAAGGCAAGGCAGTTCGGGTCAAGTCACTTGCCCAAGGTCACACAGCTAGTAAGTAGTGTGTCAAGTGTCTGAGTTCAGATTTGAACTCAGGTCCTCCTGACTTTAGGACCTGTGTTCTATTCACTGTGCTGCCTAGATGCCCCTGCAGTAGCCTTTTCTAACAAGTATTCCTTCTTCTAATTCATCTCTTCAATCCATTTTTCTTACTACTGCCAAGCTAATCTTACATAGGATCAGGTTATTTTGTGTTTCTTCTAAAAAAAAATCTTCAGTGGCTCTCTATTTTTCAGTAGAGACCCTTCATAATATAGTGCCAATGTACCTTTCACAACCATATTTTTATCATGACCCTCCAAATGCCCTTCCACACATCCTCTAGTGACACTAAATTACTCTTTGTTTCCAAAACCTGCCCTGAGCTCTCTGCTTAGGATGGCTTTCCCCTCATTGTTCTTCATATCTGAAATGTCTTTCCTTTTTTTTTTTCCTTTCACTCATGGAATTTCTACCCATCCTTGAAGGCCCAACTCAAATGGCACATCCTCTCTAATCTCCCACTTGTCATTAATGACCTTCTCCCTCAACTAAGCATAGCAATTTATTTTGTGCTTTTTAAAGGTACTTATAAATTGTGTATTATGCTTTTGTATTAATTTTGATAAATAATAAATAATAAGATCTTAGTTATAGATTTGGTGGGAAGTAAGGTGGTGAAGTGGATAGAGCATGGGGCTTGGAATCAGGAAGACTCATCTTCATGAGTTAAAATCTGGCCTCTAGCTGCCCTGGGCAAGTCACTTAACCCTGTTTGACTCATTTTCCTCATATGTAAAAATGAGCTGGAGCGGGGCGGCTAGGTGGCGCAGTAAATAGAGCACTGGCCCTTGAGTCAGGAGGAACTGAGTTCAAATTTGGTCTCAGACACTTAACACTAGCAGTGTGACCTTGGGCAAGTCACTTAACCCCAATTGCCCTGCATTCCTCCCTCCAAAAAAAGCAAAAAAAAAAAAATGAACTGGAGGAAATGGCAAACCACTCTAGTGTCCTTGCCAAGAAAACTCTAGTTGGAGTTACAAAGAGTTGGACACAATTGAAATGATTGAACACACAAATTTGAAGGGGATGTCAAAATCCAACCCCTCATTTGACAGATGAGAAATTGGTTCAGTGAGAAGATTAAGATTGATCCTGTGTAATTGTCTTATTTATCGTATTTATAATTAATTGCTTTTGTCCTGTAACTACCAAGTCATGGTTCTCTGTTTCTGAATTTGGCTCAGAAGTTGGCAGGCCTATAATAGGTTAATTTTAGAAATCCAGCTCTCCTACAAATCATTGATCTTTTATTGCCTCAAGTAATTTAACTGACCTTGGAGGATGCACGTCAACACAACAGAACCAGTATCTTTACACCACTAAGGCATCCTTCAGGCATTTCTGGTTTGCTGTCCAAAAAGGGCTGGTCTATTGTCTTTTGACCTTGTACCTAGACTCAAAGAATGAGCACTTCTTAGGCACGAGGGGGTTGTTTCTAGTCGCCATTAACAAACTTCCAACCAGTCATATTGCTCCCTGTGTCTGAGCTTTGTAACCAGTCCTGTTGTCCTCAATTTCATGGTGCCTTCTACCCTGTCCTGTTCTCTGTTTTATATTCCCCCAAACCTATAAAAGCAACTGTTCTTTTGCTTGGGTTCTTTGACATAAATGGAGGCAATCCATTGACCCCTTTATTGACAGGCAGCATGCCCCTGTTAATAAATGTTATCTTGCTTGAAGAATTGCCTCAGTTTATCCATTTCTTAAATTTTGCCCTTGATATCAGAGAGGATGAGTAATTTACCTAAAAATCACACAAGGGGCAGATGTCATGACTCAGGGTCCTTTACTCCAAATCTAGTAGTTTTCCCATTACACAATTCTGCTTCTACAGAGCAAATAGGAAAAAGTGAGAAAAAGATATAGGTGTACAATTGAAGTAACTACAGATAAACCCAAGTTATTGGTGCCATTTTACTTTGTATATATTTTGTATTTACTTACCTATGCATGTTTGTGTTGATTCCACCAAGGATGATGGAGATTATGATAAAAATAATTGCAATTATATTGTACTTTAAGGTTTGTGAAGCAAATATCTAATTTTATCCTCACAACAAACCTGTATGGTAGATTTAATTGTTACCCCCATTTTCCAGATGAGGAAACTGAAGCAAATAGAAGTGACTTACCCAGGGTCACATACTTATTAAGGTGTCAGGCCACATTTGAAGTGAGGACTTCTGACTCCATTTCCAGTGCAATATCCTCGTTGCCAATTGGTTGTAAGCTACTCAAGGGGAGGTACTGTTTCATTTTTGCCTTACCTCAAGCACATAGCATGGTATCTAGGACATAGTTGGTGTTTAATAAGTGCTTGATGCATGTTATTGAATGAGGAAAAGAAATCTAGGTTGATTATAATTTCTCACAGAAATCTAACCACTAGGAAATAATTTCTATAACTAGGAGCCCCACCAAAACTTAAAAGCTATCTTAGAAAACACTTGTTTTTCTTTTCAAGCAGAAAAACATGTTAGTCAAGGACAATATAAACTTAGAATTTATGTTGAATATAAACTCAGAAGGATAATAGAAAATTACAAGCAGTATTATATCATGAAACAGAGTGAAGAAGTAGAAAGTAGAACCAGTTTAAAGAAATCTTGGCAAAAGACAATTAAGCAATCATCTTGATGACCTTTAAGAATGAAACTGGACGGAGGACCTCAGGCAATCAAAAAATGGGAAAAAAAAATAGCCACATAGGGAAAACAAGTATATGGTATGTTGTAGGTTAATCGCAGAAGAGAAAAAAAAAAGAAAATCGCTGTATTGGGCATGCTAAAAAATTTGAACAACATCTTTTAAAATCCCCAACTAAATAACAAAGTAAGAATTCTGAAAATTGAAGATGGGATTAATAAAACTAAGCAAAAAGACCATTTAACTAATAAATAAAACTAAGAGCTGAGTTTTTAAAAATATAAAATAGGTAAAACTGCTAACTGACTTGATTTTTTAAAAGAAAGAAATAAAAATTGTATTGAAAATGAAAAAAAATTTCAACATTTGAAGAGGAAATTATTAGAAACCATTTTGTCCAAACATTATAACTTAAAATAAAGAGATAAATACTTAGGAAAATTGTAAAATGCCCTGATTAACGAAAGAAAAAATAGACTATTTAAATAACCTAAATATCAGAAAAAGAAATTCAGTAAGCTGTATCGAAGTCTCAAATAAGCAAAGTGAGCCCTCAGTTAAAAAACAAATTCCAGAAGATGGATTGAATTCTATCAAACATTTCAAAAAACATTTAATTCTAGTACTATATAAATTGTTTGCATAATGAGAAAAAAAGACACCTTTCTAAATCTCTTTATATGATACAAATGTGGCCTTAATACTTATACCCAGGAGAAACAAAGCCAGCAGACGGAAACAGGCAAGACCCATATCCTTAATGAACATTGATGCAGAAATTTTAAATAAAATGTTATCAAAGAGGCTACAGTGATGTATTAGAAAGATAATATACACTATGACCAGATTGAGTTTATACCAGGATTGGTTCAACATAAGGAAGACTATAAATATACAAAGTTAACAATAGAAATAATAAAAGTGTTATGATTACATCGATAGATGCTCCAAAAAGGCCTTTGACAAAATCCAACACACACTGTTAAAAACTCTATAAATCATAGGAATAAATGAACCTTTTCTTAATAAAATATATAATATTTGTCTAAATCTAAGAGCAACATTATATGTAGTGGAGAAGTTAAAGATCTTTCCAGTAAGATCAGGAGTAAAAGCAGGGGTGCCCATTATGACTACTATTTAATATAATTCTGGAAATGTGAGAAAAGAAAAAGAAATTAAGGGAATACGCATCAGGAAAGAAGTAACAGATTTTACATATGATGGTATACTTAGAGAACTCTATAGAGTCAACTAAAAATTAATTGAAGCAACTAGCAAATTGTAGGATATAAGATTAATCCATATAAAGCAATATTCCTATGTAGAAAAGCAACAAAATCCAAAAAGAACTGGATTGAAAAAATCCATTCAAAATACCTACAAATGCTATGAAACACTCTCAAGTGTTTCTACCAAGATTCAACCAAGGACTATGTGAATCTAACTATAAAACACTTTTTTAGAAATACAGATCTAAATAGTTAGAAAAACAATTGCTCATAAACATGTTGAACAGTACAATAAAAATGACAATAATGCCTAAATTAATTTACTTACTCAGTGCTGTGCCAAATTTCCAAAAGAATATTTTGTAGAACTAGAAAAAATAATAACAAAATTCACATAGAGTAATTCATATGGTCCAGAGTCTTTGAAGTAATAATAATGATGGTGGTTTTAACTGGCTTTCTTGTTGAGGAGAGGGCCTCTTTTTTCATCAGAGATTTGAGCAAAAGAGACAAAAATGAGGGGATGATGAAGAGGGGGTTTGAGGTATGGAATGAAAGAAAGGAGGAAGCTTGAAATATATGGCTTCTATTTTCACAACAAAGTAGGAGATGAGTTTCTGAATTGAGAGAGGAGGGTTCAAAGTGTTAAGGGGGTATGAGGAAAAATAGAATAGCTTATGTGGATGGTATGGTAGTCAGCCAGGAAAAAGGAAAAAAGAAGACCGTGCAACAGTGAAGCCTCTCTTGAAGTTAGATGACATAAATTTGTAGTGAACTCAGTTAACATGATTGTGTGTATAGTCATATACTTCTGTAGAAGTGCAAAGGAGCAAGTGAGTAGCAAGAGAGAAGGTAAATGTCAGGGGAAACCCAGAATTGGGGTTTGGTAAGGTATGACCAGCATTTAGGCAAAAGGGTAGTTAATAGTGGTCTTTCTGACTCCAGGCCCAGTACTCTAGCAACTGACCACCTACCTGCCCAGAGAAGGAGGTAGAATAATGTATAACATCAAATAGTTAAACAGTTCAATCCCAGAAAAGGAAAGGATCTAGATGTAACAGAATTATACTAAAGAGAAGAAAAAAACTCCTGGTCCTGATGGATTTACAGGAAAATTCTGTCAAACTTTTAAAGAATACCAGTACTACACAAATTATTCTCAAAAATTAAGACAGAAAACACTCTGCCAAACTCCTTTTTTGTAAGATGTAATCCTAATACCTAAATTAATAAGGATAAAGTAAAGAGGACTATAGACCAGTAACATTAATGAATACTGATTGATTTGAAAATCCTGTCAAATGGTCCACAGTAATTTAACCAAAAAATGATTTGTTGTGGCCAGGCTATATATATATTTATATGTACTTGTTGTCTAAACCATTTGAATATAAGTCCTTTGTGAGCAGGGATTTGTATCCCTAGTAGGTAGCACTGTGCCAGTTATATAATAGGTGTCTAGTGAATTGATTAATTAAAGTAGAATTTTGAAATGAGTTATTATGACCAGTTTTATCTATCCCAGAGCCAGAGACCTTTGTGATGACATGCATTTCTGGGAAATAAAATCAAAAGCAGGATTCAGTTAGAAGGTCCTGGTGACCAGCGTAACTCCTATGGATATGCCAGATCCTTATTAATCAAAATAAGCAAAAATATGTCTTTAAACACAACTCTGTATGAAGAATTAAGATTTCCCAAACTTAATTCTCAGAAGGCAAACTCCTGGCACCTGTTAAAACCCTGGAAAGTGAAAGAGAAGTCTGAAGCAAACTCCAGATTCTCATAATTGGACCAGTCACTTTGTTAATGATAGTGCTGCCAACATGAATTTATCTTCCAGGGTTTTCCACACATTGTCCTTGAAACTATCTTTAGAAAAGTAAATTTGGTGTCACATTGATTAATAAGCTGTAGGATAAGAATATCTAAAAGAAGGTAGGAACATTTTTGCTGTACGTGAGAGGTGATGGTGAAAACCAGCGCCGAAGATGTTTGGGGATCATAGAATTGGAGAATTTACAGTTGGAAGGAAATTGAGAGATTATCCAATTGAACTTCCCAGGGAGAATCTTCAATCCAAGTACCTCAGAGCACCTAAACAATCTTATAAAATGACAAGAGATCATTTGGTCACTGCCAAGCTGTCATTCCAGAGACAGAAAGGAAAGCCACGAAGCAATAGACTGCTGTCGTAGCCTTCTGGCCTCATTGCACAGAGATCTGTAGCCAAAGAAAAGAATATTTATGTAGCTGAAACCATCCATTGCTTAATAAAAGCCAAAAATGAACTTTCAGTTTTCCAGATGCTTCAAATGAAAAGAATAGAAATAATGCTGTATTGTTCATCTAAAGTGAATAATTATATCAGTGGCCAGATGGCCATTTCTGAAGGAAAGCAACCCTTATCAGTCACCACTCTCCTCCCTTTTTCTTCATCACACTCCTGTCTGAAAACCTTCAATTAAATGCTGGATATGTTAGCTGGATGATTGTTATATGCCTCTGAAAGAAAATTCAGTGTACCACATATCAGAATAATGTTTGCTGGGGGAAAAATTATTTAAACCTCCCTAAAGCAGACTAATATAGAGAAGTTCATTCTGCCTTAATGAAAGCTCTGAAAGAGCAAGAAGAAATAGAAGGCAAAACTAGAAATCTTAGCGTGAGACCCCAGATTTGTTGGTCATATTGAATCAAGATCATTTAAATATGAAACTAGAAGGATAACAAACACAAAAATGACAAAGATCTATCAAGTTTTCTGAAATAAAACTATATTCTACGCTAATGACATTGGAAACTCTACGTTCAAGCACTGTCCCTGATGTTGTATAGGAGGCAGTAGACATGGCATGAAAAAAAAAGACAGGAAAAGAAGCTAGACTAGATCAAGTATACACAAAAGAAGTTTATATTTGAATATGTGTGTGTGTGTGTGGTTGTATGTATACTTATATATAGACCAAGTATACTCAAAAGAAGTATGGAGGCAACACAATTTTGAGGGCCCTCTTCTCAGGTGTACTGCAGTGCCTGGCACATAGAAGGCACTTAATAAATGCTTCTTGACTTACTGATAAAGTATCAGAAAGAAAATACTGTATGTTTAAGGAGAGAAAAATCACAACAAAAGAAGGTGATAGAGAAGATCTCAATAAATACTGACTCATGCCTATTTTCTCATCTCCACAAAATCTTTATGAAAATACTTTCTAAATGTATGCAGGTCACCCTTAATGAAAATATAAGAAGGGAGTTAGAATAGATCACATCTTACATAACTGATGGAAAGATACAGGGAATACAAGATTCTACTGTGCTTATTGACTTAAAAATCTAATTCCATAGAGCAAAATACAGCTTTAAAATGTCTCCCCTATACATGTTCAGATCATAGGAAATTCCTTGATAAATGCAGCAACATAAATCACTTAGATAATTTTCTGATTATTAATATGAGATAAGGCATCAAGGAAGACATATGATTAATGAAGGTATTTGCCATCTATTATAGAGAATGTCCAGAACAGAATCCAAATGAGAAAGGTATTCCCTGTAGAGAGTGAGATCTTACAGATACTGTCTGCAGATGTCATTTTGCTGATCACGTCAAGCCTTGAAACATTTCAGAACCTTCTAAATGAGATATATCATTGAAAAATAATTCAGCAGGGCAGCTACGTGGCACAGTGAATAG
Source organism: Pseudochirops cupreus (assembly GCA_028627135.1). Lineage (NCBI taxonomy): Eukaryota > Metazoa > Chordata > Mammalia > Diprotodontia > Pseudocheiridae > Pseudochirops > Pseudochirops cupreus. Next base: position 140,670,832 of record CM053582.1, read on the forward strand.
AGCACTGGCCCTGGAGTCAAGAGGACCTGAGTTCAAATCCATCGTCAGACACTTAACACTTACTAGCTGTATGACCCAATAATTGGCCAAGTTACTTAACCACAATTGCCCTGCTTTCCCCCCTCCAAAAAAGAACAAAAAAAAATTTTTAAAAAGAAAAAGAATTCAGCCTATCTACTCATGAAAAAATCAAGGGGGTGAAGAATGCCTACTTTCAGACTATGATATGCAGTTAGACAGCCTACACATCTGGTACACAAGTGCATGTCTTTGACAGATACTGCAAAAGGACAGTGAACTGAATCCATAATTGAACAGGAGGAAGAAATGGTGTAGAATCATATAACTAATTATGAATTTTGAGCATAAAGCTGTGAAAAGGATGTCTTAAAAGAGTAGAATGACTGGAAAATGGAGTCTTCTCATGTAGCGAAAAGAAGGGATAACAGATGAACAATCCACATGTTACACTGGTAACATATAATGTTAGGATATCTAAACACAGCATTGGGTAGAATCCCTGAGCTAGAATTATGGAATGAAATATTCAAGTCACATAGGATGAAGTATGGGTGGGTTGCAGGCTATATCAATGAAGGGAGTACCTACCATCCTTTAAGGCCCAGTTTAAGTTCTATCCCTTCCACAAATTCTTCTCAGCCCAACTAGCTTACAACAATTATTTACTCTTTTGAATTTCAGTACCTATTGTCTGTACTTATATTTTCCATTTTCCCCTTAACTCACTTTTCTTTCATACTTCTTTATCTCTGTTGAAGGTGCTAGCATCTTAGTTATACAGGGTCACAACCTTCATGTCATCCTCAACTTCACTCTTGCCCCACAGATCCAATTGCCAAATCTTGACATTTCAACCCATACAACATCTCTCACATATATCCCATTCTTTCCACTCAAACAACCATCATCTTAGTTCAGGCTCTCATCACTTCTCACTTAGACCATGGCGATAGCCCGCTAATTGGTGTTTCTGTCTCAATTCTTTCCCCACTTAAGTCCTTCTCCATCTGCCAAAGTGGTATTCCTAAAGTATGGGTCTGAGTCCAGACCATCTATTACCTCTCAGCTGGACTGTTGCAATAATTTCCTTGTTCTTGGCTTTCTTGATCAGAATTCTGCCAGGACGTTTTTTCTAGATCTCTGTGGAGGAGATTTTTTGGAAGGGACATCAGCTTTCAGTTTTTCCTCCTCTCCAATCCATCTTTGAAATGTCTCAAATGATACAATCACAGAATTGGTCACTCGATAGGCCTAGAATATAATCACAATGTGAAGAGTAAGTATAGAAGGAATTTTCTTACAACCCTGTACTGTGTGAATAATACCTCACTGAGCTTCAGAGTATTCTAGGGTTTTAGTTATTTTGTGAAAGATATCTGACTTTGAAAAAGAAAGAAAAACTGCTGAATATTTACAAAAGCAACAACAAGAAAAATATTGGTGATGCCACACAGGGCCATCTTGTGATTAGCTGAGCAGATCACCTTGCCTCTCCTTCTTGGGCCTATATATAAACACAGCAGGCCATTCAGCAGTTTAACAGTTCAGTGGAGAGAACAAGTTTGACAGTTGGAGCCAGAAGTGGAAGAAGAACCAGACACTTGAGAGGCAATTACTCTTGGTGGGAGGGGACTTTCTTTCCTCTCCTCACCTCATTGGCTGTGTTATCCATCTCATTGAAGAGATTGAACCAGTAGGAAGGGCATACTAAGGACAGATAGATATAGAGAAACACTTCTTATACTGATTATATTTTGGCCTTTGTATATTTATGTTAATTGAAGCAGTAAGGTGGAAACTCCTTGTTTTATACTAGATAATTTATGTGGAAAAAGTGGATTATATATGAAACTGAGAATCTCTATTATATATAGCTTGCTTTAAAAAAAAAGTCTGATGGATTCAACAAGTCAATCAAGCATTTATTAAATACTTATTATATGCTAGGCATGATTCCAAATGTTGGAGACAAAAAGACCAGCAAAAAACCTGTCCTTTCCTTAAGGAACTTAAGGATAGAAGGCAATATATAAAAGGGAGCTAAAAGACAGGGGTGTGGAGGGAGATAGGAAGGTGGCTTCGCGGGGCCCTGGTGGCAGAAAAGAATAAAGGATAGTTGGTGTGGTGTCTTCCTCAAAATGGAAGTTTCAGGAAGAACTCCCCAATGGGAGATCACCAGAACAGAGGGAGAAAGCAGCTAAGACATGATGGCAAAGATTCCATGATATATTCATTCCATGTCATTGCCTTATTGTTAAAATAATTAGTCTGTACTCAGTATGAATGAATTAACAAATCAACAAACATTTATTAAGCACCTACTATGTGTCAGGCGCTGCTAATGAGGTATGAGTAGCAGGTTCACAAGAGAATGAAAATACTTCCTTTAAGTGCACACTTCTATAGAGGGACAGGGACAGGGACAGGGTAGAGAGTAGAATGCGGGGGGGGGGGGGG
>CM053582.1:140673809-140693067 GCA_028627135.1 Pseudochirops cupreus
GGGAGGACATAGGAGAGATTAGATTGAGGGAGAGGTTATACAAGGGGATGGCTGTTTTGAGGGGGGGGGTAGGAGAAAGATGAGGAGAAAATTTGTAACTCAAAATCTCGTGGAAATGAATGATGTAAACTAAAATAAATAAAAGAAAAGAAAAAAAAAAGAAAATACTTCCTTTAAGGAAGACAGCCACAGCAAATATCAGCATTAGCTCAGCAGAGGATAAGAAGCTGAGCAACACATGAAAAAACAGGAAGAGAAATATCAAGTGTAAACTTCAGAGGGGAATGCCAGCTGTCAAGATGGAGTGGAATAGAATGCTTAGTAATTAGAAGTAGCTGATTGGTGGGAGTCGAAACCATCAGAAGTATTATAACCAAAATGCCTCTCCTAGCAGATATTAGGGAATGTTCCCTCTTAGGATAAGTGAGAGATTTTTATCCCTTTTTGTGTAAGGGATTTTCCTTTGTTACTTCATGGTAGACTGAGCACACCATCTTGCCTTCTTACAACCAGCTTTGCCCCTGGGCCTTTTCCAGTTGGACCATTCATCCAGACTGGACCAGGCCACCTATCTACTCCAGGCCATCTTCAGGAACAGATTCTAGCCACTAGCTTCTTGGATTCCCTTTTTTCCCCTTGGGACTTCTTCAGATGGCTGTTTTGCACTGACACATCCTTCTTCCTTACTAGACTCCCTTGCACACATGCACCTCTTTCTGCCAGCTGTGAGGTGGGCCTCTCAGGATATGACATTACAAATTGCCATAAAGTTGGACCTTGATGGAGGGCTTTGAACAGTCTAATCACCTGTCTCTCTCAATGGACTTCTCTTCAACCACTGATAGTATGCCTGGAGTTACTCTTCCATGGTTAGCATGCTCCTACCTATGTATTCTCCCAACCCAGTGATACTGAATCTCCAGCTGCTGGCATATAACCCCACTTCCCTCTCCAACTACTGATTCTGTTACCCCTGTCCCCCTTGACCTACTCCTAGCCCTCAATGTCTCACTCTGTCCACCACTTCTACTCCTCTCTCTGTAGTATCTATTTCATAAAGGATGCAATAACTCTTCCTATGCAAGTTGGGTAATTTGACTAAAAGACAGTCTGGTGATTTTACTGTGTTGGACAAGTGGTTGTTGTTTGTCCTTCGTTCTTGAAGATAACCATCACAACAAGAGGGTTGATGCCATTGGAATTAAGTGAAGGAGGGCTGTGTAGTCACCAGCCATACTCTCTTCTCTGGAGCCATCTGAGTTCAGTGGCCAGATATAGATTAGGACAACTGGAGATGGCTCCTGTTGGGCAAGGGAAGAGGGTGGGGGAGATGACTCCTGATTGGTCTAGAACACAGCTATGATGCTGCAGACCTGAGTGGAGATTTCTTCAGAGATAGTTGGAGGACTTTGATATAGTAGTTGAGAGAAGAAAACTCACACTTGAATGGCAGATGAAAAATCTTCCTGGAGTTGCAAATATATGGGAAACTGGTCTTCAACATGTTCCCTGACTTTGAACACTTGTAACCCTGGAGACTACTAAGAGTGGACTTCCCTTGGTGAGATTGTTCTCTCTCCTTGATTAAGAAGAGATCTTATCTCATTCCCAGTTGAAGAGCTTCTATACTCTTGTATACTTTTTGGTTAATTCTAATCTGTATAATTTCCCCAATTTCTGTTTACTTTGATAAAGAGGTATAAAAGCTATTCAGGGTGGTCTTTTGTGCAACCAGTGTTTGGTGAGAGGGAACTAAGCTGAAGGCAATAGTAGGCTGAGTATTATCTGGCTTTCGGTGCGGGAAAGTAGTGTTTATCTGGGCCTCCGAGTATTTTACCTTTAGATGACCAATATTTGAGTTGTATTAAATAGAGATAATTCTAGTCTAGGCAAACCGTATTTCTCCCTACCTACAGGCTCCTTCCCTGTTGCCTGTAAACATGCCCATATCTTCCCGATCTTTAAACAATCCTTATTTGTTCTGACCATTCTTGCTATTATCCATATCTTTCCCTCCTGTGTCTTAATTCCTAGACAAAGCCATCTGTACTCAGTATCTCTACTTTCTCTCCTCTTATTCGCTTCTAAACCTTCTGAAATCTGTCTTCTGACCTGACCATTTAACAGACACCCCTCACTCCAAAAATTACAAGTGATCTCTTAATGGCCTAATCTAATGTCCTTTTCTCAGTCTTCATCCTTCTTGACTTCTCGACAGCCAATGATATTGTTGATCACCATCTCCTCCTGAACACTTTCCTCTCTCAAGGTTATGGTGACAGTGTTCTTTCCTGGTTCTTCTCCAATCTATCTGATTTCTTCTTCTCACTGTCTTTATAGAATCTTCATCTGGAGTTATACTCTCTAACTGTTGTTGTTCCCTAAGCCTCTGCCTCCCTTCTCTCTCTGTACTATCAAGCTAGGTGATCTCATCACAACATCTTTCACATATAGCCTTTTCTCTCCAGTCACACAGCCATCACCCAAGTACAGGCCCTCATCTCCTCTTGTTTAGACTATTGCAATAATCTAATTATTCTCTCTGCCTCAAGGCTCTCCCCACTCCTGTTCATCCTCCACTCAACTGTCCAAGTGATTTTCCTCAAGTGTAGGTCTGACCACGTCATCTATCCTCACTTAATACATGTTAGTTGCTTCTTGTTACCTCCAGTTTCAATACATGCCTGTTAAGCATTTAAAGTTCTTTATAACCTCACACCATCCCATCTTCCCAGTTTTCTTACACATTACTCCCCTCCAAGAACTCCACAATTTAGATATGCTGTCTTTTTTGCTATTCTTCAAACATCTCCCTACTCACTCACTTTGCTTTTGCACTCCCTGTCTCTCAGGTCTGGAATGCTCTTCCTCCTCATCTGCAGCCCCTGGCTTCCCTGGATTCTTTCAAGACTCAGTTCAAATCCTCCTTTTTTCAAATCTAGCCTTTTCTGATCTCTCTCACTGTTAGTGCCTTGGCTCTGAGGTTACCTTTCCTCTACCCTATGTATATTTTGGGCATAATTATTTACATGTTCTATTGCTTGCTTTCTCAATGGATGGGGGAGGGGCTGGAGGAAAAGAGAGAATTTGAAAGTCAAATCTAAAAAAATTGTTAAAAATAAAGTTTTAAAAATGATTTATTTACACATTGTCCCCATTAGAATATGAGCTCCTTGAGGGCGGAGACAATGTTTTTGCTTTTCTTTGTATTCTCTAGCACTTAGCACAGGGCTTCAAACATGGAAACACTTAATAAATGCTTGTTGACCGACTGACTGATCAAGAGGTAGCCTTGGGAGTTAGGAAGATCTGGGTTTAATGCCCTCTCAGACACATACTGGCTGTGTGACCCTGGGCAAGTCACTTATGCTCTCAGGATTCCAAACAGCTCTCTAAGACTGTTATTATAAGCTATCTAGCAGTTCTGATCAACATTGATTGAGTTTATTCATTAGTTGTATAGTTCCTTTCACCACTTAAATGGGTCAAGTAGAAAAAAATTGCTATTCCATGCTAATTAAAAGGTTTGCTGTTTGATTCATGGTGTGTAGATACAGAATGCACTGAATGGTGGTGGGACAGAGCCATGCATTCCTGCCACTAAATGCAGATCCTTTACATTCAGTAGGAAGGCAAATAAAGCAATCCAGTTTGCAATGGAGAAGCTAGACAGTCAAGAAATAGAGCGGAGAAAAGAATGCTTTTGTTATTCCGTGGGGCCTTTGTGAGAAGAGTGTCTCATCATTCTGATTATGTTAAATTAAATAGGTTTTGCATAAACAAAACTAATGCAACCATGATTAGAAGGAAAACAGAAAGCTGGGAAACAGTTTTTACAGCCAGCACCTGTGATAAAGGCCTCGTTTCTCAAATAGAGAACAGGGTCACATTTATAAAAATACAAGTCATTCCCCAATTGATAAATGTTCAAAGGATGTGAACAGGCAGTGCTATCTGTAGTCACGTGAGAAAAATGCTCTAAATCAGTATCGATGAGAGCTCTGGTGACCTAGAGGCCCCTCGATGAGATATTCCCCACCCCTGGATGAAAGAAATGCAAATTAAAACAAGTTTGCTCGGACCTACCAGATTGGCTAATATGACAAAAAAGATAAAGATTGGAGAGGGTGTGGGGAAATTGGGATACCTGCACTGTTCGTGGAGTTGTGAACTGATCCAGTCATTCTGAAAAGAAATTTGGAGCTATGCCCAAAGGACTACAAATCTATGCATACTTTTTGACCTAACAATAGCACTACTAGGTCTGTACCCCAAAAAGATCCGAAAAAGAAAAAGGACCTAAATGTACATAAATATTTATGACAGCTCTTTTTGTGTTTTCAAAGAACAGGAAATTGAAGGGATGTCCATCAATTGGGGAGTGGCTGAACAAGTTGGGGAATATGATTATAATGGAATACTGTTGTTCTCTAAGAAATGATGAGCACAGATTCCAGAAAAACTTGGAAAGAGTTACATGAACTGATGTAAAATGACATGAGCAAAACCAAGAGAACATTAGCCACAGTAATAGCAACATTGTATGATGATCAACTATGATTGACTTAGCGCTTCTCAATAATACAATGATCCAAGACAATTCCAAAAGACTCATGATGGAAAATGCTGTCCACATCTAGAGAAAGAACTGGTGGAGTCTGGATGCAATAGAAGCACACTATTTTCACTTTCTTTAAATTTTTCATAATTTTTTCTTTTGTTTCTTTTTACACAACATGACTAATATGGAAATAAATTTTACACGATTGCACGTGTATAACCTATATCAAATTGCTTACTGACTTAGGGACGAGGGAAGGAGAAAACTTGGAACTCAAAATTTTATAAAAAAAAAAAAAAAGAATGTCCTAGTTTTATAACACCATATATAAGAGCCTGCTGAGCCAATTGAGGAGCAAAGCCCGCAACAAACTGCTTGATCTAACATTCCAGTGGATCAAAGGCAGCCGAGACAAAGACCTGACCACTGGCTGTGCTGAATTTGGAAGTGAACTTGGTGTATCATATACTTTGGGTTTTAGTCCACCAGGGGTGTGTTGGATCCAGCTTGTACTTTCCTTGAGACAGACAGTTGTTAAATTTTTGGTATAAGCATTTATATCTTGGAAATTATGAAATTCTACCAGTCTTGGGCTTGATTTATTGTTTTGTTGATTAGACTTACAGTGATGGAGAAAATGTTAGTAATTGAGACAAAACTTAAAACTTAAACAAAAGTGTTGTGTGTACTTTTTTCTTCTTCTGGAGAGCCAATTTTTAAACATATACCAGCTTCCCAAGAACCAGGGTGGTATAGTGGAATTATGCCTTTGAGTGTTGGGGGGAAGTAATTGCACTTCTATTTTTGCTATGTCTTATCCATTGATATCCGTTTGTAAAATCTAATTGATGTTAGTTGATGAAATGATTATTGTTCAGTGGTTTCCTGACCCCATTTAAAGTTTTCTTGGCAAAGATACTAGAGTGGTTTGCCATTTCTTTCTTCAGTTTACCGAATAGGAAACTGAGGTAGACTTCTACCATCTTCTTAGTCACATTACCAGACCCTTCCCCTACAAAGTCTTCATAATGTTAATTACATCAATTCTGTGTTCCACTCAGTGCTCTCCCTTCACCCATCTAGCTGTTACTTACCAGTGCTCCCTTCTTCCTTCCATATTTCATCTACAAGTGTTTCCAATAAAGTCCTCCCTTCGCTGTTCTCTAGGCATTTCATACTTAGTCCTGCTTTATGTCTTTGTTCATGCCATTGCTTATGACTGGAATATCATGTTTCCAATGGATGTTGCTCATGCCTGAAAGTCCAACTCCAATCCTACTTCTTTAATGAAACCTTTCTTGACTGTTTGGGACCACAGATTTCTCCCTACCTGTCTGAAACCCAACATATAATGAACATCCTGCAGTATTTTCTCATTTTCTTATGGATGTATTGACTCACCAATAGAAATGTAACCTCCTCGAAAGCAGATCTGGCTAGAGGTTCTGTGGTACAAGGTAAAGGATAGGGGCTCTTGAGTCAGAGAGTATGGGTTCAGATTCTCTTTCTGACCCTTCCTACTTGGGTGACCTTGGAGAAATTGCATAACCTCTCTGGGTCTCAGTTCCCTTACCTCTAAAATGAGTAAGTTGAACCTAAGGTCTCCTCTAGAGCTGTGGTCTCATACTTACTTTGTATCCCCCATAGTGTATACCAATTCTAGGCACATAATAAATGCTTAATAAATACTTGTTGGACGTAATTACAATCTTAGGAAATCACATCCCTTAACAATTGTAAAAGTTTATAGCGCTCATGAAAAAGACATGCTAGTTTTTTTGAGAGATGCTGAGAATTGATCTTGTTTTCCTGCTCTACATTTGGAGTTCAGAAGCTTAGAAAGTTAGCACATGATTTTAAAATACTAATCCACATCCATGTGTGAGAGGCCTTTAAGATTCACTTTGACAGCACTGGAATAGCATAACCAGAAATCCTCATCTACAAAAAGCCTCTACATGCTGACCAATGTTGTTAGACGAGAGCAGAAATGCTCAAAATTTAAACACCTTTAACATTTGTGCTCCATTGTCTACTTAGGTGGTTGCCAGTTGGCACAGTGAAAAGAGTTCTGCATCTGGAGTCAGGAAGACCTGAGTTCCAATGTGACCAGCTGTGTGACCCTAGGCAAGTCATTTCACCCTGTTTGCCTCAGTTTTTTTCATCTGTAAAGTATAATGGAGAATGAAATGGCAAACCATTCCAGTATCTTTGCCAAGAACACCCCTAATGGTCTTATGGAGAGTTGGACACAACTGAATAACAAAGTCCACTTAGGTAAAGAGCTTGGGAAACTATTGGTACCTAAAGGATGCTATGTGGGAGCTTCATTGAATATCTTCTTAACTGGAGGAGATGTCTGCTCCTGACAAGCATGGAACGGTTGACTGCTCTAGACTCCACCTACAGTCCCTGTGATTCTCCATATCAAAATCTCACTTATATGGCTTCTACACCCCAAATGTAGGTTATGTCCCCTATTTAAATGCAAGCACATCGAGGGCAGGGAATATATCTATTTTGTCTTTGTATTCTCAGTATCTAGAACCATGTGCCTGGCACATAGTGGTTTCTTAACAAATAAATGCTTATTCATTCATTTGATCATTTATTTATTCATTCATTCATTTTCTAAACAAGATGGATACTAGGTCTATGTCCTAATAGTGATTGAATATCATATAGTACCATTCAAAATAAAGACATTCTTTAGCAATGTTTGTTTTTAACTAGCTCACCAACTTAATTGGTAATAAAGTTTTATGATCCAATTAATGTATTTAATTTATTAAATATTATAATTTATTATTAAACATTTATTCTTTTTTTTGAATGACTTGTTCATTTACTTTTAGTTTACAAGATTCAGTTCCACAATCACTTGAGTTTCAGATTTTCTCCCTCCCCCCACGGTGGCCTGCAATCATGTACAGGATCTGCAAATACTTTCACCTTGTACAATAGTTTGGTTACATAGAAGGGTTGTAACCAGTGAGTGATCACTGGGGGAAAAAAGCAAAACCAGACATGAAAGAGAACGAAAGCGTGTTAAACATTTATTCTTTATAGTTTTGTTGTTGTCTTTGTTTTTACGCTACAGTCCCTTCCCCTGGATCCTCCTCATCTCTGCATTGAACCAATCCTTATAACAAATCAAACAATCAGTAAAGCATTTATTGCAGGCATTGTGCTACAGTCTGGGGATACAAATACAAAAGTGAAAACGGTTTCTGCCTTCAAGGAGCTTACAATTTACAAAGAAAGACATTTGAACGAAACCAACTAACCCAGTAGCTACATGTGATGGCATCAGCACATTCCACACCTGCAGTGCCCTACAGCTCTATTGAGACTGGAGAGGTCATCCTTGGGCTTTCTAGTGACTTCACTCCTGGTGACTTTTTTTTAATGCTAGCACTGGTCTCAGTGGAGCCTGCCGTTTCTGTGCCAGTCTCTTCTGCAGTCTCCCCTCTCATGTCCCTGGTTCCAGAACCTTTTTCTCCAGATCGTCTTGCCAGAAGGAGCTTGTAGGCAGCTGCTCTGTACTTTTTTGAAATGAGATTGTAGAGGACAGGGTTGATGGATGCACTCAGGTAGAAAAGCTGTAGAGCCACAATATTGAAGTACTGGGAGAAGTGCATTGTCCTGGAATCTTTGGTATTAATGTAAATGATCCTGCCAACATGAAAGGGCAACCAGCAAACTATGAATGCCAGAACCACCACCACTGCAAAGAGAAACAGAGATACACAGATTAAAAAGGCTCTTGCAACACAATTATGCTTCACTTAACATTCTTGGGATTTATCCAGGGAGTAACCATTTGTTTCATTAACTACAATAGAATAAACGAGAGAGAGATGTTTCTAAACCAACTTCCATCTAGTGTGTAAAGGGAGCTTCGATACATGTGAGCTTTAATTAGGGTCACCAGTGGCAATGAGTGACATTTTAAAAATGTGATCTCCAAAAAGGCCAAAAGCCAGAAGTCATTTTGGCAACCTTGACTCCAAAAAAGCCTCCTCTCAGGAATTGTAAAGATGGTTACTTCAATAGGTATCTGATTAATAATGGAGCTGCACACCTTTGGAACTCTTGACATTTTACCTTGGCCTTTAAGAGCAGTTAGATAGACTGGGTTAAGGGTGGGGGCTGGGCAGAAGCACTATGGGTAGAACAATGAAACGATCTGGAGCAAAGCAAAACTAGATTAAAGATTCAATTGTTAGCTATTTCATAGGAAGCAAATAGTAGCTCAGAAATGTCAGGATCATAGAGTATTGAGGGCACATCTGAAAGTCTTCTAGCCCCTGGCATTTTGCAGATAAGGAAACTGAGCCTAGAGTGGTTAAGAGACTTGTCGCAGCAGTGGTGTTAGAACCAGGATTCAAACTTGGGCCATTTGATTCCCAATTCAGCACCTTCCTCTCCACTAAAATGCTGCTTGTGCAGAAATCTGACTTCTTATTTATATTCACATTTCAGAAACATGCACTGTGCTAAGTTACTCAGGGTGAATCATAAGATCCTTAGCCCCAAGAAGGTTACAATCTAGTGGGGGAATTTAAAGAAGAGGCCCAAATAGCTACAGTACGAAGCAGAATGTGATCAATTCAGGAGAGGTAGAAACAAAATACTAGACAAAATTTGAGGAAGAGGTCTTTTTGCGGGGTTGGAGGTGGTAAAATGTGGGAAGGTTTTATTCTTGGCTTACCCAGAGCCAGAGATAGTTTTCTTGGGACCAGATATAATAGGACAGAAGTAAAGAGATTACCCAGAAAACAGTGTATTCTGTCTTGGGATAGAGAAAGGTTTCTGGGGAATCTGCCTTCGATTTTTGTTTGTTTTCTGGCGGTTTTTTCCTCCAAAAACACCCATATCAAGACCCTAATTGGTCAAATAGGATGAAGGCTCCTTGAGGGCTAAGTTAGTTTCCAGGCTTTGTTTGCTTTTAATCTTTGGTTACCACTTGCACACAGTAGTTCTCAATAAAAGTCTGTGGAGTTGAGCCGGGTTAAGTCGTGGGGATACATGTTGGAGGGTTGAATGTGTATGCTTAGGAGAAGGGAAAGGGAGTAGAAGAAAAAGAAGGGAGAAAATTTAAAAAAAGAGGAAGAAAGAAAGGAAGAGAGAAAAGTAGAGGAAAAAAAGAAGTAGAGAAAAAGGAAGAAAAAGGAGGAAAGAGGAAAAAAGTAGGAGTCAGAACAAAGAAAAAGGGGGAAGAAGAAGCGAGCCTCGAGGAGTAAAAGGAGGATAGCAGGAAGCTTCCCACCTTTCTCCCGACTCCCGCTTCCTCCAAGCTCTTTCCTTACCCAGGACCCGCACAGTCTGCCGATGGTCTTTCTCCTGGCCCGTGGCTGCGGGCCCTCGCAGCGGAGCCCCGCTCCTCCACAGCGTCCTCCCGATCAGTCCGTAGAGGACACTGAGGCAGAACATCGGCACGAAGAAATAGGCGGTGGTCACCCACAGCATGACGCGCAGGATGCCCAGATGCTCCCGGCTTGGCCGGCACTCCCGGCTGAACATCACTGCTGCCGCTGCGGCCGCGGCCGCGTTCCCCGGTGGAGCGTCCTGGGAGCGCGTCCCAGGGGAGGTCTGGGTCATCAGCTTGGTAGTTTCCGAGGGCAAGGAAAGAGGAGCGGTCGGCCAAGTGCCATTGGCAGTCAGCGCCCAGCCCTTCACTCCGTCTGGGGCCGGGTTCTGCTCGACGCCCACTAGAAAGAAGAAGGGAGCAGCGGAGAGCAGCGCTACGGCCCAGAGCGCAGCAATGAGCGCTCGCACGCGGCGGCGGGTGATGAGCACCCGGGCGCGCAGTGGGTAGCAGATGGCCAGATAGCGCTCCACGCTCAGCGCCGTGATGTGCAGCAGGCTGGCGTAGGTGCAGCCCTCGCTCAGGTAGAGCGAGAGGCGGCAGAGCAGCTGCCCGAAGACCCAAGGTCGGGAGCGCCACAAGCGGTACAGGTCGAAGGGGAGGCCGAGCAGGATGAGCAGGTCGGACACGGCCATGCTGCCCAGGTACAGGTTGGTGGTGGTTCGCATGTCCCGGTAGCGCCGGATCAGCAGCACAGTCACCACGTTGCCGCTCACCCCGACGGCAAACAAGCCCAGGCACACGGCTGTCACGGGCACCAGAGCGCTCAGGGGGAAGGCAGAGCAGCGGCTTTCGTCGCAGCGCGGCAGGGACCACCGGGTCTCCGGGACTACGCCGTCGGTGCTGTTGTTGCTGCTGCCGTTCCAGGGGTCACCCATGACCGCTGAAGGGCAAGCGGGGCTGACAGGCGGACTTTAGCGCATTCTGGAGAGGGCTTTATCTTCTGGCTAGGGGCCCTCATCCAAGAGCGAGTGTTGCTCCCTTCTCGCCTCCTCGTAAAGGAGTTAGGACACTGAGGTGGAATGTCGGGCGGGGGGCCCTTCACTGCGAGGGTCTCAGGCACTGCGAGCGCGGGTGGGGACCAGCCTAAGCCTCTTCTATCCCGATCCTGCAGTCGCAGTCTCCGCCTCCTTCTCCTGCCCACTCCGCGCTCCCCCAGTGCCTGCTTCCTGACAGACCCTGGGACACTTGGCCTTCATCTTTCTCCACCTGCAACATGGAAAGACAGCGCTCTTTGCTGCCTCTTGGGAAGAGATGTTTGAACCTTAATGAAGTTATCTCAATGGACGCAGGGAACAAGCATTTGTCAGGTGAGAAGGACGAAAAGAGACCAACCAATGAATGAAGTCCCGTGCGTTCAGTCTCTTCAGCATAATCTCTTTAAAACAATATTAGCTCTGAGCTCACCTCAATTTACAATGCAGCACAATGTTTCGTATGGGAGAAAGGAGCTTTGAACTGGAAGTCAGAGAGCTGCGATTCTTGTCCTGGCTCTGATACCAAATAACTTAAGAGCAGGTCTTTTAACTTGGATCTCAGTTGTAAAATGAAGGGGTTGGATTAGAAAGTCGAGTCACCTTTCAGCATCACTATCCCATGAACCATACTCACCCTCCTTAACCCCTAATTTAAAGAGAACAAAACTTAAATATAATTTATTATATATGCAATATTAATATCTATGTGTTGTTCAGTCCCGTTGACTCTTCATGACCCTCTGGGCATGCCAATGTGGTCCATGGGGTTTTCTTGACAAAGAGACTGGAGTGGTTTACCATTTCTTTCTCCAGTGGATTAAGACAAACGAGGTTAAATTACTTGCCCAGGATTACACAGCTAGTAAATGTCTGAGAATGGATTTGAACTCAGGTATTCCTGACTCCAAGGCAGTGGATCTATCCAATGAGCTACCTAACTGCCTCTGTGTACATAATTATTTTATAATTTACACAGTCAGAAGGCTGATTAACACTGAGAAACCGAATCCCTTCTCAAAAGTCCCTTGGCTCTGCAATGTGCTTATTACCTATTGGTATGTGTGTACTGCCTTGAATTGTTTTTAAAAATGAATGCCTTTTATTTTTATATAACATTTATTTAATTTCCCTTCCCTGCCTGTTGAACCTTCTCATGTGCTATGATTAAAAAAAAACCAACACCACTACCAAGTTAAGCCACACCCACCAACACATTACTTGGATCTGCCAGTATTTGCTCTGCATATCTATCAATCAATTAACTATTAATGTACCCACTATGTGGCAGGTACTGTGAAAAGCCCTGGGGATACAAAACCCCAAATGAGCCACCTTTAGTTGAGAAGTTTTTATTCTCTATTATGTGAGACAACATGTAAGTATATTTGTATATGAAGAAAATTCATAAAACTTAGTTTTGCGAGTGAGAGGGCACTAGCTGCTAGGGTCAGGGGAGGGGAGTTCAGGAAAGGCTTCCCTCAGGAGTGGTGTTTGAGCTGAGAAAAGAAAGAAAGGAAGGAAGGAAGGAAGGAAGAAAGGAAGGAAGGAAGGAAGGAAGGAAGGAAGGAAGAAAGAAAGAAAGAAAGAAAGAAAGAAAGAAAGAAGAAGGAAGATTTTAAGAAATAAGAGGTGAGGGGGATGTGCATCCTAGGCATGGGGGACATGCCAGGGAAAAGGTAAGAAAATGGAAGATAAAGTGTGGTATGTGAAGAACAGCAGGAAGGCCAGTTTGGATGGACTGAAGAGCATAAGAAGAGGAGTGATGTAGGTCCACTTTTAGGTTTCAGGGCTTTAAATGCCAATCAGAAGAGTTGATATTTTTCCTACAGGCTATAAGGGAACCATTGGAGTCTGTCATAAATAGGAGAGTGATATGGTCAGACCTATGCTTAAAGAAATCCCTTTGGCATCATCCTTATGGAGTATGGATTGGGGAGGAGAAAGACTGGAGGCAGGAAGAACAATTAGGAGTGAATGGAGTGCTGCATGTTGAGTCAGGAAGTCTTGAGTTCAAATTCTGCTTTGTGTACTTCCTAGCTGTGTTATCTTGGGCAAGTGACTTAAGTGCTGTCTGCCTGAGTTTGCTTAACTGTAGAATAGGGATCATAATAGTACCTATCTCCCACAGTTGTAAGGATCAAATGAGATAATATTTGTAGAATTCTTAGAATAGTGGCAGACACATAGTAGGCACTTAATGTTTTTTTCCTTCCTATTGCAATGGCCCAGCAATCCTGGGTTCTTATTACTCTTCGCCAATTGATTCTTGACCAATTCCTCACAACAACTGTTCCAAATCTCTTCTCAAGTGACTTGTGCTACTCCTAATGGATTTATTAAGTGCTTACCATGTGCCAAGCACTGGGTATATAAGTATAAGCAAGCAAGACAGTCCCTGCCCTCAAGGATGACATTCTAATGGGGGAATAATGGCTTTTAAATGGATGATTGTGGCTGGAGTTCCTCTTGAAATAGCTGTTGGGGCAGTCACCAATCAGGAGAGGGGCCTCAGGGTGGAGATTTCTCCTGGGTGGCCAGGTAGTTGGTGAACCTCTCTTTTTAATTTTCAGTCCCTCTACTAACTTCAAATCCCCCCATCCTTGAAACACCTTCATGTGACTCTGCCATTCCTTCAATCTCTTGTCCCTTCTCTCTTTCCTTTCCAAACTAAGAGAAAAGAAAGACAGAAACAAACAAAGAAAGAAAGAGGAAGGAAGGAAGATTTTAAGAAATAAGAGGTGAGGGGGATGCGCATCATTTCCAGAATGGCTGTACCAATTCACAGCTCCACCTGTGCACCAATGGGCCTGTTTTTCCTGTTGGCTTTCCTTTTTCACATCCCAGTTGCTTCTCAACCCCTTCTGACACCACCCAAGTCAACAGTTCTCTCTAACTTTGCCAAAGATCTCTTAACTGCTTCAGCCAGTAGTCCTTTATCAATTCTTATGCTTAACTTCTTTGCAGTATTTCATTCCATTGACCATTCTCTTTTTGGATGCTCTCTTCAGTTCTCCTACCCTGTTTGACCATTTTTCTCTGTATCCTGTGCTGGATCAGCATCCATGTCCACCCCTCTATGTGTGGGTATACAACAGGACTTTGTTCTGGGTCTTTTCTCTGTATCGTTTCTTTTTTGGTGATTTTATCAACTTCCATGGGTTCATTTTTCATGTCTATGTAGAGATGACTCCAAAATCTCCCTCAGACCCTTTTCTCTCTTGAATTCAGCTCACCCACAATGAACTACCTGTTAGACATCTCTGGATGCCTCACAGTCATCTCAAATTCATTGTGTCCAAAATGGAACTCGTTATCTTTGCTGTAAGTGTTTCCTTCATTGTCTTTTTTTCTATCAAGAGCACCCCCATCCTTTCTAGGCTCCAGATCTATGTCCTCATCAATCTGTGAAGCTGGCACCTTTGTTGAGAAAGGTTGATGGTTAAATGCTCCTAAGGGTAGCATGGTTCTAAGTACTTGGACTGTCATCATTGCTCCCCTACCTCCACGTTCAGAAGTTCACATGTATCCTCACACCTGATCTTGCCAGCCTCTGTATGCCCATTGTGTCAGCCCAGGATTCTGATAGGGCAAATGCAACTATTTCAGGAAGTCAGTGTATTGGCAAGAAGGCTAGGGTCCCTGTGCCTAGTTGTTATATTCCTTCGTGGAAGTCTTACTTCAATACCTCATGAGGATGTGAAGGGACCCTGGAGTCCTGGAAGGTTTTGCCAGCAGAGTGCAAACTTTGGCAGATCTGATCAGACTAGAAACTCTGATTACAGATCTCTCAACTGGATATGTTTTGCCCACAAGAAGCATTTAGTTAGCTGGTTTCATTACTCAGGGTTGAACACAAGGGTAGTGATTTTCTAAGGCTGTCAATTAGCATTTATTAAGCACCAACTATATACCAGGCAGCTGCAGCTATGCAGTGCAGGGCAACTAGGTTGGATAGCCAGGAATCAGGAAGATCCGAGTTCAAATATGAACTCTATGAGTTTAAGTAACTTGACCAGAATCACAAAGCCAAGATGTGCCCAAGGTGAGACTTAAACCCAGCTCTAATGCCAGCTTTCTAACCAGGTTACCTCTTGAGCTCTGAATACTAAATATATTTATTTATACATACATATTTATACATGGTATTTATGTTTATAGAGTTCAACATCTCTAGTAGGGGTTCATTTCTTGATTAATCCTTTGGATAATTGCTAGAAAACTTGGTCTTCATGTTTTTTGTTAATGCCCCTTGACTCTATGGTATTATCTTGTTTGGAACGTCTTTTTCCATGCTTCCCCTCATCTCATCATTCTAATTCCTCCAAGAACACCAGGTTTTTACAGTTATCAGTAACTTTTTAATCTTATAGCAATAGGAATACTCTCTGATAAAATATGTGTATAGAATAGTGTGGAGAAAAGCAGATGGGTAGAGTCGGCAGGAAAACAAAGCAACACCTAAATAAATGGATGAATGAATGAATTTTTTCCATTCATTTATTCTCATTCATTTCCAAATGGATAGTCAGCCTTCTATTACAAAAAGAGCTGCTATATTTTAATAGGATCTTTTTTACTTTCTTTGATCTCTTTGGGGATATAGTCTTGTTATTGCTGGGATATAACATAGCTTAGTAGCTTTTGGGCATGGTTCCAAATTGCTTTCCAGAATGGCTGTACCAATTCACAGCTCCACCTGTGTACCAATGGGCCTGTTTTTCCATAGCCCCTCCAACATTTGTTATTTTCTCTTTTTTTTTGGTCAATTTTGCCATTAAGATGGGTGGGAGATGGAACAGCAGCGTTACTTCAATTTATATCTAGTTGGGTTGTCCTGCTTCCTGCCTCTTTGCTGTCTCCTTTAATGACTATTTTTTTCTGTACTTTATTTTTTAAAACTGTATTTGTTTTTAGTTTTCAACATTCACTTCCATAAGCTTTTGAGTTTTAAATTTTCTTCACCTTCCTCCCTTCCCCCCTCCCCCAGATGGAATGCCTGACATAGGCTCTACATATACATTCGTATTAAACATATTTTCACATTAGTCATGTTGTAAAGAAGAATTAGAACCAATGGGAGGAACCATGA
Organism: Pseudochirops cupreus; assembly: GCA_028627135.1. Taxonomy (NCBI): domain Eukaryota; kingdom Metazoa; phylum Chordata; class Mammalia; order Diprotodontia; family Pseudocheiridae; genus Pseudochirops; species Pseudochirops cupreus. Next base: position 140,689,808 of record CM053582.1, read on the forward strand.
GAAAGAAACAAAAAGAGAGAGAGAGAAAACAGTATGCTTTGATCCGCTTTCAGACTCCATAGTTCTTTCTCTGGATGTAGATAGTATTTTTCCATCTTGAGTCTTTTGTGATTGTTTTAGATCCTTGTATTGCTGAGAAGAGCTGAGTCTATCATAGCTGATCACTGCACAATGTTGCTGTTACTGTGTACAATGTTCTCTTGGTTCTGCTCACTTTACTCAGCATTGGTTCATGCAAGTCTTTCCAGGTTTTCTGAAGTCTGCCTGCTCATCATTTCTTATGGAACAATTGTGCAGAGAATAAGAGCGAGCTGAAACCTGGGTTCAAGGTAAAATTTAGGTGTGGATTTATTAAGTAAGCACATGACTACCAGAGTGTAAACTCAAATTGGTATTGATCAACTGGGGGTACAGGCTTTGGTTATAAGGCTAAAACCACAAAAACCATAATCAGGGAGGGGAGCTAGCAGAAGCCATGATGTACAGAAGCAAAGAATAGCCATTGGTTAGATCTATAGCTCAGGGTAATTTGGGAATATGGCGCAAGGGTACAAGATTGCAATCTTCCTGTGACTTAGGGGTCCCTCCTAGAACAGAGCAGAGGGCATAGGATGGAGGGTTGTAGTCAGCACTTTCCAGAACAGGGTGGAGGGTCATGGGGTAAGGGGGACTAGAATTCCCCAGAACTGGCCAGGGTCATGTTCTGGGCAAAGGGTGTGGCAGCGGAACAAGACAGGGTAGTCTCTACATTACATCATAACCCTGAGTTGAACCCCACTTATGCTGATTCAAGGAGATTATATAGGATGCTGATTCAAGGAAAGAGGGATGAGGGGACTTAGCTTGGTCAATGTCCAGACATACCTTAAGCAGTTTCAAGCTATGACAAGGTATAGGATAGAGACAAAGACAGAAATATAAAAGGGGCTTAATGGCGGGCCACAAATCAGATGGTGTGTAGTGACCTGGGATTTGGGTTTGGGTACAACACAATAATATTCCATTATATTCATATACCCCAATCTGTTCAGCCATTCCCCAATTGACGGGCATCTCCTCAATTTCCAATTCTTTGCCACCACAAAAAGAGCTGCTATAAATATTTTTTGCACATGTAGGTCCTTTTCTCATTTTATGATCTCTTTTGGGTTACCACAAGAGGTAACCTGGATAGAAAGCTGGCATTAAGGCTGGGAAGAGCTGGGTTTAAATCTCACCTTGGACACATCTTGGCTTTGTGATTCTAGTCAAGTTACTTAAACTCACAGAGTTCATTTTTGAATTTGGGTCTTCCTGATTCCTGGCCATCCAATGTATCACCTAATTACCCTGCACCGCATAGCTGCAGCTGCCTGGTATACAGTAGGTGCTTAATAAATGCTAATTGCCTTAGAAATTCACTACCTCGTGTTCAACACTCTGAGTAATGAAACCAGTGGTATTGCTTAGGTCAGAGGGTAATGCACAGTTTTATAGCCATTTGGGCATAGTCACAAATTGCTCTCTAGAATGGCTAGATCAGTTCCCAACTCCACCAACAATGCATTAGTGTTCCATTACTGACTATTTTTTATACTTCTTAACATGCACAGGTTATCAGTGGAATTGTGCTACAGCCTACTTACATTTTCTGTGTGTCTTTCCATTGTCTTTTGAATTATCAGCAATTGTGATATTTATCTTTGGGATAACAGAAAGAAAAAAAAATCCTGAAATTTGAAAGAAATGCCAGAATTATTTTGAGGGATGAACGCTGAAAATTTGTTCTCTGTACTTAAGGGTTTTTTTTTTTTGGAAGGGGGAAGGCAAGGCAGTTGGGGTTAAGTGACTTGCCCAAGGTCACACAGCTAGTGATTACATCAAGTGTCTGAAACATTTGAACTCAGGTCCTCCTGACTCCAGGGCTGGTGCTCTAGTCACTGTGCCACTTAGCTGGCCCTACTTAAGGGTTCTTAAAGATATAATTTTCTAGAAGTTCAACAGTGAGGCAAATATTCTAGTGAAATTCATTTCATTTTCCTTCTGATAACTTAGGCTATTGTGGTGTAGGTCTGCAGTGGGGATAGATGGATCCATTTAAAATATGTCATCTATTGGAAACTGTCTTCACCTCTGTCCTGGGCTTTCATACATAGGCTTAGACTGTAAAGGCCTATTTCTTAGATTGAATCTCCATCAAGTGTCCCTTTGTGCTCCTCCCTTGTTTCTCTCTTTCACCTCCCTATTCTTTCGCTTACACGCCCAAACATCTGGTCTTTGATCAGTTTCCTCCCTTATTCTTAAATTAGGGCTACTCACTATAGCAATTTAAATGTATTTGAGTGAAGTTCTATGAGTTTTAAAATAAGAAGGCTTGACCAATTTGTCCAGCTCATTTCAGTTCCTGCATTTGGATTTATAAAAGTGACAATTCCAGTTTTGTTCACTGATATTCTACCATAAATGTGACCTTCTGGTGGAATGGATTGTTGTACTAGATTCACTTTAAACTGACTTTTTCCCCCCTTGCCACAGGAAGGAAAAGCATTAATTGTATTACCACTTCCAAATGAAAAGAAATTACATTATATATCATTATGTAATTATACATTATTTTATGTGCCCTTTTAAGAACTGGGGTATATAAAAAACATGTTTGTTTTTTTTTTCTCCATCAGGTAAAAGATAAGAGTATCTTAAGGATAAACTTGGGATGATACATGCGTAGCTGTTCTAGTATAACTTTGACTTTTATAGTATTTTAAACGAAAAATTATTTATTTTTAGTAAAACCATTAATTGTATTAGCATGTAAATATTTTTGTCCTGTTGTATCAACTCTGCTGATAGGTCTAAGATGTTAAAATATAAAACCCTATAGAACATATGCCAAGTTATTTGGCTAATAATGTTTTGTGAGGACTCTTTGATTAAGCATGACTGTTATTAAATTATTTCATCATGAATCTAAATTATAAAATTAACATTTTGTTCTTGTTACCTGCTCAGTCTCCTTAGGCAATACTTTCCAGAGACTATAAAATATAAATATGTTAATTATGTAAAATTATATTTTTACATTTATCTTTTCATAGCTTACTTTTTTGTTATAGTTAAATTGCATCCACGTCCATGTATTGAGTTTATTTTATTTTATTTTTTTATTAAATTCTTTATTAAATTTTTTTGAGTTACATCTTTTCTCCCCGTCTTTCCCCCGCCCACCACCCCAAAACAGCCATCCCAGTATTTCCCCCCTCCCCCAGTCTATTCTCTCCTAT
>CM053582.1:140693567-140740850 GCA_028627135.1 Pseudochirops cupreus
TAGGATTGGTTTAGAGTCCTATTCCATGGGTATTTTGGGGTGGCTATGTGAGAGCTGCGATATGTTGCTGCTGCTATGCCACCATCTTGGCTCTGCCCCCCATTGAAGGTTTTGAATAGTAAGCTAAAGAATTTGGGTAACTTTTTATTTCTTGAGGGGAAGGGTGGCAGGTGGGAGGGAAGGAGTGCCAAGATGTGGTTATAAAATGATCAGAGCTATGCTTCTGGAAGACTCGTCTGGCAGCAATGTGAAGGGCGGCTTGGATATAGAAGAGACTGGAGGTAGAGTAACCAATTAGGTAATTATTTCAATAGTCAAGATATGAGAGACATCATAAAGGAAGTTATCAGTGGAACCTATTGGTTGACTAGATATGGAAGAAGTCTCAAGAAATAGTGAAACATCATGTTAAGCACCACGTTAGGACATCGGCATACACTTGGATGACAAATAGTGGGATGATAGTACCATTAATAAAAATATGAGAGCTCAAAGGTCAGCTGATTATCAGGCTGAAAGGAAATGAATTTAACAATAATAATAGCTGGAATTTACATAGTGCATTATGATTTGCTAAGTGCTTTATGTATGTCATCTTTTGGACAGCCTGAGTTTGAAGTAAGAGCAGGACATTAAAGTAGATGTTTAGTGGAGTGCTGTTGGACTAAAGCTCAAGTACAGAGAGGTTAGAGCAGTAATACAGATTTAAGAATAAAAGTAGAGGTGACAGAGTTCTCCTTATGTATAACTGAGATCAGCTAAGCATTAAAGCTGTGGTCATTTTTATGGTAGGGCAGGGAAGGAGGATGATGAAAAAGGAAAATTTGGAAATATAGAGCAATGTGAAAAGAAGGCAGGCTTAGGTAAGGCACTGGGCATATGGTGTACTGGGAACCAGAGGCACCAAGTAGGGGGTAAAAGGGCCCTCAAAAATATTTTTTCCTCACTTCATAATTCTACTTAAGATTAGTATGAATTATTTTTATATATGAAGAAAATAGGAAGTTTTACGTACTGCATAAATAACCTCAATGGTAAAGGGTGAACTTAAAAAATTCCTTATCCCAAGGGAAGAATTCATGACTAAATGAGATAGAAAATTTTTTATCTTACATTAAATTAAAAAGGTTTTGCACAAACAAAATCAATGCAGCCAAGATTAGAAGGGAAGCAGAAAACTAGGGAAATTTTTTCTTTATAGCAACTGCCTCCGATAAAGGCTTCATTTCTCAAATACATAGACTTTGTCAAGTTTTTAAGAATACAAACCATTTCTCAATTAATAAATGGTCAAAGAAGATGAACAAAGAAATCAAAGCTATGTATAAGTTATAATGAAAAAAATGCTCCAAATCACTATTGATTAGAGAAATGCAAATTAAAACAACTCTGAGGTACCACCCCACATCTATCAGATTGGTTAATATGACAGAAAAGGAAAATGAAAAATACTGGAAGGGGATTTGAACTATGCTCAAAGGGTAATAATAAATCTGTGCATACCCTTTGATTCAGGAATACCACTACTAGGTCTATACCCCAAAGAGATCAAAGGAAAAAGAAAAGGACTTATATGTAAATAAATATTTATAGCAGCTCTTTCTGTGGTGGTGAAGAATTGGAAATTGAGGGGATATCTGTCAACTAGGAAAAGCTTGAACAAGTTGTGGTATATAGTTGCAATGGAATACTATTGTGCTGTAAGAAATGTTGAGCAGGATGCTTTCAGAAAAATTTGGAAAGACTTACATGAACTGCTGCAAAGTTAAGTTAGCAGAACCAAGAAAACATTGTAAACAGAAACAGTGATACTGTATGATGACACTTAAATGACTTAGCTATTCTCAGCAATAAAATGATCCAAGACAATTTGGAAGGGCTCATCATGAAAAATCCTATCCATTTCCAGAGAAAGAACTGATGCTGTCTGAATGCAGATCGAGGCATAGTTTTGAACTTTTTCTTTTTTGTCAGTTTTCCTTTGAGACATGACTAATATGAAAACATGCTTTGAATGACTGCACATGTATAATCTATATCAAATTGCTTGCTTTCTCAAGGAAGAAGGAAAAAAATAATTTGGAAATCAAAATTTTTTATAAAGGCTGTTACTGTAAGCAATCTGGAGAAGCAAGGAATAGTTTACCTGTCAGATTTATGGAGTAGGGAAGACTTTATGACCAAACAAGAGTTAGAGAGCATTATAAAAATGCAAAATGGATAATCTTGATTGCATTAAATTGAAAAGTTTCTATACAAACAAAGCCAATGTAACCAAGATTAAGAGGGAAGTGGGAAATTGGGAAAGAATTTTTACAACCAGTGTCTCTTCAAGGCTTCATTTCTAAAATATACAGGGAATTGAGTCAAATCTTTAACAATACAAGTCATTCCCCAATTGATAAATGGTCAAAGGATATGAACAGGCAATTTTCAGAAGATGAAATGAAATATATCTATAAGCATATGGAAAAAATGCTCTAAATCACTATTGATTCGAGAAATGCAAATCAAAACAACTTTGAGGTACCACATCTCACCAGTCAGATTGGCTAAGATGACAAAACAGGAAAATGACAAATGTTGAAGAGGATGTGGAAAAATTGTTACACTAATGCATTGTTGGTCGAGTTGCGAACTGATTCAACCATTCTGGAGAGCACTCTGGAACTATGCCCAAGGGGCTATAAATAATTGCATACCCTTTGACCCAGTAATACCACTTCTAGGGTTGTATCCCAAAGAGATCACAGAAGTGGGAGGAAGACCCATATGTACAAAAACATTTATTGCAGCTCTCTTTGTGGTGGCAAAGAATCGGAAATTAAGGGGATGCCCATCAATTGGGGAATGGCTAAACAAGTTGTGGTATATGAATGTAATGGAATCCTATTGTGCTATAAGAAATGAGGAGCAGACGGACTTCATATTTACCTGGAGAGGCTTATACAACTGACGCTGAGTGAGAAGAGCAGAACTAGGATAAATTTGTACACAATGACAGACACAACATTTGTGTGATGACCAACTTTGATAAACTGAACTCTTCTCAGCAACACAAGGTTGTAAGACAACTCTAAAAGACTCAGGATGGAAGGAGATGTCTCATTCAGAAAAAGATCTAGAAAGAACAGAGTTTAAATGGAGACTGAAGCAAACTACATGCTCTCTTTCTTTTCCATGTTTGGTTTTGTTTCCTCTTTCCCATTGTTCATTCCATCGGTTACAACCCTTCTATACAACCAAACTAATGTCCAATGTGAAAGTATTTTGCGGATCCTATACTTGATTGCAAGCCACTATGGTGGGGGGGGGGAAGAGAGAAAATTTGAAACTCAAGGGATTGTGGAACTGAATCTTGTAAACTAAAAGTAAATAAACAAATCAATTTTTAAAAAGTTTTGAATTATTTTTACATGAAATTGTGAAAAAAGAAAATACTATTTTAAAAAATTCCATATTCCCAGTTTCAATCTTTAACCTGCTGGAGGTTACTACTTAGAATGTCAGACCTTTCAAGTCAGTGACTTTCCTGTTAGACAAAGTCAGTGTCATGTGCTGGAGTTCTGGTTTGGAGTCAAGAGGTCCTAGATTCAACTCCCACTTCAGCTATTTATTAGCTATGTGACATTTTAGGTAAACTAAGAGGGCTAAGACTAGATGACTTACCTTTTTTTTTTTTTTTTTTTTGCTTTTTGGAAGGGCAATTGGGGTTAGGTGACTTGCCCAATGTCACACAGCTAAGTGTCTGAGGTCAAATTTGAACTCAGATTCTCCTGACTCCAGGGCTGGTGCTCTATTCACTGAGCCACCTAGCCACTCTGATGACTTACCTTTAATCTATGATTCTGTGGTCTGTGAGCCCAAGATAACAAAAGTGATATTTAACTTCTTACTTCTTGAAACTGCCAACCCCAATAAAAATATAGGAAAGCTAATAGAGATATATATTTATAAATGCAATGAATATTTCCTCAAAAAAGAATGATACAACTTTTATTTTCCACAGATTTTAAAGATACTTTTGCTACATAGTTTATGTATATTTCTATGAGATTATACTTTTCATTTATATGAAGTTCAACATTATACAATTTTAAAGTGATATGTTTGGTAGTGTATCTATAACATTTTAAAAAGTTTAGAGGTTTCTTTTTTGGAATGTACAGTATATGAGGTAAAATTAAGATTACATTAAAAATTGTATTCTCCTCTGCAGTAATGTGCAGTGAGGCTCAAATGGCAAATACACTATTAAATGACATTTACTATCAAAAATAGGAGTTCATTTGAGTTTTACTATGAAAAACAAGCCACTGGAGCTTGACCACAGTGGCAAATCTTACCATTTTAGACATTCAACTGGATAGAAATCTCTGGGGTATTACACTCAACCTCATTTGTACTGCCAAACATGGCACTTTTAGTAAGTTTCTAGAAAATGTTTGCTATCACTCTGTTTTATGGGAAGGTATCGGCCTATACAGAAGTGTCAGAATTAAAATAAAAATGTAAACATACAGTACATTATAGTGACAGGTCATTCTTACCTTGGGAAGGCCAAGTTTATCCATTTCTTTTTTAAACAAAAATTAATGTTATTCAACAGGACAGATCATTGGACGTGAAACAAGTACAATACATGCCCATTCTAATAGAGAAATTCTTCAAAGATCTTCAAAGCACAAAACATACATTTTTTTCAAAGACTGACAGAAGTGCTTAATAACCATTAAAATGCTAAACCCAGCAACTAAGTAATTAGTGATTCACTACCCTAAAAAATCAAATAATAAATTAAGAAGGCAAATTACAAGTGTTTAACAGATAATATAGATGTGATGAGACAAGAATTTTAGATAGCTTCACTACAAGCTGTATGTTACTGGCAGTCACTGACATCCAAAAAGATGTTCAATGTGATACTTGAAAAATTCAGTCTGATCATCCAAGAACTCACAAATGCAAGCTCACAAAACATTGATGAATTTTGCAATTGCAAAGTGCTCTAATGCAACATTAACCACATGCAATCAACAATTTGGTACAGTCTCCAAACAGACATTACATTAAACATTAGTTTTTTCAAGAAAGGAAGCAGCTTGAAGTTTTCTGGTGCAAATTACATTTTCACTTCAGATCTGGTGCTCCTAAACAAAGAGATAATGTTTGATTCTAAATGCTGATGGTGATGGCAGTAGTAGTAGGGGAAGCAGCAAAACTCATGGTAATCCTACAAACTTTGTACATCAGAGAGCTGCAGTATATATAGTCATACATACTGGTATGTATATATACATAGATGGCTTGTAAGTATGTGGAGATAAACTCACATACAAACAACCATAAACTGAAACCAAATCAAATAGATGTGAAGTCCTAAAGTGATTTCAATTACTTTTAAAAAGTAACTGTCTAAAAGCCCTCTCTTTTCCATGTTTGCAAGATACTGAAGAGGTACCTTTATGAGTAAACTTGTTTTCAGGCAAGATGAACTGCCGGTGCCACCAAGTAAGCTTTATAAATATCTACTTGCAGTAAAGAACTCCACATTTATCAAATTAGAAGCTTCTTCTTTTCACACATATTTGCCCATCCAGTTTATTGTCTGCTGCCTGAGAAAGTCCCCTCAATTATTTATCATAATCCCACTTCCCAAATAATTAAGACAAATGAGGAGGTAGAAATACAGCGTGAGATTGCTTTCACAGCATCTGACTAATATTTTATGCAGCATGTGTCTGTGTAACTTTTAAACGCTTTGCCTCATTCTGAATGATTCACTTGGTCATCTTTTAAAGTAGAAGCATGTGTATCATTGTTACACTCATGCTGACTGGTCAAAATCTCAATTATATTTTTGCCTCATATAAAGTTTGTAGTATAAGAAGGCATGTTCAAAAAATACTTGATATTTCTGTGGCTTGCATTCTAACAAAGTGCCAGCCCCTATCTAACAATATAAGCATTTTAAGTGGCAAAAATGGTATGTGCTACAGTCCCAATGCCAGTGCTAAATGCCACTGCTCTTGTAAAAGCAAAACAGAAATATTTGTGGAACATGACAAAGGAAAGGTAATGGAAGCATTCTAACAGAAAGTTACATTTCACTTGATTACAAAGTACTGGATGATAAAGGCGACCAGAATGGAGAACACAGCAAAGATCACAAGGATGACTGCAGCGCACTGCTCGTCAGTCAGTGTCCGTTGCAGCCTTGTGGTTTCCACAGTGTCTTTGTGGGTGCTGGCTGGAGGTTCAGTCCTCTGAGAGATGAATATTACAGTGGCACTGTAGGGGCCTATGAGGTCCTGATGACCACCTACGGTGTCTTGGCACTGTCGAATGGCACACACACGAAAGCGATATTCACAGTTCTGCTGAAGGCCTGAATACCGGAAGTACCAGTCAGAACCTTTGTAAATCTGTTAAGAAAAAGAGAATCCTTTGTAAATGTGGGGTGGAGAACATGGGGAAATGATTACAAAATAATTTTCTGTCAATTATATAATTCTAAATGAATTTGTGGAACCTTTCCTACAGTGGATCTCATAGTAAAGGGACTAATCCTACCATCTAATTTATTTTATAAATCTTATTTGTATCTGTTAGGCTTGAATGCTAAGGAAATGCTTAGAGAGAAAGTGGTTAGAGTGAAGTGGGAGAATCCAAAAGGAAGGGTATTTTGGAGGAAGCAAACAATGTGAACGCACATTTCTGAAAGTAAGAAGCAGAGACGCACAAGAATATTGTCAGGGTCTGGAAAGGCATAAATGAAGGCCCAAATACAGGAAGAATTATGTGCACAGATGAGAGTAAAAAAGTAAATCTGGACTTAGTGCAAGAGGTGGGGTTAGGAAGCAGTTAAAAAGGAGGTTTGAAGGATGAAGGAAGGGGCATAGTTGATGAGGGCCTTACATGGTAGGGTTTAGGTTTTAATTTCCTACCATAAATTAAGAGTCCATCAGCAGAATGATGCAATGAGAACATTTAAAGAATACTATTTCGGTAATTGTGTAAAGGTTAAAAGGAAGTTTGGAAATACAGGAACCAGCCAGGAAGTTTTTTTTTTTTATGGGCAAATAGGAATAAAAGTCTAACACGGCACATGATGGAAATGAAAGTAATTGTTGAGTAAGAAATTCTACAATTTGGGGCTTGGAGAACCACTAAGATTCTGGTACCACTAAAAATAACGGAGAAGGATGAGGAGGGGAACAATAATAAAACTTTTCAACACTTTAAGTTTCAATTGTTGGTGGAACATCCAAATATAGCTCTCCTCTGGACAGCTGTGGGTTTAGAGAAAATGGTTTATAAATTGTGACTGGTTTAAGATGGTGTATGTCTCTAAGACTAACTCACACACTACAGCAGCTCTTCCAAGCCTTTTCATGGGCCCTCCCCGAGAACCCTCATATATTACAGAAAAAATTGAAGCCATTTTCTGTGATCGCCCTTTTCTCCCCACCTCATCTCACCCTTCTGCCACTATCTTTCACTCATCTCACATAAAGAGATGGTCCTTCTCTTTATCAAGGCAAATTCCTCTACAAGCACAAGTGATACAATTCCATTCCAACTTCTCACAGATGGCCCCCTCTGCCACACCCACCCACTTATCAATCTCTTCTTGCTTCCTGGCTGCTTCCCTACTGCCTATGAGTTGCCCATGTCTCCCTTACCCTCCAAAAATCTATTTGACCCTTTCATTTCTCCTATGTATCATCCTATACACCCCTGGTTTCTCATCACTCTCTTCAAACCATTTTCCATATCGCTGTCAAACTGATATTTCTTTCTTTTTTTTTGCTTTCGTAGGGGCAATTGGGGTTAAGTGACTTACCCAAGGTCACACGGCTAGTAAGTGCTAAGTGTCTGCGGCTGTGTCTGAACTAAGGTCCTCCTGACTCTAAGACCGGCGCTCTATTCACTGCGCTACCTAGCCGCCCCTAAACTGATATTTCTAAAGCACAGGTCTGCCTAGTGGCTTCCTATTACCTCTAGGAACTGGGCATTTAAAGACCTTTTCTAACTGACTCCAACCAACCTTTCTATGTTTATTAGACATCACTGTCCTGCATGTACTCTATGGTCAACTAAACTGGTCTTCCTATTACTACTATTCATACCCCCCCCCCCCCATGCCTCTGTACAAAATGCTCCCTCATGCCCAGAATCCACTCACTCTTTAACTCCACTTCTTAGAGCATTTGCCTTTCTTCAAAACTCAGTTCAAATGCTGCTCTCAACGTGAGGCCTTTCTTGACTCGCTCGGCTGCGAATGCCTTCCCGCTAACCCTGAGACAACTCTGAATTCACTTTGTATTTTTGGATATACTTATGCACATGTTGTTTCCTTTGATATAACATAAACATTTTGGGGGCAAGAAATATGTTGTTTTTATTCCCCAGCGCCTAGCACTGTGTCTGGTACCTAGTTGGTGCTTAATAAATGCTTGTAGGTTGACTGATATTGTAGGAAGGATACCTGTTCAGGTACTTGTTGCATTCGATGACTTGCAAAGTTACTCTGAACTATGAGCATCTGTGTTCTTATCATCTAAGGAGAGGAGGGTACTGGACTGGCATTGCTGGAAGTAGTTCTTATGCCAATGAAACCAGACCCTTGAGGTGAAAGTCTTAGAGTAACTTTTAAAAGAAGATTACAAAGATTATGAAGATTAAGCAGCATGGAAAAAACCACAGATTTAAAATGAGAGGGGAATAAAAACAAAGCTAGTATGACAAAAACACAGGGCTGAAATTTAGTTCTAAAAAATTATGGTTTTATTTTTAAGTTCATAAATACAATTTTGTTAAGTGAGTATTTTATCACTTAAATAGAACAGGAAAATAACACATGTAGTCCCTTATTCACACATATAAAGACTCAGAATCACAAAACTTCAGTCAAACAATATCTGAAAAAGAATCCCCGCATCATGATCATCATGTTAGTTAACATTTCTATGTCCCGCTTACTATGCGGGCCAGGCGCTGAGGCAAAGAGCTTTATACATATTATCTCAACTGATCCTCACAACAAGTCTGGGAGACAGGGGCTATTCTTACCCCCATTTTGTAGCTGAGGAAACCGAGGCAGGCAGAGGTTAAGTGACTCACCCAGGGCCTCACAGCCAGCAAGTGTCTGAGGCTGGATTTAAACTTGAGACTTCCTGAGTCCAGGCCCAGCACTCAGCCCTCTGTGCCACCAGCTGCCCGATGTCTAGCAAGTGGTCAGACAGCTTCTGCTTAAAAACTACTAAAAAAAAGGGGAACCAGGATCTCCCATGGTAACCCATTCCACTTTTGCAGAGGTCTGATTGTAAGAAATTTTTCTTTACATCAAGCCTCCGTGTGTTTCTTTGCTATGCCTCTCAATGCAACTAAGGCTGCATTAGCTTTCTTGCCTGCCTGATCAGATTACTACTTGTACTGGTTTTTAAATTTAATCTGCAGGTTTTTTAAACTGTCTATCCAAATCTCTCCTATATCTTGTAAATGAGTGTAAGACTTCATTTATCCCTATTAAATTTCATTTTATTAGATTCAGTCCAGTGTTCTAGACTGTCAAAATCTTTATTTTTTTAGTCTGTCATCCAGTGTATTAGCTATCCCTTCTAGCTTTATATGATCTGTAAATCTGATAAGCACGCCACTTAAACCTTTATCCAGTTAATTCACAGAAATGTCAGATGGTGCAGGGCTGAGCACAGGTCCCTGGGCATTCCTCTTGAGACTTCCTTCACACCACCATGAGCAGTCTTTCAATCAGTTCTGAACCCATCTACTTTCTTTCTTTCTACTCACTCACCTTCATCTTATTTATAAGAACAGTGTAAGAAGCTTGATCAAATGCTTCAATAAAATCTAAAAGTAAAGTCTGCACCATTTCTCTGATCAGCTTAATACCCTATCAAAAAAAGATGAGGTTAGCCTGGCATGACCTTCTTTTTAGGAAGTCACGCTGGTGAAACCTTCTCTTCTGAACTTCTCTTACCCATTTTAGCCTCTAGATTTGCATCTCTAACTGCCCACCTCAAACTGGATGTCCTGTAAATAGATAACTTAAATGCAAGATGTCCCAAACTGAACTCATTATCTTTCCCTCCCAAACCTCTTTCAGATTTCCCCTATTACTGTCAAGGGCACCAGCATACTCCCAGTCACCCAGCATTGCAACCTAGGCATCACCCTCCAGGCCAGTTGATTTTACCTTTGTAACCTCTCTCCTCTGAGACTGCCTCCCTCTAGTGCAGGCTCTGATCATCTCCCGGATGGACTGTTGTAACAGTCTGATGGCTGTTCTCCCTGTCTCTATTCTCTCCACACTCCAGTCCTGCCTCTAATCAATCTTGGTGTCATTCCCAGGATCAAACAACAAGTCCTCCGTTTGGCTTCTGAAAGCCCTTCACAAGCTGGCCCCTTGCTCCCTTTCCAGTCTTCTTATATTTTACTCCCTCTGTGAACTCTATACAGTGACATGGGCTTCCCTGCTGCTCCTTATCTCCATCTCCAATTCTGAGTCTTTTCATCGGATGTCCCCCATGCCTGGAAGGTCCTCCTTCCCTGCCTCTATCTCCAAGCCTCAGCTCAAATTCCACCTTCTGCTGTTCCCGGTCTCCTCACTGCTACTGTTTTCCCTACAAATCACCTCCCATTTTCACCCTGTATATGCCTTTTACACTCATAGCTGTCTGTATGTTGTCTCCTCCATTAGAATGGGAACTCCCTGAGCAGGCACCATAATTTTGGGGGGGTATCCTCAGTGCTTATCATTGTGCCTGGAACTTAGTAAGTGCTTAATAATTGCTTGTTTGGCTCTTGGTGATTTATTTTTCTACATGTTCATCATCAACTATCTCTTTCATTTTGGAATCTTCTTAGAAATCCAAGTCAATCTCATTCACTTTTCAGACTCTGTTCTTTACCCTGGTTTTCATAAATCAGTCCTGTGATATCTCTCTCTTGTTCACTATCTTTCAAATCATAGTTTTTTCAGCATTAAATGATATAATTCACGTGGGGCTAGGTGACCTAAATTCATTAAGTGTGTTATGTGTGCTTTTCCTCCTATTTTTGCACACAGGTGCACGCGTACCCCCCCATATCATTCATGCATCAAAGATAGGAGTAAACAGACATGATTTTATTTATCTACCTATAATTTCGTATCTACCTACTTACCTATCATTCTTCTTCCCACAGAAAACAAACTAGCTATGAAGTGAACAACCACTGCCTTTTTTTCTACTCTTGCTCTTCATTGGTGGTGCTGTCCAGAGTAGGTGTTATGAAAAAATTGATAACATTTAGAGAATTCATGGCTTAAGAAATAGAAAAGAAATAGTGGAAAAAAACGACTTGGATGTAACTGACAGAGCCCAGGTAGGGTCTCAGTACTTAACCAAAACCATATTCCTCCAGATTGAGCTCCTTTTCTTCCCACCCCTTAATCTGTTTGCTGCATAAATTCTAGCAATTAGAAATTAGTCAGGTTTAGCATTTCTTTTAAAATGCAAATATGTCTGATGGGATAAAACATGAGCGTGAACCTATTCAGTCAGCTTACTTTCAGCCAATACCGGAAAACAAATGCAATGAGGGAGTTTTCTTTGGAGGGCTGAGTAGATACGGAAGAAAAGAGGGCTGAGAGAGGGGAAGGAACTGGGGGGGGAAGGAACACTGAATACTTTGAGGAAAGGACAACTCTGAATTGAATACTGTGAACTTGGGGAGAGGATAACAGAAAAAGAGATGTAAAGGTGCCAAAATGTCCAAGAACTGTGTGATCCTCTTATCTGACCATATTCTACTGGTTTTGCCTTCCCTTACCTGCTGTTCACCTACACTATGACCTTCGATCAATCCCATGACCCCTCAGTTCTCTCCCAGGTCATCATCTCCTTTGCAGTAGTCACTCTGTCCCTTTTCCATACTGTTCCATTAGTGAACCTCCTGAATCCATTGCCCCCCTATCACTGTGTCCTGCCATGCCCAAGCCTTGTACTACTGACCACTGTCCACCACTTTCACTCCTATACATGTGCTGTGAACAAAGGTGGAGAAAATCACACAATTGTTCTGACTCCATCACAAATTTATGTTACACAACCACAACCAGGTCCTCACTGCTGCTAGGCAATCCTGCTACTGTTGTGGTTAGCTGTTTCAGTCATGTCTGACTCTTGCTGACCTCATCTGGGGTTTTCTTGGCAAAGCTACCGAAGTGGTTTCTTATTTCCTTCTCCAGCTCATTTTATAGATGAAGAAACAGAGGCAAGCAGGGCTAAGTGACTTGCTCAGAGTCACATTGCTAGTAAGTGTGAGGCTGAATTTGAACTCAGCTCTTTCTGACTCCAGGCCTGGTGCTCTATCCATTGTGCCACCTAGCTGCCCATCCCTAATATATGTTCCTTGTCAGCTCACTATTGCATTTTTTTTTTTTTTGCTTTTTGGAGGGCAATTGGGGTTAAGCGACTTGCCCAAAGTCACATAGTTAGTAAGCGTGTCAAGTGTCGAGGCTGGATTTGAACTCAGGTCCTCCTGACTCCAGGGCTGGTGCTCTACTCACTGCGCCCCCTAGCCACCCCCATCCCACTTTCCATAGCAGCTCTTCCAAACCTCATTCCTTCCTCAAACCTCCTATGGCTCCCCTTTTCCTCATCCTTTCAGCTGAGAATTTTCATATTTTACAGAAAAAAGTGAGGTCATTTGCTGTGAACTCCTTCTTTTCTTCTCTTCCTCACCTCCTAGTGCCTTCTGCTATCTCTTCCTTCACCCCAAGCTCACATGATGAGGTTGCCTTACTCCTTACCAAGCCTAACTCCCCTACTTGCTCAAGCAATCCCATTCCATCCTGTCTCTTCCAACAGACTGCCTCCTTTGTGTCACCCCCACTCTTATCACTTACTGTCAATTGTTCCCTGTCTACTGGCTGCTTCCCCACTGCCTGTAAACATGTCCATGTCTCCTCCATCCTCAAACATTCCTCACTTGATTCCTCCAGCCCTCCACATTTCATTCTGTATCTCTTCTGCCCTTTGTGGCTAAATGCCTGGGAAAGGCTGTCTGATCTAGGTGCCTCCATTTTTTCTCTTCTCGCTCTCTTCTTTTTTCCTTTATAATCTAGCTCCCACCTCCTCATTCCATGGAAACTTCTCTCCAAAGCTACCAATGATCTCAACTGCCAGACCCAATGGCCTTTTCTCCTTTAATTCTCCTTGATCTCTCCAGCTTTTGATATTCTTCATCACCCTCTCTTCCTTGACACTCTCTTCTTTCTAGGTTTTCAGGATGCCACTCTCTCATGGGCCTCCCTTCTGTCTCCTTTGCTGGCTCTCCTCTAGGTGTCCCTCAGGGTTCGGTTCAGGACCCTCTCCTCTTCTTCCTCCATTCTACTTAAGTTGGTGATCTCAACAGCTCCCATGGGTTTAATTATGATTGCTACGCTGACTGATTCTCAGATTTAGCTTTCCTGCCCCCATCTCTCTGGTGATCTCCAATTTCCTTTCAGACATCTCAAACAGGATGTCCAGTAGACATCTTAAACTCACTATGTCCAAAACTGAACTCAGTATTTTTTTTCTCCTATACAGTTCCCCTCACCTACTTTTCCTCTTTCTATAGAGGGCAACACCTCACGGTCTCTCATCTTCAGCTTCTCACTACCTCTACTTCCACACCTCCTCATCCACAGCCAATATCCAATCTGTTGCCAAGGCCTGTTGATTTCACCTTGCAATAGCTCTGGAATATACCCCCTTCTCTCCTCTGATTCTGCCACTGCGGTGCAGACCCTCCTCACCTCACACCTGGATTACTCCAAGAGGCTGCTGGTCAGTCTGCCTGTCTCAAGTCTCTGCCATTCCAATTCACACTCTTTATTTAGCCACCAGAGTGATATTCCTAAGAAGCAGGTCTGATCATGTCACCATCCCTTCACCCCACCACCCAGTCAATAAACTCCAGTAGCTTCCTGTTGCCTCCAAAACAAAATACAAACACCTCTGCTTGGCATTCAAAGCCCTTCGTAACTAGCCTTCCTACCTTTCCAGTTTTCTCACACCTGACTTCCCATACTCTTCAAAATCCAATGACAGTGGTTTCTGCAAACAACACTTCATCTCTGCGATCTGGGCATTTTCTCCGGTGCTCCCATGTCTGGAATGACCTCCCCTCTCAGCTTCATTTGCTGGACCTCCTGGCTTCTTTTAAGCACCAACTAAAATCCCGCCTTCTATGGGAAGCCTTTCCTAACCCCGCTTATTTCCCATGCCTTTCCTCTCTTAATTATTTATCCTGTACACTTGCCTGTTTGTAAATATTTGTCTGCGTGTTGTCTTCCCTACTGGACTGTGAATTCCTTGAGTGCAGGGGGCTGTCCTTTGCCTCTCTTTGTATCTGCAGTGCTTAGCACACAGAAAGTGCTTAACAAATGCTTACTGACTAATGAAATTCTGGTTAGGGCTGGCTCTGTGTCAGTAAGTTGGGAAGAAACTTTTTTCTTCCTCTTAAGGAAAATTGTTTCTTGATGTTGCAAACCAGATCTAGTTCTATTATTAATGGAATTCTGATATTTTATGAATTAAATAAATTTATCTCTAGGCCAACTTGGTAACCTAACTACCATTTATACCCTTTTTATGAAGAAATAATTAGATTAACAAATTAACATATGGGAGAGGACTTGTGATCACAACGGTTTAGGGGACTCCAGGCAGGGAGACTACCACTATTAAAGATGGTAAGCAAGTATTCGGCAACTTAAAGTCTTAGAGTTGCCTAGGGCATCAAGGAATTAGGTAACAGATCCAGGGTCAAAGAGCTAGTATGTATGAGAGAGATGATTCAAACTAAGACTCTATACACTAAGATTATCTCCCTGCTGCTCAACAAATAAATCTTTTGAAACACAGCTTTTGTCAAAGCTGAGGAATGTATGTACAGAATTAGACATTTTATAAGCACCTCTGGAACTTTAAAAGTTCTAGGAAAATCAGTATTTCAGATGCAGTCTGTCAAAATTGAAAGCAAGTATAAATGATCAGGTTATCTTAAAAAACAAATAAACCCCAAACCCAAGTTTAATTAGCAGTAGCAAATGCATTGCTGGACTTTACATGGTGTCTTAAAAGGGTATTAAAATCCATACTCTACTTAAGAGATCCTTATTTAATTTAAAACTACAATAAAATTATATTTTCATCAATATTAATTTTGCTTCTTCCTTGGAAGGAACACACTTATTTGTGAAATACAGTTTAAACCTAATTATCATGTCAATTCGTTGGTAGTTTAATAAAGAAAAAAATGACATGCTAAATTGAATATGTATCTAGAGCAAAACAGGGACCTTTTGTAATTTGACCTAATAAATTTACATTTCCGTGTATCATACAATTTAAATGTAACAGGAATTATATTTTGGAAAAGAAGAGACAGGTTAAGTACTGTACAAAAGAGAAATGCAGATGAAGTCCTGAAGGAGAAAGTGAGAAGAAGAAAACTACAGCACACCCTTAGGCAGACAGAACAGAGGCTGAAATTCAATTTTATGTCCTAACAATGATGGTATTTTTTTATTTAAAAAGTCTTCTTCATGATGCCTTTTGTTTTTAACCCCCAGTCATTTTTCGCTTTGCCCTCCTCAGGCCATGTAAATTTTACCTAGTCATAATAAAAACATTTAAGTAAGAATTTCTGATTACGTAGTATAACACATTTCACACTTGCAACCCTTCCGCCCACTTTTCAGCTAAGAGGAGGGGCACTGAGAAATTTATAGGCAACTATGAAGGTACTGATTTCCAAATACATCCAAAACATATTCAAGTAGAAGAGGAATGGAACTATGAGCTTATTTTGGGTAATGAAATTATCCAACTATTTAAGATATCCTATAGCTCTAAAATTTTGTGATTTAAACATTCTTCCAGCTTCCTAAAAATCATTATAATAGGTAAGTTAAATTTTGAGGAAATCATACACATGTTCTGTCTTGTAACTTTTATTTAAAAAGTGATCTTTCTCCTAGTAACAAACTCATACTGCATCAGCAGCTAAAAATCAATTATCTTGTGATCTCAACTAAGTTTCAGAGAGATCTTTCACCTCAATTTCCTACTTTTTAAATTTTATTTAAAATACTGTGCTGGGTGAAAGGAATTAATCAATGTATTTAATGTAACATTAAGTCAAGTACATTTCACACAAATGGAGTGCTACCTAGGCTGAGAGTTGGTGAGACCTGGGATCAAATCCTATCCTTGATGCTTACTAATCATATAACCATAAACGAGTCACTTTCTGAATCTTAATTTGAATAGTCAATTAAAACCTAAGTCTCTAAGGTTTATCATTACATTGCAATTGTTGCGAGTGAAATTTAACAATAGGGTAAACCAAGGCATGTTTCTCTGAGCAAGACAACATTTATCAACAGTGACACATATAGCTGTCAATGGATCAATGAATGTCTCAGTTTATGCCAAAGATCCAGAAGTGAAGATGCAGCTCATTTTTATAAGCATAGAACAAAGAACAGAACAGAAATCACACTACTGATTACGGAATTGGCAGCATCATAGGGTTGAGGGATCATGACTGGTTACAGTAAAGACAGTGGGCGTAGCACACAGGTAGTATGAGGATCACTTCTCTGTTTCTAAGGAATGCTTTTGTGAACATAGAGGTCCTAACTACATCCTGAGGTCATTGGTAAGTACCCAGGGATGTAGATTCCCTGGTGCCTGGGCATTAGATGAGACCACCTTTTTAACTGTCAAGGATGAGGCTAAAGATGGGACAAGGTCACTAGTATGCCTCTCAAGGATAACACACAAATGTCTCCGAAGCTGAAATCATGTGGTGTAACAAAGTTTGCTGGTGGTACTGAGATAAGAGTTTTTTTTTAACCAACAGTTGTTGTGGAAGAGCTTAATAAACCTTTGGCATCTTACTTCAGAGGGGGAGGCTGAACTTTTGAACTCACGTGTTTCTATACTCGGAGATAGAGAAGATTAGGTTTGTTACATAGAAAAGAGAGTATAGTTACAGAATAGAATAAATACGGAATAAAATAAAATATAAAGTACAGGATAAATAATTCATTCTCACACAATTTATGTAGATGGAAGGATTTCCTGTATTCATAAAATCAGATCCCTCACATTAGTGAAAAACTTGATTAATTTTACTCAAATATTGTAAAATTTAATTAAAAAAAGATACCTGTTTGAAGTCTGAGTCTTTTCCCACCATAACTTGAAGACTGTAAATAACTGGATCACCCTTCATTGGCTGTAAAACCTCCCATGTGATTTCACAGGTGTGATCATTTATTTTGTCTATTCTTGGGGCTAAAGGAAACAAACAGCATTATAAGTATACATGGTCTTTAGCAGCAGTACAAAATCAAAGAGCCACTGTACTTTGATTACAAAATTAGTAAAACTTTCAAAAACAAAATTATAGGAAGCCTTAAATACAGTTATATTCCTTCATTACCAAGGGTAACTCAGAACAGTAATGTTTCTCCTCAATGTTTTAGCTTTCTTTCCATTCTGCCCCTGCTCCCCTTCTGCTACCTATTTGGGACTAAGGCATACCTAGTTCCCAAGGTTGGCACAGCATGGACTCTACATAGGAAAGGAGGTAAGCAGAAAAATGTTAAAACTGTGCATGCTTCTCTCTCGCCCATCACTGGTTTATGATGTGGGCAAGAACACAGCAGCTACTTTCAGAACTGAGTGCACAGACAAAAATCTCATTTTTAATAAGGTCTGCATACTGTGTCCCTAATATTTTACATGTTGCTGGATGGCTACAAAATAATTCCATGAAAACACCTCCATTTAATAAAAAGGCAATTTACTGCCTACACAGAAAGTTACATGCAAGTATATAATCCAGAAGTGTGTTGTGGGAATCTTGCATGCTGTGCTCAAATAAATAACAGCCACTATTATGAATCATTAATTTAAGAAACAAGAAAAGCACATATAATTCCCCAATTAATGAAGAGTTAATATATGTTGGCCAATAGCTTTCTTGGGACAGCTAGGTGGTACAGTGTGCTGAGCCTAGAGCCAGGAAGACTCGATTTCAAATCTGGCCTCAGACACTCACTAGCTGTGTGACTCTGGTCAAATCACCTAACTCTGTTTGCTTCAGTTTCCTCATCTACAAAATGAGCTGGAGAAGGAAATGCCAAACCACTATAGTATCTTTACCGCACCCCTTCTTCCCCCCCAAAAAAACCCAGATGAGGTTATCAAGAGTTGAACACAAATGAAATGACTCAACAACAATGACAAAATAGCTCTTCTATTATTAGATTCTCTACTGTTTTCTATAACCCAAAGAATTAAAGGGAAGTGACATGTAAACCATTATCGTATGTGATAAGACCTGGAAACATGAATACAGTCTCAACCTTTCCAGAAACCAATGTGCCTGCCCATTTAGGCTAGTTTTCCCAGGTCAAATTACTTTAATACAATGACGCACAGTTTTTATATTTCATACCATGAAGCACAGTTTTTCAGGTGATAAAGCTTCTGGAACACAGGTCTGTTAGTATAATTTTTTATATTAGTACTAAAGTTGGGTAAGTTAGTGGATACTTAAAAGTTTGAAAAATTAATTTTCTAATAAAGGAAATAGCATCAGAATAGGGTTACTTACCTTTCAAGGCAGCTGGCACAGATTTTGGAGTAGTGAAAGTGTACTTCTGAGAAAGGGGGCCTTCCCCAGCTTCATTGCAAGCCTGAATGCAAAATTTATAGGATGTTGACTCACTGAGTCTTTGTACTTTATATGTGTGACATGGTCCTCTGTATAAGGATATAAACCTAAAGAAGAAATAAACTAATTAAATGAGTTATAAATAGATATTCTCTAGTTTTAAAATTTGTAAATTAGGACTACAATGATACATACTATGGAAACGCAGTAACAGATTAGAAGGGCATGAATAAAGTGTTCAATGAGTAAAAATAATTTCTGAAAGAATCTTAGCATTACTCCAGTACCAGCAAGCTACAAAGCAAGAACCCTTCTGCTCCACTTCCCCCACCCCCATCATCATCTTCTCCTCCTTCTTAGAGTGCCTACTACCACTGACAACATACAAAACACAACATACATCATCCCTGCCATTAGGGACCTAAAACACATAAATAAAAACAATAAACTAACACTCAGTTCCAAATGAGTAACAACAATATGGTTTTGGTGGTAGAATTTTCTAAGATATCACTGTCTCTGTGAAGAGTGAAACTGTAGGTCACAGAAGTTGAGAGAAAATGGGCAAACTAGGAGGTGTGTGGAAGGGAGATGAGTCTGAAGGTATTATACAATGAAGATACTGAAATTGAGAAGTATAAGGCATGGGTTTGGACTGAAGAGAATGGCTATGAGCCAGATATGGACTCCCCTGAGAAAGGCAAAATCACAGCAGATAGATTGTAATGAACCATAAATGGAAGAGCATCAGCTTAGTGATAGTAGTAGAAGAAGACCGAGATGGGGACAGGACGAAGGTGAAAGGGTTAGGCTTAGAAAAGGAATATCTCTTTTGCTCTGACCTAAGAAAGGATGAGTAAATATAACAGAGGACTTATGTGATGAGATTCATGGAGCATGTACTGACAAGATTTCTGACCACTAATTCCTTCTAATGCTGAAATTCTAAGGCAAATGTACACACATGCATGCACATACACACAGAACATAAGCTAAAATGCAATATTATAAGGTAATTACATATATACAAATACAGAGAATACACATGCTTCAAATGATTTGTTTTAATTTAAAATAAATTGTTTGTCCTTTTGAGTTTCCTCCTTTCCCCATAGTAAAAAAACAATCTCAAGACTTACAGGATGAGTACTCAATTGCTAAACAAAGGTTTAGAAAAATTGAACCCTCATGCCAATTATTTATTCTAAAATATAATTTGAAGATGGTTTTGGAATAAGCTGGGGAAGGCTGCTTTGGTGGATAGAAGACAGAGAAATGCTGAAATGAAGTCCTTATGGTTGCATAAAGAAAGAAGATGGATAAGTAGCCACAAAATAGCCAGTTTCCTTTTTATGGCTCATGAGTTTTCTAGGGATAAATTACACAAGTTTCCTACACCAATGAAAAGGAAGGAAGTTTACATTAAACTTTTTCTCATTTACTAGAAAAGTACATTTATTTAGGAGAGGGATAGAGCCTGCAACTGTGATTTTACTGCCTCTATCAAGGCAAGTTGCCATTTTTTTCCTGCAAATTATTGTCTTTAGTAGCTGTCCAAGGCACCAAGAAATGACTTGCCCAAGTCACAAAAATGATCAGAAACAGAAATTAAACCCATGTCTTTCTGTTAGGCAGTCTTCCAATTTTCAAAAGAACCATTTAAAATAGCCTTAAGCGAATTTTTTTCACCTTCAACATTTATAAAATTGAGGACAAAGGATATGCATAAGACTCTAACTCTTACCTTCCATTCTTATCTTCCATTAAAAGGTGGTATTGAATGGAATCTGTAGGTAATGTCTTTGGGGTTCCTTCCCCCCACTTTAGCTTGAGGTTTTGGTGACTGTAGGCAGCACATTCCAAGCGAGGAGGATCAGGAGGAAGGGGTTTGGTTTTTAATTTTATTGTGTGGCTGAAAGGACCAGCTCCAAGGCTATTCAAAGCTTGAATTCGTATTCTAAGAATCACAGGTACAAAATGATAACCGGTAAATTTTAGCATACAATTGATTGCTGCATAATAATACTTATAGGCTTACCAAGCACAGACAAGGAAAAAATATATTAAACTGCTACACTAGTGTTTAAGAAATACCCAAACTATTTCCATTTTATTCTTTGTAAGTTGGGGAAAAGGCTATTTATCAAGATTAACTTATGTATAACACATTTTACTCACATCATAGCAGTCACACTTAAGATCAAAGGATTTAAAGCTGTAAGGGACCTTAAGAAATAATTCAGAATAATTTCCTTATTTTGAAGATGAAGAAGCTGACATTTAAAGAGACTTGTCTTATCCAAGGTCAGAAAGGTAGAAATTTATGTTGCCTGATCTTTTTCTTAAGAAGTGTTTACTCTTTCATTTTTACTAATGAGAAATAGCAGTATTTGTTTTTTTTTTCCCCTACCAGATCTAGGTGTTTCCTTAATATTAAAATGCAAATAATTCATTAATAAAAATTATGGGGCATGAAATAACATCATTTACAATATGTGATTATAATGAAAACCATTTATATTCAACATTCCCAGAAATAAACTAAATATATTTTGTAATTTGGGAATGGAAGGACAATATCTACTATGCTTTTCATTTAATACTGAATCTCATTGTGTTTAGGATTTTTCTTTTAAGTAGAAAGTTAATTCCCCATTTTCTTCAAGAATGATCTTGATTTAAGTTATAACTGACTCGTCTCTGCCAAAGCGATTTTTTAGCAGGGTATAGTAGGAAGAATGCTGAACTTGGGAGTTAGAACAGACCTTGATTTAAATGCTGCCTACAACACTTCTTAGCTCTGTGACTAGAAGCAAGTTACTAACCTCTCTGGTTCTCAGACTTTTTTGTTTAAGTTAATAATAATACTTATAGTGACCTACACCTTACAGGGCTGGTGTCTGGTGTTAGAACCAAACAAGATACTGGGTACAAATACTTTGTACATATTAAAGCACTATGTAAACACCAGGCATCATTATCAGAGGGCTGAGTCTGAATGGAGCCAAATACAAGGTGACAAAGATGGACAGTAAAATGTTTTATTGGCATTATGTGTCCAAGTGTCATTTTAATGACATTCTAAAAAGAAAGATTTGGAGGAGAGGGAGCTGTCAGGAGCTGACCATCTTGTACTAAAGTAATTTAATAACAAATCTGAGTATATGAAGACATTATATAATGAAAGAATATCAGTGTTAAATGAGATCCGAAAGATCATTTAGTTTCCTCCCCTCATTTTACAGTCAGAGAAATCAAGGACCAGACACAAAGTGATTTGATCGGTAAGTACTGTTCAATGGAAAGATTACTGGATTTGGAGTCAAGTTCAAATCCTAGTCCTGCTACATGCTGTGGGGCTCTGGGCAAGTCATTCACATTTTTTGAGCTTTGGCTTCCTCAACTGTAAAACAAAGTGGCTATCTCTGTGAATGACTACAGGTCCCTTCCAACTCTAAGCGTATGATCCTATGATCCAATGTCATACAGGAAGTTAAATTTAAACAAATATCTTGGTGAAAATTAACTTGCGGGGGGGGGGGGGAAACTGAGCTGAAAATTGGGAGGTGACTAATACATTTCATTTACAAAAAAGCAGCTATCTACCAAAACATATAAAAATTCTTTCACAGAAATATTATTTAAAAAAAAGCCGTTATAACTAAAATATTCCACAATTATCATTCACAACTCTTCTAATGTCACAAACTCCTGTGATGATAAGGGCTAATTCCTACACACATAAACATGCATGTGTATACAGGTAGAAATTAGTGTGTACGATGTTAAATAGTTGTGTGTGTATGTATGTGTGGATGCATGCATGTATAAAAACATGTTTCTAATATTATGAATTTGTGTTCTTAAATTCTGATGTAGAAGTTGCTTACTCAAACCTAAAAGTTCATTATAGATTTTAAATGTTTTATATTTATTTTGTATTCGTTTTGAATTCAAAACTAAAATTCATGGTGGGCCTGCTTAAGAAATGAGAACTTTCTCTAACTCATTCATCTCTCTTATGCAAAGAGTAAGATTTCAAATACAATTTTGCCTCTGTACCTGTATGTTGTATCTGGTTGCAAATTGTCTATAATATAGTTCGAAATCTTTCCCGCTGTCACAGTCTGTTTCTCTCCAAAGTCTATGCTATAGGACAGGATTTCAGAACCATGATCACAAGGCTTTTCCCATCTTATTGCAAGGCAGGTAGAAGGTGAATAATCTGGATTTTCAACTTCATCTTCGCTTACTCCTTGAAGACAAGTGACAACTGCAGGTACCGATGCTGGAGTCATGCATACTACTACTTCACTGAAAGGGCCTGGTCCTGCAACACTCACAGCCTGAAAATTAACAAAGAAATGGGCATGGAAGTACTAGTGAAATGCAGACTTTCTGTAATAGCAGACTAACAGTTAAATCATCCTCTTTACCTGGACCCTGCAATAATACATGGTTGCTGGTGAAAGTCCTTTTAATTCATGATTGAGACCAGGTCCACAGTAACATATCTGCATGCATCCTTCAACTCCTCCCCATTCCAAACGATATTCAGTGACATCTGCTCCATTACTCACTGGAACCTTTGAAATGGGAAACAGATTTAAATTTAAATTCAGTCTTAAAAGTCTGAGTCTTGAATGTTTTGCTGAAAATGTCTTTCTGTGAGCACAACAAAAAAAGTTGTTTTTAAAGTTCTGTAAATAGTCAAGAAAATGAAAATTGTTCATTTTATAGTCTTATGATTGAGACTGTTTGAATTTGAGGTGTCAGTGCAATAAATTTTATTTTGAAGCTGAGTGTTATTACTCTTAAAAATGTTGGAAAGCATATTTTGTACTGATGTAACACATTCTTTGAAGAAATTTTTAAAAATTGACTTAAATGAACCATGTCAAAACCTTTGTTGAATTTCAAAGTTTAAGAATTTGTATTAGTATAAAATACAATAATTAAGCAGTAGGAGATAAATACAATAGAAATGCCATAGCCAATATATTATGAACATGTTATGTGAACATTAAGTTCACCACTGGTCAAGGTACACCAAACATTAAGGTAAGTATCCTTGAAAAATTCACAAGCATATAATAAGCATTATTTTTATATCTAAATCATAACAAGGGGGGGGTAAAGATGAAATGTGAATTAAGGCTGAGTTTGGTCTTATGAGACTAGCACTAGTTGAAATCTACAGTATACCATTTTATATAAAATATTTGTGCAGTATGGAAAAGTAAAAATGCAATTTTATACATACACAATAATCCTAAATTAAAGGATAATAATACCTCCCAATACACTTGTGCACAGGTTGCGGATCTACATGTCACTTGAGGGGGTTTGCATTGATCTGGTGGTCCAGGTGCTGTAGTTATTTCACATTTTTCTGAAAATTGTCCAAACTTTAAAAACAAAAAACAAAAACTGATAACTGCAAGAGTTTCAATTTTTTTTTTTCAAGTACCCATTTGGTTGCCCAGGACTGTATCATATATTTACATATTTATAAACATGCAAGATCCCCATCATTCAGAAAAGTTTGTAAGAACTGATGGTCATCATCCTCAAGGGTTAAGGGATATATAAGGAAGGGTCACTGACATGATTATTACTGATATTTTGACTTTATCACTGTCTCTAGTAACTCATCTTCCTGCAAGATTTCATTGACTCTGAAATTCACACCTCCTCAGAAACCCTTTGCCCTCACAAGCTTCCCTATGAATGGAGAGGGAAGAGGGTAGGCATCAAAGAGCTCCTCCAAGCTCCTTCATTTAAGGAAGGGGCCTAGTGCTGTCATCTTATAATTTCCCACTGGACTTCAGGTCTTCATCATGCTCTCCTACTCTCTTAGCAGAGTGACTGGCATGTAGTAGGTGCTTAACAAATGCTGACTCCTAACTTAGAGGATAGAGTGCTATATGGGAAGTGTAATGTTATTATAATGGCTCTTTATCATTACATAACTACCTAATAGTTATTTTAAAAAGCTCTAACATAGGGACTATCTGGAGTAGCAGTTCTTAACTTTGTGTGTGAGAGGCGGCTAGGTGGCACAGTGAATAGAGCACTGGCCCTGAAGTCAGGAGGACCCGAGTTCAAATGCGGCCTCAGATACTTAACACAAAACTAGCCATGTGACCTTGGGCAGGTTGCTTAACCCCAACCGCCCTCCAAAATGCAAAAAACCCCCCAAAACCAAAAACAAACTTCGTGTGTGAGACAGAACCCTTTGGTAGTCTGCTGAATGCCTCTATGAACCCTTTCTCACAAATGCTTTCAAATGAATTAAAACATATAGGATTATAATGGAAACAATTTATACTGAAAAAAAGTTACTGAAACATTTTCTAAAGTCATGGACTCCAGGTTAAGAACCCCTGATCTAGAGAAAGACTCAGTTCTGCTGCAATCAGCTGCCAATCTTTCCCCCATCCTCCAGGTCCTGCATATGACTACAAGAATCCTTACAACTGTCACCTCATAAAAGAAATCTGAGCAGTACTGTTCTATGAGCATCTCTTAACCCAATATACATACATATACACTAAGAAGTTTTACTGAATATGGCTGTAAAGATGGAGGAATTTTAAACACTTCACTTATGAAGTCTTCCTTGACACCCTCCATTTCATTTGACCATTTTATTTCCTATAACACACATAGGCATCATCAATTGAGAATACACTCAATTCTACCACTTTTTTTTTTTTACAGATGAAGAAACTGAGGTCCAGAAAGGTTAAGGAACTTGCCTAGGGTCTCAATACCAATAACTGTTTATGGTGGGATTTGAATCCAGGTCTTCAGGACTCAAAGCCAAGTGCTCTAGATATTAAGCTAGTGTGGGCTTTATATGTACATAAAGATGCATAAATTTATATTTCAACTGTTACACAGAGTTATGCCAAGTGATGGATCTTTAGCCATACCAGCCTAGGAAAGAGAAGCACAAATGGTGCAGTGAGGTCCCTCTGACTCCTAACGCATAGGCCTAGGCTTATGAAAGGGGTTTATAACTTTCAATGACAGTTGGTGCACAGCACAAAGGAAACAAAATTCCTTAGAGATTATAAAGTTCTCCAGATGCTTTTCTGCTTGTGGATAATGTCCTATTTGTATCATTCCTGAGAATACTGGAGCTTCCAAAATCACTCAAAAGGGCTCAGCCTAGCAATCTATACAGGAAAAACCAAGTAGACAAAGGAAATTTTTCAGGGTGATATGCAGCTGGACAGGTAATCCACTGAGCTGGCCCACTGGTTTTAAATCTTGGAGAATCACTCCAGATAGACAGACAATACTTTGGGCCAAGAATTGAAGAGGAGACAGCAAGCATGCTACAGTTAATTTGGGAAACAATGCATTACTTTAAATGCCACCCAACTTTTCCATGAAACAAACAAAGCAACCTATCTTTTTAATAGCAATATTCTTCTGGTAATGTTATGTGGCAGGGATTGGCAAACTATGAGCCCACTGGTTAGTTAGCTAAGAATGGCTTTTACTTTTTTAAACATAAGACTTTACTTAAAAATTCAAAAACCATTCTAAGCTTGCAGATGAAATTTGTCAACTCTTGCTTTATTGGCAGAGTCCCATACCCTATGAAGAATCAAAATTGAGGGTGACCCAAAGGGCAATGAGAAGACACATTGGGCATGTGTTTTTGCATGTAGTAGCATAAACAGGCTGTAGCACATTACCAAAAGTAATCTGCATGCAGAAAGAGACATACAAGAAATTATCTGAGTAATACATGAAGCAAAACTGTGATATGCCAATTATGTAGAAAAAATAAGGGATGACAGACAGCCTATGTGCTGTAATAGTACCTATACAATATTAAGAGACTAGACGAAGGTCTCCATGCACTACATGGAGCTCTTATGAAGCACTTCCAGAAGGCCATGGGCAAGAGCCACCCTGCATGAAAACGTGCAGAGAGGTATTTATCTATACCACTGGAAGGAATTCTCATATTGATGAGATAATATCAACAGAAGTATCGCTTAAAATACCACTTTACTACTTCTAATAATAATAATAATTATTATTATTATGATGATGAATGTGTTTATTTCTTTAAGATCTGTCTGCCCTCTGACATATATTGGCTAGGTACCCCTAGACAAGGGACTTAATCCTTTAGTGCTCTAGGCTGCGTGTCAAACACCACTTGAACCACATAAAAATATAACTGGGGAATATTTAACAAAATAAATAAAAATACAGTACAACATAAGGTTAATTTGTGCTTCAAGTCAACATGCAGCCCATGCAGCCCATTCCTGTTTCTGGCTGAGTTTGACACTGTTCTAGACAACTCTCTTAACAAGTTCCCTACACCAATGACTTCATAGGTCACTGTCCTATGAGCTTAAGCTATGGCTTAAGTTTTACAAAGAATTTTCCTTAAAATAACTTTGTACGACCTTGTGACAATACAAACATCGTTATCCTTATTTGAAGGATAAGGTGCTGACATACAACAAAGTTAAATGACTCGCCTGGTATTTTTTTTTCCCCAATAGGAGTCAAAAGCCAGGAGTAATTGAACCTCAGTCAGATTCTAATTCTAGCACACTGCCTCACTAGTCTTTTTTTAAAATTTTTTTTGGAGGGGGGAAGGCAGGGCAATTGGGGTTAAGTGACTTGCCCACAGTCACAAAGCTAGAAAGTGTTAAGTATCTGAGGTGGGATTTGAACTCAGGTCCTCTTGACTCCAGGGTCAATGCTCTATTCACTGCGCCACCTGGCTGCCCTGCCTCATTAGTCTTACAACAGTTCAAACTAGGATAACAAGAGTTATCCAGGAGTCAAGGTCTCTACGGATATAACGTTATGTATGTAAAGCTCAGCAGTTAAAATCAATTTCAAAGTATCATTCTCTTAAGGATTTTTAACATCCCTCCTTGCAAACTTGGTTAGCTAATAATGAAAATGAAATTCCTACCCCAATTTTGTTAGCTGCACGCAGTCTAAAGTTATATGTCTTTCCAGGAAGAAGGTTGCTCACTGTGCATTCTACTTCAGAACCTTGGTAAATTTCTCTGGGTTCATCTGTTTCTACAGGAGACATTTCCACACTATAAGAGATAATAGGTGATCCGCCATCAATCTGAGGTGGTCCTAAAAAGATGTGGAAAAATTTGTGTGGTTTAAAATAGAGCACATTTAAATATCTATTTAATTATATAATATATTGCTAAAACAGAACTTACCCCATCGCAGCTGAATTTCTTTTGCTTTGGGTCTACCCTGTAATCTGGGAGGGTAGCATGGACCAGGAAGCACAGCTGGAGTCTGCACCAGTAATGGCTCAGACACCTGTCGAATGACCAAATGGTAACTTTTTTTAAATTAAAGAAATAAGCCATATAAATACCAAGGTTTTATCACTAAAAGTGTCAGCTAGTATTACATGAATATAATCTAGAACAAAATAAACTACCAATGTTCAAGACTGACACAGATAAAGTTAAATGAACAATTTTAAGCCAAGTACTAACAAATAGATTAAGAGCAATTTTAAATTTTAAATTTAAATACAATTTTAAGAATTTACTGCTCCATACTTGGGCCCCCTCCAATCCATAATGGTCACACTTCCTAGTTTTTGAAGCTGGTCAAACACAAATTCAAATAACTTGTTAAGTATGAACTGACGTTTATTTTATTTTCAGGTCTGGCCAATTTAGGCTACAATGATTTTTTTTTAACCTAAAAGACTTGTCAAAAAAGCTTTTCCTCTTTTCCTTCTACCTGAAAATAAGAATCTAATCAATGACCTTTTAAAGCATCTGGCTACGTCTAGTTCCTAACAGTGACATTTAAAAATACAACTTTCAACACAATCTTCATAACTTACTAAAACTTTTTTAAAAAACACATGAGGTGTAATGAAACGGAAATGGAGGGCTGCCCTATGAGTGAGGAAGGCACCGAGGCTTCGGGCCGCCTCGGACAGGCGCTGGCCACGTGGTCTGAGACAGCCCGCTGATCGCCTTGGTGCCCGCGACAGTCTGCAGGGTTTATGAGAGCTGCTGACTTGTGTCGCTAGAGGGAACTCTGACTTCAAAGCTCCTCACCACAGGCCTGGATGCCATGCTGCTCTCTCCCTCCCACAAAGACAAAACACATGGGAAAAAATTACAAATGCTCACAGAATGGATCTTCACTTAGAATAAAAATCTGCTACAATGTTTCCGCCTGAAGCTCTACATATGGATTTAAATAACGGTGGCGTGCAAATACATACTCTACGTTCATCTCAATAATTTGAATAATAATAGTAATAACAATACACGTCGAATAAAAAAATCTCGTTTAAAAGAAAAAGCACCCGTTTACGTGGCGGCCTTCTGAAACGAGCCTTGTAAGATGCTCAGATTTCCTCCCGGTCATCCTATACAAAGCCCCCCCGTGCCCTGGTTGTCACCCCTGTCTGCCCCTTCCTCTCACTACTGCTGCCCACTTCAGAGCAGAAACTGTCTTGATCATATATATGCCCAAGTCTTAGCGTACAGAAAGGACTTAACAAATGTTTCTGCGACCTACTACATTTGTTTTTCTGAAATTAAATAGCACTTAATTTATTAAGCACCTATTATGCATGACAACATGCTAGATGATCACCATGCTCACTAAATATGAACTCATTCAATAAACGTATTAAATGTGCAAGGACAGATCTAAAGATAATTTAAATGAATAATTCTATGTCATAAATAATAAATTCATGATTCATAATTCAAACGAATGGTCTATGATCTTTGGTACCTGACAATACATGCACAAATATACAATATTAAATGTTAAACGTAACATTCTATTTTCATATTTATTAAAAATTTATAAAGCACCTGTTGTGGGCAAGACAAAAATATATCAACCGATCCCTTCCATTAAAGGGACTTAGGGTAATAACTCATAAACGGTGCCCCTCAGAGTACTGCTCATATAGCTATATGAAATGCAGCATTACCGAACTCTGTCCTCCATCACTAACACAGTATACACGCAGGCGATAGAGGCAGCCAGGACTCAGGCGATCACAGAGATGTTCCCGAGCAATGCCGCTGTATATCACATCCCATTTGTTTCCTGTTAACAATTGATGCACGATTAATTATGAATTAATGCTTGACATTTTGGTATCATGGACACGGCAGGTATCTTCACATCATTAAAACAAGCATTTGTGTAATTTTTCAGAACAATTCTAAGCCTATTTAGAGTTTCCTGGATATGATCTAATTTTCTCTATATACAATTTCCAAGACAAATTTGTATAGATCTGTTGATGTGAAATATCTGTTACTTTGTATAGCCTCTGGAAAAGACAGACAATGTGCTTTTAATTAAGCATTTTAAATGTGTTTACTGGTCCAGTAATAACATTATAAATAAATAAAGAGAAGAAAAACCAATAACGTGAGTTCAGCCTGTTTAAAAGACATCCTTTGCTTTATACATAGGCAAAGTCACTCCACAGCATTTCTTTTGCTGCTGTGGGTACCTCCTTCATCAAGGAAGTCTGCAACAAGCCCTCTACATCTCAGTAGATGATCTCCAAGAGTTACTGTGGCTAACAAGTTCACTACCCTGTTGCCAGTCTGGTAGTAAGCCTCTCTTTGGCTTATAACAGATACAGTATATAATAGATATATTATCTCGTATTGATGAGATATCTTTTTAAGTAGCCAGGGTGGGTCCCAGACAAGAGATGTACAGTATGTAAACTATTTACAGGTTAGTAGGTGCTGTCTGAGGTCTTGATCTGATGGCACAGCATTAGTGAACTCAGGGACACAACCTCCCAGCAATGATAAGTCACTTTAAAACACAATTTTTGGAGAATATTATTGCCAGAAGGCAAAATACACAACTTGCAAAATCATTTGCCTCCATTTCTTGAATTATCAGTGGAAAATATTCAGAGAGCACGATAAGCCAAGAGGGGACAAAGCTAGGGTTTCTCAATAAGAACTGGAAGAAGAGTAAAGAACCTTAAAAGAGAAGATCATCTATATTGTATAAGGGAAACTGCAAAAATGAACACTTCCATTCTCAAGTGGCTGCTTCCTCACTCCTATCTACCTCAATCCAAACCTCCAAGCCCCCTAGACTTTTTACTGTGTCCTTGGGAATGCTCCTTCCACAATAGCTTTAAATGATATTTATAATCAGTCTACCCACCAATTCCCCCTTCCTTGCTCAGTGAAATGTATTTTCGTGCCCAAGTGCTTGTGTATTCTTCCTTCTTTTGATCAGTTCAAATGAGTGATGCTCAGATGCAGGGGCACCCCACCCACCCACAAGTGCCTCTCTGAGAATCCTGATCACCTGAGGTAATCTTCCCTAACCACACCCCCCTCCCTCCTCTCAAGCGTATTCCACTTTCCCCTCTCTTTTTAAAAAGATCATCAAGAACAACAGAAGCAACTTCTCAGGGCTTTTCTTGTTATACTCCCTCTGCCATCCCTGATGATGAGGTTGAGAGGGCACACGTATGTATTCTGAATGCACGCAATTCATCCTTTTTTAGTCCTTCATCACTGTTGATTTGTTTTCTTTACCTTTTTGTTTCTATTCATTCCTGTGTTCGAATTTCAGTTTTTCTGCAGCTCCGGTCCTTTCGTCAGGAATGCTTGGAATTCCTATCCTCCCAATGCCCACCCCCTTGCCAGGCAGCCTTACAGATAATTATGTTAGGTAATTCGTTCTTAATGCGTCTACATCCTTTGTCTTCTAAAGTAAGGTATTCCAAGCTCCGTTCTCCTTTATAACAACGGCTCCTAAATCAAGCGTGGTGCTGACGGTGGCTCTGCAGTACAGGCAATTCTTGCTTCACCGAGTGCATCGGCTCCACGCGGCCCCAATCCCTCTGCGGCTCTGCAGCCCTGTAGCTGTGGTGGCTGCAGTGCCCGGGGTGAAGGACTCCTGGCACAGGGCTGCTGCCACCAGGAGACAGAGTTCACAGACCTGCAATGCAAATGGGCATAAAGCAAGAACTGTTATTGAATTCTTTCTTGCTAGCTGCTTATAGTATTTTTTTCTTTGACCCAGAAGTTTTGGATTTCGGCTGTCATCTTCTTATGAGTTTTCATCTGGGGCTTCTCTCAGGAAGTGACAAGTGGATTCCTTTTATTTCCATTTTGATTTTCGGCCTTTTAAAAGAATGAGGCGATTTTAATATTTTTTGAAATATGATTTCTAGGCATTTGTTTTTGATCATAGTATTCAGTAGTTCAATGATTCTTAAGTTTTTCTCCTTGATCTTTTTTATACGTTGATTGTTTCTATTATGAGATATCTTACGTTTTCTTCTATGTTTTCAGTCTTTTGATTTTAATGTTGCTCGTTGCTTCATGGAGCCAGTGGCTCCTATTTGGCTCATTACAATTTTTAGGGAGTTTGTGGCTTGGGCAAAGTTTTATACCTCTTATGCCAAGTTGTTAATTGCCTTTCCATTTTGTCTTCTTCTACAGATCTATTTTCTTTACCATTTTTCTCTTCTAGCATTCATATTTCATTAACAAAGACTTAAAAAAACCAATTTTTTTCAACTTTTGTTTCATCTCTTCCAGGAATTCTAGTTTAATTTGTGTCCAAATTGTATTTTCCCTTGCGGCTCTGCTTGCTGCAATTTTAGAGTCTTTCCCTTCTTCTGGGTTTGTGTCTTGGATTTCCTTGTCACCACAATATCTCTTTGGAGTAGGATTTTTTTTTTCATTTGCTCATTCTTCCGGCCTCCTTGCTGACCTCAGACTTGATGTCAGGACCAGGCTCTGTGCATTCTGGAGGGAAGGTCTGTGCTGACCTGTGGCTGCTTTTTTTGGGGTATTGAGTATTGTGTTGTTAAAGGATTTCAGGGCCAGCTCAAGTTCAATTATCTGTAAACTTTTAAATGCTACCAAAATGGTCCAACAAAGGGCAAAGTCTGATTGTTGTTCCTCTGGTCTGAGCACTGCAAAGTCCTGATCTACATTTGTGTCTGAGCAAGAGCAGACTGCTGTTAGACTTAGAGCCTATCAATTAACTGGAAAGCTTTGTTGATTCAGACTGCAGAATGCAGGCTTCCTTTTGGTCTGCAAATCTTGTCCTGGTTATTCCTCTGAAGGCAGTGCTGAAAACTAGAAATGAGATCCTGCTCTGAATCTGGGGTCTGAGTTATACGTGCTTTTGAATTTGCTTCTTTCTCCAGGTATTTTGCCTGGGGCTTGAAATCAAAGGGGATTTATTGGGAAAGGGAGGGGTGAGGAGTAGAGGCCCCTTTGTCAGTCCACCCTGGATCTGTCACCCACAACTAAGTAGTGGGCAAAAAACCCTGCAAATTTGTACCTATCCCTGTAATAGTGCTCCATTAGTCTAGGATCCCTCACCCCAGTTTACAACAGCCTCTCCCTGTGTGCTGATGTGTTCCACAGCCCCACCTCAGCAACCAAAAATCTCTCCATCTGACCTAGGCTGGAAAAACTACTTGTTACTTGCATTTTCCCATTAGGATTAGGTCTAGTGTGTTTTCTAGGTGTCTGGAAGAGTTTGAGCAGGAGGGGGAAGTTTCTAGTTATACTGTTTCCTGTTGTTCCATCACCTTGGCTCTTGTCTGCCTGCTCTTTAATTAACAGAAATCTTTCCTCTTAAATATCTTTCCTATTCTTTTGAATTTTTGGTCCCCAAAAAGAGACACGGATCCATGACAACATCACTTCCCTCACCACTCTTTTCAGCATGGGATACATTTTCTCTCCTCACCTCCTGACTCTACTGACTGTAGCGGAAAAGCTGGAATATACTTTATTCCACATCACCACTTCCAAACTCTCCCTTGACCACCTCCACTAAACAATTTCACCTCTTTGAGGTTCATATTCTGCAAATTTTATCATTCAATCATGAACCTCGTGACTTATCTTTAGACCACCAGCACATCTTCATTCCTCCTTTAATGAGTTCAGCATCTGGCCAATAGATTTTCTCTCATCTTCATGTACTGCCCTTGTACTAGAGGTCTTCAACACAGACACTGATATCTCCTCATTTTTCTCCTCCTAATTTCCCAGTTCCTTAATCTACTCAATTCTACGACCTATTTCACTCTAATCTAGCCACACAGATATACACAGCTACATACTTGACCTAGTAATCATCCACAAGTGTTCCGCTTTTATGTTCACGAATTCTGTAATTTCTTTATCTGATCACAATCTTTACAACCTCTAACCCTGTTCTCACTGTGACATCCATTCCTTCCACCTCTAGGCAATCACACCCTTGCCCTTGCTACATTTTCATTTCTTCCCTATCTTAGTCCCTTGGTGAATCAATTCAACTCTACATGATGCTTCACTCTACATTTCCTTGCCCCCTTGTCATACTGTCAATCACAATTTCCCAGTTCCCAACCTTGCATCATTCCCAACATTCACCTTCTTCATGTTCTGATAAGAGCTGGAGGAAAAAAGGAAATCATGCTGACTAGACCCACGATGCAGCAGGGCAAAACATTCCACTCTGTCCTAATATATTTGCCATCCCACTTTCCATAGTGGCTATTCCAAACCTTCTTGGTTCTCTTAAGCCTCCCACGATACTGCTCCCTCATTCTTTACTAACAGCACCACGATTCTTCCAGTCATCTATACCTGCAAGCTTGAGACCTCTGATGCCTCACTCTCACCCACCCAACATATCTCATCTGTTACTTTCACTTCTGCATTTCTTGCACATGTTCCATTCTCTCCTTATACAGTCACCACTCTAATTCTGGTGGTAAGGGCATAGACTACTACAACAGCTAAATAACTCTTACTCATGCCTCAAACTTATCCCCAATTCATCCACCACTTGGGTGCCAAGGTGTTTTTCTTAATCATTAGCTACTTGGCATTTGGAACTCTTCATAACCAGACCCACTACCTTTGCCTACTCTGTACATGTTTTACATGTATTAGTTATTTACACATTGCCCCCTAAATGAGAATATGAGCTTTGTGAGAGCCCTTCTTTGTATCCTCAAGTGCTTTGCAGGGGGGCTGGTATGCAATAAGAGCTTAACAAATGCTTGTTGACTGTCTTAATATAGTTCTTACCATTTGAGCCTTCTGACATTTCTACAACATACTTATTTATGGATGCTCCTCCATTGTCTTTTGGTGGATCTGTTACAAAACAAAACAACCAATATTGGCAAAGTAAAACCAAGAGTAAAATATTTCACTTGACATATTTCTTGAAGTTTTGATAAATCATGCCTTATCTAAGTTTCTAAGAGTAAATTTAAGAGTTTGGAACTATATATAAACTAAGATCAGAACCATGGTCTGAAATGTTGCTCTGAAAAGAATCTGACACAAAAATAATGCTTTATAGCTTTCAAAGAGTTAACATACATTATTCCAACCAAAAGCCATGATTGCTCTGTGAGATAGGGGAAAAGTCACTAATACTTTCATGTTGCTGGTGCAGAAATGGAGGCTCAGAGAGTGACCTGTCTAAGGTCATAGATATATACAAAATGTGGTTGAGCAGTGACTACAATCTAGTTCTCTTGATTCAATCTTAATCCAATGTTCCTTCACTATACTTTATGTCACATTAATGCCCAGAAATTTAGAGTGCTTCCCATTTGCCTGAACATCAGATCTGAATTCTTTAGCATATATGTTTTTAAAGAGCCACAGAAACACTACTAATTATATGTGGCTTGAATTTGGCCCCATCTGGACAATCAACTTATGTAAGGATCTTTGAAGAATTTGTATTAATATGAAAAGGAAAACACCTTACCCCAAGTTATTTTAAAATTCTGTGAATGTATCTTTCCTTTAACTGAAGGTTTTAAAGGTACTCCAGGTTTATCTGGACAAGTAGTAAACTCTACTACTTCACTTGGATTGCTTTTACCTTCTGAGTTATAAGCAATAACCTAAGACAAAAACATACAGAAGTAATATTATATAAATCCAACATAGTCATAATCTTTTAACATGGTGATTGTTGACAAGACAGTGTTGGCTAATTTCTTTCAGTATTCTTACCCTGACATATGCATAAAAAAATGAGGGCCAAAGGGAATACTTGTAGGTGATAAGAGTGGTAGGTATCTCATAATACTGGTTTATTTGTTTAATTTAGAACCTTTATCCCTCATTAGATCTTTAGTTTATCCAAATAGTATTCAAACTTAGGGAATTCAAAATTCTCTTCCTTAGTAGCTTTACAATCAAAGAGTAAACATGAGCTTAATTTATCACCCTGCCCAAGACCAATAAATAAGTTTGAAGTGTTAAGAAAATCTAAAATAATATCAAATAAGCCAAATGCAGCTCCTCTTAATCTTGTTTTTTAGCTAACAAACATCTTGTCCAATTACCTCTTCTAAGAGTAAAGTTCCTTCTTTGGTCAGTAGCTATAAAGAATAACAGAGGATAGAAATAGAGACCAGACCTATGGTTTCACTGACATAGAGAACTTCCAGATGAGGCAATTCCTAAAACCAATGCATCCTACCTAGCACCTTCTTGCTTAGGAAGACATGGCTTAGATTAGAGGCAAACTCTGGTAACAATGACCAGGTGGTAGTAAAGAAACTTATCTGGACAAACGGAAGAAATGTAAACCACAAAACACACATATATGTAAAAACTATAGGTGTTACTGATTTAAGATTAACAGTTATCATCAAAACAATTGGATATTTTTTCTTCTATGTACAGGGTTTTTTCAAGGCGTACTTTATTTTAAATAGATCCTCCAACATGAAAAGAGTTCACAGTCTTTGCCTGGAAGAAGGCTATGCAAATAATATACTTGTCAAGTACATCTGTATAGCTCAGCAACAGTTCCTTATTGGAAACAATGCACAATGGTGGCCAAAAGGCCTTTGTTTGCCTCAAAATTTGGTTTCCTCCTTGTTTTGTGTTTCTCTCTCGACTCCATCCAGGCTTTATTAATAGTTTTCATTATTTTATCATCTTCATAAATCTTCAGAATATTCACCAGCCTCTCACCAGTATGAATCATTGTCAAAGAAGATTCTTTCAAACTGCCCCTCCTCTTGTTTGCATTTTTTCTCCACTTACATGGAGAGATCAAGGTGGGTCAGTGATTCCATTTCAGCTCCTACTTGAATAACATATAATATCACTATATATTATGTAATGTTGTAATATATTATAGTAATATCAGTCTTCATCTTTCTTACACTACCTACA
This sequence comes from Pseudochirops cupreus, assembly GCA_028627135.1. Classification (NCBI taxonomy): domain Eukaryota; kingdom Metazoa; phylum Chordata; class Mammalia; order Diprotodontia; family Pseudocheiridae; genus Pseudochirops; species Pseudochirops cupreus. Next base: position 140,730,545 of record CM053582.1, read on the forward strand.
AAGATGAGGTTCAAGTTGTTGACAGTCATGGAGTAGTTTTTTCCACTTATACCTGATAAAAAGCTTGAGCAGCTACTATGTGGCACAGTGGATAGAGGCCTGGGCCTAGAGTCAGACTCATTTTCCTAAGTTCAAATCTGGTCTCAGATACTTATTAGCTGTGTGATTCTAGGCAAGTCACTTCAGTTTCCTTATCTGTAAAATGATCTGGAGAAGGAAATGGCAAACCCCTCCAATTTCTTTGCCAAGAAAACCCCAAATGGGCTCACAGAGAATCAGACACAACCGAAATATAACTGAATACGTGAGAAGCTCAAATGATCTCTTTGAGAATTGCATCTATTCTTAGTGGGGCCTTGCTGATGAACAGTTAAGAAAATGTTGATTTTTTTCACAAATTTACTGATCCATCCTTAACTGTTTATTTTTATTGAGTGCCCAACTGATATAAGGGCAATCATAGCTGCAGGATTCTGGATATCAATGGTTTCTTTTTTTCTGTTGTCCCTTTTGCTCTATCTTATGCTTGATTTCCCTTACAACTTGAATTTTTCTGTTGTCAGAATTTCACTGACTCTTCCTAGTGGCCATTCTCAGCAACTCCTTCAATGTCTTTTTGTAGCTTCTCCAGGGCTGTGGCCATGGTTTGAGGGTAATCTGAGTTTGAGCAACTGGCTGCAGTCACACAAAGTGATGGCCAGGACATCATACTGCATGAAGTAGACTCCCAGATCCTGCCGCTTGAACACTGATCAGCTGTCTTGTGCAGACCAGGGTTCATACAAAAACCTAAATCTCCTCTGCTATGTTCTTTGTAGAGTTGTTGTTAATGTTTTCTTTAATCTCAATATGCAACCAAATCATTACTAATGTGATGTGAAAGGAAAACTAAATAAATAGTCTAGATATGTACTTTACAAAACCTATAGATACAGAAATCATTGTAGGAAAAGAAAAATGGCCTGCAGATATATGTTAGGGATTTAAAAAATGAAGCTAATGGGTTAATTATCTATGCACTATATAATTAGGGTCTGAATTATAAGAGCTCTTTGTAAGAGAAACAAAATAGAGCCTATTTTAAAACTGAGAAGCACAGAACAGAAACAATTTAATCAGGAATTTTCATTTTTAAAAAAGATCATCTAGATAGAATAGTCTATACTCCCTGCCATTAAATTCTCACTACTCCCACAATTCTTTTTTTTTTTTTTTTTGCTTTTTGGAGGGGGGAAGGCTGGGCAATCGGGGTTAAATTGACTTGTCTAAGGTCACACAGCTAGAAAGTGTTAAGTGTCTGAGGCCGCATTTGAACTCAGGTCCTCCTGACTCCAGAGCCAGTGCTCTATTCACTGTGCCACTTAACCATCCCTACTTCTTCAATTCTTTAACTCCTGAAATCTGGTTTCTATTTTCAACACTTTAATAAGACCGTTCTTTGCAAGACTACTCATGAAATTTAATGGTTTCTTTTTCATCTTTACTCTTCTTAACCTCTTTGCAACTACTGACCCTGTTGGCCCATTCTCCTCTTCCTTGGATTACATAATATTGCACTTTCAAGATTCTCCCCCTATCTTATTTCCCTTAGTGGATCCCACCTACTCCTATGCTTAAACTCCTTACTGTGTCATTCAAGGCCCTCCATGATCTGATTACAGTTTACCCATCCACCGCACTGCTCATGATTCACCTTTATGAATTCCAGGTTCTGGTAAAAGTGTTTTCCAGGCTCCTGTTCCCTAATCTCTCTCTTGATTCTGGGAATGGTTTATCTTTACACATCTCAGCCTGTCATATAAGGCTTTCAGGGATCATTTACTCCGGGAAGACTTTTCTGATTCCACAATTAAAAATGATGTTATATAATACTTTGTTTGCTCTTTAGTATATACTTATGTTATTATAACTTGTGCTAAAGTACAGATGTACTGATCAGCTCTACTAGATTTTTAAATGACTAGAAGGTAATGACTATTTTGTACCTCTCCTACTAAAGCCTGATGCTTCCCTGTCATGGGGGTGAGTCACAGTGGCAAAGTCCACCATTTATGTTATCAGTCATTGTTCTGTCATTCTGGATAATGCAGATAGTCTCATAAAATCAACTGTTAAATTTCATGATGTAAGAAGGAATATTAATCTTAGATTGACAGTGTATGACATCCTTCTAATCTAGAGTATAATGAATTCCCTAAGCTACAATTTTGAGGCTTTTTAAAAAGTCAAAAGAGAATAATTTGTGCCTTTCCCACTGCTTCAAGTCAATCTTTAGGTAAACTTTACTGAACCTATGGGATGGCTTAGCTCTACTGTTATTGTGGCTTATTAGCTTATGTAAGTAAGGCTGCTACTTTTTTTATATATTTACTCTATGTTTTCACCTACTGACTGTTAACGTTTTAAAACAAAGAGAAAGAACACAGTTAACAAACCTAATGGCTTTGTTCAAATATTTTGTAAATAGTTCATGTTTTCTTCAAACATGCCTCTGGATTCACACTACCTGAGAATGTATTTCTATTTTTTGCTCTAAACTATTATTGATACAAGAAATGTAAATTAAAACAACTCTGAGGTACTACCCCACATCTATTAGATTGACTAATATGACAGAAAAGGAAAATGACAAACATCAGAGGGGATGGGGGAAAACTGGAATACAAATGCACTGTTGGAATTGTGAACTGATTCAACTATTCAAAAGAACAATTTGCAACTATGCCTAAAGGGCTCTAAAACCATGCATACCTTTTGACCTAGCAATGCCATTACTAGGTGTGTATCTTAAAGAGAAAAAAAAAACATCAAAAAGTAAAACAAAAATACTTATAGCAGCTCTTTAAGTGGTGGCAAAAAATTGAAAATTGAGGGGATGGCCATCAATTGGGGAATGTCAGTATATAATTGTGGTGGGATACTACTGTACCATAAGAAGTGATGAGCTGGATGGCCTCAGAAAAATCTGGGAAAACTTGTATGAACTTATGCAAAGTGAAATGAGAGCAGAACCAGAACATTGTACACAGTAATATGAATGACTCAGCTATTCTCAGCAATATGATGATCTAAGACAATTCTCAAGGATTTAGGATGAAAAATGCTATCCATCTGTAGAGAAAAAACTGATGGAGTATGAATGCAGACTGAAGTATACTTTTTTAATTTTATTTTTCTTAGGGTCTTTTTTTTGTCTGTGCTTTCTTTCACAACATGACTGATATGGAAATATGTTTTGCATGACCCAACATACAGAACCAAATCAAATTGTTTGCCTTATCGATGAGGGGGGAAGGAAGGGAGGGAGAATTTAAAACTCAAAATTTAAAAAAATGAATATTAAAATTGTTTTTACATGTAATCAGGGAAAAATATTAAATACATTTAAAAAAAAAGTATTTCTATTTTTAACCTGCATACTAAAACCTATATCCACAACAGTCTGTGCCCCAAAATGATCATGCTTAACTATATATATGGCTAAGATTTTTTAGTAAACCAGTTTCAAGATGAATGACCTCTGCTACTGTATTAGTAAGGACACCAAAATATCAACTGTTAAATTTCATGATGTAAGAAGGAATATTAATCCTAGATTTATGATGCATGACATCTTTTGTTGCCTACAAGTGACTACCATCAGACTACCCGTTATTAAATTGAATTATGAAATAATAATAATACAATCACAAATGCATGCCACTGTGCCAGGCACCAGAGCCATGAAATCAAGCAAGGTTCTTGTTCACAGTTTACTATATAAGGTATAAAATACTGATCTACACCAAAATAAGCAAAGATAAACAACTGAGTGTACACAAATGAAATCCAAAGGTAAACCCTAAACCTTACCTTAACGTTTTGTTTTAAACTCCTACAGACTCTCATCCTTGCTATTAAAATGCTGACCCTTTATCAAAGGTACTAATTATAAAGAAATTACCAGAATGTTTATAATAAAAGGTAAAAAGATGAGAAACACAGGGCTTAGACACCAACAACATGGTACGATCAGTCCCCAATTGATTAAAGTTGACAGTAAAAGGAAGTTCTCGGTATGTTCAGCGTCACCTAGGAGGGGTCTATCTTTCCTCCCTCAGAAGGGGCACCAGCTATGTTGCTACATTCTGTGAAGAGGAGAAACAAAATTGCTAACTACTGCAAAAGAGTTGCATTGTATTGTGCTGTAAAATTAGTCAAAAAGCCTTAATAGTATATGCCTGATGCTATTATAATGTACGTATCAACCTTGAATATGTCTTTTGGAGATGCCCATTGATATTGTGAGAATAAAGTGCCAGTAAAGCATGAAATATAAGTTTTAGTTTAAGACAATTCCAGTAGAAAACATTCTAGAATGTCTCTGCTTTACAGAGTCTAAGAGTGAAAGAACAGCGTAAGACATACATTAAATATTATTATTTAATATTAACCTGATCAGTTGATAATACTAATACATTAAATACTGAATAAAATATTTAAGGTTTAAAATAAAAATTATTTAATGGTTTTAAATCTTACTTTAAGATTTTTACAATCTTACCTTAAACTTGTACTTTGTACTGCGTCTAAGATTTTTCACTGTGTAAGCAAGATCCTCTCCATCATATTTAGGCTTGAAACCATATCCCTGTTAGAAGATTAACATATATATAATATACATAATATATACATATCTAGTTATACTTATATTTTACTTTTTAATAGTGGAACGTGGGGAATAATAGAAAAGGACCTATTTTTTCTTTACCTTTTAAATGTCTAGATGTGCAAGGTACTTATCGCTTTGTTTAGAGTTAAATCTCTTTACCTTGGATTAGGTTGGACCAGTTTCTCAAAGCTGAGAAAAGGAGAGGGTAGACAGAGGAAAGGCCACTTAACTAGTTAAGCAGGTGGCAATGAAAAGATCTGTATTCAACAGTTTCTAGCCACTAGGTAAGGATTTCTTTGGCTGTGGCAAGCCGTGAAATGAAGAAAAATTACAAAATAGTCCTCTGTCCTATGCAGCCTATTTCTGCTTTTGCAAATACCATGGCGAATGAAGTGGGGAGGGGTGAAGAGAAGAGCAGAGGAGAGGTGATTTAAGAATTACAGTTTTTAAGCTATCTATAAATTTAACTACTGGTACTCTAAATGTAAGATCTTTGTCCAAAGACAGAGTGACATATTTTTGGATTAAGTAAATCATATAAGTACTGATATTCTCATGGTAATTAAACCAGAAGACAACAAAAATTAAGGCTAAATGGAAGAATAGTTTATAAGTTTTCCTTGAAGACAGACAAAGGAATTGGTAGGGTTGGTTTCATCATGTGCCAGCATGAAACAATATTTTATGGGATGTTTGGTCATCTTTTTACTTCAGTGCTTATGATGAAAATAAGCAAAAAAGACCGATGGGAATGAAATTATAGATCACATGCTAACATCTGCTACAAAGGATGAAGAGAAAAATTCTATACAGAATTGAGTAAGATCTTCCAAATCAAACCAACACATACTTTGATACTCAATGAACAAGTGTAAAAGCGGGCAAAGGCTGGTTAAAAGATGTTGGGTCTGAGAAAAAGAAGAGGTTAAGAGATTTAAAGCTTACTCAGAATCTTAGGGCAACATAGAACATCACAAATAATGAAAAAGACACTTCTAATGTGGGAATAACATAAGAATCAATTATTTGTGGTCAGATTAGTTAGAGCAAACAGCAAAAAATCACTCACTAGTGATGAGTTATTTGGCCATGCCACTTATGAAACAAATGATAAATACAAAATGGCCCTCAGCCCTGTGAAAAAGTACTGGAAAATGGATGAAGAAAAATAAGAATAGTACTGATTTTAGACCATCTATAAATGTTCATTTTAATACTAATACTCTAAAATGTGCGATCTATTTTCAGTGATGATCAAAGTGACATACTACTGAATCATACTGCTAATGAACATTCTTGCTACAAATGAAACTGGAAGAGAGAAGGGAATTGTAATTAAATGAAGGAGCAAATTGAAAGACACTGGCAGAGTTGCTTTTATTATGCATCCAAAGACAACAGAAAAATTGTACTTCAGATGAGTCTATGCAAAAGATCATGAAGATAACAGTACCAACATTTCTTGAAGAGAATTAGGATTTATAAATGTTCTACAAACTCAATAAAATCCTTTTTAAGCTTATTTAATAAACACTTTAATGCTTAATGATTTCAATTATGGATTTAGAAATCAAAAAGGTCAAAGGTCTGTGGATTAAACAAAAGCCTTGCATGCACAAACACAAATACTTTCAAAGACAGAGTTAAGAGGCATTAAACCTGGCAAGCACTTACTCCATTATATCCTATCAAAAAAAAATGAAACTGACAATATTTTAAGAGACAAGTTATTGATATTAGTCACTTCAAATGAGTTCACTAAACTGCTAGAGGAAAGATCAAAATTAACTTCAAAAAGGATAAAAAGAAGGTATTATTGCACGGAATTTAGATAGTTCCATTTTGACACATTTATAAGCTACTGATGCCCTAAATCAGGAAATGGATAAAGTAACAGACATGATACAGATTTTCACCATTTCCTACAATAATCACAATCTCAATCAACAAAAACTCCTTACTGAATGTAAAGACATGACAGGCAAGGGAACAGTATCAAACAAGATTCCCTGATAAATGCAATTACAGATTGTCAGTGATTACTAACAGCAAGTGAGGTACAAAATAGGGACCCACACGTTTGCCACAGTTATTTACTAGTATCATGTATGATGGCTAATGCAGAGGACAAATGAAAGTATGTATGACCTATGAATAGTGTGGCTCTCTAGAGGCTCCCAAGCGGGATGTAGAAGCACTCAAAAGAACTCAATCAACACAATGAATCCAAGTGGATAAAGAACATCAGACTATGGTACACAACTGGACAGTCAGCTCACCAAGCTAGTCTTATCAGTACACACATCTTGGATAGATATTGGGTAAGGCCAATCAACTGTACCAAGAATTAAAGAGGAGTAAGAAAGTGGGCTGGATTGCATTTGGGAAGCTTTGGGTTTTCAATAAATCCAAGCTCTTCCCTAAAACAAACAAAAAAAAAACCCCTTTTCTTAATTTTTTCTTTTATATCTACAATGATGCTATGTGATTATAAATCTTAGAATATCATAAAATCTTAAGAATAAAAACTGAGATTCATCAAAATAATAATGAAGAAACTTATGGTGGACATAAGCAGGTTACTGCAACACTGACAAATTATGTTTAAGAAGTGATATGAAAGATTTTAAACAAAAGATAAAAGACTGGAAAATGAGGGTGATCATTCACATAGCAAGAGTAATGGTTCATTGATGGCTAGCTTATACCTGTCAACTGGATACAATTCATACAATGGTGCCCACATAACATCAAGAGACCACGGAAAAGGCACTCAGCAAATCAGATGCGCCAGTGGGGGATGAAAGGGAAAAAACAGACAAAAGTTGCCAAAGAAAAGAAGACTTGGATAGGCTGTGATATGAACCAATGGAGGGAGCATGTTCACAAGATCAGTTTCACTAATGCTGAATGTAGTGCCTAAACAAGAAGGGATATCACCAAGGAATATAGTGTCAGAAAGGCAGGTGAAAATAAGAGTTTGTAAAAGACAGGTTCTTCATTGTAGAACTAACTATGAAATGTAGAAAGACCTAGGGGAAGTCATCAAGAATGATGGGAAAATCCTCTAGGGAATATATGAGAGAATATGGACAAACATATGTGACAGCATGGATAGGCTGAAATCTTTTATAACAGAAAGATAACTGACAATGGGATCACAGATCTACTAGTAGTGGAAATACTACTGAAGTTTACTGTTTCTTATTTCAACTGTAAACATGGAATTAGAAGCAAACCAAATCTTCTTTAGTACTGAATATAACCCAGGTCTAAACTGGATGTTTATAAAATTTAATAAAACATAGAAAAATGTTTAACTTTTTTGTAGCTAGCTACAAACTGTGTTTTGATAGATGGATAGTCAACTTAGGGTTAGCGCCACTGAAGATTGAGAAGCAAAATTGCCTTTCCAAAGTGACTGCAAATCTAACAGCAGTTCAGTCACAGCTAGTCTAATGGAATTAAGACCTTACTGTGAAGTCACTTCTCAATCTGACCTATTAGTTTCATGAGGGAGCTCCTTATCTTTAATGTAGGAGTAGGCAATCTTTTACAAATATCTCATTTAAATCTTCAAAGTATACATTAACACTTACTGATGTCTCTTCTTCCATCTCTAAAATATATGAGATTCCTTCATCTGATGGTGTTCCTGAGGGTTTACTCCACTGTAAGGATAACCAAGTAACTCCAGCTTTAACAAGTGTAGGACTTGCTGGCATGGAAGGGGCACTGCCGGAGGTGTGATATAAGACCTCTTCACTAAAGTCACTGTTACAGACAAAAAATATTCATATTTAATAGAAGGAACTAGAAACATTCCTAAACACCTTAAGAATTAGTTCATAATAATAGATTATGATTGTAATGGTAATAATTCCTCAGATTTGACAGTGACCTTCTGCTAAATGTAAAACTCTTATAATATCCTTTTATTCATGCTGTTCATACACATCATTCTACCTCCCAGCTCTGTCTTATTTTTGTGCTGTCTTCCATGCATGGAATGCACTCCCCTTCTCATCGCTGCATTCTGGAATCACTTATTACAACCACCACCACCAAGCTCATCTGTGTCATCTCAGGTGCTACCCCTATACAATCCTAGTTACCTTATATTTGGTATGCATGCAGACATATACATATGTACACATGTATATATGCAGTCACACACATACATATATTCATCTTGTTTTAGCACGATCCTAAAAGATATTTTAAAGATCTTGTATAGAATCTCTGGGAAAGCTGCAGACATAGTGACATCACCTCCTCTTTTTATGAAATTTTGCCTATTTTCAAAGTCCTTTACTTATCTATATACTGTATGAAAAATCATTTCTCAGTCACTACAGTCATAAGTTAACTATCAATAATTTCCACTAATCAGGATTTAGATCAATTTAGATCATCTATTTAGATGGATGATCTAAAATTCATTTCAACGTTACTTTGGGACCTCTATTAAAGTTTTATTCTAATGCCTCACTGGGTATGGAAGCAACCCTGGGTCCTTAACACTATGTCAAATAAGGGTTATTAGCTTTACCAGGTTCTAAGTCAGACTAGGAGGGCCTCAAATACTAGACTGGCAACAAAGGACTAGCCTATCTGAATTGGAAAGACATCATTACAAGTTTGGTGAAAGGTCATAATTTGGGGGCTAAGAAAGAAACCTTAATTAAGCATAAGTACTTTATTGGCAAACATACTTTTGTTTACTCTACCCCAGCAGGAGTCATAAAAGAATGCCTTTCCACATTACGAAAACTCTGAAAGCAGGATTTGCTCCAGATAATTAGTACTGTGGAAAACTGAAATGTAATTCTTGTAATAGTTCTTATAATATGACTTACCTTGTGCCCTTGTCATTTTTGGCTGCTAGCCTAAACTTGCAACCCATTGCTGGTGATAATTTAGTAATCCTGAACTGTTTTTGTTGGCCAAAGTAACACTGACAAAATTCTCCATTTCCTTTCCCCTAAAAGGAAAGCATGAATTTTACATTTTGTACATTGTTACAAAAATACAAATCAACACCAATGTCACTGAAAGTCTACTGGGTAACAAACGAGATAGTATACATCAAACGCGTTTTTGTTAAAGACACACAGGAGCTAAAAACATCAAAGACAAACAGTACTTGAAAAGTTCATTATCTGATAGCCCAAAAGTAATGAAGGTTTATATATTATTTTGGGGGAAAATTATGGCACTGTCCAGTTACATATTAAAGTGCTTTAGGACAATACTGTATGGGATGAGTGAAAACTTCTCAATTTGGGGTGGTTAACTTTTCAAATGGCTTCTGTCAATCACTTTTATGTTCCTGTGTCTGTTTTCCCGCCTTGGTGGGACCCTCCCCTTATCTTTCCTTGCTGTCCCAGTTGGGGAAGTATTTGGTGAAGTATGCCTCTCCACCAATGAGAGGGGAAACAGTCGGGGAGGGGTCTTGACTAAGTTAGGTTATAAATTCCAGCACTGTCTTTTGTAACTGGCCTCTTCTCCATGATGAGTCATGGGGAAGACCGCCCTCTTCTCCCGGGGAAGAGAATAAAGTCCTGTTCTTATCCTAAGAGAGCTCTGTGTTTATTTCTTTTCACTAAATTAAGGATGAAGGATAATTTTCATCCCAAACAGTGTCCTAATGAA
>CM053582.1:140740950-140761932 GCA_028627135.1 Pseudochirops cupreus
CATGCATACCTTTGTGGAGCTGGTAAAGTAGCTTTAAGGTTTGTGATACAAATTTTAAAAGTACATTTTAACTTACTTAAGTCCAACACCATAAAAAGAAAAATTATAACACCTTAAACTTCCCTTCTCATCTATCAGATTTAGATTAAGGGTCATTTTAAAGCTTTCAACTTTATATTTAAATCAATGAATGTATTCTTCTATTAGTTAGAGATATTCAGCACTTTAAAAGTCAGACTTCAAGTCAACAAATGCCAACTCCCTTTCTCTTTTGAAAGTATAGTTAACGGATTGAATGGGCCATTCAAATGGCTTCATTTCCCTCAGGCTACTCCTTCTAGCTGAGTTAAAATCCAGCTTCAGATACTAAACCTGTAACCTTGGGCAAGTCACTTAATCCCCGTAGGCCTCAGTTTCTTCTTTTGCAAAGTGGGGATTCTCATAGCACTTAGAGCAGGTTGGTTGCATGGAGCAAGTGAGATAACATATGTAAGGCACTTTGCAAACCTTACAATGCTATATTTATAAGAGCTAAGAATCATTTACTACTAGAGACCAGGTATGTTAAAAGACAAAACATGCTATAATTTTATTTTGAAATAACTTTTATCCCATCTCTATTTTCTTTGCCTTACAGATAAAAAATGTACTCTTGTTAACTGATGCATCTTGACCCTTTGAGGCCTTCTTAAATTCCAGTCTTTCTAGTGTTAGTGGAATAGAAGAGCTATATGTATTATCAGGAAAGGAGTTAAAGTGTTCTACAAAAATGCTACATGCTATAGAAAATGACTGTAATTAAGAGTCTTGAGCAAGACTTGGTGTCAGTAAGAGCTTGCCAGTGGTGTAGATGCCCTTTTGGGAAGCAGAAGGCAGAGCAGAGAGAACATTGGGGAAGATAGGAAGACTTAGATTTAAATCCCAATGGACACTTAGGAGCTGTGAGATGATAGGTATATCACAACTACTCTGAAGCCCCAGTTTCCTCATCTCTAAAATGGGGATAATTCTGACTGTAATTCCTACTTCACAGAAATCTTGGTAGTAGGCACAAATAAAATCACATCTGTCAAGCATTTTGCAAATCTTCAAGTGCTATATAAACATCAGTTACCATTCCAAGAATACTGATGAATTCATTAATATGTCATATCCAAATAATTCATATAATTCTTATTAAGCAGTAAAGTCAAATAAAGTTGAAAAGGTAGGTTTCACAATCTTCCCAAAATTAGTGGAGCAATAATGAAAATTTGGTATTTTCCTTAAATAAGCAGAGAGATGTAAAATTTTCCTAAATTTAAAAAAACTGGCAAAGTTCTTTGAGATGATTAAATTTTTTTTTCCTCAAGTGCTATAAATTAGGAAAATAACTCTGAGTGTCATCAATGGATCTACTTAGTATGAGCTGGACCACTGAATTGTCTTGGCAGACATATAATTATCCCACAGTTAAGGAAGAAGGGAACAAAGGCAGAGGAACTTACCTGTACAAAAATAGTCAAAGCAACTTTATTCCTAATAGCAACAAACTGGATCTGAAAAGGAGTGTGGCATCATAATAGAGAGAGCTAGCAAGACTTAGTGATTCAAGTCCCACCTCTGACCATACTGGCTCTGAGACCTGGGGCCAGTCACACGACCTCTCAGCGGTTCTAGGAAACTGATGAGAAGTGTCACAGAAAGTGCCAATCTGTACTGGAAGAGGTACCCTGGAGTTTCATACACCAAAGATGGTTCCCAGCTATCTCTTGGCTCCAGGCATTTCTACTTGTTGTCTCCCATGTTTTCCCTCCTCATCACTACCCATGCCTATCTTCCTTCAAGCTCCATCTAAAATGTCACCTTCTACAAGAAGACTCTTCAGACTCCACTTAATTCTGTCTTCCCTTTGTTGATTATTTCCTATTTGTCCTTTATAGAGCTTGTTATCTCCCCCACTAATTTTCAGTTCCTCTCAAGGGCAATGATCATCTGTTGCCTTTCTTTGTATCCCTAGCACCAAGCAAGGTGCCTGGCACACAGGAGTTACTTAATAAATGCTTACTGACTGACCAACTGAATATTCCTATCGCTAACAAACTGGAGGCAATCTATTATATCCCATGCCTGGGAAATAGCTGAACAAACTGTGGTATGCCAATGTCCCAAAAGAAAATTATTATGCCATTAAACATATAGATACACAATCTAGAAAGAAATGTGAAAATACATACAAAATCATGCAAGTAAGAGAAAGAAGAATTAAGTTACAGAAAATATACTAATAAAGGAAAGAGGGAAAAAAATTGGAAATAAGCATACATGTATACACTGTGCCTCCCTAGATCTTTTGAGTTTTCAAGTACAGCAACATTTTAGATACCAAATGGTGGTAGTAAAGTCATTATGAAGCTTTTCCTAACTTAGAGACCAATAAACTTAGTTTCATTATGTAAATAAAATACTACTACAACAAAGTACAAATTATATTATTGCCAGCAAACGAAATTACTATTTTCAGATGTATAAATAGAGAAATTTTTATGCTTTCATAGGCATAAAGTGGAGGGAAAAAGTAGTAAAATACAGGTTAACATGTAAAGAAAGGGCCATGCCTGGCCTGGCGTTGGTCTCTACTTCAAAGCAATCTTCTCACCAGGGAGCTGAGCAGTTTGCAGCTTTGCAAAGAAAGCTGCAGGCAGTGAGTCTGAGCTTTGCCAAGTGAAGTGACCTAACTAAGAACAGGAAACAATGAGAAACAGAGGAGTTGCAGGGGTCTGGGATCTGGCTGGCTATTACTACTGTGAAAGTGAAAATCAAAACTACCTAAATGACCTAATATGCCTGAGATAATCTACCCTGCAGCCCCATTCTTACCTCTGTAGCTTTAATTAAAGTTCTTCTCTGCATCCGAATCTACTATGCTTTGTATTTGGCAATTCCTAGACCATGTTTTTGCTGTTCTTGCTTCTAGACTCTTTTGCCAAACTAGGATTAAAGATGCTTTCTTTTTTGCAAGACAAAGAAAGGCCACACTACAAGAGAAGTATGCTAGCTACAGTGGTGAGAGTAGCTTTAGCAACCAAGTTAGCACAGAGGGAATTGCGAGTTTTAGGCAATCATGGTTTTGTACAGATTGACCTCCCACCAAACACTGCATAAAAAGTTCAATAGGCTTTTCAAAGGGTACACATTATTTTGAAAAGTAATCTGCAATAATATAAATATGAGACTTCATTATATGGTACTATTCATAGGAAGCTTGAGTTCCCAATATCATGAGCTTTAAAAACATGGGATCTCAATATCTGCTTTAGTATGAACACAATCCTGATCACTCTGAGGAAATAAAAATATAATTAGTATTAACTGACTTACCTCATCCCATTCTAAAAGGTAACTTTGGATTTTAGAACCATTGTCACAAGGTGCCTAAAATACAGAATAATTACAAATCAGAACCTTGACAGAAATTTATTGTGCAGAACTCAATTTAAAGACTTTGTCACTTTATGTGACCTTTACTGATAGAAAATGTACAGAGAACAAAGAAATACAAAGTAGTCATTGAGATATTTTTTAAGAAGAGACAGCTACGCAGCTTAATGGTTAGAGCACTGGGCTTAAGAGTTAGGACTTGAGTTATAATATGCCTTAGCTACTTACTAGCTGTGTGACCTTGGCAAAGTCCCTTAATCTTTTTCAGCCTCCATTTCCTCATCTATTTACCTCCCAGGGTTATTGTGAGGTTCAAAGGAAATAATACAGGCCTGTGCTAGACAAACTTTAAAGTACTATATAAAGGTTAGTTATTATTAACAAGGTTTGGAAGCAAAGGCATGGAGGTGGGAGATGTAATGTTGTATATAGGGAAGAGCAAGTAAGTCAGTTTGGTTATAATATGTGCAGGAGAATACCATGTAATCAATCCAGTGAGATCATGAAGTGTTAAACAGCAGGGAAGTTTTAATTTTATCCTAGGGACAATGGGAAACTACAGAAGATTTTTTTTAATTTTTTGTTTTTAAGAAATTACAGGGACAGAATTATGTCTTAGAAAGAAATATCAATTATACAGCTGTGAGGAAGATGGATGACAGAAGAAAAATATAGGACAAAGGGAAACCAATTAGGCTCTCTACATACAAAAATACTTATAGCAGCTCTTTTTGTAGTGGCAAAGAATTGGAAATTGAGGGGATACCTATCACGTGGAGAATGGCTGAATAAGCTGTGGCATATGAATGTGATGGGATACTATTGTGCTAAAAGATATGATTAGCAGAAAAACCTGAACTTACATGGACTAATATAAAGTGAAGTAAGCAGAACAAGGAGAACACTGCATACAGCAACAGCAATACTGTTAAGGATGACCGACCGTGAAAGACTTCACTACTCTGATCATGACAATGATCCAAGACAATTTCAAAGGACTCATGGTGATAAATGCTACCTCCAGAGAAGTAATGAACTCTGAATGCAGACTGAATGAAGCATACTTTTTAAACTTTATTTTTTTGGGGGCAAAATGGCTAATATTTCCGGAAATATGTTCTGCATGACTCTCCATGTGTAATATATATATCAAAATTCCTTGATTTCTCAACGGATGAAGGAGGAGTTGTAGAGAGGGAAAGAATGTGGAACTCAAAATATAAAAATGAGTGCTAAAAAATTAAAAGAAAAATAAAAAAGCTTCAATATAGAATCATATACTTTACAGCACTAAAAACTGATTTCCTTTCACATAATATCAAATCCTCACAAGTTTGGTTATCTGACTTCCCAGACCAAAGCAGATTAGAAGCAGCAAATTCACTGGGCTAGGTACCATGAAAGCAGCCAGGAGTGACAGCTGATGCCTCACAGAAGACGAGCCAGGAAAAACTAAAAAAGCAGACATCAAACTGTGATCTTTATTATAGCTCAGTTCAATAATGAATGCTTAAAAAGTAAGTTACCAAGAAAACATTGCGGCATGCTAAGCATTCTCTGTTGAAAAGGGGTGTGTGTGAGAGTGTGTGTGTGTGTGTGTGTGTGTGCGCGCATGTGCACATGCGCATGCACGCATGCACATATATCCATCCATAACTCAATACCTCATTTTTCAGGCAATACTGAGAAAAAGCTATAAGCTATTCATACATAATATACATGCACCTCATACCTATTACAATTTTTAAAAAAAATTTATTTTAATAGAAATCTTTCTAAAATAGGTTACTGTGACTTCTACTACTCTGGATATTGAACAAAATTGAACTTATTCTTGCTGTCTAAGGTCTACCATTATAAATTGCTAATGACTATATAACATGTTGCTAGGCTATGGTGATATGAGAAAAGCAACACAGTGTGGTAGAAAGAACTGTGAAGACAAAGTCTGGCAAGACCTGGGTTTGAATCCTACTGCTTTCCACCCTTGAGCTGAAAAGCACTTAACTTTACCCTTAACTTCTCCAATTCTCAGCTTCCTCATCTGTAAAATGAAGTTAATGAGAAGGTTAGTCCCCATCTCACAGGGTCACTGAAAGAATCAAATGAGGCTAATCAGTAGAAAGCACTTTGCGAACCTTATACTATATAATTGTTGGCTTACTACTTTATATGCCATTTTGGGCTACTGAAATACGCTTGTCCCTATACTAAATGATTTGAAACTCCTATTCATTTTTGAATTTGTGTTTGTCTTTTATAATTTGTCCCATCTCCCTTGTCAGGCTTTTATGATGTCTACTTCTAGCAGTTTCTGTACAAGTCAGACCATCTAACTTGCTGCTTTTCGTCTTTGGTGAGTTAGGAAATCAGATAAACAAGCTCCCTGAAGAGACATCCAAAGTAAAAGTTAAAACACCTGAACAGGACTGAGGAGATTCTTCTGTGAACTGGAATTTACTGAACAGAGTATGTGACAACTGTTCTGGCTGCTCAGAGAACTGCTATGCTTGCTTATTTCTGTGTTCTTGACTGCGTAGTGGTTGGCTTTAGCTGCTGGATAAATGACTACTTCCTGTAACACAGCTTAGAAAAAAGTTAGAAAAAATAAGATCTTCCTCCTTCTCGTGGGCTTTTTACAAGACTGATGTTAAAGATAATGTTCCTGTTAAATCTTTCAAATCACAGAATATTAGAGTTGGGAGGGATGCTCAAGATCATTTAATTTAATCACTCACTTTCCAAATGAGGAAAGTAAGGCCCAGAAAGGCAGAAAGACCTAGACTATGACTCAGGACACTGACTTTCTTTACTCTACAACATACTGCCTCCAGACATAATTTCAGCTTTTGATTAATTGGAAAAGTTCATGGAATACAATACTCTACTCTCTGACCACACTGGTTAAAAATAATGTTAAATTAAGTGATTCTAGGTTCTTAACTAAACAAGCAAAGAAGCTCCTTGCTTCATGGTAACACTTTAATGAAACATCTGTATACACACAAGCACATTCACATAACCTGTACAATGATTCCTAATCCCATGGAAATACCTCACCAACTATCAGTAGACTCAGGGGGAAGAGAAAAGGTCCATTAGCTCTAAGCAAATATGGATACCTTGAGAATTTTAAGTTAACAGATGTATTCATTCAACATATAATCTTAATTTTGGTTTCCTTATCCACGACCTGAGAGATAATACAAGCACTACTTACCTCATAATGGGAGTGTTATTTATGGGAATCAAATGAGATAATTTATATCATGCATTTAAATCATAAAATATGGCACAAATGGAAACTATACTACCTAGACCCCTCAAAATTCAAGTCTAATCAATCAGGTCATAAATACCATCAAACACCTTCAAGACACTTCCGCAGGAATCAGTGTTTGGATAACAACGTTTTTGAAACATACAGAGAAGAGAGACATCTTTGGACAGTTAGCACAGGGCTATGATAGGCCTAGAAATGTCTATTTTCTACAATTCTCTTTTAGGAATGTCCAATTTTTCAAAAGTGATCAAAACAAAAGCTCTAGCTGCAGCATGCATCTAGGCCACGTACAGCACAGTCCTGTGGAAAGTGCTGAATTTCAAATCAGAGGACCCAAATTAAAATCTTAGATTGCCTTTCTGCTACCTGTGAGACTCAGGGGAAGTCACTGAGGTGCTCTTGGATTCAGTTTTCTTATCTGTAAGACAAGTGGGTTGGACAGAGTGGTTTCTGAAGTCTCTTCCAGATCTAGATCTAGGATTCTGTGAGGCTGGAAAAATAATTCGCAACTGAAAAAACATATTGCCTTTTGGTTTTTATAAATTAAGCAGTTTTCACAGATTATAGAAAGGATTTCTAGTCTTTTTTTTCTGCCTAGTACACTTATAGACAACTACTGGTAATGCCTTAGTTTTCTGTCTCACCTTCATGCATTTAACAAAAACTTGAGCAGCACTGTAGAGAAATATGAAGAACATATTTCATGAAGAAGATATGCATATATATATCGCTAACTAGAAAAACATGATTATCTTTATATTTTATTTCTTCAGCAAGCAATTAGAATTCAGTTCTTTGGATAAAACACTCAATATTCCATCTAAAAATGTTTTAGAATGTACTTACCTTCCATTGTAATGTAAGTGAGTTTTTGGTTCGGTTGGCAATTCTTGGTGGATTGGGAATATCTGGTTCACAGCTCAGAGTGGTAAAACTTTCAGCTTCTGAAGGATTTCCCTTTATGGAATTACATTCTGCTTGTATTCTAAAGTAGTAAAATAAATAATTTACTTAGAGGAGTCTCTGGATTCTTCTGCTAACAGCATTCCCCTTAACATATCTGATCACAAATCTGATCACAAGCATAATATGTAAAACATGTTTGTTCAAGAGTCAGTTTTGTACAAATGTGAAGCAATAACTAATTCTTCCTGCAATCACTAAACTGTGAGTAAGCTGGGCAGATTCCACGTTAACTGATGTGATGTGTCCTACGAAGCGCTCTGCACATTATTAGAATACTGAAGTAAAGGCTTTTGCAATGAAAATACAAACAGTTCTTAAGGCTAAGCGCTGCCGACAGGAACCTGCGTTCCATTTCAGTCGCGCTGTCGCAACAAAACGAGTACATACAAAAGGGCTCCTTTTTGGGAGTTGTATCTTTATGAATGTCATTTGCTATGCTAGAAGAAAATAAATAACTGGAATTACTCACTTTGCATGATAATCTGTTGCTGGTTTGAGGTCGCTTACAGTGACACTTGTTTCTTCTCCCCTGGGAAAAAAAGATTTACCATTGCTTTTATACTGCATGGCATATCATTCTGTGATAAATTAATACTTACCAGAACAATTACATTACATTTTTTAGGTTTTTTAAAGTACCTATATAGAAAAATATTCTTCTGACTCTAGTACATGTAAGTAAATCTTTGTGCCTGATTTAGAATTTAGATAGTGACAGAAGCTAGCATAGACAGATAAGCAACTTCCATCATTCAACAACTACAAAACAGATCCAGATAAAACTAGATTTACAAGGAAAAAACTACTTATAAGGAAGTGCCATATAAAAAATTAGACTCAGAGTAGTATGCCAGGAAGAAAGCTTAGTAGGGTTGGGGTGGAACTCGTGGTCTAATGGAAAGAACACTGGATAGGAAGTCAGAGGAACGGATTTCAAATACTCTTCTGTGACCATGGAGAAGCTGGTTTCTGTGGGCACCAGTTTTCTCACTTGTGAGGTAAGGTTGCTGGTCAATATGACTTCCAAGGTCTTCTCTAGCTCTAAATTCTATAAGCCTATGAATTACTAAATAAAGAAAACCTCTCCATGACAATGGGTTCCTCTCCACCCCCACCCCCAAATCAGTGGGAGATTTCTCTACTGTGGTCGTATCAAAACATTTCTAACCCATGGAGATGCTATAGGTGTGGATGGCTGGATATTTAGCCTATTAGGGATAAGGATTAGACCTCTGATTTCAATGGTATAGGAAACTCCCTGGTGATGAAGCTCCCTTGACCCATACAGGTTATAGCCATGAGAGATGACTGTTTTCTCCAGGGCACACAACCAGTAACCAGTATGTGTCAGAGGTGGGAAATAAACCCTCGGTCTTCTTGATTTTGAGGCTGGCTTTCTAATTAATTCCTATGCCATACTGCCTCTTAGCTGGTCTATTATCCATTTTTTATTTCCATTCTTCATTTCATTCTCTTCCCTTTCATCTTCCCCAGTTTCTCCTCTCTTCTGCTTTCTGTGTTCTTCCTTTCTGCTGCAGTCATCTAGTAGTGACAGAAGCTAGCATAGACAGATAAGCAACTTCCATCATTCAACAACTACAAAACAGATCCAGATAAAACTAGATTTACAAGGAAAAAACTACTTATAAGGAAGTGCCATATAAAAAATTAGACTCAGAGTAGTATGCCAGGAAGAAAGCTTAGTAGGGTTGGGATGGAGTTTGGACCTAATGTCCTTTCTGCAGTGCAGATACAGATAAGAATATCGTAAAACATCTGAATAGAAGTCATTAGTAACAGAATAGCAAGAATCTTTATCTGAAAAGAGCTGGTGTATATTATAGGCTGCCTTAAAAAAAATTGTTAGCTAACAAGAAGGTGTCAGGGCAGAGTGGGGACCAGGTATTCTGTAAGATTGCTCTAGGGCCTAGGGGACTGATGCTTTATTAAGCTTCACTTTTCTTCTTTTTACCCAATTATTTCTTTATGGTGCAGGCCTAGTTATTCAGCTCTTAATGTCTTTCTTTGTACTTGTAATGTAACATATAATTAACCACTAAGAGACCCTTGTTTTCCATATAGCAGAGACTAACTAGTATATGAACAAAGTCTGGAAAAAAAGCATTTATTATACTGAATTATCCATAATAATCTCCCATTATAGGGAGAGTATAACTATGGCCAGTTGATATGCTATACACATTCAAACTTGGCATTTAGAACCACAGTATGTTTTCAAAATCTGATCACAAGCATAATACCCAGATGAGGTAAAAGAACTACATTTATGGATAAATGTGGACCATCAGACTTATAATCAATTTTTTTTCACAGATCAAGTCAATGGAAGAAGACTCTCAAAAACGTTTTACACTTGAGAGCTCTCTACTCACCAGTGACAGGAGAAGTACCAATGCATAAATTGTTTCTACCATTGTAGTTTGGTTGCTTGTTTGTGATTTAGAACTTTAGAAAGTTGTTTGAAGGACGAGTTAAATGACTTTCCCATGGTCACACAGCTACCATGTGTCAAAGGCATGACTTGAAACTAGGTGTTCCTGACTCCAAAGCCTTTATCCATTATGCCATGTGGCTCATCTAACCAAGTTAGAGATAACAATTACTTTATGTAATAGGAGGGAGAAAAATAAAAGTGAAAAATACCTACGCATAAACACTTTTATATTTCCCATCCTTTCCAGTATTTGAAACTAGGATTTCATAACCATAGAGCTCTGGCACATTATTTTCCTCTGCTTCCCCATTAATGTTGCTGGAAGGAGGTGACCACGTAAGTACTACTGTTCTTGCTTGTATGTCTGATACCTGTTAAAATATGACATTTAGAAATTCTTTAAAACATATATATAGTGGCTGAAATGTGACTCTGTGCTGTGAAGAATTACAAAAGAAGCTGAGAACAGGCATGACTCCCTACTCTAATACACACATATAAAAAGCTTGTAATTTGATGGGAAGATAGAATTAAACATACAAAAGCAAACATTATATATGATACAAATAAATATATGAATATTAATACATGTTTACATACAGTAATTCATCTGGAGAAATATGCCCATTTTCAGTTGGGCAAGAATACTGGTGATAGGTCAGAGAGGGTGTGCCAAGTCTGAGAACATTTAGGGCTATTCAAAGTTACCAGCACTACTGGTGCCATGGAATTAAGCAGATCCCTGCCTCCCCTCCCCAAGTAGTAAAATTTTCTGTTTTTAAAAAAAAATTCTCAAGTTCAGAACATAATTATCTGTATTTTGTTTATTCTGCTTAGGAGAAAGACTCAAAATGGGATATCAATACAGGAAATGGGTAATAAGGAATAAATTTGAGAAACAAGTCCAAAAACAGAACATGTTAACAGTATGGATATAGAGATTATATATTCTAATGGAGGAGAGGAGAGGGAAAAAGAGAGAAAGGAACGGACAATAAACTTTGTAGTTGTTAAGTGTGAGGGAACCAGAGGAACAGAGATGCTGGCAACTGTAACAGATAGGGAAAGAATGAGTTCTTGGGAAGGATGAATTGGGGGCATGTGAAGATATAAAATTTTAGATGGGCTTAATTTTGTGTGTTGGTAAAACATCTGCAACTTATTCTAATGGCAAAAAATACAGGACTGTCACCTCGTGGGGAAAAAAAACCCACGGCCACTTATTCTAGTCATTTAAATTCAACAAATATGTTATTAAAGACTTACTATGTATATAGGATATGTTAGGATAAATGTCTTGAAATACAATGGAGTTTTTTTTCTATGCATATTTCAAGCTTTACCTTTAATGGATGGAAATTACAAATTAAAAATATTTGTTTCAAAAATAAGGGCAAGTATTAATGATTCTTATCAGAGGATCATAAATTTAGAACTAGATAGGCCCTTAGACATCACATAATTTAACTCTCTCATTTATGTCCAGGGAAATTGAGGTCCAATGTTCCCAAAGCAGTAAGTGACAGATCCAAGATCCAAGTCTAATAACTATTTTTTCTGGTCTAAGATCCTTTATTGTTGGTTATAGATACTTGGTAGCTGTTATGCATATATGAAATTGCTAGGATTACATTCAAACACTAATGCTGTTAAAGCCATCAGATTCCTTTTCAAGTAAACAGATAAAAATAGAGATTGGTAGTATTCTTTTAAATCCGTATGCTAATTTGCAGAAATATACATGCTATATTCAGAGGCCCCTAAATAAGTTTTAAAAATAAAATGACTTAATGTGACTGAAAACTAGTATATTCAAACCCAGTCCTTGGACACACTGGAAGAAGCAGGGCCATTGTGTCTTAGTGGGCAAAGTGAGCTTTTTCAGGTTTTTTTAAAACTAGGCATAAATGAAGGCAAACTGGTCATATAATAGGAGCTAGGGTCCTAAAGTCAGGAATTAATCTTTTTTTCATTATACATAGCCTATTTCAACAGCAGGATTATAATTTTTTCTCTTTATATACTTTCCATTTTCAGTTATTTTTAATGGTCTCCAAATGATTTTTTAGCTAAGAGACTTCTCTCATTTGTTTTTGGCACAAAGTAAAGGGCATAAAACTTTAGTGTACAACACTTTTTAATCATGTGAATTCTGGTTTAGTGCAAACCAGAATATATTTTTCCTCATATGTCTGTGGGTTTGAAAGCTTTTTTGGGGGAGTGAGCATTAATGAGTTTACTTTGTAAACGTTTTACATTTTATATGTGTAAGAAAATTTCAAAGTACTTTGCACTTTCAAGACAAATTTATCAAATTAATGATCAGAGCAGCTATACAGTATCTATTAAATGTCTGAAAGCTACCACTTAAATATACATGAAAACTTCCTTAAAAAGCTTCATCTACATATTTATTAGCTAAGTGACAAACATTTTTTTTAAAGCTTTGTTCAAGTTTGTTTACCCAGACTCTTGAAAATATGACTTGCAGGACAAAACTGGATACCATTTAGTGTTTTTCAGAACTCTATTCTCTCCTCTAATATTGCTGGTACCCTGGTGTGGGCTGTCTTCCTCACATTTAGACTACTGCAATAGCCTGCTGGTAGGTCTACCAGTCACAATCTGTCCCCACTCCAGTTCACCTTCCATTCAGTTGCCAAAGTGATTTTCCAAAATCGAAGATTTGACTGTGTCACCTCTCCAACTCAATAAATTCCAGTAGTTTCCTGCCATATCATTTCCAGGATCAAAAATGAAATAAGCTGCGATTCAAAGCTCTTCATAAACCAGTCCCCCTTTCCCTGCCTTATATCCCCCTCCACTTTCTCAAGTCTCCCCAGCCCCTGCCTGTTCTCTTTAATCTAGTGATACCAGCTTCCTGAATGCTCCTCAAACAAGATCCTCCATCTCTGGCTGTCCCCCATACCTAGAATGCTTTCCCCTCCTAATTTTTGCCTCTTGGTTTCCTTTAAGTCTCAAGCTAAAATCCTTCTTTATTCAAGAAGCCTTTCTCACTCGTCCTTAAAGTTAGTGCCTTCCCTCAGAAACTTCCTCCAATTCATCCTTGGGAGGGGGACTAGTGTATGAGGAACTTTGAATGTCAGAATATTTATGTTTGATCCTGGAAATGATAAAGAGCCACTAGAGCACAGAGATTGTCTGTATGTACTTGTTTACTTTAGCTGTCTCTCTTACTACACCGTGAGCCCCTTCCTCAAGGGCAGGGATTGTCTTTTTCTTTGTATCCTCAATTCTTGGGACTGTGTCTGGCATGTAGTAGGTACTTAATAAATGGTAACTAATACATGTAAATATATAATTGCAATGTTTATATTTTAATTAGTCTAGAATTAATTCTAAAGTAAGTTTCTGAATTTCTTTAACAGTACTGTCTATAGAGCAACACATCTTTAATAGCTATTTTAAAGATAATATATGAACAGAAACCCCACAATCTGCATATACTCTATGCATAACAATTATTACCAGTTTTATGTATAGAAATGTAAAATCTTCAAAAATGAACTAAGCATCTCAGGTACTCACCACTGGTTTGGTAATGCTAGAAAGAAGGGCTTCAAGTGCTTTTGTTTCTTCATCCTTTTCTTTAAAAAAGTAAATAAAAATTGAAAAATATTTTAAAGAAATTGCACAAGTATTAATGTGACTTTTTAAAATACTGCAACTAATACCCAAAATTTATAAATTCAAGCTATTTCTCTTGAATTTCCACTTTAACAGCTTGCTGCCAGCATTTGCTTAAATATCTCTTCCAATGTTATGTTTGAAGTAGTAAACAAAATCGAAAACTTTAATTAAAAGTCATTCATTTTTTATGACCAAAAAGTAAAAAATGAGTTCTCAAAAACAAAAGGAGAAAATGTTGGCAATCAAATTGGACAATGAAATGTTACATACATATCAGGGCCTACGGAAGACTGTACTTATGAAATTCAAGTCCCTAATTTACTCAGAAGCTATTAGGAGGCCTGTTGTATGTCATGTTTTAATCACATGCTCAAGGACTGGATTTCTGACTTCATTAGTACAGTAAATTCCCTCTCTACCAGTGCAGACTGGCACCTTCACTGAAGCTTAGGAATCTCAGAGCTGCTCAGAGCTCTCATGAGTTGTCTAGGGATGACACAGCCAGTATGAGTTACAGGCAGGACTTGATTTCAGTTACTTCTGGCTCTGAGGTAGTAGATGGAGAAGTGCTCACTCAAAGTCAGGAATATCTCAATTCAAATTCTGTGGCCATGGTGAGCTTTAACCGTATCTTTCCAAAAAAGATAAGTGCATTTTACTTCATTAGAATTAAGAGCATTCATTGATATTTCTGGAAACTGAAGCAGTGGACTACTCAGTTTCTCTTACAGTTTCCCAGAAGACTACAAAACTAGTAAGGCTGGAACTGATAAAGAGAAAAATTATGAGGGCTTAGAGTTTATGGTTCGTCATGTGAGAGGACTGGAATTTCATGGTGGAAAAAGATAAAATCAAATTTAAACTACAGCATGGGACTAGAGGAGGCGGGAAAGGGAAAAGAAGTTATATTTTAGCACTTCTCCTGAAGTTTATTTTTATTTCCCTTTACTTGCTCCAAATTACTTAGTTGAGCAATTTGCTAATGTAATACAAATTAGAACATGAAGTACCAATTTACCCAAACTCATTTAAGGATAAAATGAGTTGAGAAAATGCCTTAATATATAATGATGCATGTTAAAAGACATCAATGCTCTCTACTATTATTGTCTTGTACTAGCATTTAAAACAAGTTTTAAAAAGATTTATAAAAAGGGCACTAGTTTCTCTTTCTAAATCATCATGGCCAAACAGAATTATGTGCCTCAGTGGTCCCATGATATTTTCCAGATGCTATGTAAGGTAAAACTGACATAGTCCGAGTTTACAATTGAAAACAGACTATCTGTATCCCAAAGAGATAGGAAAATTATTTATAGCAACTCATTTTGTGATGGTAAAGAATTGGAAATTGAGGGGATGCTCAATTGGGGTACTGTCAATTAATTGGGAAATGGCTGAATAAGCTGTGGCATATGATTGTGACAGAATACTATTGTGCTAAAAGAAATGATGGAGGTGGGAGGATTTCAGAAAAAACATAACAAGAGCTATATGAACTGATGTAAAGTGAAGTGAGAAGAACCAGGAGATCACTGCGCATAATAACAGCAATGTTATAATGATGAACAACTGTGAAAGACTTGGCTACTCTGATCAATACAATGATCTGAGACAGTTCCAAAGGACTCATGATGAAAAAACGCTATCCGCCTTCAAAGAGAGAACTGATGAACTCTGGGGGCAAATTGAAGTAAAATTTTCTCACATTATTTTTCTTTTATTTTGAAATATGGCTAATATGGAAATATGTTTTGCATGATTTCACATGTATAATTAATATTGCATTGCTTGCCCTTTCACAGGGTATGGAGGGGGGTAGAAGGAAGAAAGAGAATTTGGAACTCAAAATTTAAAAAGAAAAAGATGCCAAAAGTAAATTTAAAAAAAAAGAAAAAAATACACACTAGTATAGGATAAGACTGTAGGACAGCTTATATTCCAGTTCAATTGTAATTAATAGCATGCAAAGAGCTAAAGATGAAAATTACCTGGAGACATTTGCAGATTAGTCAGATTGGGGAGGATTTTTAAATAGATGTTATAGTGGATATATTTTATTACACAGGAAATAAGGAGTTGGAGAAGTTCTTACATGTTTTGTATGACTTTTATGGGTAATTTCTGCTATGGATTTTGTGATTGTGCTGATAAAATACAGCTTCAATAAAATTTTTTACTCTCAAGATGGAAATATAGCATGTCATTCCATATAAATGTCAGTTATTATTTTAAAACTAAATTTACTGAAGTCTATCTCATTTGAATCTTGTATCTCCCACACCAAAGTTTCTTACATTTTGTAATTAATTAGTAAATGTCTAAAAACAACAACAAAAAATAAAACAGATATTAGGGAGACTATCTATCTAGAATATTTACAACAAGAACTTTATAACAAATCACGAAATAATTCATGACCAAGAAGGTTATAAACAACTAATTAAATAAAGGAGTCAAAAGTCCTTGAGTGCATAGTGTACATAAATAGAGAGCTATAATCTATTCTTTACTTAGACAATGTTCAGTAACACACAGGGATTAGTGCTCATAATTTCCTTGAAAAAGGACAAGCAGTACTGGGTAGGAAAAGAAAACCATTACTTTCCTCCTACTTGTTTGGGAAAGGTCACATAAGGAGAATTTAAGGGTGAAAAATCAGGAGGAAGGAAGGAAAGCAGATTTTATAAAGCTGGAAGGAAATATTATTCCAATTATTAGCAGTAGACTACCAAAGTATAAAGTAAGGAATGAAAATAGATATAAGGGTAGTCAGAAGATTGTTTTGGGCAGAATAAAGGTCAGGATAAAGATAAGAACTGAAATCAAGATCAGTGGTGTGAAAGGACTTTGAAGTAGAGAATATAGAATTATGATTTCTGATTTTTCACCTGGAAATTTCTCCTGGACAGGCAACAGGCCATCTGAAAGAGACCACGTTAAGTTTCCCTATTCATAAAATGGTCAAATAAGGTGAAACTATGCATTTTCAAAGCTCTGAAGTACTGGGCTCTTAATCTGTCAATTTATTTTGCCACTGCAAAAGTAAGTACATTATTAGAATGAGGTTTTATTATAAGAAAAGTTAACAGGTTAAACAAAATGTGAGAAAGGTAGAAAAAAGATTAAATAGCAATAGGAAAATATAATATTTTAATTACCTTCTATTTCTGCATCCACTTGTGAGACTTTTCCTTTTCCTGATTTATTCTTTGCTGATCCTGTGCTTAAGCCACCCACATTATGTCCTTTAATAAGTCCATTATGTTCATTTGTAGGAGAAGGACATTTCTGAGGTGATGATGGTGGGCTACTCAATTTATCTTTTTGTGATCCCTGTCGATCTTTTAATTTCTTCTGTAAACGCTCATAAGTTTTACTAGACCTTTCATCTCTAAAGTTAGATCTACCATGAGTAGAGAGTGAATCTAGAAACAAGAAATAAAAAAAATTTAAATCACATTAAAAGTGCTTATGAAAGCATGAAAAAAGCAAGCCAGTACCAGATACCTCAAAGATACGTGAAAAAAATCATATTATCACAACCATAATTATAGATAAGACTTCTAAGAGTGATTTAAGAGATAAAATCAACAGGAATTCATAAATGATTGGTTGTAGAGGGTAAGAAAGAAAAAGATGTATCTGAAAGTTCAAGTCTGGATAACTGAGAACATGATTTAATCACAAGAAAAAAGTGGGGGAGGGGATTTTGAACTGAGTTCAGTATCGGATATGATAAATGAGGTGACAATGGGACAACCAAGTGAAAACATCTCGTAAATAAAATAGTGGGTCTGGAGTTATGAGCAGGGGTAAGGGTTAGAGATTTTGATTCGGTGGTTACAAAGAGGTGATAAATGAAATGGGAGAGTACATAAGAAAATAGTGCAAGGAGAGAAAAGACTTGTGGGGCTCCCACATTTAGGGTCTGGGACAGGAAAGAGGATCCAGCACCTAAGACAGAGAAGTAATCAGAGCGTAGGATAAGAAATTCTTTGTTTATCAGGGAACCCAAAGGAGGCCACTAGTATAAAAAATACAGGAGTCCAGAATGACTCAAAAAGTTTCTGGATTTGGCACACACACACACACACATTTCGAAGGGCTTTTCTTCAGCTGTTTCAAAAGAGTGACTGTGAATGAAGGCATATTTCAAAGGACAAAAGGCTTAAGTTAAAAAGAAGTGGAGACAGCAAGTACCAACTATTATTTCCAGAAGACTGGCAGTAAAGAGGAGACAGGAAAGAGGACATGGGATAAGGCTGAAGGGAATGTTTTTTGAGGATAATGAACAAGACCACACAAGAATACAATATCTAGAAATGTGTTCGTCTTTGAAAATCTCACTGTAGTATAACAATATGAAAGTAACTTGGTAGAATGTAAACTCCTTGAAGAATGAACAATTTCAATTTCTTCCTTGTATTCCCAGTGCCTAAATGCTTTACTGAATTAGAATTAATTGCATATTTCTTTATATGAAGTAGAAACGACCAGTCTAGCAGTCCTAAAGACTAATCCTCTCATTTTTCATGAAGAAATTGTGTGCCCAAGGTCAAACAGGCAGTAGCAAAAATGGGATTTGAACTCAGGTCCTTTGAATTCAAATATGCATAGTCAATTTTCATGTTTAATCTGTATTAGTCACATCTTTGTATCTCCTTGGGTGGAAAGATGCTTTTGTCAGCACCCTCACACTGCTGAGTTCAAAAGTACTAGTGATAATGAAAATAACTGGGGCAGTTAAGTGGCGCAGTGAATAGAGCACCTGCCCTGGAGTCAGGAGGACCCGAGTTCAAATCCGGGCTCAGACACTTGACACTTACTAGCCATGTGACCTTGGGCAAGTCATTTAACCCTGATTGCCCTGCCTTCCCCCCTCCAAAAAAAGCAAATAATGAAAACAATTATGATAGCTGACAGCCCTTTCAGGGCTACAAAGTGCTTTATATATCATATTCAATATACACTTGGTAATGGATTGATGTGGTAGTCCTATGTATAACACAATAATTTCCAATTGAAGATAATAAAAAATGGCATGGGTATTTATCAATAAGATGATTTTTTAATTATTATTTATTATTATTATTATTATTATTGTTAACTTTCAAGTATATACTTACCTAGATCTCCATATACCTGTGAAGGATGATACTGTGGTATATACTGTGTTGTCATATCTCCAGTTCCTGTTACTGGTGAGTATATATGACGAGGTGGAGGAGGCATCATAGCTGGAAGAGGAATGAAGCCAGGAAGAGGAGGATGGGGAGGTCTGTGTATCACTGCATGACCACCAGGGTGAAACTCTGGTGCCTGGGGAACCACGACAACTCTTCGAACACCATTGTCTTCAATAACCTGTTAAGTCCCAGGAAAAGAGGGATGAGTATTAGGCTAAAATTTATTCCTCAAGACCTGAACAGGCACTTTAAAAGCATGTTATGGCAGAAAGTAAGAATTTCTGAAGAGCTAAAGATTAAAGAAAAATTTTCCACCATATTATCGAAATAATTTATTAAATACCTGCTTTATATGGTACCATGTAGTGATTTCAAGATGCAACCATCAACAGATATTAATTAAGGCCAAGACACTACACTAGATGCTAAGGATACAAAGACAAAAGTGAGGCAGTCTCACCTGTACCGGAACGTCTATGTTTACTGGATATAAATGCAGAAGGCTTATATGTATAAAGAAATTTCTAGAGAGCAGAAATTTTGGGGCTGGGGAAAGGGAATCAGAAAAGCCTCACTCAGGAAATGGTTCTTAAAAGAAGAGTTTTAAAGGAAGTTAAGGGTTGTAGGAGGCAGTGGTGAGAGGGCAGAGCATTCCAGTTGTGACCTGCAAGACATGGAATGTAGGACAGCTTGACTGCAGGTAGAATGTGGGATCAGTCTGGAAAGATAGGCTAGAACCAAACTTTGATTTTTTGTTTGTTTGTTTGTTTTGCTTTTTGGAGGGGGAAGGCAGGGCAACTGGGGTTAAGTGACGTGCCCAAGGTCACATGGCTAGTAAGTGTTAAGCGTCTGAGGCTGCATTTGAACTCAGGTCCTCCTGACTCCAGGGCTGGTACTCTTATTCACTGCACCATCTAGCTGCCCCCTATGAAGGGTTTTAAATGACAAACAATTTTTATTTGATGCTAGAGGTAATGGGAAGCCACTCGACCTCTATGAATAGCTGGGAAACAGGGTCAGACAAGGGCCATATACTTATGAAAAGACAATCGTTTTTAAATCATAAAGTTATTAAAAGGATAAAAAGCATCTCATGGTCTAAGCTATAGGTCAAAAATATCAACTCACAAAGGAAAAGATGGTATTGAGATCAAAATTCTATGATCTAAACACAAATGATTACAAAAAGGAAAAAAATAAGCAAACTATCTAAAGTGATGGATGGGGCTATGCAAGGAGCTCACTTAATTATCTATTCTGGGTGGCTTCATTTAAAATACTATCCCTTGGCGGAGCCAAGATGGTGGCGTAGCAGCAGCAACATATCACAGCTCTCACATAGCCACCCCCAAATACCCATAAAATAGGACTCTAAACCAATCCTAGAACTCCAAAACGCACACAAATATACCTTCCACTAAAGTAGCTCAGCTACGAGGAACCACATCAGCACTGCGAACTGAAACCAGCCTGGCCTGAAGCCGCGGCTGTGCCCCGGGGGCGGCTGGACCAAAGGAGTAGAGGAGCCTCTCTGCTGAGCGCATTAGCGGCAGCTGCAAGCAGCGTTCAGAACTAGGTCAGTAGGCCTTGCAGGGAGAAAAGCGTCCGGCCGAAAGGCCTCCAGAGTGGAAAAGCGAAAGGCTGACGTTTTGCACCCGCCTCCGCATTGCAGCTTCCCGCCCGCGGCCTGCAGACAGCAGGGGGACTAAGCGATTGCTCTCAGGCCAGTGCTCTCGTGTTGAGCGGCCTGGATCTGGATTGCCGTCTTGGGCCTCGGTCTTGGAGTCTTCATTATCCAGTCAGCTGGAAGTAAGTAGGAAGAGTCCCAGTATCTTCCTGAGAGCTACGGCAGCCAGGAGGACCCCAGCGATTTGGGACAGAGCTTTCCCTTCTGGAAGCAGAGCCCCACAGAGATTTAAAAAAAAAATCACGACTGAACAACCATGAGTAAGAATAAGCATAAGAAGCAAAGTAAGAACAGCTCCCAAACCCTTGATTCCTTCTTTGGGGAAAAGAAA
>CM053582.1:140762432-140796841 GCA_028627135.1 Pseudochirops cupreus
ATAAGATGTAATATTGTGAATATTATAATGTTTTGAATGTTTGTCTTGATTTGTAATGGAATAAACAGAGTGTTCACTCTATTTTGTAATCTGAACTCTAAAAGCTGTTCACAGTAGCATTCCTTTGGAAATCTGCTGGTGCATGGCGTTACAAGGGCCTTTAAAGAAAACAACTTATTTGATTCTTCCAGAAAGGCGAAGACTCCTAAATCACAATGAGTACATGCATCAGATAGAAAACAGGATCTAAGTTGAATAAGCAAAAAACAGTCCCATGATGAAGAGGAGCAAAATAGACTTTTACTGGTTTTTTTATATACATACATATATACATATGTATAAATAAAATACATGCAAAATAAAAATATATAAATAAATCACACACACACACACACACACACACACACACACACACACACGAAAATAATAGTTGTATATACACCAACTACTGCCAGAGTCTGAGAGCTTCAGGAATAGTAGTGCCTCCACCAAACAACCAATCCTAGTTGATAGAACCTGGATTTAATTTACTAAGAAGAACATCATGATAGGTTTTTAAGCAGGCAATAATAAAGATGGTATTTGAAGTAGTTTTACAAAGAAGAGGATTCTAGAGTCAGAACTCAAGGAGATCTATGAAGTCATCTAATCCAAACTTCTCAATTTATGTTGAGGAAACTAAGGCTCAGAAAGAGTAAATGACTTGTTCAGAGTCAGCCAAGAAGTAAGGTTGTAGCACTGTGCTACAAGAAATAGCAAGCAGGATGATTTCAGAAAAATGTGGAAAGACGTA
The DNA here is from genome assembly GCA_028627135.1 of Pseudochirops cupreus. NCBI lineage: Eukaryota > Metazoa > Chordata > Mammalia > Diprotodontia > Pseudocheiridae > Pseudochirops > Pseudochirops cupreus. The sequence continues at coordinate 140,763,226 of CM053582.1, forward strand.
CATGAACTGATGCAGAGTGAAGTGACAAGAACCAGGAGAACATTGTAGACAGTAACAGTAACACTGTGCGATGAACAACTGTTAATAACTTAGCTATTCTCAGGAATACAATGATCCAAGACAATCCCAAAGGACTCATAATGAAAAATGCTATCCACTTCCAGACAAAGAAGTGATGGTGTCTGAATAGAGACCAAAGCATACTATTTTTCTCTCTCCTTTTCTTTTTTCCCTTCTTTTTTCCTTTCCTTTTGGTTCAAGTTTTCTTTCACAAAATTACTAATAGACAAATATGTTTTACATGATTGTATGCGTATAATCTATATCAGATTGCTGACTATCTCTGGCAGAGGATGCAGAGGAGTGAAGACAGGGAAGGAGGAACAGAATTTGGAACTCAAAACTTGAAAAAAAAAAGTTAAAAATTATTTATTAAAAATATTTGCCAAGGTAGGATTTGAACTCAGGTCTTTAAAGTACAAGGCCCCACTCTTTCCATTATACAGTGCTACCTTTTATATAGACTGAAAGAGGAAGACGCTAAAGATTCTAACTATGAGGCTACTGAGAGTAAGCTAACCATACAGCCTATGGCTACGGCTTGACCCTATAAATTATGTTGTGTATATTTTGTATTTATTAATGGATGCATGCTGTTACCCTGAAAAGAATTTTAAGTTCCTTGAGGGCTACGATAGTTTCATTTTTGTCTTTGTATCTCTAACACATGCCTACCTTTTGAATAAACTGCCAAACACTGACAATCATAACAAAAGTAACGACAGTAATATTTTTTTAAGGGTACAGGGATTTTTGCAAGCCATAACAACTGGCAACTGTAAAGGAAGAGCTCTGTGAAGACTAGGATCCATTTACAAAGAACAAAATTAGAAATGTATTTAAATGACCAGGGTAGGGGTGGCTAGGTGGTGCAGTGAATAGAGCACTGGCCCTAGAGTCAGGAGGACCTGAGTTCAAATCCAGTCTCAGACACTTCATACAAAACCAGCCATGTGACTTTGGGCAAGTCACTTAACCCCAATTGCCCTACTTTCCCCCCTCCAAAAAAAAAAAGACAAAAAAAAAATAAATGACCAGGGTAAAAGATATATAAAAGAATTTTCTGATTGTAAATGACAAGTCCAGCAATATACAAAAGAAAGTGTGATATTTCTTTTCTTTTCTAGATGTCTTTAAGAATGCTAACTTGAGAATGTTTTTGGATTAGTTACACAATTAAATAGTAGAGAAGCTTAGACAATCCTAAAATCCTTATAATTTAATAATTCTATTTCCCCCCCTAAACTGAAGAGACAAGCTGAAAATACCAATCATCATAGTTTGAATGCTTTTAATTTGCATGTAAATTTCATACCTACTATTTGTTTCCCTGTGAGATACTAGTCACATATGCTTGAATCAAATCCTTGCTATATAGTTCAACACAAAATTTAAAGATATTACTTACATACATATGTTGATAATATTTATATACAAAAAAATGGAAAGAAGTAAAAGGTGCCATACTGGAAAACAGACTACTTTCCACTACCATAAATTCTCATTAGAGCTAATTCTGTTAAATTTATGAGTCTACTGAAGAATGAAGTGGTCATATTATTACATAATGACACCACAAAATGTGTAAAGTGCTATTCTTCTAAATCATTTGGCTACTAATGTATTCATGATCCAAAGTGTATCCAGAGCAACTTTAATACCAACAAAGCTCCAGTGCAAGAAAAAAATTTAAATATATGTAGAAAGGATGGCTATAAATAAGACAGACATGTTGCTCCACCACATAAGAAGTACGTTATATAGTTTTATCTCATACACTGGTTTACTTACTTCAAGAGGCATTTTGATCTGGAACTTAAAAAAAGGTGAATTAACACCACAAATACATTATCTTGAAGATTCATCATAGCTCCTATAAATAAGCAGTCAAAGGGAAGAAGTAGGTTTCCTTACCTGTTGTGCTGCATCCCCACTTACAATAGGTGCAGGCAAAAGAGGAATATCACTACTTAAAATCTGAGTTGTGTCCAAGAGCGGTGGATGCTCTGCCATTATTGGTAAAACATTAATATACTGGGTTGTCCTCCAATTCTGAAAAACAAAAAGTGATTTGTGTATACATTCTTAAAACAGACCAATAGGTACATTAAAATATCAGAATCACCTCAAACATTAGCCTGAAAAGCCATATTTTTCAACTGAAATGCAGTATATGCTATAGAAATTGCACTAAAATGAATATTTTAAAATACTAAAGTAGAAGGAGGGGAAGGGTAACTGGGAGAAACAGATAAAAAATAGAAAAGGTAATGTAAAACCTATGTAAGGAGAAAAAACTGGGGATAAAAGAGGTAGATTAAATCATATTGTTCAATATATTTTAAAAACTAGTAATATAGAGAGAAAATTTAGATGAAAGCTTATATAATCAGCAAGTATATTTTATGGTCAAGGGGAAGGAAGGGAATATATAGTGCCTAATATGAGCAAGGCACTGTACTAATAAGCACTTTACAAATATTATCTCATTTCGTCCTCACAACAAGCCTGAGAGGTAGGTACTATTATTATCCTCATTTTACAATGGAAGAAACTAAGGCAAACAGAGAGTAATTGACTTGCCCAAGGTCACACAATTAAAGAAAGTATCAGAGGTAAAATCTGAACTCAGGACTTTCTAATTTCAGGCCTACTGTTCTAATCACTTAGCCACTCAGCTAACTTGGAATAGTTACACTCTATTCTATTTGGGCACCCATTATTTTTATTTAAATATTTTTATTTATTTCATTAACATTTCCCAATCAATGTGTAAAAAATTTTTAAACACTAAATTTAAAAAATTTTGAGTTTTCTCAATTTCTTTGCCCCTGTTCTTCCTCCCTCCTTTAAATATTAGTAATTTGATATAGGTTATATATGTACAGTCATTCAAAACATTTTCATATAAGTCAGAAAATTAAAACAATAATAATAAAGTTTTTTAAAAGCATGCTTCAGTCTGTATTCAGAGTTCATCAGTTCTCTCTCTAGAGATGTAGAGCACTTTTCATCATGGGTCCTTTGGAACTGTCTTGGATCACTATCTTTATCAGAATAGCTAAGTCTTTCACAGCTAATTATCTTACAATACTGCTTTTGCTGTGTACAATGTATTCTTGGTTCTGCTCACTTTGCACCAGTAAATATAAGTCCTCCAAGATTTTTCTGAAACCATACGGCTTTTCATTTCTTATAGTTCAATAGTATTCCATCACAATCATATACCACAACTTATTCAGTCATTTCCCTATTAACAGGCATCCCCTAGATTTTTATAAATTGAGTTCAGTTCCCTACATACTTGAGAAATGAGGCCTTCATCAGGGAAATTTACTATAAAATTTCCCCACAGTTTCTTGTTTTTTCTTCCAATTTTGGCAAAAGCCTTTTAATTTGATGTAAACAAAATTATCTATTTTACATCCATAAGCTCTCTATCTCTTCTTTGGCCATAAACTCTTCACTTATCCAAACATCTGATAGGTATATTTCTCCATGATCACTTAATTTATAATATCACCATTTGTGTTTAAATCATTTACCCATTTTGACCTTATCTTGGAGCACAGTGTGAGATACTAGTCTATGTCTAGTTTCTGCCAAACTGCTTTCCAGTTTTCCCAACAATTTTTGCCAAATGATGAGTTCTTACCAGTAAAGCTTGGATCTTCAGGTTTATCAAACACTAGATTACTATGGTCACTTACTATGCATTTTGTGTCTATTTCGTTCCACTGATCCACCACTCTATTTCTTAGCCGGTACTAGACTGATTTTAATGATGATCACTTTGTAATAATAGTTTGAAATCTGGAATTGCTAGGTCATCTTCCTGAACATTTTTTTCACTGATTTCCTTTATTCTTGACCTTTTGCTGTTCCAGATAAGTTCTGTTACTATTTTCTTTTTTAGTTCTATAAAATAATTCTTTGGTAGTTTGGTATGTTAATGAACAAATAAATTAACATGGGTAGAATTGTGATTTTTATATTGGCTTGAGCAATTAATATTTCTCTAATTGTTTAGATGTCTTTATTTGTGTAAAAGGTGTTTTGTAATTGTGTCCATCCCTGGGTTTGTCTCAGCAGGTAGATTCCCAATTATGTTACATTGTCTCCACTTTTTAAAAACGGAATTTCTCTATTTCTTTCATCTGTTTTTTTAAAAAGGAGTATATAGAAATGCAGATGATTTATGTGGGTTTATTTTATATCCTGCAACTCTGCTGAAGCTAAATGTTTAAACTAGGTTTTTGGTTGATTCTCTAGAGTTCCCTAAGTATACCATCATATTTTGTGGGGAGTAATTTGTTTCCTCACTGCCTATTTCAAAAAAAATTCCTTCAACCTATTTTTCTAGTCTTATTGCTATGGCTAGCTTTTTTTTAAAAAAACTTTGAATATTTATTTACTTACTTTTAGTTTACAATATTCACTTCCACAATCCCTTGAGTTTCAAATTTTCTCTCCCTCCCTCTTCCCATGGCTACATGCAATCAAACATAGGTTCTACAAATACCTTCACATTAAACATCAGTCAAGTTGTAAAGAAGGATTATAACCAATACAGTGAACAATGGAAAGAAGGGACAAAACAAAACACAACACAAGAGAGAGAGAGCAAGTAGTTTGCTTCAATTTGCATTCAGACTCTGTAGTTCTTTCTCTGGATGTGGACAGCCCTTTCCATCATGAGTCTTTTGGAGTTGTCTTCTGACCTTGTATTGCTGAGAGAGGCCCAGTAAATCAACGTTAGTCGTCATTGTGTACAAAGTTCTGTAATTGTGTACAAAGTTCTCCTGGTTCTGCTCTCCTCACTCAGCATCAGTTTATGTAAGGCTCTCCAGATTATTATGAAGTCCATCTGCTCCTCATTTCTTACAGCACAATAGCACAACATTAAATTCATATATTTACAACTTGTTTAGCCATTCCCCAATTGATGGGCATCTCCTTGATTTCCAATTCTTTGCCACCACAAAAAGGGGTGCTATAAATATTTTTGTACATACGAGTCTTTTTCCCACTTCTATGATCTCTTTGGGATACAGTATGGCTAGCATTTCTAATACAATACCGAATAATGGTGGTGATAATGGACATCCTTGCTTCATTCATGATCTCAATGGGAAGGCTTCAAATTTGTCACCATTACAAACAATGCTTGTTCTTGGTTTTAGATAGATGACAGTTTTTATTTTAAGAAAGGCTCCATTGATTTCTATGCTTTCTAGTGTTTTCAATAGGAATAAGTGCTATATTTTGTCAAAGTCTCTTTCTGCATCTATTGATAAAATCAGATTTTTGTTATTAATACTCAATTATGCTCATAGCTTTCCTACTGAACCAGTGCTGCATTCCTGACATAAAGCCCACCTGGTCAAAGTGTATGATCTTTGTGCTATACTGCTGTAATCACCTTACTAGCATTTTATTTAAAATTTTTGCATCAATATTAAGGAAATTGGTCTATAGTTTTTTGTTTTGGCTCTCCTTGGATCAAAACTATATTTGTGTCATAAAAGGAATTTGGTAGTACTCCTTTAACTATTTCTTCAAATAGGTTACATAGAATTGTGATTATTTCTAAATGTTCGCTGGAATTCACTTGTAAATCTGGTCCTGGGGATTTTTTCTTAAGGAGGTCACTGATAGCTTGTTTAATGTCTTTTTTTAAAATAGGGTTACTTAAGTATTCTGTTTCATCTTCTGTTAATCTGGGCAGTTTTTATATTTGTAATATTCATCCATTTCACTTGGTGAATAACTGGGCAAAACAGTTCCCAATAATTCCTTTAATTTCATCTTTGTTAGTGGTTGATTTTATCCTGTTCATTTTTGATACTAGTAATTTGGTTTTCTTCTTCTTACAAAAATAAAATTAATCAATGGTTTATCTATTTTTAAAAATTAGCTTTAAATTTAAATTTAAATAGGTTTAAAAAAATACTTTCCATTTTGCTTCTATCCTTTGACTTTTAAGATGTCCATTTCAGTGTTTAATTGGGAATACTGAATGTTCTTTTTTCTATTTTTTTAAAAGTTGTATGCCCAACTGATTGAGCTGCTTTTTTTCTTTCTTTTATTGATATTTATGACTCATTTAGAGACATGAAATTTCCACTAAGTACTGCTTTGGCTGTATCCCAGATTTTGAAATGTTGTCTCATTGTTTCCACTCTCTTTAATGAGATTGTTTTTGATTTTTCCTTTGTCCCACTAATTCTTTAGAATTAGATTGTTTCATTTCCAATTAACTTTTAATCTATGCTTCCACCGCCCTTTTATTAATTGTAATTTTTTCTGCATCATGGTCTTTAAAATGGTCTATTTAATATTTGTGCTTTTCTGCATTCAGTTGGGAAGTTTTTATGCCCTAACACATGATTAATTTTTGTGAAGGTGCCACATACAGCTGGGAAGAAGGTATCTTCCTTCCTGTTTCTATTCAGTTTTCACCAGAGGTCTATCACATTTAACTTTACTAAGGGTTCTATTCGTCTCCTTGACATCTTTTTTATTTATGGTTAAATTTACGTAACTCTGAGAGGGGGAAAATTGGGATCCCCCACTTTCCAGTGTCTTTCCTGTAAACAATTTTTGGATTCTGCTTTCTAATCCAATCTGCTATTCTATTCTGTTTTATGGGTGAGTTCATTTCATTCACATTAACGGTTATGATTACTAATTACATTTTCCCCCATGCTATTTTCTTTTCTTTACCCTTCTTTCTCTTCTAAGGTTTGTTTTGTTTCTGCCCTCTGCTTTCTTTTATCTGTCATTCCTTATATCACCCTCCCTCCCCATCCCCTTCCCAACCTTCTTATCTGTTGGGTAAAAATGATTTCTGTTACCAATTGAGTATGTGTCTTTGTATATGTACCTGCCTAATATTTTGAGCAGCTAGGAGGCATAGAGGATAGAGAACTGGGCTGGGAATAAGGAAGACTGATCCTCCCAAGTTAAAATTTGGCCACAGACACTCAAACACCCTGAGCAAGTCATTTAACCCTGTTTACCTCAGTTCTTCTTCCATAAAATTAGCTAGAGAAGGAAATGGCAAACCACTCTAGTATCTTCTCCAAGAAAAACCCCAAATGGGGTCAGAAAGAGTTGGACATGACTGAAACAAGTAAACAACATGTGTGTCTATGTATGCGTGTTTATAATTACATGTATATGTATATATCCATATATAGTTTTCTCTTTTTGAACCAATTTAGATGTGAGTGAGGTTCAAGCATTGCCATTCCCCTGCCCCATTTCTCTTCCACTATAAAGACTCTTCCTTACATACCTCTTTTAAGTTAGATATTTCCTCTTCTTCCTTTCTCCTTCTCCCAAAGCATCCTACTTTTTCGCCTATCCATTTTCTTTACAACATCCCAGCATAATCAACTCATTCCTCTACGCTCTATGCAGAATCTAACTGTCCTAATAATGACAAAGTTCTTAGAAGATGTATGTGTGTATAAAATAATCTTCACCTATAAGGTAAAAAGTTTAACCTTACTGAATCCCTTATGATTTCTCTTTCATATTTACCTTTTTATGTTTCTCTTGAGTCTAATATCTGAAAGTCAAATTTGCTATTCAGCTCTGGTCTTTTTATCAGGAATGTCTGAAAGTCTTCCATTTCATTATCTATTGATTTTTCCTCTGAAGGATTTTACTCAGTTTAGCTGGGGTTAATCCCAGTGCTTTTGCTTTCAGGAATACCAGAAATATTGCTCCTTTAATTTGGTAGATGCTAAATCTTGTGTGATTCCCAACTGTGACTTTATGGTATTTGAAAGGTTTCTTTTTGGCTACTTGAAATATTTTCTCTTTCACACTGTGGGCTTTGGAATTTGGTTATAATAATTCCTGCGAGTTTTTTTTGGGGATCTCCTTCAGGGGGTGATCAGTAGATTTTTTTTCAATGTCTATTTTGCCCTCTGGTTCTAGCATATCAGGGAAGTTTTCATTGAAACTTTCTTTAAATATGATGTCTAGGTTCTTTTTTTGATCATGTCTTTCAGGTAGTCCAATTCTGAAATTATCTCTCCTTAATCAATTTCCCAAGCCTTTTTTTTTACCAATGTGATATTTAACATTAAAAAAAAATTTTCATTCTTTTGATTTTATTATTTCCTGATGTTTCATGGAGTCATTAGCTTCTACTTGGCCAATTTCTAGTTTTTAAGGAAATATTTTCTTCAACGAGTTTTTGTAGCTTTTTTTTCCACTTGGCTAATTCCACTTTCTCATCGGCAAATTTTTGTACCTTTTTTCCATCTAAGCAATTCTGTTTTTTAAGGTATTATTTTCTTCAGTATTGTTCTATGCCTCTTTTATCAAGCTATTAATTATCTTTTCATAATTTCCTTCCTTTGCTTTCATTCCTTTGCCGAATTTTTCCTCTATCATTCTTATTTGATGTTGAAAGTCATTTTTTAGCTCTTCTAGGAATTCTTGTTGGTCTTGAGTCCCATTAACTTGTTTTTTCTTTGAAGCTTTGCTTGCAGTTATTTTGACTGTCAGCTTATTGAGTCTGTGTCTTGATCTCCCCTGTCACCATAGTAGATTTTTATGGTCAGGCTCTTTTTTTCCCCCTCATTTTTTTAGTTCTATTTCTTGATTTTGAATTTTATGCTAATACTTAGGCTCTGTTTTGGTGCATGTAGAATGGGGGGGGGAGGGGAATGGAGTTCTGTCTCAGGATTTAGGTTTTTTTGCACTATTGTTTTCAGAGCTAGTTCTAGGGGTTTGGAAATTTTTGGTGCTTCCAAGGTGGTGTCATCTTGGAAAGGGGGTGGTCACTATTCTCTTGGTCTGTACTATGGTCCTTACCCAGGTAGGGCCCCTGATCCCTTGGGATTCTAATCCATACTATTCTTTAGGGCCCTCTGCTCCTGCGACCAGAGATGATACTATTCTTCAGAGTGCTGATCATTTGGGACCAGAAGTGGTACCACCCCTCAGGAGTTCTGCCACCTCTTGACCAAAAGTGCTCTTCACCCTTGAACTATGATCCAGAAGTGGTTATGGGCAATCAAACTGCCAAACAGCATCTGGTACTACATCCAGTGCTAGCACAAGGATCCCCTGTAATCTCTTTCTGACCTGTTGCCAAGTCCTCTTACCACCTCTAACTTGAGAGCTACCAAAGCTGATGCTTCTGTCACCACCACCACATCCTACCACTGATATTTCAGTGGGCTCCAGGTCATTCTCTACCCGTGTCATAGATCTCTCCTTTCAACCTTCCATATTGTCTTGGGCTGGAAGAATGTCTCACTCTGACCTTTTGTTGCCTCTACCACTACAGAATTCAATTTGTAGCATTATTCTAAAATTGTCTGGAGAGGAATGTTGAGAGAGCTCTGCTGATTGCTTTTTCTACTCTGCCATCTTGGCTCTACCCCTTTAAGTCCCTAATATGTCCCTCTTAATGTAGGTCAAGATCATATTAGCTTTTTAGTTGCCATAATGATGAGGTGCAGGCTCTGGGACCCCCCTTGAGCTCTCCTTGAATCTTTGAGGTACAGGCTCTGGGACACCCCCTTGAGTTCCCCTTGAATCTTCCCACAGAAGGCATTTGCCTGAGGTCATGGGCTTAAGTTGTGGCTCTATCCAAGTCTTTGGCTCTCCTTTGTTCCAACTGTTTCCCACCCTTGGTGCTCCCATTCCCACCCCTGGCCCACCATTGCCTGTGGTCTCCAGGTGGCCTTCAGCAACTTCCCACCCTTAATCGCTCATTACTGGAGTCTGACCTCATCTGACTCCTCCTGAAGACCTTCCCCAAACTCCTCCTCTAGACCACCCCTAGATTCCTCCCACAACCTTTCTGTATATAAGATCCCATCTTTTCTCCATGTGGTGTGAGAGTGCCATAGAATGATTTAGCACAGACTTACTCTGTCAGACTTTCTCTGGCCCAACTGCCCAATGCAAGCATCACAGATACCTAGACTCCCTAAGAGTCTACCCCATATGGTGAACTTTTAATGAACTTTCAATAAACTTTGTTTTTCTTTGGCTGAGAAGACTTGAGTCAAATTCTTTTGGTAGGACCCAGTATGTTGGTATTTTGGGGTCTCAGGCACTAACCTTAACCCTCCTGTGGGTACCCTGTTCAATATCACACTGCTAACTTATACTACATTTGGAATTTACTAAAACTCTCAAGAGTTTTTCCAGAAAAAGCATTGTCTATCTATTCCTTCCTCATCTTATATTTATGAAGGTAATTTTTTTGAATCTAACTGTGAGGATTTTTACTTGGCTCACTTAATTTCAACTTATTAGATTAAATATAAATGTATATTTTGTTAAAAGTTTTTGATCCTGACACTCATACTATCCCCTTGAGTTCTTTCTGAATAAAGAAGCATTTATTAAGTGCTTACTATGTGCCCAGTTATGTGATACGAATACACAGAATTATGTTACATAACCTCAAGTGGGCCCTCACTGCTTCTAGGCAATCCTTCTATAACTCCCTTATCAATTCACTATCTCACCCTCCACAATAGCTCTTCTAAATCTTCTCATAGCTCCTTAACTCTCCCATGGCTTTTCCTTTCCCCACTCTCTCAGCTGAGAACTTTGTCTATTATATTACCAAAAAAATTGAGACCATCGTGAAATCCATCATTTCTTCTCTTTTTTATCTATCACTCAGGTGCCTTCTGCCAATACCCCCTACTTTAGACATGTCTCATGTGATGAGACAACACACAAAAGAAGCTGAAAAGCCCTGGAAGAAGTTTAGATGATAATGCTATGTGATATTTTATATCACTTTAAGGTTTGCAAACGCTTTATATTCATGACTCCATGATACAGGCACTACAAATCTTATGATCATTTTATGCATGAGGAAACAGAAGCTCATAAAGGTTAAATGAATTACCAATGGTTATGAAACTATTGTCAAAGATAGAATTTGAATACATGTCTTCTTGACTCCAATGCCAACGCCCCATCTACTATGCTCCCTGCACTCATGAAGTTCACAGTATAGTAGTGAGATGTGCCATTATTATCCTGTATCATGGCCATGAAATATGAAGTACAGTCCAAGAGGGGGAAAATTATTGATTACTAAGAGGTAGGGGTCCTAAGATATCATGTAATCTGAGTTGGGCTTTAAAGAAAAAATAAAAACTGAACAGATGAAGGCAAAGAGAAAAGTTCTTGGGCATTTGCTCGGTCGTTCTTTTTAAGTCTGACTGTGACCCCTTTTGGGGTTTCCTTGCAAAGATACTGGAGTGGCTTGCATTTCCTTCTTCCAGCACATTTTACTGATGAGGAAACTGAGGCAAAAATAATTAACTTGCCCAGAATTTGAACTCGGGAAGATGAGTCTTCCTGACTCCAGGCCTGACATGCTATCTACTTTCCTACTTAGCTGCTCCTATTTGAGCATAAGAAACAGTATTAGCAGAGGCAGGAAAAATAAAGTACAGCTTTGGGAACAAAAAAGTCCAGTTTATAGCTAGTTATATTGTAGAATATGCAGTAGAAAGTACTATATGAGATTAGGCTGGAAAGCTAAGGTTGCCAAGGGCATTAAATACCAAACAAAAGCACTTACTCAAAAGACAATAGGGAGTCAAGGAAAGGTTTGGGACAGAAGGGACTTGGGCAGAGCTATGAATAATGAAGCTAAATTTGGCAGCACTATTAAGGTCAATATGGATGGGAGAGAGAATAGAGACAGAAAGACCTGCTAGATAATTATTGAAATAGCACATTTAAATATAAGAAGGAGAATATCAGAGAAAGAATGTAGAGGCAGATCCAATGGGATTAAATTTTAAATATGCTAAGTCATGGAAATAAAAAAGTCAAGAAAATTCCAAGGTTTCAGATTTGTGAGATTAAGGGAATGGGTGACATCACTGATAGAAACAATCAAGTGAGGAAGGAGAAAAAGATAAGTGTTTGGCTTCAGAGACACAGATGTTGAGGTACTGGGGAAAACATCCAACCAAAGAGGTCCTCCAGGCCACCGGTCTCCAAACATTTTTTGATCAAGAGTCCATGTCAGGAAGACATTTTTGAACATAGCTCCTTAAATTGTATAGTTGCTTACTTATATATTATATAATGAAGTACTATGCTAGAGACATTGAAAAATATCAATTTATAAATGATGTGATAAAAATGAAAAAAATATTTAATTCTAGGGTCAAGAGGGAATCAATGGAGTTTACTTAGACCTGAAAAAGTATTTTGGCAATTAGTAAAGAACGGATTGGAAAGGTGAGAGATTAGAGGTGAAGAAAATGATGAGAAGGTTATTTTAACAGCCCAGCTCAGTTGAAAGGTGATGTGAGTTGAGAGTAAAAGATGCAGAAAATGTTGCAAATGTGAAAAATACAAGATTTCGCAAATGGCTGAATACATGAGGTAAGGGAAGGTGAGTCTAGGCTAATATCAAGGTTATGAACCTAAGAGAAAGGATGGTGGGACCCCCAACAGAAACAGGGAAGTCTATAAGGAAAAGAAGTGAGAGAGAGAGAGAGAGAGAGAGCGCGCGCGCGCGCGCGCGTGTGTGTGTGTGTGTGTGTGTGTGTGTGTGTGTGTGTGTGTGTGTGTGTGTGTGTGTGTAGAAAGGTAATCATAATCCATTCTAAGTCTGTTCATTTTACTGAAAAAAAGAAATTGGGAAGAGGGAGAAACACTCACCAGCTAGGCCTAGAGTGCAGACTACTGCTGTGAAGTATATGTGGCAATAGTCATTGTTATAACAATGTATGAGAGGGGCAGGAGGATTAAGGTTTGCAGTATTTGGTGTGTTCTGTTTTAACATTCCCTGTTGTGGTAAGGAATGTAATGGAGAAGTGTTTGAGGGGTAGCAAAGTTGTAGTAAAGATAAGTTTAAGATTGACTGGGGGTGAGGGGTGGAGAAAGTATGTGACCCATCTTCCACTATCCCACTGGATGCACACAGATTCCTTGGGGGTCAAACCATAGCCTCCCTGGGGTTTTTCATAGGTCCCACTCTAGAGACCACTATTTAAGGTAGTTGGATATTTGGAGTTGGAGGCTGGAACAAGAGATAAAAATTTAGGAGTCAAATGCATAGAGGTAAAAGCTGTGAAAAGTCAAGAGACAATATTATGCAATTAGAAGGCCCCGTTTACAGGGCAATTTTTCTTGTTTATGAACAAAAAGCAAACATAATCAGCCTTTTTACTCCTACACTGAATAGTCACTAAAGAGATTTCCTTGGGATTCTTTCAAGGTGGCCCAGACCAGTGATTTCAATGGCACAGGGAATTCCCAGAAAAGAAAATCTCATCTACCAGTACAGATCTCCTCTCTCCTCTCTCTCTCACACACTCTCCCGACCACACCCCTTGTAAATAAATACACAGTTATCTGCATGTTTTCTCTCTCCCCTAGCCCCCCACTCCCACCCATCTATTATGAAGAGTCCTATTTTGGACATATTTAGTTTAAGATGCCTATAAATATCTAGGCAGGGCAAGCTAACTGGAATTCAGGAGAGATAAGGGCTGATGGTGTGTTCTTTGGAAATCACTGGGTAGATCAAGGGGAGTTCACCAGGAGAGAAAATATGCTAAGATAAGCAGTCCTAAAACAGAGTTCTGAAATATATCCACACAAAGGGGGTGCTACCTGAATGATAATCCCGCAAAGGAAGTTGAGGAAGAGGTCAGAAAAATAGGAGAATCAGATGAGAACAGTGTTAAGAAAATCCAGTAACAAGAATACCCAGTAGGAGATGAAGACTGAGAAAATGAACTTGAGTTTGATGATTAAGAAGTTACTGAGAGGGTAGCTAGGTGGTGCAGTGAATATAGCATCGACCCTGGAGTCAGGAAGACCTGAGTTCAAATCCAGCCTCAAACACTTAACACTTACTCGCTGTGTGATCTTGGGCAAGTCACTTAACCCCAATTGCCCTGCCTTCCCTCCTCCAAAAAGCAAGAAGTTACTGAGAGACTTTTATGTCACATGACCAACAATATGGAAGACTAGACATTTTCTATGATCCTCGCTACCTTAAAAGCTCTTCAAAACAGGAATTATATGCAAGAGATAAGGTAATTTTGGCTCTCTCCAGAACCTAAGATACCAAGAAACCAAAGTTGGTTAAAAACCTGAAAAATTAACTAACAACAGAGAAGGTTAATTCCCAATGATATCACTCATCACTCCCTACCCCTTCCCCCACAATATCTGAGAAAAAATGGATTTGTAAAAGCAAAGTTCCTGTTTTGCATAGGAAAAATGAGAACAGAAAAATTTTACTCTAAATAGGCAAATCTTGATAAAGGAAAAAAAGAGAGAATAATGGTTTGAGAATTCAAATACAAAAAAGTAAAGTACAATATGGAAGAAGAAAAGCAAAAAGCTGTAACGTTAAAAGAGAAGAGAATCTCAAAATATAATGATCTCAAAGACAGGCTCAGTAGGGACAAACGAGGGATTATAGTAACATGACAAATCAAAAAACCCTCAAAACCATAATGCAAGAGCCAAATATGAGAAAACTGCTCATAATTTCTGAACACAGAAAACAAAGTGCCAAAGAATCCAGAGATAGCCTAAAAAAAACCCAGTAAACAACAACCAACCAACCAAGAACAAAAAAACACAGCCTAAAACAAAAACATCCCGCCCAGCAAACTACAAGCCACAGAGTGCTGAGATTTAACGACTCCGATGACAACAAATCCTGCCAGCAAATGAAAAAAACTTTGAATGTAAGAAAGGAAATTTGGATAATACACTTCAATCGTAAGAAACCAAAAAGGGAACATGCAGGAGCATGCTCCTAAAAACAAAGGAACTCAAGATGCAACTAAAAGTAACACACCCCGAAAATCTGAGCCTGATCAGTAATGGGGAAAAAAGGATAACTAATAAAAAGGAGGAATCTGAAGCATTCCCACAAAGAAAACCAGATGGCAACATATTATTTATTTTGAAAATACCTTAAATAATGGAAATATGAGAAAGGCAAACAAACAGAGCAACTAAGGAAGTCCCAAGTAAAAAAGTAAACTAACCCCCCCCCCACAAAGAGGGAGAGGGACCAGAAAGACACCACGACAACAAACAACACGAGAACCGACTATTACGAGATTTCTTTTTCTAAACACTCAAGGAAAGAGGAAAAGGTGAAAAACGTAAATCAAACAGAAGTGAAGGTGGAGGAGCTGAACTAAAACATCATGGACTAACCCTTGCAACAATCCACTTACAGGTGAACGTGTCTTGTTTTTTTGTGGGACTAAACAAAAGCATAAGAGGACACACCAAAAAAATAAATAAATAGAAGAGAGAAAAGGGAGGAAAAAGCAAAAGAGGAGTATAAATGACGTATCCATTCAAGTTAATGGTTAACAATGAAGGAAAAATAACTCTTGTATTCTATCTGGGAAGATAAAGGTCTGGGAAACATGGGTAAGGCGGTAAAGCAATGAGAGTGAACAAAGGAAAGAAAGATGGAAATCCTGATTCAGTGGAATTCAGTGGAACAAGCTCACGGTGAGGTGGGGAGAAATAAATTCTAAAATGGGTGATGTATGTATAGGTATATGCTGAAAGGATTTAGTCTTTAGAGAGACAACTACATCTGACAGAGAATGCTGTACTGCCGTGGATATCATCCTGCCTCAACAGAAGGGGAAATCAGGGCTCCTGGAGACAACTGAAAGGAGATTTTGTGACAAATGGGGGAAAAAAGATCATGGGGAGAAGAAAGGAATAGCAATGAAAATGCATAATCAAGGACATGAGAAAATTCCTACCATGGAGAAATTCTTCTATCATCTCTATCACCTTCAGGAACTGGTGTTTCTAAGAGTGAGGAAAAAGAGGAAGGGAACTTAAGATCTACAAGGCAATAGTCTATCAGAAGAAGGAAATCGAACTAAATTCTTTGGAAGATTTAATTCCATTAGAAATACATGGACCAAAGAAGGAACAAATAAGTATTAGGGCCATGAATGAAAGATTACGTTTAGAATAGACAGAAAAGAAGAAAACAATGAAAATGAAGGAAAGACATCTTTTTTTTAGAAAAAGATAAAAATGAAATGAACATAAAAAGTTAAAGGTGGGGAGAGGAAAGGGAGTTGTACTTATTTTCTGAGAGAGCGAAAAAAGGGAGGTCAGGAATTAACTTAAAAAAAAAGGGAGAAAAAAGAATCAATATATTAAGCAAAATGCCAAAAGCAGGGAAAGTGATGACTAAGGGGATGGACAGGTAGAGTTTAGGTTAAGAAAAAGAATGGAGCCTGTGGGAATAGGTTGGTTGCCTTAAAGTAGATTAGGCAAAAATAACTGAGGAGACAAATTATCCTGTTTTTATTTGAAGATGAGGAGGGGAAATCCTAATTCAGAAAAAAAAATATTATTAGAGACGAAAGGAAGAAAATACAAACTTAACTTGTAACTTTAAGTGTGACTGGATTAGACAATCCAATAAAATGTAAAAAGGAAGAGGCTGAACAAAAAGTTAAAACCCAGCAATCTGATGCTTAGAAAGAAAAGACAAATATACGAAACTCAAAAATATACACAGAATAAAAATGTGCTGTTCATCACGTGAACCCAAAAAATCAAGAATTGTAAATCATGCTATCAGACAAGGCAAAAACAAAAATGTACAATATAAAAAGGTACTTGTAAAGCACTTAGCACAGCAGCACCGCCCACCTTCCCTTTTTCCTTTCCTCCCTTCCCTCTCTTTCCTAAAAAAAAAATGTACATAATGCTCAAAAAGAAAAAAAAAACAGTATCATTATAAAATTTATTATGCCATCCAAATCCATAAAGGGAAAATTAACTGAATTACAAGAAGACAAAGACAGTAATACAACAGTAACAGGGGAGTCTAATTTCTCTTAGTTTGGGACAAATTTAAGTAGCTGGGTGGAATAGCGGAGAGAGTGATAGGCCTAGAGTCAGGAAAACTGGGGTTCAAACCCAGCATTTAGCAGCTACAGGACCCTTGGCAAATCATTTAACTTCTATCTGTCTCAGTTTCCACAAATGTAAAATGGAGATAATAACAGCACCTATCTCCCCCTCTCCTTCCACACCAAGGTATTTGTGAGGACATAAAGACAATACTTGTGAAGTGCTTTAGCACAGTGCCTGGCACAAAATACTGCTTAACAAATCCTTATTTCCTTTTGAGAGGATTAAAATTATCCAACCTGCAATAAAAGAGACTGAGGTGAAGCTCTGAGCCAATAGCACTTTATTAAAGAATCCATGGTTCTCTCTAATGAAGTAGACCTCCTCACAATTTGAGATGCCCTCTCCTTCCAAGGCCCTATTTTTACGGGGTTAGATATCTAAACTTTCAAGAACAGCTATACCAGATAAAGAATAATTCCACTGGTTGACATATGATGCATAGACTAAAATGAGCAAATGATATGTTATCAGCATCATGAGTTGGGTGATGCAAAGAATATCTCTACTGACTAGGGAGTCATAAGATGGACAAGAGAGGATGGTCCAGAGGTTCAAAAATAAGTTTGGGAGAATTTCCATGTAGTTGAGTCACCTCTGCCACATTGGGCTTGGTCACCATGAGAAGGAAAAACAAGGGTAGAGGGCCTCTGGTTAATTTCCTGATTACACAAGTGATCTTACCATTTTCCGTTCACAGCTCTGGGAGCAAATGTACAGAACTTATAATCACATCAAATTGATACTGATTGGAACAGAGTAGGAATCTTCAATGAATCAACTTCCTCAGTTCTTTCCTTTTAATGTTATGCCAATTAAATCATTAAAGAGATACTTCACAGAACTCAATAAAATATAGTAAGAAAATCCAACTGGAGAAATCAAAGGTCTAGAATTATCAAGGGAAACAATGAAAGGAGACTGGGAAGAAGGCACACTTCCAGATCTCAGGTTATATTATACAGCAGCAGTAATCAAATCGTCTGGTATTGGTTTATATACAGTGGAAAAAAAAATAACTAGGTCAATGGAACAGACTAGGCAAGGGAGAATCAGAAACAACAGAATTCAATAAATCAGTGTTTGATGAACCAGAAAAGATAAGGTACTTAGGAAAGAATTCTATTTGATAAAAACTGCTAAAAATTGGAAAGTAGTCTGGCAGAAATTAGGCTTAGATGAATACCCTACACCATACTCCACAACACACTATAAATGGATATCTGACCTTAATATTAATGATCATACTATTTTTTAAATTTTTATTTATTTTTGGTTTTTTGGAGGGAAGAAGGTAGGGCAATTGGGGTTAAGCAACCTGCCCAAGGTCACACAGCTAGTAAGTGTTAAGCATCTGAGGCAGGATTTGAACTCAGGTCCACCTAACTCCAGGGCCAGTGCTCTATTCACTCACTGCACCATTTAGCTGTCCCCAATGATCATACTATTAAAAAGAATGGGAAGATGTAGTTTTAACCAAACATGGGATAGGGCCAATTATAAAAGATAAAATAGTTAACATCAATTATATGAAACTGAAAAGCTTCTGCATAGGCAAAACTAATAAATCTAAGATAGAAGTGGTCAAAGTAGAAAGAATATTTGTAACAAATTTTTCAGAAAAGTGTTTTGTATCTAAGATATATTTTATATTAATATATGTAAATACCTATTACATATATATTGCATATTAAGCCTACACCTCAAAGAAGTCATTGGTAACAATATCCCTGTTTATGTTTATATGTTTATAGCAACATTTTTTGTGATGTAAAAATTTAGAAACAAAGTAGATGCTCATTGACTGGGGAAAAGCCAAACAAAATGTAGATCATGAATATGATGAAATATTACTTTGCTATATGAAATGATCAACATGATGAATACTGAGAAACATAGATAAATGCAAATTAACTGATAGAAAGTAAAGTAAGCAGATCCAAGAAAACATATACGACTATGGCAACATAAAAGCAAAATAAACCACAAATCAAAAGTGAATACTGCAAATTTACAAAAAATAAGCACAGCTCCCAATAACAGATATAAGAAGGTACTCCCTCCCCACACATCTGTAGAAACTGGAGGTCCACAAGTGTGGTACGCTGCATATATTATCAGACTTTTCAATATGCTGATCAGCTTTGCTGCTATTTTTCCTTGAAAAATATTATTTTAAGGATGGCTTCCTGAAAGGGGGAAAAGAGACACTAGGAAAATTTGGTTGAAGTAAAAAAAAAATATTACAAGATTAAAAAAATTTATTTTTAAAATAAAAATTTTAAAACTAAGATATGATTGGCAACCTGAGAATCAAGTTTCAGCTGAGTGGTGGGATTGGAAGAGATTGATGGAGGAAATGGAGATAAAGTACAGAAAAATAGGAAAATAGTTTGAGGGCATGAAAATGACCTTTCAAACAAATATAATAGCCATCTTGACTTGCTTGAGTTCCCTTATCCCCTAGGCCTGGTGGAAGAAACCAACAAAGACTGACATACCAACAATGCCTTGCACCTGACCATTGGAAAGCCCCACACCTGCTTTGTATATAGCCACCAACCACAAAACCAGTTTCTAACTGGTTCCCAGACATCAGCCACCTGCAACATTCTAGTTCTGTGCCCCCAGGGACTTTCCGCCCCTCTGAGAACTCACCCTAGTTGGCCAGGAATGAGTTGACTGTTCTTTATTGGTTGCTACCTGTTGTGTTTTTTTTTTAGTTTATAAATTTGTTTGTGACCCTCACCCCACTGGTTCAATCTAAGGGCTGCTGCTCTGCATGCATGCCTGCTGGCTCTAGAGAAATAAGTGTCTGGCAAGGCTCACTTTGCTTCTTTCCTCTTTTGGGGTCTAATGTACAAAGTTGACAAGTTTGGTGTCATGACTTGGATAGGATGTGGAATAAGGAGTGGGACTTGTGCTGCTGTACCTATAGTCTGGTGCACCCAGGACTGATGTTTATTTCTCTCCCAAGGTTTCAGCGTAGTGATTGGTGAGTTTGCCTTCCTCTTCCTCCCTACCCCCATCCTGTATTCCTGCTAGTTGGGTCATAGTCCTTGTTTTTCTACCAGTCAACTTTGGGGTTGTGGTGGACAGATCTTCTCTACAAGGTAAGGATATCCTCTTTCTACCGTGGGTCAGACAGAATCTTAGGTAAGTAGGGAACTGGCCACACAAATGGCCACTTCATACACGTCTACCCATTATCAGTCAGATGACCATAAATACTGCTAGTGCTGGTGGCAACTGACTAAAGAATTTGGAATTTTACTGGCCTCATTGGTGGTCATCTGACTGGTCCAAAATAGTATACCTTAAAAGTCAACTTGGCCAAAAATCCTCTAAAACACCTAAAGCCAAATGGGAATGCTTCCATTGGTGGTTCAGTGAAATAGTGGAGCAACAGCACAAGGCAGAAGCCTCCTCCCTTAAGACTCACTAAATCACCTCAGCCCCTTCTCCCCCACCACCTTCTGTAGTACCCATAACCCTCTGCCCTGCTCTCCCCACCTGCCCTCCTCCCACCACTGATCCCCTTCCCTATATATCACCTGTTTCCACCACCTCTAGTCCTGATGAAGGTGATTCTACCCTGCCCACTGACCAGATACCTGAACTAAACCTAATAGGTATTTTCCCATCTAAGGTAGTTAATAAGCAGAGCCCCGAAACCTCTTCAGTGGAAGAAAAGAAAGGCAGAGTAAAGTTCCCTATTAAATTTATTACCACCATGTAATGGAAATGGGAATTTGAAGATCTTCCCTGCCTCTTAATAGACTGAGGAGGGAATCTGAAGACCTCCCCTGCTTTGAAAGTAAACTCTGCCCCCTAACAGGCTGAATGTAATCACACATAGCCTGTGATGGAGGGAATTTGCTGAAGGAAGAAACAGAGCCCACAAAGAAGCTTCCCTGCTGTGAAGATAAACTCTGCCTCCTAATAGGCTAAAATGTAGTAACATGGAGCCTGTGGTGGGAGGAGTTTGCTGAAGGGAATTAGAGCCCAAAGGAAGCTGAGGATCAGAGCCAGAGAGATGGTAGGAGAGAGAGGAGGTTGAGGCAAGGAGATAGAGAGCTTTGTGAATAAATAGTGATCTGGTATTGGTTTGTGGGAAGGCTAAAAGGATGCTGTGGCTCTTACTGCTATTATGGCTTCTTAATATCTTTGGTACTATGATGCAATCAGCTTACTGGTTTTGGGATTTGGTTTTCTGGTATCTAAATAAATGTTTCAGTTCTGTCCTCTACCTGGAGAATCTGTTATATTTTGTAACTGAAAGTCATGTGATAATTATAGTCACGGTCTTTATCGTGATTGTGGGCGTTGTAAAATATTGCAGTGGTAATACACACCATTCAGTATAACTTTAAGCTGTAGGAATGAGGTGAGCTACAGACCACCAAGCATGATTTTCCTGACCCTTGGGAAGATTCCATAGGCTTTGCCAACAATTTTAGAGTAACCCTACTGTCTGAAGGTCCCTGACCTTCGCCAATAGACTGAAGCTCTCTTGGGAAGGGCAAAGCTAAAAACTGGGTAAATAAGGAGGATCTTACGGTCACACTGGAGGACCTGCTGGAAACTGATTGGATAGCATATAAAGATCAGTAAAAGCACTACAAGGAGGCCAGAGCCATGGGGAAGACTGGCTGCAGCCATCCCTTCTGCTTTTCCCCAATCCGTTGACTTCTCCAAAATTAAAAATGTTACTCAGGGGGCAGGTGAAACAGTCTTTCAGTTTTGCAATCATTTGGTCAAAGCTTTCAATGCTCACTCAGGCCTAAAACATGACATGGAGGGTGATGGTTAAACCCACTTTCTTATTTTATGAAAAACTTACAGCATTCCCCAGCCCAGAACATAAAAATTACCAAACACATGGCAACGCAAACATCCCCAGTTCCTCAATGAATTGGCCTTGCAGCTGGCTCACACCACAGCTGCTCAGGCTGAAGAAGAACTTAAGACAAAAAGAGATCTGAGGGTCAAAAAGGACCAGGTTTACACTATGCAGTTACAACAGCTGACGGCCCCTGCCCCTCTATCCTCCAGTTTGCTGCCCCCTAGGGATCACAAACCTGGCAACCATCACTACTGTGGCAAACCTGGCTGATGGAGATTTAAGTGCAGAATCCGCCTTCAAATGACTCAGGGAAAGAAGTCGCAGGGGTGTATTGCTTTGCCTTCTTCACCCCAAGCCTAGGGATGCTCCAGGGAAACTTTGCAGGATCTAGTACAAATTTTTCCCTCACTCCCCCTCACACAAATGGGAGAGCTTTTGCTTGTTACTTCCAGACACTCCATCTTGGTCCTTGTAGACAGTGGAGCAACTCTCTCAATACTGGACCCCTGTGGATTCCCCACTCACCTTCCCCAGAGTAAGAACAGACATTGGTTGTGGGGGTTTCCAATGAGCCTTTCTGAGTTTTTTGCACTCTACCATTGGGAATGATACTTTTGATTATAGCTTTCTCCTTGTCCCTGAAGCACCCTGCCATCTCCTCAGCTGTGATGTCCTCTGTTTTCTTATCCACTGTGCTGTGTTTCACCTCTTTGGGGTTGCAATTAGATCATCAAACCCCAGTGCTGTTGGTCATTCCTACTACGCACCTTCTTTCCCAAATATCCCCCCCACCTCACATGTGTCCTTTCCAAACTGTGGACTTTTGATTCTACCGATGTCAGGCAGGTCTCCACTCTCCCCAGCCCCCAGTCGAAGTCCAAGTCAATCCCTCCCACCCTCTACCATAACTTCCTCAAAATCTCTTACCCTGAGCCTTGATCAACAGGGTTGCACTCCACCTCCAGAGCTGAAGGAACTATCCCACCTAGGGACTCACTGTCCCACCTAGGGACTCACTGTCCCTTGCACTCTGCCATATAACACCCTGATTTTCCCCATTAGAAAACCAGGTAATCAGGGTTGGAGACTAGTCCATGACCTCTGTGCTGTTACCACCACTGTTCTTCCTTGTGCCCTGATGGTCCCAAATTCTCTCCCTTATTCCCGTCTGTGACTATGTTACAGTTGTGGACCTCTGCAGTGCCTTTTTCTCCATTCCTGTCTACCCCTCTAGTCAGAACCTTTTTGCTTTCATTTGGGAAGGGGAGGGTCAGCAGTATATTTGAACTGTCTAACCTCCTAGTTTTACTGAATCCCCCTCCTATTTTTCCTAGGTGCTTCTTGAGAACCTAGTCTCTTTTGTGCTTCCCTGTCACTCAGTGCTACAGTATGTATTAGATTTACTCCTCTGTTCTCTGTAGGATGCTGCAGCCTTACTAACTTTTTTAGCCGCCAATGACCATTAAGGCCTCTAGGGAGAAGTTGCAATTTTGCTGTCCCGGCATCAAATTTTTGGGACACCTCATTTTGCATGGCTCTCTCTTCTTGGACCCTGGTTGCACCCAGGCCATCTGTGACTTTCCCCTCCCCTTCCCAAGGGGCAATTTTATGCCTTTTTGGGGCCTGCTAGATATTGCCACTCTTGAATACCTGAATTCTCTGCCTTGTCCATTCCTTTTTCAATGCATTATGATCTCAGAAGCCTGACCCCCTCTGCCTATCCAGGATCAACAATGAGTTATAGAATCTATAAAGGCTTCCCTGTCAGAATGTCCTGCCCTTGGCCTCCCCAATTACTCCCTGCCTTTTGTGTTTTTTGGTACTGAAAAAGAAGAGAATGCAGTAGGAGTCCTGGCACAAAAACACAGGGGCTACTATAGACCCACAGGATACTACAGCAAATAGCCAGACAGAGTGGCCAGGGGCCTACCACCATGTCTGAGGAGCATCACTACCCTAACTGAAATACTTGAACAAAGCAAGGACATTACATTCAATTGCCCATAATGCTTTTTGTACCCCATGCCATTGAGGCGCTTCTGAATTCACATTACACCCAACACTTGTCAAGTAGCCATCTGGCAAAAATCAAAACCCAGCTACTGACATGGCCCCATGTCACCACTAAAAGACTTAATACCTTTACCCTGTAAAGTTTTTAGAGACCATCCCTAGCCTTGAAGTAGACCAATTCCTGAGCAACCACAAGTCTAACTCTACTGCACCAAGAAACACCCATCCTAGATGCTGACTTGAGTTTTCACAGATGGATCTTGCCTATAGAATTCAGAAGGATAAGTAGTTGCAGGTTACAGAATCACCACTGGTACTGGAGTCAGTACCCCTGCCCTATGTTCACTCCATACAACAGGCAGAGCTAGAAGCAGTATCAAGAACCTGTGAACTGGGAAAGAGACTAAAAATTAATATCTATACAGAGAGCAGGTATGCCTTTGGGATGGCTCACAATTTTGGGATATTATGGAAACATCAAGGTTTCCTAACTTCTGTAGGGAACCCAATCAAAAACAGCAAACAGGTTTCCAGACTGTTAAGAGTTTCTGCAGCTCCCCAGGAAAGTGGCTGTCATAAAAACTAAGGACCATTCTCATGGAAACATCCTCAAAGCTCAAGAAAACCAACTAACTCACTGAGCAGCTAATGATACAGCCCTCTCACCCCTGGTTCCTTTGCTACTTGCTCAAATCCCACCCTCTGCACCTCTGCTGGTTGACCTGATATCCCTAATGGAGGCCCAACTCTGGCTTCCTCTGAAACAATAATCCAGTAGGAATCCCAGGGATGCAGTCAAGACCCCAAAATGGGTCTCTGGAAACACGGACAAGAGATTATCCTCCCACATCATTTATACTGGCCCCTGTTGGACCATCTGCACCAGCTGTGCCACTGGGGACCTGACAAGCTCTGTAAGGTTGCCTCTCAGCACTAGTTGGGGAATAACCAGAAGAGAGGCTGAGGAGGCAGCATCCAGATGGCAGTCTTGCCCCTGTATAACCTATCTAAGCCTTTCAAACCTGCCCACAGTCATTTCCTGCTCCCCTCTTCTCCTTCTGAGATCTGGCAGATTGATTTTATCCAGCTACCCTAGTGTTATGGCTATGAGTTTGTCTTGGTTATTGTCTGTATGTTTCCCAGTTGGGTGGAGGTTTTCCCAAGTCAGACAGTCACAATGGGGGTGGTCAGGAGGGCCCCTTGTGAATACATTATTCTATATTGGGGATTCCCACAGGAAATCCATAGTAATAGCAGAATCTACTTTTTGGGCAAGGGGCTTAAGTTATCCCGAAGGCTTGGGGAATACATCAGCACCTACATTGCTCTTACCATCCCCATCTTCAGGACAAGTCAAAAGGACCAAGAGTGTCCTGAAGGGGTTACTGGGAAAACTAACTTCCAAGTTCTTATCCTCTTGGGTCAAGGTTGTTCCTACTGCCCTCCTCACCCTCAGGTCACACCCTGTAGATAAGACTAAGCTCTTCCCTTATAAGATCATAACTGGAAGACCTATCTATACCTCTCATCCTAACAGATCTCTCCCCTACCTTGCATCATACTGCTTGCAAGAATACTGTGTCAAACTCAGTCACCAGATCCAACAACTTCAGGGTTCTGTCTCTCAGTTTTGTTCCCCAGGTCTTTTACCTGAGACTGATCTTCTCATCTTGCCAGGTGACTGGGTCTGCTGGAAGCACCACCTACGGAAATATTCACCAAAACCTAAGTGGAAAGGCCTGTTCCAGGTTTTGGTCACCACCACTACTACAGCCAAATGCTGAGAAGCAGACCCATTGATCTATCAGTCCCACTTAAAGCCAGTATATACACCTGGGAGGACCTCCAAGCACACAAGGAAGTTGACCCTTCACCTCAAGAGAGGCCTGAAAAAGATGACATTTGTAGTAGGCAGTTCACCCACGATTCTGGGTGAGGGCTGAGTATATACATCCTTCCTTCCCCATACCTTTCCACTTGGCCATCCCCATTTCTCCTATCACTACCATCTCTACACCCCTTGGTGTCTCTACATATGGGCCACTTCGTGTTTTGTCAGCACTATCCTGACCATCTGTAACAGTAATGTAATTTGATTCCTCTGTATTGCTAAGCTGAGAGGTACTTAGCACTTAGTAATTAATCAAGACTCTGTTAAAGAAACAGAAGGCATGAACCCCTGTTGATGACGTAACAGGAAGGGGTTGGCTGAAATAGGAAGGAGCTAATGCCGTGTGTGTGTGTGTGTGTGTGTGTGTGTGTGTGTGTGTGTGTGTAAGGAGAAGCCCCTGCTAGGTCAGACAGATCTTTGAGCAAGCTTTGTGAAGGCAGAAGCTGTTGCCACCAGGGAAGCTGAAGAGGAAAGGCCCTCCAGGCTGGAGAGAATGATTTTGATTTTGATTCTGAGAACCTGGTTGAAGTGATTTTGATTCTGGGAACAAGTTGAAACTTCTGCTAAGTCTGAGGGCCAGCCAGAGCTGCCAAAAGACTGAGGAAGCATGACTGTGATGCTGGTACTTTGTATGAACCTGTTTGTGGCTTTGTTAAGCCTTCACTTCCCAGGAACAGAGACTGTGAAGGATTTAAGACTTTGTCTGTGGCTTTGTTAAGCCTTGACTTCCCAGGAACAGAGACCGTGAATGATTTAAGGTAGACTGGATGTTGTGAGTTTCAGAGTGGAATAGAAGTGTGTGGAGAGCTGGACAAGGACCTGGGAGCTGCCTGCTTTCGAACCCAGGTGACAGTTTGGTGAATCCAGGCAGGATCTGGGACCATGGAAGGGGATCCAGGGAATTTGAGAGACCACCCCGAATCAAGCTGAAAGAAGACTTTAGTTGGATATTGTGTACTGATTAAGAAATTGTAATTTACTAGTGACCTAGGGGTGGAGGGCTTGTGTAGTCTCTGATGATTGAATTGAATGATGACTGAATAAGAAATTGATTTATAACTTGGCGTGGCCCATGAGTAGAGAACTTTGACTACTTGGTGTCTTTAAGGAGGCAAATCTCCTTAAGGATGACTGAATGACTGAGTTACTAAATGATTGTTTTTTGTTCAAAACTTTGTGACCACTGCAGTGAAAATTATGTGGCTATTTTCTGTAATAAGTTGTTGTGAACGCTATACTTTGATTTTCTGTGATAAGCTCTAACACCGTAAATGCTGTACCTTGATTTACTGTGAATGTTTTGCTCTTATTTGTTATGGAATAAATAGAGTGTTCACTGTACTGTGTAATCAGAACCTCAAAAGCTGTTCACAGTAGCATTCTTTTGGAAAGCTGCTCATGCTTGGCTTTACACCATCTACTGTGCCCTCCATAATATCAGAAGTCATCCAGTTCTTGGGGTGGTGGTCTTCTTTGAGCTCTCCCTGACTGTACTGTGGTTCCTCCTTTTCACTTGGCTTCTCTTTTATGGCAATCCTTCTACTAAACCTTTGTTACTCACTAGCCTTGGAAGTAAACCAGCCCCTCTGCAGGGTGGTCCAGAGAACAGCCAAGATCCTCAACCTAACCACTTGCTGGTCTAATGATGGGCAGTTCGAAGCTTGGCCCACCAACCCTAATGACTGGGTCATGGTATCCCTCTTCAGATTTCCCCAAATCTCTGTTGCTCAATTCCACAGAAAGTTACCAGACAAATTTACTGATTTTCCCTCAGCAATGCCAGAACTCTTGTCTCAGTTGGAGCACCTAAGGGTCACCCAAACCCTTGACACTCCACTGATTGAGGGCCCTGTCTCATCACATTCGTACCTCAGTCCTTATGCTACAGAAAGTACTACCATTTTATCTATATTCCAACATCAGCAACTCCTTTTGGTTCTGTTAAGTCTGTTAATTCCCAATTACACTATCTGGGTTACCACTGGAGAAGATGGCCCCTCTGTTGTAAAAGAACATTATACTAATCAAGGGGCTGGTGACAACCAATTGCAAATCAAAGTCTTTAATGGCTCCACAATGCTCCTGGGGAAGGACAACACTTACGCAGATTCAGGATTCTGCCATGGTAGACCTACAGCCAACTCCAATCCCTGTATCTTGCCCAAATACCAAGTCGGGCTTGCAAACACCTGTCCAAGTTAACCCTCCTTTCTCTGGGACAATAGTTGTGGACTGCTGTTTGCTAACTCCACTGAGGTCCAGCATCCAGGCATTTCCCTGCTTCATGCTGTCCATCTGACTCACCAAAGACAGGAATTTTGGCACATCAAATCCCTAACCTCTGGGACCTCTACTGGATCTGCTGGGAATGTCACCTTTTCAGTTTCCCTAGGGCCTGGGGCAGTGTAGTCTTCTTCTGTGTCACGAAGATCTGTATTACCTTCCCCCCATTCTGATCTGGGTTGTGCTGCCTTCCTTATGAAGTACTATCCTGTAGTATCAGTCTAGGACCAAGGACTTCCCTACATCTGTTTTCTCTCTAGAGACTCCTCAGTGAATCAAGCATGATATCCTGTTCCTCATTCCCCTCCTGACCTCCCTCAGGATCTTTGGCTCTGGGGCTGCTGCTCTTCTTCAAGAGTGGTGGTACTGTTATAATCTATCAAATAAACTTTCCTTCAGTTACCAGAGAACAACTGAGATCCCTGACCTCCTCCAAAAGCAACTAAATTCCCTACCTGCAGTAGTCCTTCAGAACCACTGGGGCCTTGATTCACCCTTGCCCACCCAAGAAGGACTTTGTGCCACACCTGGAGAGACTTGCTGCTTCTATGTTAATCAGTCCTCAGAAATGACCCTAAACATTGCCTTCCTCCAGGACTGCAGTAACAGCTTAACCACCATTAGTTCCATCTCCCCAACCACCAACTTCTTTTTCCTGGGTACCTGCCAGCATGGGGGCCATCCTCCAGTCTTGTCTTGTTCACCCTCACTGCTCTTCTGTGCCTAGGATTAACCATCTATATGGGTGCCCATCTAAGTACTGCCCTAACTCACAAGTGCTCCACTTGGTAGACAATCTTATCTTCACTGTTGTTCTCCCTCCTTGATCTACAGGGGATACCTCTGGTATCCCTTTGCCTAACATGAGGGAATATGAAAATGATCTTTCAAAAGAACAGAGAAACCATCTTGACTTCTTTGAGCTCCCTTATCCCCTAGGCCCTGTGGAAGAAGTCAACAAAAATCAACATACCAACAATGCCTTGTGCTTGACCATTGAATGAAGAATGAAAGAAGTCTGGAAATATTTATAGAAAGCAAAGATACAGCCAGCAAACAAAGAGAAATCAGAGATTAGACAGAAGAGATGATAAGAATGAGGAAACTGGGGCCAGGAAAGGTTAATAATTGACACTCATATATCACACTAAGGTTCATAATTCATATCCCTATGCACAGTGTTTATAAACCACACACACACAAATCTCGTTCGTTTCTCAAATCCACCCGATGAAGTAGATACTACAGGCATATTTCTACAATTTCATCTTACTTTTATTGACACTTTTTGTTTTTATAGCAACCTGATTTCCAGAAATATTCTCCCCACCCCCTTACAGGGAAAGTCAGGTCTTATGACAAAAATCTAAAAAAAATTTCCGCAAAACTACCCCAAATAGACTGTGTATAATATCAGTTATTTTAATAATAAAAACAATAATACATGAACGAATTAAAAGGCATTTATTAAGAGTTTAAAATGTGTCAGGTAACATTCTACAAAGCACAAGAGATAAAAATATTTAAAGATAATTCCTGCTCTCAAGAAGCTTACATTCTAACAGATAAAGACAACAAATACCGGGAGGGGTGCTTTGTTCTGGGTCAGAGAGAAAGGGCACATGGGTAGAGGAGGAACAGTAGGCATAGAGTAAGATGGCATGGTTAGCTAGTTTGAGATGTGAAGTTTCCCTGTTCTCTATGCATATAATAGTTCACGCCCTGTCAGGAATCACTGCTGGACTGATCCCCAGGGCAGAAGTTACAAGGATGAGTGGATTATAATTTCCACAGGGACAAGGGCCAGAATTCTGCAAATAGTATCATCTGATTCTCCCTCCACTTCCAACCCTTGACCTTGAAATAAAGGGAGAGAGGTAAATTTTCTCAACTTCTCTCTGGGTTAGCTAAGCTAAATTATTACAGTTATTAATTCAGGTTTTTGAGGGACTTTTGGCCTTGTTAGGTACTACAGGTGCAATACCCATTTTGCAGCTAATAAAACTGAAGCTTAGGTGGTAAAATTAACTTGCTTATGGTCATACAGCTGGAACAAGTGGTAGGACTGCAGCAGAGGTTTCTCTAATCACTTTCCGTCATTATGATAATGAGTCATAAAGCTTTATTTTGTGGCTGGATCTACTGACACCCAGTGCTTGGTACTAATTACACCCAAAGGACAGATAACTAGGATATAACATGCACACAGAACCTACTAATTCTGGAGAAAAATCAGTACTTGGGGCAATATAAATTACACCATTGTCTCTTTCAGTGCAGCAACTACAGTGTCAGTGAAGTCAAACTGAATTTAAATCCGTATTAGGTAGCTGTGTAAAGGACAGGAAAAAATCACATTACATGAATAAGAAAAATGAATGTATGATATACAGTCCCCGAGAGGGAAAAATAAATGGAATTCAGTAATTCCATTTTTAGACTACAGATGAACAATAAAGTTTCATGATTAACCAATTTATTCACCAACAGTTGCTATTAACTATTTTGTTTTGACCCCTCTTACGATTTCTGGCATCTTCTGACATCACTCAACTAGATTAAAAAGTCAATACTATGCAGCAATAGATTCAACTGGCACACATGGGGAATAAGGGAGACATTACAACACAACAGTAAAACACATTGTTTATTTCTTTCAACAAGGGACAGTAATGAGAATCAAATTCACCAAGTTACCAATACCAACAAAATAAAGGAAAGAAGGCCATTAAAACAAACTTCAAATTAAAAGTTAACTAAAAAGAATGAAAAAAAATAAAAAGAAATAGAATACGATATCCAGTTAGTAGGGAGGCTACAAAAGTCTGCTAACACAACCCATACCTCCTATGAGGTTAGCCTCAACAAGCAGTCACTTGGTCTCCCAGAAGATCTCCAATGAAAGGAGTATGGGTGGAGAGAGAATATGACCGTATTTCTTCAAATGCTGTCCATTGCTTTCTGGGTCCCAAAACAAGTCTAACTCCTCTCCTACATTGCTATTATAGGGTCTTTAAATTCTCCCCTCTCAGGTTAGAACATCGCCTACTTTATCAACCTAAGTTCATATGGCATAGTTCTGAATACCTTTACCATCCTGATTACCTACCAAATCCTTCCTAAAATGTGGTTCCCAGAATGGAACACAGACACAAGATACGATTTAACCAGGGCAAATTACAATAAGATTTTCACCTTCCTTGTATAATACATTATGCTTCTAGTAATGTCTATTACATTTGCTTTTGTGCTTGCCATGTTACATTACTGACTAATTAATTACATTATTGACTAAAAAAAGTCCTCATATGAACTAATCCTCCCCTCCCCCATACGTGTACATTTAATTTGGGGGGCCCAAGTATAGAACTTGACATTTGTTGCTATTAAATTATATCTTAACAGATTTAGCCCAAGACACAATCCTTTTGAGGTCTTTTGACCTTTTAATTCTATCATATGTTAGCTATTCTTCCCAGTTTTGTGCTAATTTCTGGGAAGACAAAGAAATGAAAAAAAGCAGTCCTAGCCCTAAGAGTTCACATTCTAAGGAATAAGGGGAATATTGCAGGTGGAGAGACAATCTATAAAGAGTGTGTGTGTGTGTGTGTGTGTGTGTGTGTGTGTGTGTGTGTAAAAGAGGGGTAAATATATATATGCATGACATATCTGGAAGGGAATCTCAGAAAGAAGGTACTAGCAGTGAGGAACTATGGGGGGAGGGGGGAGGAACACCAGGAAAGGCATTTCCAAAACACAGGACTTGACCTGAGCCTTAGAAGAAGCCAGATAAGTCAGGAGGTCTTATTAATAGTTTAATGTATGAAGGAAATATCCAGATTTCTAAATATGAAAGTATAGATCTCATATTAATTTAAATCTACATAAAGTAGATAGAGCCTCTACACTGACAAACTGAAATTTACTTTCACTCGGCCATTTCTGTTATCAATTGTACATTTATTTGCCATTCTAAAACTTCAGGATCAAGTGAAAAGGCATAAAGGTGGGAAATAAAGAGTGATGTATGCAAGGAACAGATAGGAGGCCAAAGTCACTGGATCACATAGTGTGTAGAGGAAGTAAAGGGCAAGAAGCCTGGAAAAGTAGAAAGGGGCTGGGTGGTGAGGATTTTATGTTTGATCCTGGAGTTGATAGGAGTCACTGGAGCTTTCTCAGTAGATTATCTGGTCAGATCTGTGCTTTATCACTTTGATAGCTTAGTAAAGGATGAACTGGAAAAGGGACAGATTTGAGGCACGTAAACCAACCAGATGATTTAACAGTCTAGGAAGTATCATTAAAGGTAAAATGGATGACTTCGATTACATAAAATTTTTTTTTTCTACGAATAAACCTAATTCAGCTAAATTAATAGGGAAACATTTAACTGGGAAAAAATTTTGCATCATGTTTTTCTGATAAAATTCTCATTTCTCAGATAAATATGGAACTTATATAAATGTACAAAAATAAGAGCCATTCCCCAATTGATAAATGGTCAAAGGATATGAAATGCTTTCAGAGGAAGAAATTCCAGTTATCAAATTTTAAAGCAAAAATATTAAACAATCTGGCACAATAAACATTACATTTAAAATGAACCTGTGAAGAAAAGGTTTTAAATGTAGACTAAACAACCTTAGGAACTGCTGGGTGAAAGAATAAATCATAGAAATAAAGAGAAAATAACATAATGAAAGAAAATGATAAAAGACAACATATCAAAACTTTTAGGATGTGGCTAAAACAATCCTTGGGGGAAATGTGTACCTGTAAACATTTTTATCAATGAAGAAAAGAACTGAACAATGAATTAAGAACTGAACAATAGAACTGAAGAGGTGCTGAATGACCTATGTAATATATTTTGGAATAACTTTAATTCAGTATTGTGTTAAGTTGTAAAAGCCACATTTCTTAACTGTTTCTCCCCTTCCCCCAGCTGTACTTGTCTTTCCCTGCCCCAGCCTAGAGGTATTTCCTCTCAAACCATCAACTCTTCATTCAAGGTACTACCTCCTTTTGTCCTAGCAAACAAAACCAATCCACTTGCAAATCAGGATGGGAACATCTCATTTGACCTAACTTCAAATCTGACCGCTGGTCGACCTTATGACATTTCAGGGCTCAAACCACACCCCCTGCCCCTTCCCTCCTGCTGTTTGTCCCAGTGTATTATGGGTAAAACACATGCACAGTTGATGGTCAAGGGTGCATGTCCCTTTAAGTATTAGTCAAGCCCTGGCTCCTCCCAGGTTCCTCTCTAACTCCACCTTTGTATACCTCATTAGCTTAATGAACTTATGACTGACAGCTCTGTATCTTTAAAAATGCCTCTCTGCCCCTTAGAACTTCGCAGACGGTCCTTTGTAGCTCTTGCCTTTTCTGGCAAGTCAAGTAGGCTTTCTAGAAGGCCATGTGCCTGCTGCAGAGCGTCACACTTCCAAACTTTCTCTGAACACCCCCCACCCTCCACCCCCACCCCTTGCGAGCTTTTCCTAGCCAGGTTTCCTCACCCTACCCTTTTTGTCCTGTGAATCAATAAAACTTTTGTAAATCTACTAAAA
>CM053582.1:140797341-140832566 GCA_028627135.1 Pseudochirops cupreus
TTTTTTTCTTTTTCCATGCTCTGGGGATAAAACTCACTCATAGGTCTGTGCAGCTGTAGTCTAAAGTTGCAACCTACCTGCTGGAAATAACTGGAATGAAAATTTAATAGATTAAGGATTAATAATAATAATAATAAATATTAATGTATAATAATATATTATATATAATGATAAAGATCTATAAAACATATTAATATATTAATACATAATATTAACATATTAATAATAATTATATATAATGTACAATATTATATGTAACATTATTGTATAATATATAAATTGGATAAATATTAAAAGATAAAATATAAATATATAAAAATAATAAAAGGACTTCTACCTTCAGAACTCAACTCACTAGAGAACGAAGAACAAGTTTCACATATAGGAATTTTCCCAAGTTTCCCCCTTTAATTACCAAAACTCTTTTTAAACCATTTTTGATGTCTAAAAATGGATGAGTAGTTGCAAACAGTACAGTGGGGAGTTCTCCTCCAAACAGATCTAGAAAACACACCAATCCCAATCCTGATGGGAAAATCTAGGAAAAAGTCACAGGAAGTCATTTTCAAGCCCACATCAGCATAAGGAGACAGAGAGATAAGTCTGCAGATCCTAGGGATCTCATACGGAACAGACCACTGCCAGACCCATAAAAGGCCACCACCACAGGGTCAAATGCAAACTGGTAGCTTTGTTATCTAATTCCAGGTTTCAAATAGAGAAGAGACTGATTAAGGGACCAGTACCAATCCTGACCCAGAAATCCCACCCTACCAATCTCAGGCCCTCAGCTTTACACCAAGAGAAGAAGAGGTTCAGAAGCAAGTAGCAATGATGTGGCTTGGATCCAAGAGCAGAGTGGAGTAATCAGTTCCAGATTCCAACCTAGTTTAAAGCCTGGGGAGGAATAATCAGGTTAAGAATTTTAGACCAAAGGGGAGCATGCAGTTCTATAACTGAACCAGCAAAGTTTCCCAATGGGCTAACAATGGCCAAATTCAGTAGCAGTCTACTGTTTCTCAAGCCTGGTCAGGAAATTTGCAGAGCTCAGACTAGGAGGTCAGCGATCAGATCCTGTCCTGGATCAGACCACTTTAAGAAAATGCAGGCAGACTCATTTCTAAAATATATGAAGAACTGAGTCAAATCTATAAGAATACAAGCCACTCCCCAATTGATAAATGGTCAAAGGATATGAACAAGCAGTTTTCAGAAGATGAAATTAAAGATATCTACAAGCATATGAAAAAATGTTCCAAATCACTATTGATTGGAGAAATGCAAATCAAAACAGGTCTGAAGTACCACATCTCACTGGCCAGATTGGGTAAGATGACAAAACAGGAAAATGATAAATGCTGGAGAGGATGTGGAAAAACTGGAACACTAATGCATTGTTGATGGAGCTGTGAACTGATCCAGCCATTCTAGAGAGCAATCTGGAACTGTGCCCAAAGGGCTATAATTGCTTACCCTTTGACCCAGCAATGCCAGGTCTAGGGTTATATCCCAAAGAGATCAGGGAAGTAAGAAGAGGACCCGTATGTACAAAAATATTTGTAGCGGCTCTTGTTGTGGTGGCAAAGAACTGGAAAACAAGGGGATACCCATTAACTGGGGAATGGCTGAACAAGTTGTGGTATCTGAATGTAATGGAATACTACTGTGCTATAAGAAATGAGGAGCAGACAAACTTCATAATAACCTGGATTGACTTATATAAACTGATGCTGAGCAAGAAGAGCAGAACCAGGAGAAATTTGTACACAATCACAGACACAACGTATGTGTGATGACTAACTTCAATAGACTGGACTACTCTCAGCAATGTAACATTATAAGACAACTCCAAAAGACTCATGATTGAAAGAGATATCCACATCCAGAGACAGAGATGCAGAGTCTGAATGCAGATTGAAACAAACTACTTGCTGTTTCTTTTTCTTGTTTTGTTTCCTCTTTCCCATTGATTATTCCATCAGTTATAATCCTTCTTTACAACCTGACTAATGATTAATGAGAAGATATTTGTAGATCCTGTATCCAAATGCATGCTACCATGATGGGGGAGGGGAGAGTGGAAAGGGAAGAAAATCAGAAACTTAAGGGACTGTGGAACAGAATGTTGTAAACTAAAAGTAAATAAACCAATTTAATTTTGAAAAAAGAAAAAGAAAACGCAGGCAGATTCAGAGACTGAGTTGTACCTGAGATTCTGGAACAAGACAACACTGAATACCGCAAAAAGGAGCAAGAAGAATAGCCCAGACCTTCCCTCTAGAAGCATACAGGGTCCAGACCTAACATCAAATCTGAGGTCAGGAAGCAGACTGGAAAAATGAACAAAAAAAAAAGGATGCCATCAGAAAAAGCTAATATTGTGACAAGGAGGCTCATGACACAAATCAAGAAAAAGAATGACTCCAAAACATCTACAAGCAAAGACTCAAAGAAAAACACAGCTTCAGCACAAATTCAACTAGAACTCCTAGAATAGATGAAGAACTAAAAAAAGTTTTAAAATGTTTCTGTCAATGAAATGAAGGTATTAAAAAAACCCAACAACTGAGAAATGAGAACTATGGAAGAGAGAAGTGGAAAGGAAATTAACAATTTAGTATTAAAGATACAAAACTTTGCCCAAGCAACAAATTCCCTGAAAATCAGAATGGATCAAACAGAAGACAATGACTACATGAGACAACAAGAATGACTACATGGGACAACAAGAAATATTAAAACAAAGTCAAAAGACTGAAAATGAGATAGAAGAAAACATAAGGTGGTTGGTCAGTCATTTTCAACTCTTTATGACTCCATTTGGGCTTTCCTTGGTAGAAATACTAGAACGGCTTCCCATTTCCTCATCTAGCTCATTTTACACATCAGAAAACTAAGACAAACAGGGCTAAGTGACTTGCCCAGGGTCACACAGTTAGTAAGTATCTGAGGCTACATTTGAACTCAGGATGATTAGTCTTCCTAACACCTGGCCTGGCACCCTAATCACTGCACCACTTAGCTGTCCATTGCAAAAATAAATTACCTGGAAAAGAAATCAAGAAAACACTTAAAAATCATTGGACTACCTGAATATTCTGACCCAAAAAGAGCCTAGACACCATATTTCAAGAAATCTTAAAAGAAAACTGTTCCATTATCTTAGAATCAGAGATCAAAATAAAAACATAAGGAATCTTCCAAGTCCTTTCTGAAACAAACTTCATACCAAAAATTCCTAGTAACATCATAGCCAGAGCATCCAAGTCAAAGAAAAAATACTGAAAGCATCCAGAAAAAAAGAATTCAAGTACTGAGGAGCAACAGTCAGGATCACACATGATTTAATAGCCACCATGATAAAGGAGAGGAGAACTTAGAATACCATGTTCCAGATGGCAAAGGATATAAGATTACAGCCAAGAATTACTTACTTAGAAAAACTGAGTATAATCTTGGGGGGCTTGGGGAGAGTGCCTTTAATAAAACAGAGGACTTTCAAGCATTCCTGATGAAAAGACCAGAGAGTTCTGTAAAAACTCTGAACTTCACACACAAGAATTAAGAGAAACATAAAAATGTAAACATGAATGAACAATGAAAAAGGAACCAAGGACAACCTTTTTTTTCAGTTGTTTTTAGTCATGTCAGAGTCTTCATGACCCATTTGGGGTTTTCTTGACAGAGATACTAGAATGGTTTCCCATTTCCTTGTCCACCTCTTTTTACAGATGAGGAAACTGAGGCAAACTGGGTTGATTGTCCAGGATCACATAGCTAGTAAGTGTCTGAAGCGAGACAGGAACCCAGTAGGATGTCTTCCTGACTCCAGACCTGGCACTGTATCCACTGCGCCACCTAGCTGTCCCTAAGGATAAACTGCTTACATTCAAATACGAGGACATTTGTCCCCTCTGAACCTTATCATTATCAGGGGTCAAAGAGGCAATAGAATTAGAAAGAAGGTTTGGGAAGTAGTTCTGTTAGTCATGATGATCTTAAAACAAAATGGAAAAGGAATGGAAAAATAATATACTAGAGAAAGAAGGGAAAACTATAAGGAAAATTATCTCATATAATCAGAGTAGACAAACGAGGATGGAAGTGGTAGAACTCAAACCTCATTCTTTTTTTTTCTTTTTGGAGAGGTTAAGTGACTTGCCCAAGGTCATATGTAAGTGTTAAGTGTCTGAGGCTGGATTTGAACAAGTCCTCCTGACTCCCATGTTGGTGCTCTATTCACTGTGCCACCTAGCCATCCCTCAAACCTCATTCTCATCTAAACTGGTCAAAGGAAGGAATAATACTGGTACTTAACACACACACACAAAGCTGGACACAAAAATACATTTCACTCAACAGACAAACAGGAAAAGGGAAGAAGAGAGAATTAGAGGGAAGAATTAAGGTAGGTTAAGAGAGGACTTAGTCCTAAACAAAACAAACCCTAAGGATATATAAACATATAGCTCTGAGGCGAGGTGTGAGAATCTGAGGGGGTACTTATTAACTGTGGACTGTGATAAATGTGATAATGTGATAAAACACTATTGTGCTGTAAGAAATGATGCTGATGGTTTCAGAGAAACCTTGGAAGACAAGGTTTATGAACTGATGCATAGTGAAGTCAAAATTAGGAAAACAATTTACAGGAAGACAACATGGTAAAGATAAACGATAAGAAAGAATTAAGGACTCTGATAAGTGTAATGATCAACCACAATTCCAGAGGAATAATGATGAAACATACTACCCACATCCTGAAAGAGGTGAAGGGCTCTGAGCACAGAGACTTTGTTTCACATGTTTCTAACAAGGGTTCGATTCCCAGTCACACCCTCCACCTCCACTGGGGAGATTTTTGCTGAATGAAATAATTAATTTTTAAAAATAATAAAATTAATTGCCTTTGCCTTATTAAACAGAGTACATTGAAAAACTAATCTTTGCTTGATATCTCAGTGTTACAAACATTAATTTTTATAACATGCTACAGTAATGCCCTAAGGATGTTTTTGACCCTATATTAAATGGCCTCAGATTTTTATGTAATTCTTCTGCTTTGGCTAGTTCCTTCTGGGCACTTTTTAAGTTTGTCAGATCCCTGCCTCACCCCTTAACAGCTTCTGGTTCTCTACAGCCCAGGACCAAGATTGAATTAAGCTTAATTTTAGGCAAAATTACAGGTCAACAAGGGTGTGTGTGGCCTGAGGGTGGCTCCATAATGAACTAAAGAACAGGCTTGGTGACAATAATCTGCACTACTCACAAGTCTTTTTCTCATTACTTTCAGTTTCCAGGGTGTGGTCAAGGTTTCTGGAAATCTGACCACCAGATAAATGTTGCTATATTAGTCTTTTCTGCTTGTGTGTTTTCTGTATATTTAAGCTAATTAAACTTTAGTGCATGGAAAACATTTTAAATTATAGTTGCAATAAAAATGACCAAATTTTACTGCCCAAGTAGTAAACTGTTTTAGGACTGTGGTCTTTAAACTTATTTGATTACACACCAAATTAGTAAAAAATAAAATAAAAATTAAGAATGAATCCATAATACATACATATATTATATATGTATATGTTAGCACATTATAAACATTAGTACAAAAATAAAATATGCGG
Source organism: Pseudochirops cupreus (assembly GCA_028627135.1). Classification (NCBI taxonomy): domain Eukaryota; kingdom Metazoa; phylum Chordata; class Mammalia; order Diprotodontia; family Pseudocheiridae; genus Pseudochirops; species Pseudochirops cupreus. The sequence goes on from CM053582.1 coordinate 140,802,966, forward strand.
TTTCGCCTATGTTTATTATTGATTATTATTCATGAGTAATACTGTACTAAAATTTACAATGCAATTTAAATAAAATGTAAATTTTATAAGGATAAAGGTGAAATAATATTTGATCCTAGAGACAATAGGGAGCCACTGGAATTTAATGAATAAGGGAGGGATGTGATCAGATGTGTTCTCTAAGTAAATCACTTTAACAGTTGTGGAGGAGAGACTGAAGGAGAAAGTTGTCTAAGGCAGACAGATCAATAATTAAGATGTATTTGCAACAGTCCAAGTGAAAGGTGAAAAGGACAGAACCAGGGTGTACCTGAGCAGAAAGGGAGAAGTGTGAAAGACTTTTGTGGAGGTAGAAAGAAAGACAAGATTTGGCAATTAAATGTATTATGAGTGGTGACACAGTGAAGAGTTGAGGATAACAGCCAGGTTACTAGAAGGATGGTGATACCCTCAAAAGTAAAAGAAGCGTGGAAGTGATGTTTTTGAGAGGAAAAGATAACCATAATGAGACGTGCTACATGGATCATAACCCATCGACACATACTCATTTGATGCAATTCACTATTCTACCCAAAAGAAAAAAAAGGGGAAAAAAGGGATCTAGAGGCAGGTAAGTAGTACAGTCTCCATGATCAGAGGTCAAATCCAGTCTCAGACACTTACTAGTTCTATGATTCTGGGCAAGTCACTCAACTTCTGTCTGCCTCAGTTTCCTCAAACTGTATGTAATGGTAATTAATTTAAATTTGAGGACCCCTTTTTGTTATGTCAAGTAAGCAGGTACTTTGCCCTTAGTCAAGCCTCTGTGAAAGAGGCAGAGAGTGTGAACTCTTGTCTCCTGTTGCTGACATAACAGGAAGGGTTTGGCTGAAACAGGAAGCCAATGCTGTGTGTGTGTATATAAGAAAAGCCCCAGAGAGGCAGAATCAGAATTTTTCTCCTGGCAGGCTCCTGGTGGAAGAGAGAGAAAGTTTCTCTCAGTGAGTATCCTGAAGCTGACTGAGAACTGAGAGAGGATTTCCTTGAGACCAGAATCTGGTGAAGGCTGAAGTTGCTGCTGAGAAGAACACCTGGAAGGCTGAGATTTCTTCTGGGTCCTAGGGCCAGCCAAACTCCCAGAGGACTGAAGAAGCATGACCCAGATGCTAAGACTTTGTTTGTTTGTGGCTTGGTTGATCCTTGAGTTCCCAGGAACAGAAGCTGTGAAGGTTTTAAGACGTGCTGGACCCTGTAAACTTCAGTGTGTAGCAGGAACTGCCTGGAGGACTGGACAAGGACCTGGGAGCTGTCTGCCTCTGAATCTAGGTGACTGGTGGATTCAGGTAGGAGCTGGGACCATGGAAGGGGGTCCAGGGAATCTGAGAGACCACCCTGAGTCAAGATGAAGAAAAGGCCTTTCCTTGGATATAGAATTTGGTGATGAAATTAAAGTTTACTAGAGACCAAGGGGGTGGAAGGTTTGTGTAATTTTCTAATGATTGTATTTAGTGATTAATGGTACTTAGTGACTGATTGCTAGATAAATGGCTGATTAAGTTAACCTGTGATTGCCCCATGAGTGGAAGTGGAAGACTGACTTGTATTGTGAAATAACTGAATGATTAAGTAAGGAGGCAAACCTCCTTAGGGATACCAGATGATTGTTCTTTTGTTCTTTGTTCTAAATACCATGACCACACTTTGGTGAAAACTATGTGGCCATTCTAATGATAAGCTGTTGTGAACACTATATTGTGATTTTCTGTGATAAGATGTAATGTTGTGAATATTGTACTGTACCTTGATTTGTTGTGAATGTTTGCCTTGATTTGTTCTTGAATAAATAGTGTTCACTATACTGTGTAATCAGAACCTTAAAAGCTGTTCACAGTAGCATTCTTCTGGGAAGCTGCTCGTGCATGGCGTTACACTGTAAAATGGGAATAATAGCACCTACTGCTCAAGTTTGTGATGAGAATCAACGAGATATTTGTATAAAGTTCTTAACATAATGCCTGGCACATAGTAGGTGCCTACTAAATCCTAGTTCTTTACTCTTCCCTTATATAGATCACTGACCCTAAGTACATATCCTACCCTCTGAGGGGCACCTATTTCAGCCAAAAAGCGACTAGAGGGTAGGGAGTGCAGTTAGGAGTAGGACAGAGGGATTTTACCCAAGAGCAACTCCTGCTGTGGTCAGCTCAGAAGGTTGGAAGCTTATAGAGTTAAAAAGATCGGTGGATACTAGGGCTGTATCCCAAAGAGATCATAATAAAAAGGGGAAAGGACCCATATGTACAAAATATTTATAGCAGCTCTTTTTGTGGTGGCAAAGAATCGAAATTGAGGGGATGCCTGCCCAGTAATTGGGGAATAACTTAACAAACTGTGAATGAATTGGAGTACTATCATGCTATAAGAAATGATGAACAGGCAAATTTCTGAAAAACCTGGAAGGACTTCCATGAACTGATGCTGAGTGAAGTGAGCAGAACCAGGATATCATTGTACAGAGGAACAGCAACGTTGTGTGATGATCAACTATGATAGACCTAGCTCTTCTCAGTAATACAATGATCCAAGACAATTCCAAAAGACTCATGATGGAAAATGCTACCCACATTCAGAGAAAGAATTGTGGAGTCTGAATGCAGATTGAAGCATACTATTTTCATTTTTTTGTTGTTTTTTCTTTCTCATGGTTTTTCACTTTTGTTCTGATTCTTCTTTTACATTACTAATGTGGAAATATGATTAATATGATTGTACATGTATAATCCATATCAGATTGCTTGCTGTCTTGGGGAGAAGGGAAGAGAGAAAAATTTGGAACTCAAAATCTTATAAACAAGTGAATGTTGAAAACTATCTTTACATGTAATTGGAAAAATAAAATAAAATACCATTAAGTGGGGGGGGGAAAGGTTGGTGGAAAGAAGAGTAATACTGTAGGGATGGTAAGAGGTATCTCATCTTCCAACTGGTTTTATAAAACATTCCTGTGATTAGGCTACAAGCCCCATTTTGGTTCTTAGTTATTACACTAAATAAATCTGTTAGACACATTATATAATAATAATAGCTAAAATTTATAGAGCGCTTACTATGTGCCAAGCACTTTGCTAAGTGCTTTGCAATTGTTATCTCATTTGACCCTCCCATCAATCTTACAGATGAGGAAATTGAGGCAAACAGAAATTAAGTGACTTGTCCAAAGTCACACAGCTAGTAAGTATTTGAATTCAGGTCTTTCTGATTCCAGGCCCAGCACCACTGTACCACCTAATTGTCTAATTTCAGCACTGATAAACAAGCACCAAAGTAAAATGCGCTGTCCTTCATATATGAAAATTATATTCTTTATAATGGCTGCATTATGCTACAAATTTTCAACTTATCCTATATTCATATAGATAAATTCACATACAATACCTTACCTTCCCCATTAGACTGTGAGCTCCTTGACAGCATGAACTGTCTCTTGCTTTTCTATCTCCAATGCTTGACACAGTGCCCAGCATGTAGTGCACAAATTTTTATTGAGTGATTGAACGTACTTTTCAAATAATTCTTCATAAAATTTTAGTAATGGGTTTGTGCTGAGGTTTCAACAACTTTTGCCTGATCTTACTTTGCAGGCAATAACAAGGTACAACCTACCCACCCACTCAGTCTTCTTTGTCTCTAGTAACCAACATGTTTCACACTATGTTGGTACATCATTCTTATGACGTTACCCTCATCTGAAATATTCTACAAATCTCATCTATTTTCTCTATAATACTTCTGACCTCTGTAGTTTTCCCTATCCATCACTAAATCCCTCTCTTCTCCAAATGATTAAACTACTTATAGAACATACCTCACAGTATAATGCTTATACTCCTTTGTACTGTTCGCTAGTTATTTCTTCTCGACAATAAGCTCCTTAAGAACAAGGAATATACCATTCTTTCTATCACTTGTTTTCTTAGCAGCATCTAGAAGTGGCCAACAATCTTTGATCAATTATTTGGGAGATGGCTAGCTGGGGTTGAAGGTCCAGTCTACGACCAGGAAATGGTGTAAAATTAAAAGGCATCATAGAGCAAACCTAAGTGTATAAGTTCATCAGCTAGGGGCACCTGCAGAGAACCAATCTGTCCTTACCAAGCTTACAGTGCCTAGCACTTAAGTAGGCACTTAGTAAATGTATGACTGCAAATGTGGACAAACATACTAATGTTATGCTATACAGACACATACAATCCTAATTATAATCAGGTTTGTGACGATTTTGGGGGCACTATTGCCATGCTTTATCACAGGTTGCCCCCAATCCTCAAATGCACTGTACTGTACTTGCTACCCACCTCTACCCCTAAGAATCCTGGGCTTCCTTCAAAGCTCACCTCATGTAACACTTCCATGGGAAGTCATTCCTGATCCCTTTAGTTGGTAGTGCTCACTCTCACCTCCCAAATTACCATACACAGAGGTATAGAGAGCTCTATCTCTCTATATCTCTTAAAGTGGAATAAGCACTGACTAGATTCAGAAGACCTGGGCTTAAACACCACCTCTGCTGCTTATTATACAACTTCAGGATTGTTAAAATGAGAGTGTTGGATCAGGTGGCCTCTGACATCTGAAGAAGCTAGGTGGCACAGTGGATAGAACACTGGGCCTGGAATCAGGAGGGCCTCAGTTTAAATCTAACCTCAGATATTCACTAGCTGTGGGAGCCGGGCAAGTCACTTAACCTCTGTTTGCTTCGGCTTTTTCATATATAAAATGAGATTAATAACAGCACCTATCTCCCAGAGCCGTTAGGAGGATCAAATAAAATAACAATTATAAAGTACTTAAGGCCTTGCATGTGGTGAGTGCTATTATTAGCTGTGTGACTCTAGGCAAGTCACTTAAGCACTGTGTGCCTCAGTTTCCTTTACTATAAAATGGGGACAATAATAGCAACTATCTCCCAAGGCTGTCGTGAGGATCAAATGAGACAATATTTGTAAAGCGCTTAGCAAAGTGCCTAGCAATGTTGTATAAATACTTATTCCCTTTTCCTTCCCTTTCTTAGATCTATGAATCCTCCTTTCCCCCTTCCATATTATAAGCCCCTGGAAAGATGTGGCTTTTTTTGTTTTTGTATCCTTGGCAGCTAACATGGATACTTGCACATAGTAGGTCTTTAGTAAACGTTTACTGGATTAAATTTGTTTGTGATGCAAGGATTTACAAAAAAATTGTCATCCTTTTGGTATCCCCCTCCCCCCAATAAAATTTTCAGTGGAAATTCCATTGAACTTGCAAAATACTTTGAATATTCTGACATTCTAGAACACAGGGCAGAATTAAATAAGATTCAATTTATAAATTAAATAAATGTAAAGTCTTACACTTGAGTTAAAAAAATCAGCCTTATAACCTATGTGCTGGAGGGAGGCATGGTTAATAGCAGTATTTTAGAAAAAACAAAATCTAGTTGTTTTTTAATGGAATGCAAATTCAACATGAATTAACAATGTGATATGGCAGCCAAAAAAGTGAATGCAACCTTAGACTGCATTAGGAGTGGCACAGCATCCACAAGTAAGAAAGTTACTGTACTCTGCTCTAGTCAAACCATACCTAGACTACTATTTTCAGTTTGGGGGACCAATAGGAGGGACACTGATAAGCTGGCAAATGACCAAAAGGAGGATGAAATGATTAGAAACAGTGCTATACTGAAGAATGGATTAAGGAAAGAAGGGCAGAAATCTTACAGTGAGCTATGATAGCTGTCTTCAAGTACTTGAAGGGCTGCCAAATGGAATAAGGACTGGATTTGTTATGCTTGGCCCCAGAACTAGGGTCAATGGGAAGTTGCAAAAAAGCTCAATATGAAGGAAAACTCAGGGGTAGTGAGTTCCCTCTCACAAGAGGTCTTGAAGCAAAGGTTAGATGACACTGTCAATTATGTTATACAGAGATTTCTTTCTGAGGTAACAGTTAGACTGCACAGACATTAGAGTCCCTTCCAACTCTGAAATTCTGTGATTCTGTAAAGACAGACAAGCTGCCTTCCTAAGACCACAGGGCTCTACTGGCAGAAGAAAAGAAAGGAGGGAGATTACACATGCAGAAGACTAGACACAGACTGACTAGGAGGCAGACCACAGGGCATGATGCCAATTTGGAAGAGACAAATAAACACTCGTGTGCCTGGAGAAGCTATAGACTGTGACATACCAAGAGATACAAACCAAGATCACTCAAAATTGAGTCTCTCTCTGGGAAAGCCAACACTATACAATTTATCATAATATAAAATGAAATAAGGCAAATGCCTTTAAGGCAAACTGATTTCAATCTCCCTCCTACAAAGTACACTTTGCATAAGTACAGTATCGCTTCCTGAAATTTTCAATAATGTGTGGAATCAATATTTTGTTTGTTGGTGAATAAAGTAAGGCACAAAAATAATTAGTCAGAATTAGAGACTCAGAAACAGTTTCCTGATTTCCAATTTTGTGTTTTGTTCTAGAATTTTTGTTGTACAAGCTCCAAAAGGCAAACACTCTTCTCTCAGACAAAAAAAACCCCTCACATCTTTTAATCTGTCTGATAAAATGTAATGGTGAATATCTGTAGTTCTTAAGTTCATTTTCAGGGGGCAGGGGGTGCATGATGGTGGATAAAAGAATGCTTTAAAAATAATGCCTAAACCCTCTTGAGTAGTTACCTCATCAAGTGACATTTTCTTAATGTCAGGAAATCAAGGGAAAAAAACCACAAGGAACACAAACCTGTAATTCATACAACCAATATTACAAAAACACAAGTATGAATGTCTAAACCGACAGAAATCTAAATTAACAAAAGATGGTCAGATTATGAGTTAAATGAACTTAAGTAACCCAGAATAAAAATGAAAGCACATAAGTAAAAAATAAGCCTTATATTTTATTTCTTTTCTCTAGGTTCCTTGCTTACTCATGGCCTTTTTTTCTCCATGCAATGCTTTAATATGCTTTTCTGTTAGTGATCCTTATTGATGACTACTCTCTTCACTTATATCTTAAATATAAAGGTCAAACAGTCAAAACTAAAGCAGAGTCTTGGGTGGGAATAAGGAGATCCAAAACACTTAATCTGGATCTTCCTTAATTTTGCAGAAAATGAGTTGAATTAAATGTCCATTTAGCTCTAAAATTTTATTACTAATTCCCCGAGACAATTATGGAAGTACAATCAGCTCCTGATTATCCACAAAACAGAATCTGAGTTGTGAAGTGGTTAATTCCAAACTACAATCAAAACTATATTATATTTATCTTGGAAAAGTACCTGATTATTAGAAAAGCAAATTATCTAATATGTATGCACATAATTACATTTTACTTATGCTGTTAAAATGAGTTTATACACACAGGCATTCATAATTCATTTTGGGGGGGAGGGGACACAGACAGGCAACACACAAATATACAGGTGAACAAGATGAAATCAATCTGAGCTGACATCAATATTGTCACACAATCTTCAAGTATAAAACAGAAATGCTTATATGAAGAAAATGTGGTAAAATTTTATGGGGAAAATGCTATTATTCTTGGTACCATGAAAACATTTCTATTCAAAAGCTAATTTAAGAGAATGGGGAAAAAGATCCTGTAAATTATCCTCTCTTTTCTCATTTGTTTCTGTAACAAACATTAGTGGCCTAAAAAAGGTTCAGTAACATTGGCCATATTAGTTATTAAAATCCTTCCCGGATACTGACCAATTTCTTTCAGGCCTAGCATCTGCTGTCCTCATGCACATGATTTCATTAGATTTTCATTCTTAAAGAAAAAAAATTAATTCAGTGGCAATAAACAGGGAAAGAGTAGAAGCCAATTTCTCTCTAGGGCATTTACTTCTTTACAGACATATGTAATCTATTCTAAAAAAAAAAAGAATATACTCTCTCCTAATGAACGGTTAAAACTTGAGGCAACAATGACACGATGCATATATTTATAAAAAAAAATTCATTCTTAAAGAAAAAAAATGAATTCAATAGCAATAAACAGGGAAAGAGAAGAGGCCAACTGCTCTCCCGGGCATTTACTTGTTCATTGACATGAGTAATCTATTCCAAAAAATAGACTCTCTCCTAACAATGGCTAAAACTTGTGGTAACAATGGCATGATGCATACATGATGCATATATTTGTCAAAAAAACAAGAAAAATTTCAAATAAACGTTTACCAAAATATAAGAGCACAGCCACAAAAAGCAATTCGTTTCTGCCAAACATATGGTATTTAGCGCTGATCTTAGCAGTAGTACGTATCACGGTAAAAAAAAAAAATAGAGAAGCCCAAAAAGCATTACTAAATTTCACTTTTGCTTGTAATATACATCATACTGGTCCTGTCTTGAAAGCATAAGCATACTGAAAAGGCCATTTCTGTCCTAAGCATACATAACGAATACATATAGATCTATACGAAATGGGGATGTAAACAGTCCTGTGAGGTTGGCATCAGTCCCAATGAAATGACATGGACACACATAAGAAAAATCTTAGCAGCTAATTACCGAGGACCTACAACTGCATCTTTCCTCTCCCCCTCCCCAAATTCCAAAGCCCAAGGGAATCCTCACCTAGGACACACAGCAAACAGTCACTCCACCGTTCTTGAGTTTTAAGACCCGATTATGTGTCAATTTTCCCTTAAATGACACATGACGTCCTTTTCAGGTAGTGTCAAAAGTTCAAAAATCCAGGTTGGTCACCCGAAGGCTGCGCCCTGAACGCCAACCTCCGGGTGGAACAGGTGGTTCACTCACCCAAGTGCAGACTCCTGCCTACTCCGCCCCCCGCCCCCCGCCTAGCCGCCGCCGCCGAGGATCAAACACGGAAGGGCAGGTTTTCAAGGTTTTAAACCCAAGAAGAAGGGGGCGGGGGCGGGGGCGAGGGCGGGGGCGGAGAATCATCTTCAGGAAAAGCTTCCAACTTCAGCCGCTGCCAAGTTTCCAAAGCCAGACGGTGGGTGATGGGCGGGCGCCGGGTGATCGAGAATGAGGAGGGTCTCGGATACGCCGCGGAGAGGGGGCGCTCGGCGGGCCAGGGGGGGGTGCGGAGGCCCATGGGGAGCCGGAGGGGCTGCGGCTCTCCTCTCCTCTCCTCCCCTCCGGGGGCGGGGTGGGCGCTGGGCGGCAGGTGTAGGAGAGACAAGTCCCTCCCGCGCCACTGGACCCCGCTAGCGGGGTCTGGCGGTGCCGGGGACCCCCCGCGGTCCTCACGGCCAGCCCGCCCCGCACACCCAGCCCTGCCAGACTAACGGTCTCCACGCCAGGGTCGCTCCGGCTCCGGCTCCGGCTCCGGCTCCGGCTGCCGATGCACCACTCCCCTCTCTGTCTCCCTCCCCACCATCCCGAGCGCCCTCCCTCAGCGGAGGTCCCCATCCTCGCGGCCCCGGGAGGCCCCGGGGTCTCTCACCTCCTCAGCTGCGCCGCGCTCCCGCAGCGGGTCCCCGGGCTCCGTCTCGCCGCCTCGTCGTCCCGCGGCACCGCCTCCTTCTCCTCCTCCTCCTCCCCCGCCCCGTCTTCCTTCCCTAGCCCTGGCAGCGGAGGGGGCTGCTGGCGGTGGCGCTGTGACTGCTGTGGGAGTGGTGCCCCGCAGTGACGGCGCCGCGACTCAGCCTCGCTCTTCGCTCAGTCTCCCGGTGGCTCCCTCTTTCTGTTTCACAGTGGGGACTACAAACGCCGCTGCCGCCATGCTTACTACGGACCACCGGGGGAGGAGCCAGCAGCAGGGGCGCAGAGTGCGCCTGCGCGGAGCTCCGCCCCACTACCACCTCACACCCTCCCCTCCACCCCCACCCCCCCCGCCTTGGTTCTCAGACCTTCCTCCTGTCTCCTCCCGCCCACCCCAGAAAGGGCGGTTCTTCTCTAAAGGACTTGCAGCGGGGCTCGAGACCAAGTCCATCCGAACTTTCCTACTTAATCTCTGGAGGGGCTCGCATATCTCCCTGAGCCGCGGACCTCGGTAGTGGAGGTCGGGGTGCTTAGGACTGATGCACCCCAAATGCAGACTTATTGAAGAGTGTTTACCTCCGGTGAGGTAACCCAACTAAATGCTCTTCTTCAGAAAGAATATCAACATAAAGCTTTATGTCTGGTGAGATTTAAAACAACTCACAAATAATAATTACAAGACTCAAAAAAATATAAATTATGCAACGTCATCAGAGTTGTAAAAGTTTAACACCCGTGCTAAATACATAACATTATATAATGACATAAAATGACATGTATTTTAACTATATGAATGTATTTTGTTATATATTTATGTATTAACATAGAAATGTGTTTAATGTATGTAATTAGAGTAAAAAATGTAAAATACAATCACGTATGAATAATAGTTACTATATATAATAAATGTATAATACAATATAGTTTGCTATACATAATACCTAGCAAGGCATGATGACCCGTTGGCTGTCATGCTATTTTTCATTGTCTCACAGACCACCAATGGACATTCTATAAATGAATCCCTGAAAGTATCTTTGAGCCCATTCCATAGAAAACATGGAAGGTTTCTGTTAATCCTCAACTTTGGAGATGGCAGCAGCATAATGGCAAAAAGACCAAGCTGAGATTGCTTCTTCTTGCTATTATTCTGGGAACCATCATCTAGGGAGTTGGGTGGGGAAGGGGCCCTTTTCAAGGGATGGGAATCATTCCTCCTTTTGTTACCCTTCCTATCCATGCATGCCAAGTAGTAAGGCACTGGATAGCATTCAGTAGCTTAGAATGCAATGAAATTCCAGAATCATTCCCCCCACCCCTAGATTTTAAGCTTCTTGAAGATAGCCAGCAGGTCTTATAAATCATTGTATTTCCAGTGCCTTGCTTGTAGTAAGCACCTAATAGATATTTGCTAAATCGATGTAGGTACCTTGTATTACTGGAGAAGTTGTACCACATAACTAAATTATGGAGATAACCAGTTTACCTCCTTAAGCACCTATATTAATTACTTTATGTATAAATCTTTCTAAAATTGATTGTACAGTCACCTACCTTATTAAACAGACTATACTTAGCACCAGCATTTGACCTTTTCTTTTCTCTCTATACTCTCTCCAGGAAATTCATATTCATTCCCTGTTGCTTAAACCAGAGGTGTCAAATTCACTCTTGTTCTGCAGATCTCCTGAGGGAGACCCAAACAAGATTAAAATGTAGTTGGGAAATATTTAACAAAGTAAACAAAAATACAATAATACAACCTAAATAATGTTAAAATATGGTTTTCTAAATCAATATGAGGCCAGGGATCTCTTTCTATTGAGTTTGACACCACTGGCTTAAATTATTATGGAGGTGACACCAGAATTTCAAGCTCATTTGCCTTGCTTTCAATCTGGTGCCACCCTACCTTTCAGTCTAATTGGACTACTCAAGATCTCCTATATGCCAACGACATTTCCTATATCTCCATGCTTTTTTCCCTATGAACAAGCCTTGTTCCCTATGATCGGAATGTCTCCATTTGCCTATAGAGTTCCAAACTTAAATCCCTTACATTTTGCCCCCAAGAACTTTTTCTTCCCTCATCCCTACTTTTGGGAACAACTTTTCTCCTTGGACCTCACAAAGCACTTAATTTAGAATATCTCTGATGAAAGGATCTCTAAACTTCTTTGAGCATATACCTGTAGAAGTAAAAAAAAAATTGAACCGAGCATATGCCACCACTATATGCATATTTATTTACTTATAGATTATACATATATATTATCATCTTAATGATTATGTATATCATAAAACTTAAAAAAATTATGAGATAAAGATGAAATAATATATGATCCTAGAGTCAATAATATATTATCCTAGAATTTACTGAGTAGGACAGTGACATGGTTAGACTTGCCCTTCAGGAAAATCCCTTTTGTATCTGTGTGGAGAAAGAAAATAGAAAAGAAATTTAAGTCGGAGAGATTATTTGAAGTCTGTGGCAATAGTACAGGCAAGAAATGATAAGAGCTTGAACTAATGTGGTGGCTGTGTGAGTAAAGAAAAAGAAATCTGTAAGAAAGATGTGGGGATAGACAAGATTTGGCAAGGGATTGAATAAATGAAGTGAGAGTGAGGAGTCAAGGACAAAACCTAAACTGTGAACCTAGCTAACTAGAAGCATGGTGGTGTTCCCAACAGTAGTAACAGGGAAATCTAGAATAGGGATGTATTTGGGGGAGAGATAATGTAATGAGATCTATAAGGAAGAACCACATCCTATATTTACTCATCATGTGCAACACATTCTATCCCACCTAAAATAAAAAAGTCACTTTGAAAAGTGTAGACCTTGCTGAAAAGTACCTGTCCAGCCATAAGGTGATAGGAGTAGTGGGAGAGTAAGCTAGTGGTACAATGGGAGGGAGGGAAAATTTTACCAGCATGGCCCCTGATGCAGGTGCTCAAGTCATAATTAGGTTATAATCATTCTGAGAAGTCCCTACCGGACACAAAAGCTAAGAGTTTGGAAGCTTGCATCATGGCAAGGGAGGAGGGCAGAATGGGAAGTTCTGGGTGATGATGAATGAAGGGGGATAGTTTGATTGTTTTGGAAAGTTGCACAATTGAATATTATAAGGAAGGTAGGATTTTATACTCCCACTTTCTGACTGATTGATCACACATATCCACTTTTGAGATGACCCCTCTCATGTGCTTATATATTGTATATTTCAGTTTCTGTGTTTGTGTTTTATTTTTATACTAGTCTGTAAACTCCATGAAGGCGTTATTACTGTGTCTTAGCTTCTTCCGAACCCTACTTAGTGCAGTGCTCTGCACAGTCAACATTTTTTCTTTTGCTTTTTGGAGGGGGAAGGGCAGGGCAATTGGGGTTAAGTGACTTACCCAAGGTCACAGGGCTAGTAAACGTTAAGTGTCTGAAGCTGGATTTGAACTCAGGTCCTCCTGACTCCAGGGCCGGTGCTCTATTCACTGCACCACCTAGCCACCCCCACAGTCAACATTTAACAAATGGTTGTAGATTGAATTAAACTTTCTTGATGTCATCACTGTGGAAATGAATTTGAAGTGGGCAGGACTTTTTGCCCCAACATTATAGTGTCTTCTCCTGTGTTAGAAGAGTTCCTATTCTTTATCCTCAACACCATTGCCAAATGCAACCACTTTTGATGTCTACCAATGCTTTTATTATCCACTGCTCTCTTTCCTCTGATGCTCACTACTTTGTGTCAGTCTCTGTTTTCAGCTGCTTTCTTCTTCCAAGTACTTTTTATCACTTGGTCCTGGATTCACAAGAATATATGGTATACTAGATGAATATACTTCTTTTGCTTTGATTTCCTCTCAGGCTAGCTCTGCTGGAAACCTCTAAGATCAGCTAAATCAGATTTGCATCAAACAAGTAGACCAGAAAGGATATGCACTTTCAAAGTAAACATATGGTTGATTTAGTCAAATTGTTTTCCCCCCTCTGTTTTGAAAATCATTGCTAGAACAGATGGTTCACTGAGGATGGAGGTGAGAATTGAGGAGGGGGGATATTAAAAATATAGATGAGATGGAGACAAAGGCCATCAAAAATTTAAAAAAAAATTAAAAAGTAAACAAATTTAACTTCTCTATGCCTCTATTTTTGTCTGTTAATTGGGGACAATAATACCTATAATAAGAACTCCAAAACTAAAATATTCAGATCCACCCTTAATTTGGAGAGTTCGGTATTCCCGCGGTACTTTGAACTCTCCCTCTGATAGAACAGTTCCTCCCAGAATCTCCATTTCAGAAGGGTGCCCAGGCCAGCCATGTCTCATTCCTCTCATGGCTACACTGCACACACACTTTCTCTGCAGTGGGATTCTTTCCTCTCTCACATATATATGTAACTTTTCCATTTCTGTTTATATGTTGTCTTCCTCCGTTAGAACATTAGCTTCTTGAAGTAAGGGGCTGTTTTTCTGCTTGTTTTTGTATTCCTAGGACTTAAAACAGTGCCTGGCACATTACAGGCACTTAATTAAATGCTTGTTGACTTAAGTGACTGACCCATTATGTCTGTTGCCCTTCACTTTCCTAAGAGCTTCTTGCACAGGCGCATAGATTGTCAGGGTGTTCCCACTATAACAAAACCAACAAGTGGTGGAATCAACCTTTGTTAAAAGATTTCAAGAAAGGGAGAACTCAGTACCTCCTGAGTTAACCCATTCCACTTTTAAATGATTCTGACTCTTAAGGCGTTTTTTCCTCAGCCCAAGCCTAGATTTTTCTTTTTTTGAGAGCTACCTACTATTATTGTTTTGGGGAAAAACAGAGTAAGTCTAATATCACCCTCATACGATACCCAAATGTAAGGCTGCTTTTAATCACTTTTAAATTTCATCATAATATATTCAGTCCAATTTCCAAGCAGTTAAAATCTTTCGGAGACCTTATTCTATTATAAAGTGTGATTGGTGTCCCTCCTAGCTTTGCGTCATCTGGAAATTTGATCACGATGCCATCTATACCTTTATCCAAGGTATTGATAAAAATGTCAAGCATAGATCCCTGAAGTGTCACTGGGTTCCTCTTTCCACACTGATACTGAGCCATTAATGTTAACTCTTTGTGTCAGCATTTAAGCATTTTGGAATCTATCTAATTATACTGTCACTTAGCCCACATTTCTTCATCTTTTCTACAAGATTAGCATTAGAGACATCTTCAAAACTTTTATAGGTTATTTCCACATCATTTCCCTGTAACACCTCTACCACCACTGTCATCACCATGATCCAATTTTTCCTTAGGATCACACTTGACAATGTTGGTGGGAAGTATCTGGCTCAGAGTTATGAACTCCAAACTTGGCCAAAAAATGTGAAGATGTTAAAAACAATATGTGAATGTCAAGAAGAAAACCCCTAACTCTTAGTGCCACTTCTAATAATGTCTTTTGGATACTTTGATCATATTGTTGGGAAGATCTCCTTTCTCTTTCAAACCAAAACCCCCTATTTTCACCTCCAGAATTGAGTGATCTTCCTTACCCTGAAAGACACTGAACTGCTTTTGAACCAAAATACCTCCATATGGCTAAGAGATGGCAATTGAAGAGATATCCATAAAGTAAAGAATGGCTAAACATGATAGTAATGGAATATTATTGTGCTATAAGAAATGACAAGCAGGATGATTTCAGAAAACCTGGACTTACATGAATGGATGCAAAGTGAAGTGAGCAGAACCAGGAGACTGCTGAACACAGTTAAAGCAATATTGTATGATGAAGAACTGTGAATGACTTAGCAATAAAATGATCCAAGACAATCCCACAGGACTAATTATGAAGCATACTCTCCACCTCCAGAGAAAGAACTGAGATTGTCTGAATATAAACTGAACCATGCTATTTTTCACTTTCTTTCATTCTTTTTAAAATTCAAGTCTTCTTGTGCAAAATGACTAGCATAGAAATGTTTTACATGATTGCACATATATAACCTATATGATTCCTTGCTCTCTCAAGGAGAAGAGATAGGAAGGAAGGAAGAAGGGAGGGACAGAATTTGGAACTCAAAACTTTTTTTAAAAAGTTGAAAAATGTTTTAACATGCAATTGGGGGAAAATAAAATATTATACATTAAAATAAATCAGTAACAACAAAATACATCCATAACCCTAAAACTACCCTTTACTACTCCCTGGACTCCTCTCACCCCTCTACCTGCTTGGGAGATTCTGAGACTTGAAACGTGGTGTTTGACTAGAAAATGCTAGTTTTGGGGTGGCTAGGCGGTGCAGTGAATAGAGCACTGGCCCTGGAGTCAGGAGGACCTGAGTTCAAATGCGACCTCAGACACTTAACACAAAAAACTATCCATGTGACCTTGGGCAAGTCACTTAACCCCAATTGCCTTCCAAAAAAAAAAAAGCCAAAAAAAATTCGAGTTTTGATTAATGATCTCTCTCCTTACCTCTTTACCTGTAGATTTCTAGTAATTCCAGGGTTATTCTAGTTGAATAATCCTATCAGAAAAGGAAATAATATTTGTCTGGTATATCTTGTTCCTAATGAAACTCTGCTGCTGCTTTGTGATCATACCTTCCTTTTCTAGATATTCACTGTCTTTTTAATAATACATCCTAGAATTTTCCCAAGAAGCAAAGTCATGTTCACTGGCTTTCAGATGCCAACCTTCTCCCCCTCCTTTTTTTAAAAAACTGGATGATATTGCTCTTTTCCAGTCCTGCAGTACCTCTCCTGTTCTCCATGATTATCTAAATATCACTGACGGTGTTTTGGTAATCACATCTGCCAGTTCTTTCAGTATCCAAGGATATAGTTCATCTGAGCTAGATGACTCACATTAATCAAGGGCAACTAACTATTCTTTTGCTATATACTGATTTATCTTGGGTATCAATTCCTGACAAACCATTTTAATTCTTTCCATTCTAAAGGTCACTCTTTTTTGCAGAAAAACAGAAGCAAAATAAGGATTGAGCAGGTCTGCCTTGTTTTTGTTGTTGGGTACCATCATCCCATTCATTCCAAGCAGTCCCATGTTTGTCTTTACTTTTTTCCCCAATATAGCTTTAAAAAACAAAACAAAGCTATTTATTTCTTCTCATGAGCTTCAGCTTATTCCAAGCTTTATAATTCCTGTATTTTTAAAGGATTATGTGATAATTTTGTATCCATTCTGTTGTTACCTTCACTTTTTTTCATTTTCTATATATGTATTTTGAATATCCAGATCGGTTGGTGGGTTCTCTGTACATATACATAGGTCTCTTTGGAGAACTCTTATATTGCCTTCTTATCAGAATTTCGCCTCTAGAATTTAGTTTTTGAGAGTTTCCTATTCTTCTTCAGCTAACAATCTGTGGGATGCTACCAATGATTTCTTTCAACTTTTTAACATCTTCTCTCCCATGATCTAGGGTTCATGTCTACTTTTCTACTTCTCTATCACAAACTCTAGAAGAAAATAATCACTTCTCAAGTCCCATCATTTCCATTCTAGCAACCACTTCCTCTCTGTTGGTGAGAATCAGATCCAGAATATAATTCCTGCTATTCTTCCCCTTTTTGAAAGATGAAATTATCATTAAGGCAAGTGTAAAGTTAATGATAATTTGAAGATCTTACCTGTCCCCTAATAGGCCAAATGGAGCCTATGGTGGGAGGAGTTTGCTGAATGGGTGGAGTAGGAAGCTGGGAGTCAAAACAGTTAGAAAGGAGGGAGGAGAAGATGCAAGTAAGGGACATCTAGGCTTGTGAGTGTTTGTGGAAAGGCCCAAGCAGGGGAAAGACTTTGTGATAGTGTGGCTCCCTGCTGTGTTATGGTGCATTAACTTCTTTGTTGCTATGATGGATTTGGTTTTTTGGTGTTGGGATTTGGCTTTCTGGTGTCTGAATAAATGTTTTGCTTCTGTCTTTTATATTTTGTAATTCAGAACTATGTTGGCATATTCATAGTTGCTGTTGGTGCTGTGAATATTGTGTTGGTGCTACAGCAGGTGAATTCCTCTTTCTTCTGTTGGGTCTAAAGAACACACCGATGTTTTGGGTATCTGGACATCACCATTGCAGCCTCTCTATGTTACTCCTCTTTCTTCTCAATTAGGCTCTTTATATTCATCTGTTTGATGCCCATACCTGAAGATATATCCTGTGGTCACATGACACTGACTTGTTTTGCTTCCTATCATTCTCTCTGTATCTTATTGTTGTCTCTAGATTCCTGACTAACCATTTCAACTCCAAATAACTGGGGGTTGGAGGGAAGGAGTGTCTATCTTTCTGTGTGAACAATAGGTGAAACCTTAGCTAATGTGACTAAGGATCAGAAGATGAGTACCTCAAATATGCCATACATCTTGGTAAGGGGCAGGGGCCAACACAAGTATCTTGTTCATTCAGGTTTGATTTTGGGACAAAATGAGACATGTATGAGTCATTGAAAAGTTAACAAAAGAAAACATATTTTTTCCCCAACACTGCAAGAACATGCAGCAAAAATATAGTAGCACTTAGCTTCTAAAGAAGCAAGGTTCTCCTCATGTCCATATGGAAATGTGTCTGGTCAGCAGGGTAGGACATAGTGACTTATGTGGTCTTCAGAAATTGACCAAATCAGAGGGTCTTGACTACATGTGGATAGTATTTTTTATGTGTTGGGTTTTTTGTGATCAGGGCTATGGGGGGGAGGGGTCAATGAGATCCCTGGAGAGTTTTGTGGCCTTTTAGGGAAAATTAATCCTTGTAGGAGAAGTAGGGGTAGAGAAACCTGGTCCTAACACACTCCACTATAACCTTCTAGGTCCTAGGACTATACTGGTACTGCCACTTTGATTGCTATCCTATGTCTTACACACATTATTCCCATTCATATACTTAGATTCCAGCCAAACTGACCTTGCTACTATTTCTCAAAAATGACATCATCTCCCATCTCTACATCTTTACAGTGGCTGTTCCTCCCACATAGAATATACTCCCACCTCATCTCCATCTCTTGGAATCCTGGCCTTCGCAACTTGAAATTATGTTAAGAAAGTAACTAATACGCCCATACCCTTTGACTCAGAGATCCAACTACTAGACATATATCCCAAGAGGTCAAAAACAGAAAGGAAGGTCCTTATATATGCCAAAATATTCATAGAAGCATTTTTCATGGTCACAAAGAACTGGAAACAAAGCAGATGCTCACTGATTAGAGAATGAATAAATCAATTTTGGTTCATGAAAATAATGGGATGTTATTGTGCCATAAGAAATTATGAATATGAAGAATTCAGAGAAGCATGAGAAGACATGAATTGATGGAAAGTAAAATAAGCAGAACCAGGAAAACAATACAAACCATGACTAAAGCCATGTAAATGAAAAGAAAAGATGTTAAATGCAAATAACTAGAAACACAAAAAATATATACAAAGTAGATGGAAAGTAATCTCAAAAGGGAAGGTACTACTAGCTTGGTGGGGAGGTAGGGAAGGCTACTGAACAAGACCTCATGCAGAACTGTCTAACTTGAGTGAAGATTTAAAGGAGGCTAGAAGAACAAAGAAGGGGACGTAAAGGGGCAGAGCATTACGTGAATGGGAGAAGCTAGTACACAAAGATGAGAGATGGCTTGTTATGCTCAGCAGCAGCGAAGCCAGAGTGTATAGTGTGTGTGTGTGTGTGTGTGTGTGTGTGTGTGTGTGTGTGTGTGTGTGTGTGTGTGTGTGGAGGGGGTAGATTATAGGATGACTGAAAAGATAGGAAGAATCCAAGTGACAAAGAATTTTAGAAGTCAAACAGAGTTTATATTTGATTCTGGAGGTAACAGGGAGCTCACTGATGATGGATGTAACATGTTTAGACATACATTGTAAGAAAAAAAATCATCTTGGCAGTCAAGTGGAGAATGAGTTGGAATGGGGATAGTCTTGAGGCAGAGAGACCAGTTGGGAATCTATTACAATAATCCAGGGGAGAGATGATAAGGGCCTGAACTAGAGTGATGGTTGAGCGATTTTATGATGGTGGGAACAAAATGATTTGGCAACAGATTAGATAAGTGGAGTGAGTACAAGTGAGCAGCTGAAGATGACACCAAGATAAAGGGGGTAGTAACTAGGAGACTGGTAATACCCTCAATAGTTATAGGGAAGTTTGAAAGAGGGGAGGATTTGGGGAAAATAACTAATCTTCCTCCGAAAATGTTGAATTTGAGATGGCTACAGGGCATCTACTTGAGCTGTCCAAGTAGCAATTGGTGATGGGGGACTAGAGTTCAGGAGAGAGGCTAGAATTGTAGAACTGCATGGAGGAAGAATTGGTGCCAGAGTTTTTTGGGTGAAAGACAGATCTAGTTCTAGAAATTCTTTGGAAAAGACATATGAAGAGAAAAAGACTTTGGAGACTCCAGATACATAGGAGAAGCTGGCTCTTCAATATGTTCCTGAATTCCAGTTTGTTTCACTGGGAGAACAATTGGGGTTGGAGATCTAAAACTGTGTGTCATCTGAATAGAGATGATAATTAAATCCATGGGCCCTGACGATACTGTGGTGTGTACATTAGCCAGGAAAAAATAAAATAATTGAATTTATTGACATATAATGGGCCCTATACATTTTTTATATCTTTAAAATTTTTTTAATATGTGACACAACCTTTTACTGGATTTATCTTTTTTTAAAATTATGTGATGTTAAGCTTGCAAGATTTTAACAAATATTCTTTAATTCTTAATCACAAAACCACTCATTATCACATTAGACATTAAGTTTGATGAACAGTTGATTTTTTCGAAGTATAGCTTTAATTATAGCCCATAGGTTTTCAGTAGGGTTTAAGTAAAGTGAGTACAGAGTTCAGTGAGGTGTGCCTATCTCTAATAAATGAATACATTTTATATTTGCTTGATTTCACATGCATAATTGATATCAAATTTCTTGCATTCTCAATGGATACAGGAGGGGAGGTTAGGAGGGAGAAAATTTAGAACTCAAAAAAAATTTTTTAAGTGCATGTTTAAAAAATAAAGAAATAACAAATTTAGGGAAAATTTTTTTCTTAACCTTTCGTGATAGGTTGTATCATATAAGGTCATAGAAGCATTCCATCTTTGTATGGAAACTTTCATAATTCCAAAACAATTCTGCTTCTCAATATATCAGTATATTTATCAGAATTCATCATTTCTTCAATGGGGACAAGACTTCCATGCCTAGTAGAAGTAAAAAAAATCTACAAAATTTTGGAGGGGGGATGTTTTATAGGCTGATGACAACTCTTTGATGATGGCTTTCATATATCCTCTAATTAAAAGAGGGTTTAAGCAGTAAAATTATCTTTTTTTCCCCAATCTTCAGGAATCCAGTCTTTGTTTTGTCTTACCCATGACAAGCTTTGTTTCTTCACAGAAACAGTAGCACTTTTGTACTCTTCTCTTTGCTCTTTTTTCAATTTCGGGAAGCCTGTGCTATGCCCAGCTAGCTGCTTGATTCCTCCGAAGTTCTTTGCTTTGGGGGTTTCCCACCTGAGAGTTAGGTTGTTTTGCAGCAAGAGTTTTTCAGTTC
This sequence comes from Pseudochirops cupreus, assembly GCA_028627135.1. Taxonomy (NCBI): domain Eukaryota; kingdom Metazoa; phylum Chordata; class Mammalia; order Diprotodontia; family Pseudocheiridae; genus Pseudochirops; species Pseudochirops cupreus. The sequence goes on from CM053582.1 coordinate 140,824,025, forward strand.
TTGGCATGGTTTTGTTGTTACTGTTGCTGTTGTTTTATTGTTTTTCATCATATTTTCCTTTATGCTTCAGTGCAACTAATTCTGTGATCTGTAATGATCCCTGAAACGCTTGACTTCCCCATACCAACGTCTGTTAAAATACCTCTAACAGTCATTGAAGTGTGCTTTTTTAAGAGCTTCAGTTTTTGCCCATTTAAAATCGCACATTTTTTATTATATATTATTATGTAATTGCATTACACATAATAATAACTGGATTATAATCTTCAGCTCCTCAGCTCTTCTCCAGTTTTTTGGCTATTTTACTATTTTATTTTACTTGCTTCTCGAATACTGCTTCTTTGCTTACTATTGTTTATCTAGGCCCTAGCCCTCCCTACCTCCCCAGTCTTATCACCTTCCCGTCAACATTATCATTCTAGATTTTTGAACCCCCTCTCTCATGAGATCTATCCTTACCACTTAACTCTTAGTTAGAATATAAAAGGAGATTTACATAAAACACAATGCAAAGGAAATGTTGATTTCATATTGTAGGGATTTTCAAAAATCCCTCATTTCTTTGACTTTCTATTGTTGGAACCCTGAAGCCATTGTTAGTCTTCTTCATCCACTCCTGCTTCCCAAAATTAAGCTAGAGAAAGTCAAGAAACCATTATGTTTGTATAGAACACAAATTCAACTTGTCTAACATCAGCTGGAGCCTCACTACTATAAGGCTATCCTTTTTTCTATTTTATCTTATTTATCTCTTGTCAGTTTCCTATTAGATGCCCCACAGACTTTCCTCATATCCCAATTTCTTTGGACAAGACTCCTACATCATTCACTTTATTACTTAATAGAAGATTTCAACTTCTTTTATTAAGATTTTCAATTCCATCCTTGAGATTATTTGCCTCCCTTCTTCCGCAAATAAAAATCTCTTAGTCCTCACTCATCTTCTCCCCTCCTTAATTCCCATCACAGAGGGCAAATTTACCTGTATCCATGCCAGAGCCAATCCACAGTATTCACCCTTGTTTCTATTTCCTTTTATCCTTTCTGGGATCTTGCTCTGGGATCTTGTTCATGTAAGAGATAAAGAGCTATAGTAGAAAGCCTTGTACTAGCAATCAGATTTGAATTCTCACAGCCTCTATGAGTCTCAATTTCCTTGGCTATAAAATGGTGATAATATTTATACTGTCTGCTTTAGAGTATTGTTATAGAGATAAAGTGAGATAACGTATGTAAAATAGTTTATAACCACGAAGTGTTATTGAAGTGGGTGTTGTTTTTATTGGTCACTGTTACTCTCTCAGGCACATACACTTTACCTATAAACATGCTTTATGTCATTCTTATCATTAATACTTCATCAAACTATCTTCCTAGCATTCTCTACTTTCTAATAACAAACTCAAAATAGTTGCCCTACTCTCCTCACCACACACACATTCCTGAACTCAGTGCAATCGGATTTCCTTTTCCAATATTCTATTTAAACTGCTCTCTCAAAGGTCATCAATTATATTTAAGCGCCAAATCCAATGGCATTTTTTCCTCTATACTCACTGTTTTCTTTTTAATTTGTTTCATGGATAAATAGGGTAATAAGAATCATATCATGCTTAGATCACTTATAAACATTAATTTACAAGTAGGTACTTTTATTTATTTTTTGTTTTTTATTTTATTCCCACTTAATAGTATTTTATTTTTTCCAATTACATGAAAAAGATAATTTTCAACATTCACTTTTATAAGATTTTGAGTTCCAAATCTTTTTCTCCCTCTTTACCTTCCCCACTCCCCAAAATGGCAAGCAAGAAATTGAGCAAACTGTCCTGAGTTTAGTATTAGAAGGGAGGAGAATGCTAGGAAGATAGCTCGATGAAGTCTGTAATAGAAAGAAATTTTTTTAATGATAGAAATGACTTGAAGCATGTTTATAGGTAAAGTGTATGTGCATGAAGGTGCCTGAGAGAGTAGCAGTGGCCAATAAAAATAACACCCACTTCAATAACACCTCATAGTTATAAAGTATTTTACATACATTATCTCACTTTATCTCTATAACAGTACTGTAAAGCAGATAGTATAAATAGGCTAGACACGTACAATCATATTAAACATATTTCCACATTAATCATGTTGTGAAAGAAGAATCAGAAAATCATGAGAAAGAAAAGAAAAAAAATAGTACACTTTGATCTGCATTTACACTCCATCAGTTCTTTCTCTGGATATGCATAGCTTTTCCATCATGAATCTTTTGGAACTGTCTTAGATCATTGTATTGCTGAGAGGAGCAGTCTATCAAAGTTGGCCATTGTACAATTTTGCTGTTACTGTGTATAATGTTTTCCTGGTTCTGCTCACTTCCCTTAGCATCAGTTCATGTAAATCTTTCAAGGTTTTTCTGAAATCTGCCTGCTCATCATTTCTTATAGAACAGTAGTATTTCATTACATTCATATACCACTTGTTCAGCCATTCCCCAGTTGATGGGCATCCTCTTAATTTCCAAATCCTTGCCACCACAAAAAGACCTGCTATAAATATTTTTGTACATGTGGGTTCTTTTCCCTTTTTAATGATCTCTTTAGGATACAGACCTAGTAGTGGTATTGCTGGATCAAAGGGCATGCAGTTTTATAGCCCTTTGGACATATTTCCAAATTGTTCTCCAGAATGGTTGGATCACTTCAAACTCGACTAATAATGCATTAGTGTTCCTATTTTCCCACATCTTCTCCAACATTCATAGTTTCCTTTTTTTTAAATCATATTAACCAGTCTAGTAGGTGTGATGTGGTACCTCACAAGTTGTTTTAATTTGCATTTTTTAATCAATAGTAATTTAGAGCATTTTTTCATATGACTATAAAAGTTTTAATTTCTTCATCTGAAAACTGCCTATTCATATCCTTTGACTGTTTATCAATTGGGGAATGACTTGTATTCTTAGAAATTTGACTCAGTTCTCTATATATTTTAGAAATGACGCCTTTATCAGACATACTGGCTATAAAAATTGTTTCCCAGCTTTCTAATTTCCTTCTAATCTTGGTTGTATTGGCTTCGTTTGTGCAAAAACTTTTTAATATAATGTAATCAAAATTATCCATTTTGCATTTCACAATATTCTCTATCTCTTGTTTGGTCATAAATTCTTCCCTTCTCCATAGATCTGACCGGTAAACTATTCTGAGGGTACTTATAATATGTAATTTTCATCCAGTGACTGAGTTGACATATTAATGGAGGAAATAAACCACACCCATATTTACATTCTCTCTAAAAATTAAAGTAGAAGACAGAAGGAAGTTCAATGAAAGGAGAGTTTGCAGGTTCTCTTCTAAGTGGTGAGTAAAGGAATGGGCAGGGTTGGCTTCCTGGCATCCCCAATAACAACAAAAGAATCAACTTTACAAGATACCTGGTCTTCCTGTTGTACAAAGCCTGTGACAACTATAAGCAAAGCAGACCATCATAAAGATCATTGCAATTTACATGTCAAAAACCATTGCAGAGAATATTGTAGATAAGCTTAATATAAAACTTGATAAGGGTCTCCAAATTAACATTATAGAGTCATAGTCTATAGATTGAATCTGAAATGGATCTAGGAGAACACAGACAATTATGGTTAAGGAAAATGTGGTTCAAGATCAACGTGTGAAAGAGACCAAAGTCTTCCAGACTATTCAAAAGTTTTAGGCCTGTACAAGATGATTACTTTCTTCAAAAAGAGCTTTGGAAAGTGAGAGGAAGGACAAGTACTAAAAATCATTTAAGAAATGAAATTGACTATGTCTTAACAGACAAGAAATGACTAGTTACAGATATTACAGTTGTTTTAGTGTAGCAGTTTGTGCACAATCTGATAATTTACTGATAAGAGTGAAGGTCAAAGTAAATACCAAATAGCAAAAAGGGATAAAGAGGAGATAAAAACGCTATGCAGTGCCGGCTCTACTCCAGTCGAATTAAACTAACTGTTGATTCCTCCCAAAATGATAACTGGAAAGACATTTACTTTACTAGAACATGTATCTAGTGCAAAACAGTTGCCACAGTCATGAGATCAAAACCAACCAGAAACTCTCTTTAACTGTCACACTTGGTGGCTTTGCTCAAAAGACTGATAAGGCAATTAAAGGTAATACTATTTTAAAGCATGATCTTATTTATTTTAAAAAAAACAACAAGAGAGTAAGAGAAGGAACAGTTATCACCTCACAGAAGGACTAAGGAGGAAAGGAGTTGGCAAAGAGCTTAGTGGGAGATTCAGCTAAGTCAGGTTCACTTCAGTTCGATCCAATCCAATCCAGTTCAACCCAATAAACATTTATTAAATATGTATTATTAATATATTAAGAATAATAAAAATAATTTGATTATTTATACATAAGAGGTACTATATTCCTAGAAGCATTTCTCTACAAAACCTGAGTGGGGGCAAAAAAACAGACTCAAATCAGAATAGATTTGTATATTTCTTTACTGTGACCTATTTTCAACAACCACCACATTTGAACTCTACAACCTCAGTACCATATGTACTGGGGTTAGAAAGAGGCAATGGCACTTAAGAAGATAAAGTCAGAAAGAGGGTCAGAATCCAACCAAATGCATACAGAAAATATTCTTGATGGAAGTAACACAATTCTTCTAAAGGCATTTGCAGATCAAATCTCAAGATAAACTGAAGTGCAATGATGGGGAGATTCTAAAAGAACAAAACATCAATCAACAAGTATTAATAAGGACCTACTATAAGACATGTGTTATGCTAGATGCTAGAGATAAAAATACCATGAACAGTCCCTGTTCTTAAAGAACTGCCAGTTCTTTTGCCCCTCCCCCCTGAGTGACTGAGAGGACATGAGTAACAAATGACCTATAAGCCTGCTTCATCATCTCTACAAAATCTTTATAAGAATGATTTATACAGCTAAGAAAGATATCTTTGATAAAAACATGAGAAGGGAATAGGCAGGCTCTTGCTGATTTTCTGTAGCAGACCACATTTTTATGGTCACACAATTGATTTTTGGAAAAAAATCACGGGGATCCCTCAGTCACAACAGAGCATAAAATTGTCAAAAGTTGGAAATTGTCAATGATAGCATTAAAAAAAAAACAAAACCAAAACTCCAGTGATCAGGTAGTACTGACTGGCTATTGCCCAGAATTTTCCCAGTGTGACTCATTAGGTGATATATTTCAGTTTTCAAGGATGCATACAGCAGTGGACAGATTATCATCATTTTCTCTTGTTTGGGGGAGTAAGGTTCCTATATTGAAGCCTTTCAGTCTGTCAACAGTTCTTTGATGTTTTGTATAGCTGTAGAACTCTGTGATAGCAGCTGTGTGGGTTTAGCTCACCAGAATCATTATCCAGCATAACCAGCTGACATATGAATCAATTTTAAAGACAGAAGACAAAGATAAGAATCTTTGATGATAATGAGGTGGTAGATGACTTGAGCTTTGAAATAAACTACCCCAAACCACCTGCTATTTTCTCAAAGGGGAAAATTTCAGAATCAATGATACATTTCTAAAAAAAAAAAACAGAACTAAAAAAACCAAACATACAAAATCTATCAGGAAAAATAGAAAATATAATTTTGATGGCTTAGAAAATGAAGACTTTGAACAATCAAAGTACAGATGTACACAATAGATATATTCCTGGAATATTGAAAGACTTTTTTTTTTTTATAAATTAGATCATATTTTAGATGGACCAGAATAATCCCTTATCCATCTTTAATCCCTTACCTGTATAAATTAGCAGTAAGTCCACTTATACAATTAATTATATACAATTTTATTAAATACAAAAAAGTATTTTTAAAAATTATGAATTGTCTCAAAAAAGGGTAATGGTGGGTAATGTTAAAGGAAAATTGTGGCAAATGCAATTGTAAACTGAGAAACCTTCCACTAACATCCACTAACCTGTAAATTTAGATTTTTTTGGTACATCATTTCTTAAATTGGGGTCCACTCTTGCTTCCCCAACATTTTGTCTTATTTTCTATAGACTTTGCACACAAGACAAGAACCTGTCCTGTTATACTAAAGTTAAAAAGTTAAAGTACTAGCAGATATAAGGTTATCAGTGAAAGAGAAGACAGAGAGGCTGGCTTGCTAAGAACATACTGAAAGATGACTTCACTAATAAGACTCTTAATAAGAAGGTAGGAAAAGAAGTTCAGATCATGAACTTGGGTAGCACAGAGTTAACCACTGGTAATGGACATAACTACTATTAATAGCTACATTTGAGAGCCATTGATATTAGTAGCACATGCGACATCAGAATATTCAGGTTGATCAGGTAAACTAACAATTTCTCTATGTGCAAATATCAAAGACATTTTAAACTCTGACTTGTTATCAACAGCCCCATTAGGAAAGTCCTCCTGCAAACAAGCATGCCGACCAGCCAGCCTCTTTACTTCTGGGCTCCTCTTTTACCAGTAGTAATTTATCCAATCTGGTGACTGCTTTTGACTTCTATAATTTCAGGCTAACAAAACCAGGTCTGATGTCCTGTGCATACAATCTCTAGAAAACAGGGCCAGTGGTCAAAGTAGCACAAATAAAAACTGGGAACAGTTATAAATTAATTATTAATTCGATATATCATTTAAAAACCTATACTCTTAACAGTATGGGTTTAAAAATGGTATATAGGGGCGGCTAGGTGGCCCAGTGAATACAGCACTGACCCTGGAGTCAGGAGGACCCGAGTTCAAATACCACCTTAGACACTTAACACTTACTAGTCCTCCGACCTTGGGCAAGTCATTTAACCCCAATTGCCCTGCCCTGCCCTCCCCCTTCCAAAAAGCAAAAAAAAAAAAAAGTATACAGAATCCAAAGAGGGTAAAACACATTGACATAAAATGCACTTTATATAACATATATTCCTGGAAAATTGTGTACATAGATTTTTCTGTAAATCAAAAGTATATCAAATGAGCCAGAGAAGCATATTACTTAGGCAATCTTATCTTAAATTCCTCAATAATGCAAATAATCGTACCTTAATTTTTGGAAGCATATATTTACACAAATATGTTTTTTTCTTAGTCCATAACTACCTGGGTCGTCATTAGTGTTTTCAGTCATTTTTCAGTCGTATCCAACTCTTTGTGACTCCATTTAGGGTTTTCTTGGCAAAGATACTGGAGTGGTTTGCTATTTCCTTCTCCAGTTCATTTTATAGATGAGGGAACTGAGGCAAACTGGGTTAAGTGACTTGCCCAGGGTCACATAGCTACTAAATGTCTGAGACCAGGTGTGAACTCTTGAAGATGAATTTTCCTGACTCCAGGCCTGGCACTCTATCTATTGCACCATCTAGCTGCCCCTTCATTGGTGCTGGAGTTCCCAAAGAGGCAAGACACTTTTCAAAGCAGACCAGCAACTCTTCTATAACTTATAATTTTAAAGAGTTGCTTGGGACCTGAGAAGTTAAGTGACTTGCTTAGAGTCACCAATTCCAAAAAGATGGAATTTGAATCAGGCTTGTCTTTGAGATCACTTCTCCATCCAGAGTATCACATTGCCTTCTGTGTGTGCACATCTGCAGTTGTATATGCACATTCGTATATACATATGTGTATATATATATATATATATATATATATATATATATATATATATATATATATGCACACACACAATACATATATACACACATTTGTATGATATATGTGTATGTGGGCATAGTAAAGGAAAAACAGGAAAAAACAAGTGGATGAAGAATGTCATCTAAACCATGCTATGCAGTTGCACTGAAAACCTTTAGCATTCATCCATCAGTATATATATCATGGACAGAAACTGCAAATGAAATACAATAAAATGCCATATAAAATACAATACACTTAACAGACATTATTTTTGTAGAATGACCAAAAATGTGAACAACACTATATATGATGCTTTGCTTTTAAACAGCCCCATACATGTAAACAGCCTAATTTTACCCTATTTCTCTTATCACTTCTAGAGCTTGTCCTCCTGTTATCATGAGAGCTACTATAAAATCTTATAGCTTTTAGTGAATTTGTAGATTAAGAAACAGAGGGGAAAAAGTGGAGAAAAAGATGACACTGTGAGGGCATGTGATTAGACCTGTGTAATGACAGTTTCCATCTCTGAAATGAAATTTCTCCAGTTGCTTGATTTTTTCCCACTTCTCTTTGTTGTACTGGTTGAAATTTCAATAATTAGAAGTTAAGAAATATTTTCTTTTTTTTAAACTGGAAAACTAGGATTCTAGTTGAAACTGAAAATATCTATTATTTACAACCTGTTTTTTAAAATTCAACATATCCTGCTTGTCTCTTTCCTTCTGAACTTCCTTCTCCTCTCTTCTGTATATTTTTTCAACAGTTACAATTGTCACTTTTCCATGTTGTCATGTAAATAGTTCATCTTTGATAGGTACCTTATGATTTCTTTTCCATGTTTGTCTTCTCATGCTTCTTGTGCTGGAGTGTCAAACTTTCTTTTCAGTTCTGGTTTTTTC
>CM053582.1:140833066-140859969 GCA_028627135.1 Pseudochirops cupreus
TAAGGCATTCTTCATGTTTATTGGAGGCCCCTGGTGGGGGTGCTCTGGCTGTGCTCTCCTCCTCCCTCTCTCTCCCATGATCTTTCTTTTCCCCAAAGAAGGAATCAAGGGTTTGGGAACTGTTCTTACTTTGCTCCTTATGCTTATTCTTACTCATGGTTCTTCAGACCGTGATTTTTTTTTTTAAATCTCTGTGGGGCTCTGCTTCCAGAAGGGAAAGCTCTTTCCCAAATCGCTGGGGTCCTCCCGGCTGCTGTAGCTCTTAGGGAGAGGCTGGGAACTCCTCCTATTTACTTCAGGCTGACTGGATAGCAAGGACTCCAAGACCGAGGCCCAAGACGGCAATTGGGATCCAGGCCACTCAACCGAGAGCCCTGGCCTGAGAACAATCCCTCAGTCCCCCTGCTGCCTGCAGGCCGCTGGCGGGAAGCTGCAATGCCGAGGCGGGTGCAAAACCTCTGCCTTTTGCTTTTCCACTCTGGAGGCCTTCTGGCCAGACTGCTTATCTCCCCCTTTCACAAATCCCACTCGCAGCTGCTGCTAATCCGCTCACTTGAGAGGCTCCTCAGCTCTTCCCACCCAGCCGCCCCCCGGGGCACAGCCGCGGCTGGTTTTCGGTTCGCAGTGCTGATATGGTTCCTCGTAGCCGAGCTGACTTTAGTGGGAAGTATCTTTGTGTGCGTTTTGGAGTTCCAGGATTGGTTTAGAGTCCTATTTTATGGGTATTTTGGGGTGGCTATGTGAGAGCTGCGATGTGTTGCTGCTGCTACGCCACCATCTTGGCTCCGCCCCCTCTTCTGTATATTTTTTAAAAATTGGTTTGTTAATTCTTTTCTTTCTTTCTTTTTTTAGTCTGTACTGTCACTAGCTCCTCTTTCCCTCTCCATCATTCCCTCCCCCAAAAGAAAAAAAAATAAAAAAGGAAGACTCAATCCTTGTAACAAATAAGCAAAACAAATCTGCACATTTGTCATGTTCAAAAATGTATGTATGTCTCATTCTGCATAGAAAGCCCATTTTTTAAAAGTGCCTACAACCCCATAACTGCCCCAAAGAGATCAATCATTCACATGTATGAATTATTCTAATCCCAGGGCATTCCTTCTAACCCCTAGCTAAAACCAACTGCCCGGAGACAGAGACCAAGAGAATTGTAAATTTGATCTGAAGTAGAGGGTAGGGGAGGTGATTGGTGATTGATTCCAATGGAGTACTTTGGAGGCACGAGCCAGATCTGTTTGGGGTACTGCAACTGGAGATTTTCAGTATTATAATGACCCTGGGGATCCTGGGAAAGGAACATTAATACACAGGAAAGTATATAGAGCGATAGATAAGAGAATACCAGAGTCAAGCTTGATATATTCAGAGGGCATTATGATACAATGGAAACATCTCTGAGCTGGAATCTAGGAAATATGAGTTCTAATCCTGTCACTTGTGATGTCGGGCCAGTCATTTCATCTCCACTGGGTCCCAGTTTTCTCATCTGTAAAATGAGATTGTATTGTAAAGTAGTTTTCGTTCTAGTGCTCTATTATTATAACAATGATTTATAAGGGTTTTATTTTAAAACTTTGCCTAGGGCCAGTTTCTGAACCTAACAAAGGGCAAAGGCACACTCTTCGTTTTCTTCGGCTGTCCTGAATATCATGAGAGTGCTTCCAGAACCCAGAACTTAGACTGGTGCCATTGGTAGGACACTTCAACCACTTTATGGCCTCAGTAGGCTTTTGTGGGCTTGCCTGGGAACCTAATTACCATTTATTATGCTGTGTCTATGGGAAAATGTTCAAAGTTACAAACAAATGATTTTCAAATGCTCTTTTGGAACATAACCCATTGGTAAGCTGGGGACTGCCTGTACTCTGAATGTAGATGGTCTATTATCAGTAGAAACTTAGAGAAGCTCAAATTAGTACCTTGCTTTTAAATTCCGTACCTGATTTGAAAGAAGAGTGTTAAGAAATGTTGCCCAGCTGGAGTGAGGAAAAAGGAAATACAAGAACTATTTTGTTCCCATTAAAGACCTGATTCCTAGTAAGCCATAAATGCCAATGTTTTGTCTATGATTAAAGCAGAAGTAAAATGATTTATGGGAAAAGCCCTGACTGCTTACAAGGTTATACAATAGCAAGCAATATTAGCTTACTGTTTTGCCTGCAGGTTAGTGTGTACATATGAAAAGAAAAGCCAGAGAACTGAGGCAATTATCCTTAAAATTCTAGTAAACATTACCATTCTTTCAATAACTAAATCTGGCTACTTTTGGCATAAATCTTTCTTGGCCTGGATTATTCAGATAACCACCTCAATTCTCTGCTTAGCTTTCCATATATAAATAGATATAGCCAAGGGTCTATAAATGATGGTTTGTTTGTTTTTTTTTATAGTTTTTCAGTTTGGAGAAGATGACTTACTCTTTGATTAGGAAAAGACTAAAAAAGATTTTTGCTGAATTTTATTAATTTGACTTTCTTTTTTCTGAAAAAGATTTTAAAAAAAAAATCTTAGCATGAGAATGCCTGTAATAGGCCCAGGACTGAGAAGTAAGCCTGCTTCCTTTCTCCTATTCCACCCCAACCTGTAATTTATTGAAGAATTTACAATTTAAGCTGAATTAAATTCATAGATGATTGGTTTGGGATGGTCTTCTCTCAGTAAGGAAGGTTAATGAATGTTATTCCTAGCAATAACTCATTTGATTTTTTTTTCTTCAGAGTTTATGTTTGTTTAATCAGAATCTTCTAGCCCATAAATCACATGCATGTAGAAGATAAAAATTGTAGCAGTGTAGCTTTTATAGAGCTCAAGTCATCTTTATCCCAACTCTCATAGGTACCACTAAGTCAGTTCCCTAGAAGGTAGCTAGCTAAATCTCCATGTTCTAGGGCTACCTTTGAAGGATTGGGGTGGGTCTCATGCTATTAGCTCAAGCCCTTATTCCACTGAGCTGATTATCTGCTTTGGTTTCTTCAACTGTAAAGTGGGGATAATAATAGCACCTACTTCCCAGGGTTGTTATGAGCATCAAGTGAGATAATATTTTTAAAGCACTTAGCTAAGTGCCTGGCACATAGTAGGCAATTAAGTTTTTCCTCCCTTCCTCCCTCCCTCCCTTCCTTCCTTCCTTCCTTCCTTCTCTCCTTTCTACTTTTTTTTTTCTGCCTTCCCCCAAATATCAATCAGTAGTTATCATCCATACTAGTGATTAATGACCCCTGTTATCTTCTAAATCTAACTGAAAAGCAGTTCAAATAAATTAGCTTTTACAAATGACCATTTATTGAGAAGATATAACAAGAACAGAAATTTTTAAAAACTCTCCCTAAACAGGAGGCAAATTTTCCTTTCTGCTACCTTGGTCCCTGGAAGGATGAATTCAAACTTAAAGTGACTGCTACAAAGCATCTATCCCACTAAATTCATTTCTTGATATGTCATAGCTACTAGAGTAATCAAATAGTCACTCCTTTGCTATAGAATATGGAGTCTCAGCTCCATGTGCCATGGACTCCCTTTAGCAATTAAAAAAAAGTCTATGCACACATTCTCAAAATAATATTGTTTTTTAAAAATATATTTTATTTTTTTCCCCAATTACATGTTAAAACAATTTTTAACATTAAAAAAAAAGTTTTGAGTTCCAAATTCTATGCTTCCTTCACTCCTTTCCCTCTTCCTTGAGATGGTAAATAATCAGATATAGCTTATACACATGCAATCATGTAAAATATTTCCATATTAGTCATTTTGTACAAGAAAATTCTAATAAAAGAAAAAGAAAGAAAGAAAGTGAAAAAGTGCATGCTTCAGCCAGCATTCAGATGATATCAATTCTTTCCCTGGAACTGGGAGAAAGTATGCTTCATTATTCGTCCTTTAGCTAAGTCATTCACAGTTCTTCATTGTGCAATATTGCTGTTACTGTGTACAGTGTTCTCCTGGTTCTGTTCACTTCACTTCATGTAAGTCTTTCCAGGTTTTTCTGAAATCCTCCTGCTTGTTATTTCTTATAGCACAATAATATTTCACCATAATCATAAACCAAAACTTTTTCAGCCATTCCCTAATTGATGGGCATCCCTTTCATTTCCAGTTCTTAGCCACTACAAAAAGAGCTGCTATACATAGAAATAATGTTTTTAAATGCATAAAACATGTAGGATTGCAAAGGAAACCAATTATGCTGCAATACATTTATCAGATACTAAAAATTCAAAGTTCATGGATTCCGTGAGATATGTTTTTGGACCTCTATTTGGGGACCTGAGGTTAAGAATCCCTGAACTAGGATGGGTAAGATTTATAGAGAGGAGAATGTCTTGTGTTACAAAGTAACAAGTTAGAATCAATGTTCCCTAATATATATACACCTTTCTCTAAAAAAAACCCTAATTTTCCATTTGTTCTCTTTTATTAAAAAATTAAATTGACCTTATTTTCATGTAAGAGCAAATATTGTTCTAAATAGGTCACAAATTAAATGAAAAATATGAAGTTATCCATGCTTGAAATCTATAATGAACATAAATTTATGAGCAAAATAAATATTCCTTTAATGAATGTGCAACCACAAATCCCAAATACCTTTTCAGGTATATTAAGAAATTAGAGACACAAAGATATATGTAATATAGAATTCCTATCCACAAAGATGTCAAGGTCTACTAGAAGAAATACATGCATAAATCATCACAATATAAGGAAGTATGTGCTGGGTGCCCTGGGAGTAAAAACAAAGAAAAATAAGGACTCAGAGGAGAAAGGTTACTTCTGCTGCAGGATGATAGAGCAAGGCTTCATGGCAGTAGTGGCATTTGAGTTTGGCCACAATAGATGGATTTTAATAGGCAGAAATTGGAGTGGAAAGGATAATGTGTACTAGGGAATGGAAAGTAGTACAGATTGGATGAATCATAGGTCTATGTAGGGAAGTGACAGGAAATGATGCTGGAAATTCAATAATTCAATTCAACATAGACTTATTAAACACCTGCTATGTGCAAGGCTCTGTGCTAGGAGCTGAGAAGAGTCATTTAGGGGCATACTCTAGATGATTTATTTTGAATTGTAGGATATTTATTCAGTAGGCAATGGGAGCCATTAGAGGTCTTTGACCAGGAGAGTGACTCAAGTAAGGTAGTGATTTGAGAGAGCACTGGTGAAAGAACTGTGAGGATTCAAGTGAAGGAGGTATCAAAGGAGGAAAACCATTTAGGTGGCTATTATAAGAGACCTTGTATTCAGTTAATAAAGTCAACCAGTCAATAAACATTGATTAAGCACCTACCATATGCCAGCTACTACACCAAATGTAAGAGGTAAAATGGAAATTTGAACTAAGGTGGTAGTGGTGGGAAGTAATCAATCTATCAGCATTTGTTAAGAATCTATTATGTTCCAGGACTGATATTAGGTGCTGTGTTAGGTACAAAGACAAAAATGAAATAGGTCTCACCCTTAAAGAATTAAGTATATACAGAATACATGCACAATTATTTTGCATGTACTTTTCGGAAGGAAGAGGTGACAAATCCTAGTAACTAGAGAGAGATAGGAGATAGAGCATTGTATGTGAGGGAGATACAAAGTCATTTTCACTGAACCACAAAGTGCAAGAAGGGGTGTTATGTGTAAGGACTTTAAAAGCTAAACAAAGAAGCTTATATTTGATCCTAGTGGCCATAGGAAGCCACTGGAATTTAACTGCAAAGGGAAGTGGCACTGAGAGAACTTCATTTTAGGCGTATCACTTTAGAAGATGAGTTGAGGATGGATTGGAATGGAGGAGAGATTTGAGGAAGGGGATAAAATGAAGAAATATTGAAAGAGTCTGAGGAAAAGGTGATGTGGGTCTCATCTAGGGCAGAGCTTGTGTGAGTAGACAGAGGGAATAGGAGATCTATGAACGTAGAAATGGCAAGACTGGGCAACAGTGGGGTGAAAGGCAGTGAAAGATGACACCAAGAATGGAGAGGAAGAGATAAAAGTGAGAGACATTAGTAGGGAACCATCAACAAGACTTGGTGATTGATTGGTGGAAAGAGGATGAGTCAATTATGAATGAAGTTTACAATCTAGATCAGTAGGAGAACAGTGGTATCCTTAATAAAAATAGAGAGGGCAGAAGGCATTGATAGTTGAGGTTAGAGGGTTATGGAGATTATGTTAATTTTACAGCTGTTGGTAGGCCATCCAAGGAGTCATTTCCATAGTTGAAACCATGTTAGTAGGGTAACTTAACCCAGAGATGGAGTATAAAGAAAAAAACAGAAAAGCTTATATACTTACTCTTAGAGGAAAAAAGAGGAAAGGGAGCTAGTAAAGGAAGTAGATAAAGATCAGTTAGAATTAAGAGATCCAGGATAGCATAGTTCTTTGAAGGAGAATATATTAAGAAAGAGAGGATGGTCAACAGTGTCAGGGCTGCAGAGAAAAAGTCATTGAATTTGATAGTTAAAAAAATCATTGGTGACCTTCAAAAGACCAATTTTGGTAGAGTGGTATGTGTTTGTGTTATGTGTGCTCCTATAACCCAAAATCTAGGGGTTTGAGTTGCAGTGGATTGAATTATGATGAATTCTCTCACCTGGCCCCTCTTGTGATCACTGCGTGACCTTAGTGTTTACAATTATGGGTTGGGGCAGCGGAACTGGGGTTTACTTATATGTGGACCTAAGAAGTCTATTCAGGCATTAAATAGCAATCTTGGCTTCATTGGCGTCAATGGAATTTTACTAACGAAACTCTAATCAATTCTATGGATTTTCCCATTTCAAGCAACACTTTTAAAAAAATCAAACATTTTTAAGAGAGCTTTATTTCAATATGGTACCACTCCCTCTTAAATATTCAGACTCTATCTTTACCAAAGTAATTGGAATTTTATTAATAGCCTATTTCCCACTGGGCCAAAAATTATGTCCTCTAATTATCTAAGCTAAAGTTAATATCTTAGTAGTATCTCCAGTCTACTGAAACTTTTTTTAAAAAAATCACTCTACTTGTGATAGACGTTCATAGGTTTTCTGGACTTTTATCACATCATTTTGAAATTCAGCTTGTACCATGAAAATATCAATTACAGTGCTTCCAGGTACTCTTCTTTATGCCTTGTCAAAAACAATCAAGTTGGTGACTAGATGATTTGGGATTGTCATTGAGGTTGGAAGGATAAGGTTTGCCTTTTCCTTATCAGGGTGTCACAAAGATCATACAAGTCAACTTTATTGAAAAGACTTAGATAATTCAGTATGTCTCCCTGGGAGTTATGGTACAATGGTTACTAATTACCCAAGGCAGAGGGGGACCTTTTTCCTAATCCCTGAAAATATAGTTGTTGTAGCATCCAAAAATATTTTTTTTCTCTATTTTTTGCCAAACAGACAAATTTATAGTGTCAAGATCACAGTGGGGGGGCTTAATATCATGTCTGGCAAGAACCAAATCAAACTAGCCATATATCCCACTACTCAGTTATGGTTACTTGTAGCATTCCTTAAGAAAGCATCATTGAATTTTACTGGCAGTAGGGGGCTGATGGCTTTAAGGGTTATATGTACAAACAAACCCACACAAGGAAGGCATTGTAAGAAAAGTATTCATTAAGGCTAAAAGGAAAATTAGGGGTTGGGTCTATGTCTCTTTCCAGTCTTGGATTTGACTGAAGTGTGTGGGAGTGAAGGGTAGGGAGGGGAAATAAGATGGATAACTAAAAAATAATTTATCCTACACTGCTTAATTTGAAATACTAATAAGGAAAGGTCCTTTTGTCTTTACCTTTGAGCTTCTAAAAGACAGGATGTTCATAACAATACTTAATACTTAAATAAGCACCTTTCTTCTTCAAAGTGTTTAGAAAACATTAATTACCTGTTAGAATCTGTTCTGGGCAAAGAATGTAGAGCCTGTTACCTAGGGCACAACTATATCAGTTCATAGAGGAGATACAAATCTAACCACAGCACAAATAAAGAGATTTTAATTCCCTCCAGCTGAACCCACTGCAGGCAATAGAAACAGAGTTTATAGTCCACCCCATCCCCCCAACTCATCCTCACCCAAGAACACCCAGGGTGTTTCTGCTGCTCCTAGAATTCTCTGTTCTACCTCATGATTTCTCTGTATTGTTACTCATCCCCATTCTTTTCCAGCCTTTATCAGAGAAAGAGGCATCTTTCAACTTTTACACTGATATCTCTTCCACTTGTGTCCTCAGTCCCATTCTATCCTGGTTTCTTGGGGATCTTATTTTATTAGTTATCTTCTATCTGTCTTGTGTTTTAATTTTTAGTTTCTCTACTGGCTTCTTGCTCTTTTGCAGAAACATTTTCAAGTCTCCTTTGTTCTAAAACCAAAAACAAAGCCAAAAAACACTTCCCTGGACCTTATTATCTCCTTGGAGCCTTCATCATCTGTCTCCTTTCTTTCACAAACATCAACTTTCTTTCTATATACTCTCTCTCTCTGCCTGATCTTTTCTCTTGACTTTGACTGTCATCTCTATGGAGACTATTTTCATATCTCTAACTCTAGTCCAAACTATAGTCCCAAACTCAACTCTTAAATTTCCAATAGTGGTTTAGACGTGACCTCTTGGATGCTCCTGCCTACACTTCAATCTCAAGATGTTTGAAATGGACATCGTTTCCAACTATTATACCATGACCACATTCATCTCATATAACCAGTTCTTATTTCAGCTCTCCTCTTTTGCTTTCGGTGATATTGGTATTCTTCTAGTCAATCAGGGGCAACTGTCAGAGTCACTGTTTAAGACTCCTTACTCTTCCACATATCTCATATCCAACCAAATGCCAAATCCTGTATATTCTTTCTTTTATAACATATTGAAATGTAAAATTATTTTAATATAGGTCTTGATATTTAAGCAACTTCACTGTGAAAATGTGCACAAGAGAGGGTACCAAAAGCTATATTAGAAAATATATTGTTGACTATTCAGAACCTTAATTTCTGGTCATGTTGAGTATTCAAGAAGAGATATGGAAGACACTAGACACAATGTCACAAAAAATGAAATTGATCATAATTTATTTAACAGATAAGAAAAACTAGTTGTGGATATAGCAGTTGTAGCAGACTGAACCCAGCCATGAAGCTCCAAGACACCCCTAAAAGGGGCCAGTGTGGAGAGTGGGGTTAAAGATATAGGGATTTGAAGACTGGAATTCTATCTTTGTGGAAAGTAAAACAATAGTGACAGGTTGATCACTCTGTTCCCTTGTCTTCTGGAGGAGTATTGGGCTAGAATTTTCTCTATCTCTTCCCTCAAAAAGCTTACAATCTATTGACAGGCAGTGTAGAGTAGTGTATAGAGTGCTGAGTTAGAGATGGAAAACCATAGTTCAGATTGTTTTATATCTAAGTCGAGTCACACGATGTCTTTGCCTCAGCTTTCTCATCTGTAAAATAAGGGGTCAGGGTAGGACAGTTCGTTTTAATGCTATGAAGGAAAAAAATGTGGCAGGTAGGGGCAATATTGGTTAAGAACAGGGATTCTTAATTTTTCTTAATAGTTTTAAACTCTTTTTTTTTCATCATGGGCCCCTTTGGCAGGCTGGTGAAACCTTTGGACTGCTCAGGATAATTTTGTTTTTTGCTTGCATTCATAATTGAAGGAAATTGGTATTTCAGTTAGAAGGTAGTGAAAATAAAAATAATTTTCCTCCATCTAAGTTCACAAACACCCTGACATCTATCCATGGACTCCAGATTAAGATACCCTGTAGTATTAGCTAATTTGCCAAACACTGTGGACTAGTTATGATGGAAGACTTTGAGCAGTATCTCCTTGTAAAACATGGAAGACCAGGAGAAAATGAGCCTGCAGATTTATCTATAGAAGATCATCTTGAGATCATTTGTAGATGAAATCAAGATGACAACTAACCAACCAAAAATAGGACAGAGTTGCCAACATTTTTATAATGATCTGTTTTCATCAGTGAGAGAGCAGTGGAGAATTTGTACTCAATCATCTTAGTATAGGGATATGCTTAAGAAATTATATCAGAGTAGCAGCAGCATCCAACCAAATACCTATTGAAGAAATTTCTTTTAGAGATTGTACAAATATCAAAGACACTCAGGAACCCATTTTCAAACTATATAAAAGAGAGAGGAAGCATGGTGAAGCTGATAGAAAGAGTTAGCCTCAGAGACATGATGAGATGGGTTCAGAACTGGCTTCCGATATAAAGTGGCCTTCAGCAATTCACTTGACACATCTGTGTTCAAGGAAACTTTAATTTTTTCTAAGTATTTTATTTTTTCCAATTACATGGAAAGACAATTTTAAACATTCATTTTTTTTTGTACTTAGTGAAAGAACATTTATTAAATTTTGTGTGACTATGACAAAGAAAGTAAATGGAGTATGAGTAGCTTTAAGATTTCTCCCATAAGGAGCAGGAAGCACTTAAGTGTATGCTTTACAGGAAAATTCCTTTAAAAATATTTCTGATCCTTTAAATTTATATCATAGTATTTAAGGTACTGGTAAGGTTAATATCACCAGAAATGTTCAGCTTGTTGATCTCATTGAAATTTTTTATTCGATGATTGTACTGCAACAAATGGGCGTCATTGACAGCAACTTTGAAATGATCCATCTCAACGAGAATTTGAATTTTGAATGGTTTACCAGCTTCAAATGGGAACATATGGTGTCTTTCCTCCTTTCCCCAGGAATTGTTGAATTTTGAATTACAAGCAATTACTCGTCTGTTGTCCTCATTGAAGCGGGGATTGAAGTGGAAGGCTACATCATTCCCTTTCTTGAAATCTAAGGCAATTTTGTTTGCATTTGGTTTTGTTGTGCCCATGACGGTTATCAGCATGCGAGGCATAATTCCTCCTGGCAAGGGAAGATCATAAGGCACTATCAGTGGGCCTCCCACAGCAGGTGTTAGTCCACTAGAGGTATTTTTGGGCCCTGAAGGCGGATAAGCTCCAGGAGCACTAGGCTGTCCTGGTCCAGGCTAGGGTCCAGGTGCTGGTGGACCAGGGTAGGTCCCAGGTGCTCCTGGACCAGGGTAGGCTCCAGGATATCCTGGGTATGCCCCAGCACCCGCAGGTTGGTTTCCCCAAGAACCTTGTGGCCAACCTTGTGGGTTTGGATTTCCAGACCCAAATAAGGCATCATTAAGAGAAAATCCATCCACCATTTTCCTGGTGTAGTTTGGCTTTTGTCTTTGTCCTGGAGTGGCTGGAGTGGTCACTTGCCTGGACTAGACCAGCCAAACATTCATTTGTTAATAAAATTTTGAACTCCAAATTTTCTCCCTTCCTCTGTTCCCTCCTCCTTCCTTAAGATGATAAGCAATTTGATATAGGTTATATATGGCAATCATGTAAAACCCATTTCTAAATTAGTCATGTTGTATAAAAGAATATGAATCTAATGTAAAAGAAAAAACAGTTTGCAAAAAAAATACAGTTTTCAAAAGAAAAAAAAATAAAGAAAATGAAGATAATATTCTTTGATCTGTATTCAGACTCCATCAGTTCTTGCTCTGGAAATGGTTAGCATTTTCCATCATAAATCCTTTATAATAGTCTTGGATCATTGTATTGCTGAGAACAGCTAAGTTAATCATAGTTGATCACTGAACAGTGTTGCTGTTACTATATATAATGTTCTCCTAATTCTGCTCATTTCACTTTGCATCAGTTCATGTAAGTCTTTCCAGATTTATCTGAAATCTGCCTGCTCATCATTTCTTATAGCATAATAGTATTCCATTACAATTATACAGTTTCTTCAGCCATTGCCCAATTGATGGGCATCCCCTCAATTTCTAATATTTTGCCACCATAAAAAAAGTTGCTACAAATTTTTTTATACATGTACAGACCTAGTAGTGGCATTGCTGAATTGAAGGATATGCACAATTTTATAGCCCTTTGGGGATAGTTCTTAATCACTCTGCAGAATGACTGGATCAGTTCACAACTCTACCAACAGTGCATTAATGCCCCAATTCTCCTACTTCCTCTCCAACATTTATAATTTTCCTTTTCTGTCATGTTAGCCAATCTGATAGGTATGGGGTGGTACCTCAGAGTTGTTTTAATTTGCATTTCTCCAATCAATAGTGATTTAGAGCACTTTTTCATATGACTATAGATAGCTTTGATTTCTTCATATGGAAACTTCCTCTAGGCAATTTTCTAAAACTAAATTGCAGAGAAGGTGGAGATCTGAACTGAAAAACTTGGCATCAAGAACTCCCTAGGCAGATCACAGTCTGGTTTTTAAAAAAAAAATAGTAAAAACTAGTTCATAACAATAAAAAGGAAAAATTTTAAATAAGATTACTAGGGGAAACCACCGTAATTTTATCTGTAAAAAACACCCAAGAATATATCAACTACTAGTGCACATTTTTGATTTCTCATTTCATAAAACCTTTCCTCCTTAATTTTGGTGCCTTCCCCTTAAGATGATCTCTTTATATTCTGTATGTATCATGTTTGTCCGCAATTCGTTGGCATATTGACTCCCCCAGTGGACGGAGCTCCCTGAGATCAGAGACTGGCTTTCTCGGTATCCCCAGAGAGCCTGTATCCCTACTATGTGTGCACACAGTAGGCCCTTAATAAATGCTCGGGGTTTGACTTTACAAGGGTGTATGCATAATTCTGTCAGCAGTACAGCTAGAGGTATTAGTAGAAGTGGGGAGCAGGACGCGGAGGGGATGAAGAAACTTGTTACCAGGTTTTACAAAACGGGCATATGACCTAGGCTTGAAAGAACAGATGGGCAAAGACAACACTTAAGGAACAGGAAACCTAAAACCACGGGTTTAAGTGCAGAGAAGGCCTTAAAAGGCCCGTAAGTACAGGCCTCATGTTTTATAGATGGGCTTACAGAAAGTCTGTGCCTTGACCAAAGTCGCCCAAGTAGTGACAGGGTTGGGATTTGAACCCGCGAACTTGCACTCTCAGCCTTGGGTCCTTTCTCCC
Organism: Pseudochirops cupreus; assembly: GCA_028627135.1. Taxonomy (NCBI): domain Eukaryota; kingdom Metazoa; phylum Chordata; class Mammalia; order Diprotodontia; family Pseudocheiridae; genus Pseudochirops; species Pseudochirops cupreus. The sequence goes on from CM053582.1 coordinate 140,846,060, forward strand.
CGGCGCCGCTCTGCCGCCGCACGGGACGCTGGGAAAAGGCCGCCAAGCATCCGTTGAGTTCTGGGAAGGGTGGGGGCCCGAGCCAAGCGCGTCTTCCTACCGTTTCTTTCCTAACGCCTTCCAGCTCTCCGAGATGCTGCCGGTGGTCCGCGGCGCCCTGAGCCTTCTCTCGGTTCGAAGCACTGCCAAGAGGCCGAAGCTCAAGAAGCAGCTTGACTTCCACGATAATTACGGCTCGCTCATCCTCGTCGGCGGAACTCTCTTCTGCGTTGTCACCTGCACGTACGCGCTGACCCACTATGACCTTCACCATTACTTGTCCCCGGTTGGGAGAGTCAGGCCGAAGGACTGGAAGAGGCAGTGACTGGCACTCCGCTGCCGCCGCCGCTGGCCTTCCCAAGTGCTCCAAACTGGACTTTGACTTATTCCCAGCGAAGGCAACCTGTTATCCACTCCCATATGGACGTTATTAGTGTGATATTTGCAACATAGATAGATAAGACTTTAAAGTTAATTTAGGGAAAGTGAAGAAAATTGGTTGCGGAACAATTTGGATGGATTGCACGGTGCAAAGAGGTGAGTGGCGTGAAATTAGGCTAGAAGTTCTCGGCAGGAGGGGCCCGGCTCATAGGGGAGAGTTAAAAGGCCTCGGTGAGCTAGCTAGTCCGGGAGAGGTTTGCAGCTTGCATTGTTTTGCCGGTAGCATGCGTGCACGGGTTGCAGGGAGAAGGAGCGCGAGCAGGCCGCTCTCTCAGGCTGCTGTTGCAGTTGTCTGGGCTGGCCGGTGATGAGGGCCTGCGCTGCCCCTGGGGCGGTGGGAAGAGGGAGAGTGGCGCGGCCGCAGCCGGACTAGAGCCAGAACCGACCGATTTTGATAAAGGATCGAGTAAAGAATTGAGGAGGAAGGCCTCTCCTTTGAAAGACTGTAAACTCCTTGAGAGCGGAGATTATTTAATTTCTTGTCTTTGTATCCCGATTGCCCGGAACAGTGCCTGGTACATGGTAGGTACTAGGGAAATGTTTGTTGATTGTTCATTTAAGGCTGAGAGATACGAAGGTACAGCAGTTCATAAGATATAGCAATATAACCTTTTGTCTTAGTAATTTTCGCTTACAGAGTACCTCCCTCTGAGATATCCTTTTTTTCTATTAATATTTAGTATTTTTTTCAATTTCCAAGGAATTATTTTCTCTCTTTCTCACCCATCAACAGCAGAAGAGAAAAAAAAACACCCCAAAGCCCTTATAACAAATACACAGGCACACACACACAGAGTCACGCTCATGGGTATTGTTATATCTGTATCTACATATCTACATCCATACTACTTAGTTTTCCATAGGGCCTCTTAGTCTGAAGTTTTCCAATAGTTTTATAAACAGTCCTTAAAGAAGTTATTTTAGATATAAAGAAAATTGGGCAAAGACAAATGTTTAGTGACCAGGCCTGGGTGACACAGAGTGCCGTAATATCCTTTGCCCCCATGACCCTTTCTTTGCCCATGCTCAGAATGACCTCCTTTTCCTCAGCTTTCCTTGTTAAACCCATGGATCTTTATTCTTCAAGGCCCGCTTTAAATGCCACTGACCTCGTAGTGCCCAGCTTGGTGTAGCAGATATTGTGCAGGGTTTAGAGCCAAAATGTAAGTTCAAATTCCCCTTAAAGGGCAAACAAGTCTCATAACCATTCTGAGACTCATTTCTTTTTTTTAAAATTGATTTGTTAATTTACTTTTAGTTTATAAGATTCAGTTCCACAGTCCCTTGAGTTTCAGATTTTCTCCCCTCCCTGGCCCTTCCCCACCAAGGCAGCTTAAAGTCAAGTACAGGATCTGCAAATACTTTCACATTGGTCATTGGTCTGGTTGTATAGAAGGGTTGTAACCGATGGAGTGAACAATGGGAAAGAGGAAACAAAACCAAACGTGGAAAAGAGCCAGGGCATGTAGGTTGCTTCAGTGAGACTCATTTCTTTATCTGTAGAATTGAGGTTGGGCCAGATAGGTAGAACTCCTCCAGCTCTAAATCTGTGATCCTGTCATCCCAATCAGAAGGAATCCTTTCCCTTATCTCAGTCAAGTAGCATTTATTAAGTGCCTACTATGTATGTGTGTGTGTGTGTGTGTGTGCACACGTATATAAATGTGTTTATATCTATATATACATACGCATATATGCATACTCACATGTGCCACATACAATATTCTAGGAACTGTGCTGAGACGTTGGGAATATCTATGTCTGTGTGTGTGTGTGTGTGTGTCTGTGTGTGGGTGTGTATAGATACGGACAAAGAATTCAATAATACTTACTTGACAGGAGCTTACATTGAAACGGGAGAGACAGATATACATATGTGTATATAACTATTCATATATACACACATACTAAATATAAAGGAAACACAAAGTGGTTCTGTTATTTGTAATTTGTGTAATTTTATTTGTGTATTTCAGGTTTTATGGGAAGATCAAACATCTGGAGCACAAAAGGCACATACATAGTTCTCTTTAAGATATTAAAAATGCTTCATTATTGCTTTACTATTGAACATCAGTATAACTAAATTAAAGTTGCTTAGTAACGTTTTACGTTTCAGTTAATTTCATTATATGAAATGTCGTCGCAACTTTTCAGTCATCTTCTCCATGTCTGTACTATGATTCTTCATTTGTCCATTCATGCTTATGAAGTTCCTCTCACACTGTCATAATTAGTGTGTAATTTATTCTTTTAGTTCCCATTATTTCATAAAGATCTTTCCAAAATTTTTAATAGTATTCAAATTGGTCATAGCTACATTAAGGGAATTCGTGATAAGCAGAAAAGATTGGCTGGTCACATGACCAGAATAACGGAATAGCCCAGTATTCCACTGGTGTCCTCAGGATGCCAGGAGAAAGTGAGGAAGGAGCCCAGCCTGTTAGGTGGCCCCTTGTGGCCACCTTATGGGTGAAGATGGACAATTTTTTGGATTTTTTTCTTTCTTTTTGGACAGGGTCCTTCTGTTCCTGTCCCACCTTCCCCTTCCCCCTCAACAGCATTCACGTGAGTATAGCAGACCTTATCTGTCCCTGAAATGGGGGTTGTCTCCCTTGACCCTCCCCACTCTGCTTTTGTATTGTTCCTTGAAAATCTTTTTTAACAAGGAAGTAAATCTGTGTGGGTATAATGGATAGGCATGGATGGATTGTGATGTACGTCTTTGGAGAAAATTTCCAAACCAAATCAATGAGATCACAGATGAGAATTTAAGGATAATTGCTTTATAGTATTCAGTTATATTACTGCATTATAATTTAGCCATTCTCTTTGTTGTTGGACCTGTAGGGTACTTTGTTGTTTTTTTAAAATTACAAATAATGCTCTCATGAACATTTTTGAGGAAACAGCAGCTTTTTAGGGTTGTTTTTTTTAAATCAAACCATTTTTTCATCAAACCACTAGGAAAATATGATATAGCCTTGAAACACTGAACAGGAAGGCTATGTTAATTGCATTCAGTAAGAAGTTGGTATAAAGAGAACAAGATCTTTTCCAACACAAAGCCTGGTACTAACATGTTGCTCAGAGTTTTAACCAGCAATGATAACTGGATAATTGGTGCGCGCTGCCTCCTGTTCTCCAGGGTAGACAAAAGCTCTGCTTTGCAACCTGCTTAAAAATTTAAGTTGTCTTCTACCCTTCCTTGTCCTAAGAGAGTCCTCTCAACAAGTTGTTTCTGAGGGCGAATGAGAAGGGCCAGGGTCAGGTATCACATCTTTTCTCCTTTGGGGAAAAATAACTTTCCCCCAAACCAGTCATCTACCATTCCATTAAGCAAGAGGCTTAAGATTGTTCTGCAAGCACAGAGAGGCTTTCTTTGGCTTTCACTCAAAACCATTTCATGTTAGTCTCATAAAACACTTTAAATAAAATGTTGCCCCTGTAGTACCTTCCAGAAGGGCAAGAAAAAGTAACCTGAGCAGCAGTCCTGCAAAAGCCAGTGTGAAGGAACCTGAGCTTCACATGCCTGGTGGGATATTTTCCCATTCACTCTCTTCCTTGTTGTCCCAGCTGAAAGCTGGCGTGAACATTGTCCTCATCAAAGGAAAGATCACCCGGGAGCTGCTCAGAGCTGTAATCCAAGTAACCGTCTTTTCCCAGACTCCTCTCTGAATGCCAGGTTCTTGTACTGGAGAGAAATGCAGAACTGTGCTTCTCTTTTCCAATCAGTAGTGAACTCATGGTTGCTGCTTTCTGGTCTATGGGAAATGGTTCAATCAGGTGGGTGTGAAATTGGTGCCAAACAAAAGTGGACGGCTACCTGTGGGATTCATACCAAATGGGAGATAAATAGGTTAGGGAGGAGAACTGCTGCTACTCATAAACCCAAAGGGCTATTCCAGCTTCTAGGAATGGAATACCTCTGTACCAGCTCCAACAAATAGAACAGAGGCCATCTTCATTGAAGGGATGGGCCTGGGTACTATTAGCCCTCCATGCTGCCTCCAATCCAAATCTGAGAACCAGTTTCTTTTCTTCACCTGTGGGCTAAAACATATAATGGAACCAACAGAGTCCGGAGGCTGATGTGAAATTCCCATAAAGGTATTCTTAAACTTGCTACCAGCCTCGATTTCTTCATTCTTAAATTTTCAATGAAGGGTAAAAATTTTCATACATTTTTACAAGTAGACCCATTCTCCCACCCCAGATGACTACTGACAATGACTCTATTTTGCAAGAGATGCCAGAGAATCCTTCATCTTCTTGGTCGTGGTAGAGATGAGGTGCATGTAGTCATCAACACATTTGGTCACATAGGACTCTAGCTGCCTGTTCACCTGCTGCTCCTTGCTCCCAGCATCCATCAAGTCTTTGGCTTTGTGATTGCAGTGCATGGTGTATCGAGCCAGGTGGTCCTGGAATTTCTCCAGTTCACTGGTCACAAAGGCCTGGGCCTGGGCCAAGGCAGCATGGCAGCGTTCAAGGCACTGATGAACGTGCTTCATGGAGGCCTGGGTATCTTCACAGCAACTGGCACTGCACGGAAACATGGTACCGTGCATCTTGCGGATATTCTCCCGCTCCAGTGTCCATGGCTGTGCTGCGACTCCCCCATGGCGTACACCCCTACTCCGCCCCTTCCCGGCCCTGCACCCTGTGCCAGTTGGCCCCAGTGCTCTAGCCCGGCGTCCACATGGAGCCCCGAGAGTGGCTCCCGCCACTCCCCTCGGGACCTTGATTTTTTTTAACTTTTTTTTTTTTTGGAGGGGGGAAGGAAAAGCAATTGAGGTTAAGTTACTTGCCCAAGGTCACACAGCTAGTAAGTGTCAAGTGTCTGAGACTGGATTTGAATTCAGGTCCTCCCGACTCCAGGGCCAGTGCTCTATTCAGTGTACCATCTAACGGCCCTGAGGTTTATTTTTGATGACACCTTCAAGTATATTCCCAGTATATTTCCAACAATGGTACTATGGGGAGGGGAGGAGTCAAAGATGATTATTTTTGCAAATTTTACTGCATGCTGCCAGATTCTTCTCCAAGAAGATTTTACATGTTTACATTCCACAAAAAAGTTTGTTGGTTTCTTTACAGTTGGCCTACAATTATTGATTTTAATTGTGCTTTTGCCAATTTGATGGGTGTCTTTTAATAGCATTTTTGTTCAAATCAAAGACATTGTGTTGTAAGAAAGACAATGGCCTTGTAGTGAGAACACTTGAATTCAAATTCTGACTTTGACCCTTCATGCCTTTGATCCTGTGATTATGGATAAGTTGATTAACCTCTCCAAGCTTTAGTTTCCTTTTTTGTTCAGTAGAAATAATGTAGAGAACAAGCATTAAAGTGCCTACTATGTGATAGGCACTGTTCTAAGCACTTTACCTGTCTCAGAAGGTTCTTGTCCAGAGTGCTCTTTAAACCCTAAAATGCTACATAAACATTAACTATTATGAAAGGGTCCTCTTGTTCACAAGGTTATGCATACATACATACATACATACATACATACATACATAAGTATTTATTCTGCCATTGGAGAGGCAGTATGTGTACTGCCCAGGAATTCTTGGGTTCAGATTCTGCTTTTTCTACCTTCCATATGGTCATGGCTAAGTCACTTTTGGAGCTTTAGGCAACTATAATTTTCAGCCATAGAGAAGGTGTGATCTTTGTTGATTCCCATACTGATAAAAATTGCAGGTCCTTGATAAATTCATAGTATATCAGGGTTAATGCCTGACCACCACGTCCACTTGGATAGATTTCTTATAGATATCTTATCTCAGATGACCTGGGAAAGTAGTCATCTGACACCTGTCCCCGTCAGCTGCTCCCACTCTCCCCTATATAAACACAGAGCTTCATAAGGAGGGGAACAAGCATTAAGCACCTGGCATTCTGCTAATTATTATTAGGGATATTATCTCATTTGATTCCACCCTGAGAGGTAGGTGCTATTATTTTAGAGCTGAGGAGACTGAAGGCAATGGAGGCTAAGTGATTTGACCGGCGACAAATAAGTGTCTGAGGTCACATTTGAATTCAGATCCTTCCTAACTCCAAAACTAACACTCTATCCACTGTGCCATGTAGCTGCCTACGAGTTGCAAGATGCAGAATATAAGCAGTTTTGTGTTAATGGAATAGAACCACCCTCCATAAAAGTGATATTACCAGGGAACATTTTGCCCCAAAACCTATATAATATAACACTTCTCCAGCAGGAAGCATTTAGGCTTTGTTCCTCTGCATTGGGGCATCCCTTTTTCTTTACCAAGTACTGCTTCTTTCCTATAACTCTGACCTCATGCTGTTCTTAGCAGGTATCACTATTCTTTGCTCCCTGGTTGTTAGAACTCACCTCCATTATTCTCATCCTGAAATTGTCCTTGACTCTCAGCAGGTATATGTTTCATTTCTGACCCTTTTGACTGCTCTTTGAAGTTTAATCATTCTCAAACCCTAGCAGATGGTACTTATTATATTTCTCCAGGGACCAACCCTCTAATTAGACTATCCCATATGGGAAGAATCTATGACTATGTTTATGGCTCAAAAGACACCTTGGCTGTTTTAAAGTTTTCTTTTGCACGTGGTCCCTATAGCCACTGGCATCACACAAGAACAGTCCCTTGTGTGTTGTAGAAACATCTGTTCTTTGTCCCAGAAATTGCTGCAAACAGGTAGGTGTGTGGCCCCAATTCCATACAGCCTCTTGATGACTTCACCTTCTCCTCTAGTGCCCAGAGGGTAGTAATGTCTCGTTTGTATCATCACTTCCCATTGGGACAAAGGACTCGGGAAGAATATCCTACTCCCTTTTTTAAAGGCAATGTTGTTTTTCTCAGTTACATGTAAAAATAATTTTTAACACTATTTTATAATTTTTGAGTTCCAAATTCCCTCCTTTCCATTCCTCCCTTGAGAAGACAAGTAAGTTGATATAAGTTATACATAAGTAGTTATGCAAAACATTTCCATATTAGCCATGTTGCAAAAGAGAACACAGACAAAAAGTATGCTTCAATCTACATACAGAGGTGGATAGCATTTTTTTGTTAAGTCCTTTGAAATGATCTTATGTCATTGTATTGCTGAGGATAGCTAAGTCATTCACAATTGATCATAGGACACTACTGCTGTTACTATGTACAATTATCTCCTGGTTCTGTTCATTTTACTCTGCATCAGTTCATGTATGTCTTGTTAGGTTTTCTGAAACCATCCTACTCATTATTTCTTATAGTGCAATAGTATTTCATCACGATTATATAGGAAAACTTTTTCAGCCATTCCCCATCTGATGGACATCATCTTGATTTCCAGTTCTTTGCTACCACAAAAAGACCTGCTAGCAATATTTTAGTGCACATAGGTCTTTTTCCTTTTCCTTTAATCTCTTTGGGGTACAGACCTAGTAGTGGCATTGCTCAGTCAAAGGGTACGCACAATTTTATAGCTCTTTGGGTATAGTTCTAACTTGTTCTCCAGAATGGCTGGGCTAGTTCACAACTCCAAGAGTGTATTAGTGTCCCAGTTTTTCTACATCCCCTCCAACATTTGTCATTTTTCTTTTCTATCACATTAACCAATCTGATAGGTGTGAGGTAGTATCAGAGTTGTTCTAATTTTCATTTCTTTAACAGTGATTTAAAGCATTCTTTCATATAACTATACATAGTTTTGATTACTTTTTCTGAAAATTGCCTGTTCATATCCTTTGACCATTTATCAGTTGGGGAAATGACTCATATTCTTATACATTTGACTTATTTCTCTATATGTTTGAGAGATGAAGCCTTTATTAGAAAAGATTGTTGTACAAACTTTCCCCCAGTTTCATACTTCCCTTCTAATCTTAGCTGCATTGGTTTTGTTTGTGCAAATTTTATAATTTTTTTATAATTTTTTTTATAATTTAAAAGAAATAATCCATTTTGCATCCTGTAATACTCTCTATCTCTTCTTTGGTAACAAATTCTTCCCTTATCCATAAATTTGACAAATAAAATATTTTATGCTCCCTTAATTTGCTTATATAAAATCACCTTTTATGTCTTACTCATATCCATTTTGGTATATAGTACAGGATGTTGTTCTATACCTATTTTCTGCCAAATTGTTTTCCTAGCAATTCTGGTCAAATAACTTTTTTTCCCAAAAACTTGGGTTTTGGGGTTTATCAAATGCTAGATTACTATGGTCATTTACCACTGTGTTTTGTGTACCTAATGTGTTCCACTAACCCACCGCTATGTCTTGGCCAGTACCAGATTGTTTTGATGACTACTGCTTTGTAACACACTTTGAGATCTAGTACTACTAAGCAACTTCCTTCACATTCTTTTTTCATCAATTCCCTTGATATTTTTGACTTTTTGTTCTTCCAGATGAATTCTGTTTATTATTTTTTTGGTGTGGCACTAAATAAATTAGGTAGAATTATCATTTTTATTATATTGAATCAGCCTACTCATGAGCAACTAATAGTGCTCTAGTTTTTTAGATCTGACTTCATTTGTGTGAAAAATGTTTTATTATTGTTTTCATATAGTTCCTGGGTTTGTCTTAGCAGGTAGACTCCCAAATATTTTATATTATCTGCAGTTATTTTAAATATAATTTGTCTATCTCTTCCTACTGGACTTTGTTGGCAATATATAGAAATGCTGTTGATTTGTGTGAGTTCCTTTTATATACAGCAACTTTGATGAAGTCACTTATTTTAACTACTTTTTGAGTTGACTTGTTAGGATTCTGCAAGTTAAAATCATATCATGTGAAACGAGTGATAGTTTTGTTTCCTCATTCTCCATTCTAATACCTTCAATTTCTTTTTCATCTCATTGCTATAGCTTAGCATTTCTAGTATAATACTTAATATTGGTGATAAGAGGCATCCCTGCTTCTCTCATGATCTCAATGTGAAGGCTTCAGGTTTATCACTTTAGAAATAATGCTTGCTCTTGGTTTTAGATAATACTTAGCATGTTAAAGAAAGCTCTTTCTAGTTGCGCCTTTTTTTAAATACAGGAAAGACTACTGTATTTTCTCAAAAGCATTTTCTGCATCTGTTGTGATAATCATATGATTTTTTTTGTTGTTGATAAGGTCAGTTATACTTTTAGTTTTCTGAATATTGAATGAGCACGGCATTCCTGGTATAAATCCCACCAAATCATAGTGTATGATCTTTGTGATATATTGGTGTAATTTCCTTGCTAGTATTTTATTTAAAAATTTTGCATCAATATTCATTAGGAAAATAGGTCTATTGTTGTCTTTCTCTGTTTTTGCTCTTCCTGGTTTAGGTATCAGCACCATATTTGTATCATAGAAGGAATTTGGTAGGATTCCTTCTTTATGTATGTTTCCAAATAGTTTATATAGTATTGAGATTAATTGTTCTTTAAATGTTTGGTAGAATTCACATGTAAATCCATCTGGTCCTGGGGGTTTTTTCATAGGGAGCTCATTTGTGACTTGTTCTTCTTTTTCTAAGATAGTCTAATTTAAGTATTTTATTTTCTCTTCTGTTAATGTAGACAATTATTTTTGTAAACATTCATTTCACTTAGGTTGTTAGATTAATTGGTACAGAACTGGGCAAAATAGCTCCTAATAACTGCTTTAATTTCATCTTCATTGGTGGTGAATTCACTCTTTTAATTTTTGATACTGGCATTTTGGTCTTTTTTAAAAAAAATCAAATTAACCAATGGTTTAATCTATTTTTTCCCCCATAAAACAAGCTCCTAGTTTTGTTTATTAGTCAAATTGGTTTTTTATTTTAAATTTTATTCATCTGTCCTTTAATTTTCAGCATTTCCATTTTGATGTTTAATTAGGGGCTTTTAATTTATACTTTTTCTAGTTTTTTTTTTTAGTTGCATACTCACTTCATAGATCTACTCTTTCTCAATTTTATTAGTGTGAACATTTAGAGATATAAATTTCCCCTAAGTATTGCTATTGAGTCCCATAAATTTTGGTGTGTTATCTAGTAACAGTGAGTCATTGTTTTCAATGAAATTAGTGATTGTTTCTATGATTTATTCTTTGACCCATTTATTTTTTAGGATTTGATTATTTAGTTCCAATTAAATTTTAATCTATGTCTCCATATCCCTTTATTGAATGTAATCTACACTGCATTATGATCTCAAAAGGATACACTTAACATTTTTGCTTTTCTACATTTGGTTGTGAGGTTTTTATTCCCTAATACATGGTCAGTTTTTGTCAAGGTGCCATTTACAGCTGAGAAAAAAAAGCAGACTCCCTTCTATTGCCATTCAGTTTTCCCAGAGGTCTATCATATCTAACTTTTCTAAAATTCTATTCATCTCCTTAACTTCTTTCTTATGTTTATTTTTTGTTTTTATTTATCTATTTCTGAGAGAGGGTAGTTGAGTTTCCCCACTAGTATAGTTTTACTGTCTCTTTCCTCCTCTGATTCATTTAACCACTTCCCCTAATCTGCACTTTCTTCTATCAGCACACCCCTTTTCTTCCTCTCCTACTTCCCTGTAAGGTAAGATAGATTTCTATACACAATTGAGTGTTTATGTTATTCCCTCTTTGAGCCAATTCTGATAAAGAATAAGGTAAATGTGCTCCTGCTTACCATCTCGTCTTCTCCTCCAGTCCCCTTTTTTTATGTGAGATAATTTACCCCATTCCACTTCTCCCTTCCTCCTTTTTCCAATGCATTCCCATTTCTTACCATCTATTTTTTTTTGGATATCATCCCATCATATTCAACCCACAACCATCTCCTCTGTCTATATATAATCCTTCTAACTTCCCTAATAATGAAGTTTTTCAGAGTTACAAGTATCATATTCCCATGTAGGAATCTAAACAGTTTAACCTTATGGAATCCCTTATGATTCTTCTTTCCTGTTTACCTTTTTATACTTCACCTGAGTTTTATACTTGAAAGTCAGATTTTCTATTCAGTGCTGGTCTTTTCATCAGGAATGCTTGAAAGCCCTCTATTTCATTGACTTTCCATTTCCTCCCTGAAGGATTATACTCAGTTTAGCTGAGTAGGTGAGTCTTGGTTGTGATCCTACTTCCTTTGCCCTCCGGAATATCATAGTCTAAGCCCTCCAATCCTTTAATGTAGAAGCTGCTAGATCTTGTGTTATCCTGACTATGGCTCCATGATATTTGAATTATTTCTTTCTGGCTGTTTGGAATATTTCCTCCTCAACCTGTGGGCTCTGGTATTTGGCTATAATATTCTTGGGAGTTTTTGTTTTGGGATCTCTTTTAGGAGATGATTGGTGGATTCTTTAAATTTCTATTTTACCCTCTGGTTTTAGAATATTGATCAGTTTTCCTTGATAATTTCTTGATAGATGATATCTAGGTTCTTTCTTTAATCATGGATTTCATGTAGTTCAATCATTCTTAAATTATCTCTCCTTGACATTTCCTAGGTCAGTACTTTTTTCAGTGAGATATTTCACATTTTCTTTTATTTTTCCATTCTTTTGGTTTTATTTTATTGCTTCTTGATGTCTCATGATGTCATTAGCTTCCACTTGCCCAATTCTGGTTTTTAAAGAATTATTTTCTTCATTAAGCTTTTGTACTTCCTTTTCCATTTGGCCAATTCTACTTTTTTAAGATCCTTCCTTCAGTGAATTTTTATATATATTTTTCCATTTGGCCAGTTCTGGTCTTTAAGGTGTTATTCTCTTCAATGGATTTTTGTGCCTCTTTTGCCATTTGACATATTCTGTTTTTTTAAGGTGTTTTCATCAGTATTTTTTTGTGTGCCTCCTTTACCAAACTCTTGACTTTTTTCCTGTAATTTTCTTGCATCACTATCATTTCTTTTCCCAATTTTTACTATACTCTCTTATTTGATTTAAAAAAACTCTTTTGGGGTTCTTCCAGGAATTTTTTTTGAGTTTGAGACCAGGCTTTGGATTTGAGGCTTTGGAAGTAGCCATTTTGGTTTTGTTTTCTTTTTCTGAATTTGTGTTTTGATCTTCCCTGTCACCATAGTATCTTTCTATGGCCAGAGTCTTTTATTTGTTTGCCTGCTTATTTTCCCAGCCTATTTCTTTACTTTTTTCTTTTTTTTTGCTTTTTTGGAGGGGGGAAGGCAGGGCAATTGGGGCTAAGTGCCTTGCCCAAGGTCACATGGCTAGTAAGTGTTAAGTGTCTGCAGCCAGATTTGAACTCAGGTCCTCCTGACTCCAGGGCTGGTTCTCTATTTACTGCGCCACCTAGCCTCCCCTATTTCTGTTTTCAGAACTAGTTCTGGGGGGCTTTATGTTTTCAGTTCTTCCATAGTAGTATGATCTAAGGAGAAGTGTGCTTACTACTTTGCTGTTCTAGGCTCTGGTTTATGAGTGACCACAAGGACTCTTTTCTGATCTGAAACTGTGCCCAGGGTCTGTGCTCCCCTGTGGTCCCAAGCACTAGTATGCTAGTGCTCCTCCTCACCATAGGACTGTTACCCAGTACTGCCATGGGTATCTGAGTATGGTTAATACAACAGTCTTGCACCCAGTGCCAGCAAAGGATCCCCCGTAATCCTCTCACCACTTGTCCAGCCCCCCTCCCATCTGTGTGCTGAGAATTGTCCCACTGATGCACCGGTCTGTATGCCACAGCCTGTGCTGTTTTCCCAGAGCCCAACACCATCTGGTAAGACAGACAATTCCTTCCAACTTCCTAAGTCATTTTGGGCTGGAAAATTTTTTCACCTCAACCTTGTGTTGGTTTTGCTGCTCCAGAATTCTATTTGGGGCATCATTTTAAAGTTGTTTGGAGGGAAATTTGGGAGAGTTCCTGTTTGACTTTCCCACTCACTTTTATATATTTTTTTGACCCCTACCTCCTGCCTGGAGCAACTAGGCCCAGTTTCTCAAAAAGCCCAAGGCTACTTCTTGAGATAGCTGAAAAATAAAGGAGAGATAGCTTTTCCTAGCACATCCAGAAAAATTTCTATCTGTTCTAGATACACATATATCTTATATGTGTGCCTATAACCACACAATCATACATACATACGTATATATATATATATATATATATATATATACATACATATGTATGTATGTATGTTTGTGTATATATAAAATAGGGACCTGTATGCTGAGAAAAGTATCATGTGCTCATGTGTACTGGCAATGATTAGGGGATGTCTTGGTCAACTTGATACGTCTTCCAGTAGATCTTGGACAGAAGGGCACTTCCCTGGACATGTATTATTCTTTAGGCTCTTGTGGAAAGACACAGGGGACTTCTCTGCTTGCACTGTTACCCCCTGTAATGCCATGCACCAGCAGATTCCCAAAGGAACAGCTTTTATAGTTCAGATTACAAAATATAGTGAATACTCTGTTTATTCCATTACAAATCAAGACAAACATTCAAAACATTATAATATTCACAAC
>CM053582.1:140860469-140876284 GCA_028627135.1 Pseudochirops cupreus
TAGGTTCACACCCAACAAAAAGGTAGATCTTTTGAGTTTCCCGTCATAAATTAGAAACGAATCCCTGCTTATGAGGAGGCCTTAATTTGAGATATTAGAGATATAGACTGAAGAAGAACAAAAAGGGAGAAGAGGAAGCTGTGAGTGTAGGACATGTTGGGGATAGAAGGCAACTAGGAAAATGGCTTACAAAAGGTAATACAGAGGCTGACAGGAGTTGAGCTCACAACAAGGCTTCCAATTTTTGCTGGGAGCTGTGTTGATTGGGAAAGAGATACTGCTTTGCTGAGAGCTTATTGTCTCATTGGAAGAGAGCTGAATCTTCCTGCTTTTTGGAGAACAATCAGGGCTTATTGCTCCTTAGTATGGTATACATATTGAGAATTAAAGAGAACTTCTGTTGCCCTCTACCTTCTTGTCTTGTTTGAGAAGGAGAAAAAGAGTAGAGAAGGGGATTTGTATCTGTTTTTCTGTGAGAAGAAGCTTGGTTTTTCTGAGAGTTAATTAGACAAAAGTAGAATCCTATACTATTTGGAGAGCTGGCTGGGGAAAGACTTGAATGGCCCTATTACTTAAAGGGAGAAACTTTTCAGAGCCCTAAATCAGATCTGAGGGATTTGGCAGTTCTCTAACTTAAGCGAACTGCTTGTCAGGGAAAGAGGATGACACTTTCTCAGTGTCTTGACTGTGGGTTTGTGTTAAAATAGATTGTCACTGTTCCTAAAGTAGTAAAGCTTTGCCTATCAGGAGGGCTGTGAAGACCAGAAGTAGAGCAGATTATGGAGAAGCAGTTTGGCCAAGCAGGGGCCCGTATGTTACATATTGTTCTCTGAAAAGATTTGGGACATCAAGACCTACCACTCAGAGTCTTAAGTTGCTCTGTGTACACAAGTTTCCCTACTCATGTGTGTCTCCCTACTAGGTTTCTGTGGGAGTGTGTTAACTCTCCCCTATGGACACTGTGTGCAATTAGTGGTAGAATATGACTTCAGTTTATGGGGGAGAATATTATATTTTAATTATTCTTGCTTTTGCTTTCTCCTGAAGAAATGTTAAGATTATTCTTGATTTTGCCTTCCATTGAGTTAATGCTATGGATATTTTTGCCTTTCACTTATTGTTAAATAAATGTTTCATGTTTAATAATATGTGGTGTCACGCTGATTGATTCTGTGTAAATGAGAAGCATACTAGTGGGGTCTTAGGAGCTGAAATGGTGAGTAGGAAGAGTGTATTCCACACTCACTAGGGTTATATTCAGGCCTCTGAGAGAAACTAGTGAATAAGCAGCTGCATGATGTACTTCCATCTTGGATCCTCAGACTTGTCAATGTGAGTGCAGATTAGGTGAGCAAACCATCCCAGACATTCATGCCCCAGACATACATACTATACCTGGATTAATTTGTGTGGGAATAATAACATGCCCTTCCTTTTCCCCACAACCATCAAAAGGACAGGGAAGAGATAAAAAAATCAAGAGATAGGCCAGCCAAAGTTTTATCTTGAGATGCCTCTAGACTAATGAAAACTGGTTGGATAATGATAATAACAACTGATGTTTACGAAGCCCTTTAAAGCCTGTAAAGTCCTTTGTGAAGCTCTATGAAGCCTGTAAAATGCTTTATATGCATATCTCATTCGATTTTCACAGTAATCATATGAGATTGTATTCTGTCTAACAGGGTTAATCAGGGAAACCCCCTGATTGACTGATCTGGGACACTTCCTAGAGAGGTGGGTGTGAGATCTAGGTTTTTGCTAAGTGATGTAAGCTTTGCTGAGTGACTCGTTTCTTGTTGAGATGATGCTGTAACTCCTGATTGGTCCCTGGTGAGGGGGATGAGGGCTGCTGCCAGAAATAAATTGCAGTTGAGAGGCAAGAGGAGCCAGTTATACTGTGGTCTTCGAGAAGAAATGGCTCTCTCTCTATTTGGACCCTTCTTGAATGAAACCTTTCTCTCCCTTGGACTTAGCAAAGTGGTAGGGAGGGGATTTCCCTAGTACTGAAAATTATGGCTTTCCTGATGACCCCCGTTACAGAGGGATTTGATTTATGACTTCTCTTTTTACAAATGAGAAGCAATGTGGCACAGCAGATGGAAAGCCAGCCTCAAAACCAAGAACACCTGGATTTGAGTTCAGCCTTTGACAGATGTTGGCTGCGTGACCTAAATGAACCACTTAACCTCTTAGTGTTTTAGACAACTTTCTGAGACTAGATTTCAGTGAAGGTGCTAACAACCTGCATTAGTCTAAGGAGTTTTCTCTCTTGGGAGTTCCCTATACCAATGAAATCACAGGTCTAGTTCCTATTCTTATTTTGCAGATAAAGAAATGGTGGCTGGAGCATAGATAGATTCCATGGAATAAGGGGAAAGACAGGAAAAGTAGACCAGCATCAGCTTTTATAGAGCCTCAAATGCCAGATGGAAACATCTGAAACTTACTTGGTAGTCAATTGGGGAGGGGGGAAAATCACTAACGATTTTTTTAAATTCAGGAGTGACACGACCAGATCTATGAGTAAGAAAGATTATTCTTGCAAGTGTAGATTTGGGAGAAATCTGTATTGAGGTGGCAGTTAAAACTGTGGGAGTGAAGGAGATTTAATCAATCAGTCAACATGTATGAATTGCTTACTGTATGTTAGGCACTGTGCTAAGTACTTGAGCTACAAAAAGCGGCAAAAGATAGGCCCTACTCTTAAGGAGCTTACAGTCCAATGAGGGGAGACAATATGCAAGCACATACACAAAAGAAGCTATATACAGGATAAATAGGAGAAAATTAACAGAGGGAAGGCACTAAAATTAAGGGGCGTAGGAAAGACTCCCTGTGGAAGGTAGAATTTTCATTGGGGCTTAAAGAAAACCCAGGAGGTCAGTAGTCAGAGCAGAGAAAGGAGAGTGTTCCAGGCATGGGGGACAGCCAGAGAAAAAGCCTGGATTGGAGAGATGGAGTCTTTTGTTCAAGGACCAGCCAGAAGGCCAGTGTCACTGGATTGAAGAGTTTGTATCAGGGAGTGAGGTGTAAGAAGCTGAAGAGGCTGGGAGTAGGGGAAGGGGAGAGTAGGTTATGAAGGGCTTTGAACGCCAAAGAAGAAAATGTTGCATTTGCACCTGGAATAGGAGTGACACAATTAGACCTGGCAGAGTTGAGAGAGATTATACAGAGACAGGAAGGAGAAAGTCAACTATTGGCCATTGGGGAACACTCATGTTAAATAAAAGGTTCAAAAGAAGAGGAGCTAGTGAAGGGCACAAAGGAGGAGCCAGTAAAGAGGCTCAGAGACACCAGAGGTTGTAATGTCTCTGAAGTCAAAGGAGGAGAGGGTATCCAGTAGGATGTGGGTGAGCAACAGTGTCAAAAGCTATAGGAAAAATTTATTAAGCACCTACTATATTCCAGTCTAGGCTCTCTGGGGAGTCAAAGACAGAAGAGAAAAAAAAAGTCTGCCCTCAAGAAGCTTATAGTTTTTTGTTTTTTGGCAGGGGGGAAGGTAGGGCAATTGGGGTTAATGACTTGCCCAAGGTCACAGGGCTACTAAATGTTAAGTGTCTGAGGCTGGATTTGAACTTAGGTCCTCCTGACTCCAGGGTTGGTGCTCTATTCACTGTGTCATCTAGCCACCCCCAAGAAGCTTATAGTTTTTCCAGGGAATAGGTACCTATGTAGAGATATACAAAATAGACTCAAGGCAGCATAAGTGGAAGAAGCTAGGAGCTGGAGAAATCAGGAAAGATGACAACTAAAAAAGGCCATTGAATTTAGTGATTAGAAAGTCATTGGTGACATTAAAGGGAATAATTTCAGTAGAGTGGTAGGGACAGAAGAGCACTCTCAAGGGGGTAAATGAGGAAGTGGAGCATAGGCTGTAGTCAACTTTTTCAAGAAATTTAGCAGTAAAAGGAAACGAAGAGATGTACCTCTGGGTGGGACAGAAGGGTCAGAGGTAAGCTTTTTAAGATTGAGGAGTTCCGAGCTTAGTGACTTGACTTTCATCCTCCAGGGATTATCCTAAAATCAGATGTTCCATTATGATGGAGTGCTTCCACAAAGATATGGGTTATGTGGGTGGAATATGCCTTTACTCAGAAACTGAAAACCTAGAGGGATTGCTGTGGTCTCACTAACAGGACTATGTCATGCCTCAAGTATTCTAAAAAGAGTAGTAATGGGGTTGTCAATAAACTTATCTTGGCTCTTATCTTAGTGCTATCTCCAGACCTTTTCTTTTTGAGATTATAGGGACCTGATAGCTACCTGGACCTTGAAAACCTTTAATAAAATGGGATCTGATGTTGCAAGTAGGAGACAGAATGGATATTTCCCACTACTTTGGAGACATTTGTGTGTATGGGGAAGGGGTAGAGGTGGGGCAGTGAGGCAGTGAAGAAGCAGTTCAAGGAAGGAGAAATTTTCCGCTCTATTCCAGTGCTCCGTGGGGGTGCCATCAAGGTCTCTATAGAGGAAGCGGGATCCGAGATATCATTGCATGATTTTGGAAGCCTTGCCTTCTATCCACCATAACCGTATGTTCCATTATTTTGAATGCAGCAATACTCTGAACTCATTCAAGCAGAGCAAATTCAACTAAGTGTCCACTTCATGGTTCTGGAGACACCACTGAGGGGTTAGGGTGACTTTCTTTAATGCTGTTAGCTCAAACCCCCATTCTAGTATGTTCTTGCCATTGTTAACCACCAGTGATTAGCACCCTAAATCCATTTAACCAATTAACATCAATTAGCTTTTACAAAGAACTTACAAAAGCATTTACAAAGTATCTGCTAACATACAGCAAAAACACAAGAATGAAAATTTCTGCCCAACACCCGAGCATACATTCTCCCTTAAGCCCACCTCAGTCCCTTGGCAGAGTGTGCTCAGTTTCTACATAGTATCTACCTCACCAAGCTCATTTCTAAACGGAGCATGGCAGAAGAGTGGATGAGTCTGCATTTCTGCCACTGTTGGTTTAAAGCAAGTCATTCCCCACCATCTGGAATTCAATTTTGTCACGAGCTCCTGCTCCTGAAATTCTGGTGGCTTATTCTTCTGACTTTTCAAAGCTCACAAAGTTGTAGTCACCTCCAGTCTCCTTCATCTAGAATAAGAAAAAACCAAATGCAAAGAGGTAGAGAGCAGAGGCCTTTCTGCATCACCTCATCTTGGTTTCAAATTGTGCGAACTCACCACCTCTGCTCTTAGAGCGTCATCTCGCTCACTCACCTGGCAGCTATGCAGAAAAGTGTCAGAAAAAAGCCAGAGACTTGCCACAGTTGGTCAGTACCTTTTGAATGCACCCTAATACCTGTTTAACCACCAGCAATCAGGCAGCCAGTCTACAGTCTATCTCCTCATCGTATGGTTAGCAGTTACAGAATGTCTGAGGATGCTCAGATCAGGAAGATCAGGGCACTTCTATACACATCAGCACGCCTTTCCAGAAGCAGTTTCTCTAGCTTCCCTGTTACACGAAAAAGAAAAACAAAGAATTGTACTGTTTCAATTTTTAGTGATATTTTAATTGTTGCATCATTTTCATTTCTAAATTTATCCTTCCCCCTTCCCCTTCCCCTACCCAATGAACCATCCTTGTAAGAAATATTTTAAAAGACAGAGAAAAAACCCCAACTATTTCATCAATTATGTCTGATACTTTATGCAGTATGCCATACATGTAGTCCCTCACCTCTTCAATGAAGGGAGGGAGGTGCATTTTCTCAGCTTTTCTCTGAAGGTAAAGTTTAGTCATTATGATCACACATCTGAATGTATTTTTTTGTAAAGAGACTTTGCCACAGATGTTAAACATGTAATTTGATTTCTGGTTTTGCATATATGATCACCTTTCGTATATATCTTGATTCCTTAGATAGCTTTGGAGGGTGGCACTGATTATGCATTCTCATCAGCCTTATCAATCAGGTACTTAATCAATAAGCATTATTAAACATCTACAATGTGCTGGTCACTGTGTTAAATACTGGGGATTAAAAAACAAAACAACTCTAGAGGAGTTTACATTTTTTTTTTTAGGAGCTTACATTCTAATGGAAGAGACAACACACATCCATATCCAAGTATACACATGATGCATACAAAGCAGACATAAAATATCCTTGCATGGAAAGACACTAGCAACTGGAGGTAGGGGAGAATCACAAGGAAAGGCTCTTAAAGAAGGTAATGGTTAAGTTATGTCTAAATAGGGCTCTGTTTATATCCAGCTGGATGATGCTGTTCCTTATAGGCTGACAAAGGCCTTAGATAAAGGATGAATTTTAATGTTGGGTTGCTAACCAAAATGAACCCCTTCATTAAAACAAATTGGATGCTTGGTTACCAATAGTTACCATGTGGAGCTCTGTTCTGCCCGTCAAAGGACATTCAAATGCATGGTAATATGTCCTATAGCTTTACATAGGAATCCCAGCTTTTTGATGGCTCCATGCTGTCACTGGTGTGGTTTCAGTTTGCAATCCTTCTCCATTTTATCCCACGGGATTCTCTCCCCCCACCCTTGTGTTTATGTAAATCCTGTATAGAGGGATACCTTTTAATAAGACTCCAAACTATATTATTAATTAATTACTCTACTGTTCAGGGATTTAGATAGCAACTATTTAACAGTGCAGAGTTATGCTAAGAAGCACTTAAGATGAGAAGTGAATCATTCAGGCAATTGAAAAGATAGGGGGAGTCTATGGAGGCAGGCTTCAATTACCCAATTTGCAATCAGGCTAAGAAACTGGAAGTAGAGCCTGTATTCTTGCTCTGGGAAAGTGTCATGGGCTTTTGTAACTAGAACTTGTCAGAGCCTTATTTAGCTTGTTATCATCTCATTGGAAAGAAGCATTTAGCATTAATTCTGAAGAGTACCATTTAGGACCTATCAGAATGACAAACTGGAGTTTTGCCTCCTCACCATACTGCAATATGAGGGGTTAGTAATGAAACTACCCAGTTCTGTAGAGGACTTGGTTTTACACTGCTCCCACCCCCTAAAAAAACCAGCTTTGGGGCAGAAATGCATCTGTTGTAATAAAATATGTTATTACTGTTTAGTACTGTGCTGACTACTCCAAGTACATCATCTCCAAGATGATTTTTCTCAAGTAATTTTGGAGAGATTGATGAAGCTGTTTTAATGACAGTGAAGAAGAGCCTTGAAATTTATTTTTAGGGTGTCATTTTGATTAATAATATGCCAGAGATTTCCCAAGTAATCTTTGAGTGATAAGGAGCTGGTCTTTAAATGAGATGGAAGACTTTCTATGGAAAAAACCCAAGCCCTCATTATTTAGCTAGATAATTGTTAAGCACCAGCTACTGAACGAGTGCCGTTAGTTCTGAACATAGGACCTAAACCTTCAGATACTAACTTTCACTCTTTCCTTGGCCAAAAGGGGTAAGTACCTTCAAATAGGTTGAATATATCTGATAAGATAGGTATAAGGATTGGGCATGTGATGACATTTCCCTAGAGTAGAACTGCCAGGTGAGGAAACTGACTAACAGTGTACGTCAGCAATTTATATGGTCTTAGGGAGCTGTCTAGAGCTCCACGGGTAGAAGGAGTTTCCTTCTTAGGAATTCCCTATACAAATGAAATCCTATGTCCAGTCCAAACAAAATAAACAAACAAAAAATGATGAGGTCAGTGAGGAAGGATGTAGAAACTATAAACAAAAATTTGACATTATCTATTCTAACTCACTAATTTTCTTTTTAAAAAAGACCCAGAAAATTCAAGTGTTTTTGCCAAAGACACAGAACTGGTAGCAGAGCTGGGATTTGAACCCAAGTTGTATGGGATAGCTTGTATGGGTCAGAGGCAGGATTTAAATCCAGGTCTTCCTGGTTTTGATACCAACTCTTTATCCACTAAACCAGTGGTATCAAACCCCCATAGAAATGCGGGCCACGAAACCATATAAGAATCTTTGCAGATTGCTTATCAACTTAGAAAACATGCTAACATTTCTTATGTTCTATTGTATTTTATTTATTTTATTATTTCTCAATTATATTTTAATCTGCTTTAGCAGCATGTAGGATTATTGTGGAATATGGCCCATGGAAGTGGCTTGGATGCCTCTTCACTAAGTCATACTGCCTCTCTGAACATATTCTTTTCAAAAATTAGTTCAAAAGAAAACCTGTTGAATTTTTTTTTATAAACTTAATTCCTGATTATATGTCTCTCTACTTACCCAGTCAGCTATACAATTTTTTTTAAAGGAGGGAGAACTAAGCAGTTAATCAAAACTAACCAACACATAAACCAAATATATGCAATATTCCACACCCACAGTACCCCATCATTTCAAAGGAGGGAGAGTTTGTTTTAATTGATGTATTTTTTAGCTATAGCAATTATTTTGAGAACAAATCAGAAATACTCCTAAGAAAACATGAAAAAGATAACCAAGTTACCAATTCATGACATGCAAGCTTGTTTCTTTCTCTGTTTTTTCTTTGTTTTTTGTTTCTTCCTTCCTTTCTTCATTTGCCTTCTTTGCTTTCCTTCCTTCCTTTCTCTTTCTCTTTTCTTTCCTTCTTTTCTTCCTTCCTTCTTTCCTTCTTTTCCCTTTGAGATTACCTCCAATTTACCCTTTATATATCTTGCACGTACATGATTATTTATTTACATGTTATCTTCCCCCCTTCCTTAGAAAGTGAATCCCTTAGGGCAGGAACTGTTGGTTGGTTTTTTTCTTTCTTTTTTCTCTCTCTCTTTCTTCCTTCTTTCCTTCTTTCTTTCTTTCTTTCTTTCTTTCTTTCTTTCTTTCTTTCTTTCTTTCCTTCTTTCCTTCCTTCCTCCTTCCTTCCTTCCTTCCTTCTTTCCTTCCTTCCTTCTTTCCTTCCTTCCTTCTTTCCTTCCTTCTTTCTTTCTTTCTTTCTCTCTTTCTTTCTTTTCTTTCTCCAGAAGGTAGCACAGTACTTGACCTGTACATAATAAGTGCTTAATAAAATGCTTGTTAACCTAATGACTCTCTGATAGGCCCATGCTCAAAGCCTTTCCAGCCTGGTAGGATTAAACTGAGGTTGCCCCCTCCTCCTTTGGGGACCACTGACACAATGAGGCCTGTGAGTAGGATTTCAATGGAAGGACAGTCATCTGGTTGCTCATTAATATCTTATAGTTAGAACTCATTCATGAGATGATCCTGGAGCACTTTTAAACTGTGAAGGCTGTGGTTTGTGTAATGTTTCTTTCTGGACAGTTTTATTTTGTCAGATGTTACTCTATAGGTCAGGCAAAATAGAGACATTGCAATATTTCAGGCCAAAGAAACTGCTCTTGAGGAAAAACAACAGGGCGTTGGCCTAAGTTGTACAAATGGACTCTGTGCATGGACTTGGATCATCCCTCATCTCTCTAATTCATTCTGCTCAAGTGACTTTTCCAAAGGTACAGAGTCAGCTGGCTGATGTATTTACTGTAGCAGTGGGAAGAAATAGTACTTCATGTTGAGCCTCTGGCTCTCACCACCACTAGATAACGCTATCTTGTCTGGTGGGGTGGTCATATTGTAGTGTAGCAGATTGCTCTGTTTCTTTTTAAAGCAGGATCAGCATGTACATTAAACAAAGTGAAAAGGCTCCAAGTTTGTAGAAGTCTTTAACCACTAATCTTGGTTCTACTTGCAAATTTCAAGGAGAGTAGGTCTTTCTTCACTTCCTCACTCTAGCCTAAATGACTGCCTGCTTTTGCCTCTTATCTTTGACGTCTGCTGGCCCAGTCCTGTCTGGTTCCTAGCCAAGGTAGATTTGGTTAGGCAAGGCTGGGCTGGTAGGTGTCACATCTCTTCAGCGATCTGTTTCCCTAACCTGACCTTGGGTTGGAGGAAGTCACTGCTATGTTGTTTGTCATAAATTCATAATGTGGTCCCAATGAGCACAGAAACTAGAACAGATCAGACCCAGAAGCCAGGAAACTTTTAGCAAACTTGGCCTATGTTCTTCTGGTACTGATGTGGGAAAGGATAGCTCAGAGATACCAAGGACATTGTTCTCTTCTTCCTACTCTAAATCTGTATGGACAAACAAGTTCTTCTTTTAAAAGTAAAATACATTGGGGTGGCTAGGTGGATCAGTGAATAGAGCACTGGTCCTAGAGTCAGGAGGATCTGAGTTCAAATCTGGCCTCAGACACTTAACACTTACTAGCCACATGACCTTGGGCAAGTCACTTAACCTCAACTGCCCTGCCTTCCCCCTTCCAAAAAATCAAAAAAATCAAATGAAATAAAATAGATCTTGTCAAGGTTTGTCTTCTAGGGAGATGAGCTCAGTCACACAGAGGGACTTCTAGGGTTGTTTGGGGAAGACGGAAGAAAAAAGGGGTAACAAGATATTAGTTTTAGAGCCAAAAGGGATCTTGGAGGTTATCCATTATTTGCTCTTTACATCCCTGCATTTTGCAGATGAAGGAACTGAGGCCAAGAGAAGCACTCTTTCTTTCTTTCTTTCTTTTTTTCTTCCTTCCTTCCTTCCTTCCTTCCTTCCTTCCTTCCTTCCTTCCTTCCTTTTTTCCTTTTTTCTTTGTTTTTTGGAGGGGGTAGGAGAGGGTAATTGAGGTTAAGTGACTTGCCCAAGGTCACACAGCTAGTTAAGTGTCTGAGGTCGGATTTGAACTCAGGTCCTCCTGACTCCAGGACTGGTGCTCTATTCACCATACCATCTAGCCACCCCTCGACCTCTTTTTTTGACCTCAAATCCATTGTAGAGAGCATGCAGTGTTTTTTTTGGGGGGGGGAGGGAGGGTGATTCTGATGTGCTTACAAAATAGGGGATTTGGCTGTCTGAGGAACAGTATAAAAACAACCGACTCCTTGGGGAATAGAAGAAAAGTGCCCCCAGTGGGTGACAGAGATTCTGGAAACAAAGGAGGGATATACCACTATGCAATGTGGCAGAAGGCAGGCTGGTGCCATTGAAATCTAGCTATTATAGCGTCTTCAGCACCAGGATCTTAGGTTGCTGATTTGTGAGTGGGGCTCTACTTTTTATCTTTTCTGACACAAGAGAGTACCCCTCAGGAAAGTTACATTTGATCATGCAGAATAATGAATACTCAGGTTATTTGTACTGAGCTGGCAAAGTCCTCAGAGGTTGGGAGGAAGAGTATAGGAGGACACACCTTAGAAAGCTGAAAGCTAAAGAAAATGGAGTTTAAGATAAATGCTTGCTCTATGGAGAGCTTAACGTAGGGCAAGCATCTCCCTCTAATGTAAACTAGGTATGACCAATAGTGACAGAGGTAAATGACAATGGCCCCCACTTTATATGTATGTATGTATGTATATATATATATGTATGTGTGTGTGTGTGTGTATATATATATATATATATATATATATATATATATATATATATGTATGAAAGACCCATATGATCATCTAGTTCATTCCCTTGCCTTTGAATAGGACCATCCTACATAATTTCTGGCACTCAAGAATACTGAATTCTTAACCTACAACCAACATACTTCAACTAAATGTCATGAACTTGCTTTGTGTCTCATCATCTAATAGATGGAGGAAAAGGCTCACTAGCACTGAGTCCATCACTGACATCTACGGAATGCCAGTGGTTAGGTTTCCTTAGTAACACAAATAATCAATACCACTTCCTGAGTTTGATTCTCTAACCAAATTTGAATGCAACGAATGGCTCTGTAGGATGCACCATATTTTTGAGTTTGTTCCTGAGGCCCGAGGGGCAGAGTCAATAGCTGTGCTAAAACCAGGCCAATCATTCACTGTAAGAGGGAGAGATTAACTTAATAGGATGTATTCATTCCAAAGTCTGGTTGTTTCCCAGCATTTTAGTTATTTCAAGGTGTTTATAAACTGATATTTGACTCATCTTTTTTCTAATATTTGGAACTCTTGCCTTATAGTAATTTCCTCTCAGATGTAGAGCTTAAAGGTCTGTGAATTAGAACATTATCCCCTTTCCTGTAAAAAAAAAAAGACAACCATTATATCGGTCCTTTCTCAGACTTCAGATATCTTGTGTGTGTGTGTGTGTGTGTGTGTGTGTGTGTGTGTGTGTGTGTGTGTGTGTGTGTGTGTGTATGAGAGAGACAGAGACAGAGAGAGAGAGGGAGAATCTCTACTTTTGTTTCTACAGAAGCTTTTGCCTCTTTCACGTTTGTTTGATCTATACACAACCCTTGAGTTTAACAGAAAATATAAGCTTTCATAAGAATCAGTGAGCTGAGCCAACTTGTGACAACCCCTGATGGATACAAACCAGAACTTAAAATTCACTTTTGGTATCCTATCCATTGTGTTCAGTGCCACCGTATGCCCATCTGATCTCTTAACAAACTGGAATGGTTAACTAGTTTAAATGGACGCATGTGGTTCTGGTTTGAGTTGGTGACCATGACCATACCTAGTCAGCCATATTTATGTTTCAGTCTTGAAAAATTTGACAAAGTCAAAGCTTGCTTTTAAAAAACAAAACATGCTGACTTACCATTGGAAAACACTGATGATGGTGATGATAAGGAGGAGGAGGAGGAGGAGAAGGAGGAGGAGGAGGAGGATAGTTATCATTTACTTGGGTTTTGTAAAGCTCTGCCACATGTAATCTCAGCAGATCCTCACAACAACCTTGCTGACCAGATGCTACTGTTTGCTATTTTGGAAACTGAGACTGGGAGATGTTGTGATTTTCCCAGGATCACACAAGTAGTATTTGTCTGAGGAAGGGTTTGAATTCAGTTCTTCTTGACTCTAAGTCCAATACTGTAACTACTACACCACAGAGAGAAGGAAATTAAACCAGTATTTTTGCCATTTTCTATTTTATTAAGACAAATTCCTGTTCTATTTATTCTGGGAATAATGTGTATGGAACTAATGTGTATGATCAAGGAAAAAACAGTCAGCACATCCATTTAATTAGAGTCCAGAAAAAGTGCTGACCTTAGAATCAGGAGAACTGGGCACCAATCTATGCTTTGACACTTACCAACTGAGTAACCATGGATAGGGGGTGTCAGTTCCCCAACTCTCAGTTTTCCTCACCAGCCAAATGAGGATAATAATGCTAATTCACCTGACAGTATTGTCGTGAGAAACAAACATTAAAGCCTTTCAAATCACATACATACTGTATTCCCATTCCATTATATCAATGTGAGCTATTATTTGGCTTTGAATCTTGTTTCTGACATAAGTTGCGTGACTACAAGCAAGTCACTGAACTTACCTGCTCCTCAGTCTCTTCATCTGTAAAAACGGGGAAGAGAGGGAGGGTAGAAGGTAGAGAGCTAACCTTGTAGTCAAGGTGACCCATGTTCAAGTTCTCATTCAGAGAACACTGATTGTGGGATCCTGGACAAGTCACTTAACCTCTTAGTGTCCCGAGCAACCTTAAAACTGGCTAATCTGAAATTATATTCCTTCCTCCTCCCCACCCCCCCAAAAAAGGAAAGGAAAAAAAGAGCATAAACCTATAAACTTTACCTCACAGAGTTGCTATGAATTTAAGTGAGAATGAATTTAAGCTGTTTGTAAACCTCAGAGGCCTATATAAATGGAGGAGGACTTAGATCAGAGGTTCCCAAATGGGTGATATTGTTCCCTGAGGGGGTACCGTAATGATGGGGGAAGCAGGAATAGCTTCAGGTGCAACTGGTGATTGTTGAATAAAAATAAGGGGGTGATGGAAACAAGGAAAGAAGAAAAGAGAATTTTTAAAAACTGTTCTTACAGGTTTCGTCTGTTGTGTAACAGAATTAAAGCTGTAGTTATTACATTATTTTCCAAATAAACACACAAAGTGCAAATTATAACCCATCAGTGGTTGTAATGGTAATGGTAATTTGAAGACTTTTCCCGCCCTTAATAGGCCAAATGTAATCACATGAAGCCTTGACAGAGGGAAGGCTTGGGTATGGCAGTGCTCACTGCATTGGTTATGTGTACCACCTTCTTGGTTGCTATGATGAATTTGGCTTTCTGTAGTTGGGATTTGACTTTCTGGTGTTTGAATAAATGTTTTGGTTCTGTCTTTCATGTGGAAAGTCTGTTATGTTTTGTGATTCAGAACTATACCAGCATATTCATAGCCACCATGGGTGTTGTGAATATCGCATTGGTATTATAGCGGCCAAGTCCACTGACAGGTCTTAACAAGCAAGTGTTGTCAGACAAGCATATTACACGTTGTCAGGAAGTCCAGCATGCATCAGCAGGAATATGTGCTTATAATGACTTGTTTATAGTACAGTACTATACAGTTAAGTGATGCAAAATTGTGTCATCAAAATTTCAGTGCAGGAAAAAAACCCCACAAATTTATAATAAATTATTAAATTTAAGATGTGTCATTTAGAAAATATTTTATATATTTTTTGAAATTATGCAATTAAAAAAAAAACATTAAAGGATTAAAAAAAGTAAATTTCCAGGGGGTTGCTGAGTAATTTTTCTTTTCAAAAAGGGGAACGTAGGCCAAATAAATTTGGGAATCTCTAACCTAGATTCAAATCCCTTTTCTGTTGTTTACTGTACTCTGTGACTTGAGCAAGTCACTTCTCTTTGGGCTTCTGAGTTTTCTCACTGGTAGAATAAGAGAATTGGACTAGATGAGGTTCCTTCTGGCATTAAAACTATGATCCTAAAAATGATTATTCTTCTTATTTGTACTGTCAAGAATAATCATTTGTTATCATAAGAAAGGAACAAAGCTAGATTACAAATGCCATTTGAATGCAATCTTGGACTAGAAAAAAACTGGGCTGTGAAATTCCCATTTATAATTGTGAAATTTAAGCACCAAGACCCTAATAACTGGGAATGTAGATAAATGATTTAGAATTTACAGTAGAAGGATAAACATGACAATTAATAAATTTCCTAATGATTCTCTGCTTTTGAGCATTAGCCTGAATTTAGTCTTTAGTCATGGTATTTGCCCAGAGACAAATCTTAGTTATTTATTGGCAAGACTCAGAAAAAAATACATCATTGAAACATTCCAACGGTGGGACAGGGAGAGACAGAGACAGAGAGACAGAGGGAAAGAGAGACTGAAACTGAAAAAGACAGAGAAGACAGAGAATGAGAGAAAAAGAGAGAATGAGAAAGATACAGAGATAGACAGGAGAGAGAGAAGGAGGAGGAGGAGGAAGAGGAGGAGGAGGAGAAGAACAAGGAGAAGAAGAAGGAGGAGGAGGAGGAGGAGAAGAAGAAGAAGAAGAAGAAGAAGAAGAAGAAGAAGAAGAAGAAGAAGAAGAAGAAGAAGAAGGAGGAGGAGGAGGAGGAGGAGGAGGAGGAGGAGGAGGAGGAAGAGGAGGAGGAGGAGAAGGAGGAGAATGAGAAGAAGGTGAAGGAAGAAGAGGAGGAGGAGGAGGAAGAAGAAGAAAAAGAGAGAAAGAGAGAAAGAGAGAAATTATAATTTTAGAATTGAAAGACCTTAAAAGTCATCCAGTTCAGTCTTTTTACTTCATTTATTTTATTTTATTTTATTTTTAATTTTATTTTAGTTTGCATCATTCATTTCCACAAGATTTTGAGTTACATATTTTCTCCCCCTCTTTCTCCCACCCACCGCCCCAAAACAGCCATCCCAGTGTGTCCCCCCTCCCCCAGTCTATTCTCTCCTATGTCTTCCCCCCTCACCCCTCTGACTTTTCGGTAGGGCAGGATGGATCTCCCAACCACAGTGCCTGTGTATCTCAAGTTCCAGTTGGATGCAGTTAATAATAATAATAACAATAATAATTGCATATATATATATATATATATATATATATATATATATATATATATATATATATA
>CM053582.1:140884160-140905402 GCA_028627135.1 Pseudochirops cupreus
TCTCTCTCTCTCTCTCTCTCTCTCTCTCTCTCTCTCTCTCTCTCTCCTCTCTCTCTCTCTCTCTGTCTGTCTCTATCGCTTTTTGTTTTCACATTAAATTTATTTCTGAATTTATTCTCTCTGACATCCTACCCATTAAGCTACCCTTTTTAGCAAAAGTTTTTTTTTTCAAAAAGAGGAAAATAAAAAGTAGTTCAGCCAATCCATCAACCGTATTTGTTGTAGGTGACGCACTTCATACTCATAGTCCTTTATCTTAGCAATGATGGGAGAGAGGTGCATTTCTTTTTTTCCTTTAAAAATATTTTACTGATGCTCTTTTTAAAAACATCACTGTCACTTCACAAAGACCCCCTTTCCCCCAACTTTTAGCACTCTCCCTTGTAACAAATAAGTATAGTCAGACAAAACACATGAACACATGGGTCATGTTGGAAGATAGCAGACCTCTAGTGTGCCCCTGTAAAGGAGAAGATGATTCTTACCATCAGTCCTCTGAAGTCGTGATTGGTTATTGTATTGATCAGAATTCTGATGACTCTCAGTTTTGTTCTCCTTCATATTATTGTGAATCTTGTGTAAATTGTTGTCCTGGTTCTGCTTATTTTACTCTGCATCAGTTCATATAAACCTTCCCAAGTTTCTCAAATTCTCCACATTTGTCATTAGGACAACCTAATATTTTATTACTTTCATATGCTACAATTTTCCCAGTCGTTCCCTGATCTCTGGACACTCATTTTTCTTCCAAGTTCTTTACTGCTTCAAAAAGTGCTCCTGCATGTATATGTATATATATATGTGGATATGGATATGTATGTGTTTATATGCATGTATATATGTACATGTGTATGTATATACATATATGCATATATACATACACATATTCATATACATATATACACATATATGTATGTAATACATGTACATGCTCTCTCTTTCTCTTTCTCTCTCTCTCCATATATATATATATATATATATATATATATATGTATATAAATTTTATAGGACCTTTCCCTCTGTCTTTGAGCTCCTAGTGGAATTTACCCGGAAGTGATATTGTTGGGTCAAAGGGAATTCTCTGTGGACAAGCTTGGTCATTATATTGAGATAATGTTTGGTTTTCTGAATTTCTTCTAGGTCTTTGTTGTTGGTATCATCACATTGTTTTCTTAGTTCTACTTATTTCACTTTGTGTAAGTGCTCATAGTTCCTCTGAATTCTTTATATTTATCATTTCTAATAGTACAATTATATTTTATTACATTCAAATGCTACAATTAGTTTAGCCCAAAGGGCAACTACATTGTTTTTAGCGCTTTGCTACTACAACAAAAAGCTGCTACAAACATTTTGGTAAACATGAGACCTTCCTTTCTGTCTCTGACTTCCTTGGGATATATACTGAGTGATGGGATCTTTGAGTAATAGGATATGTATGTTTTCATCAGCTTTTTTTTAATGTAAAGGAAGGTCTAGTAATAGTATTGTGATAGTGGGACGAGATGAGGAGAAGGTTAAGGACAACGAAGGAATGATCATGGGGTCATAGATGTAGAACTTGAAGGGACTTTAGAGATTATCTCCAGGGGCAAACAGTGGAAGAAATCTTAACTAAACAATAAAGAGAGAGGCAGGAGGGAGATAAGTATCTACCTTACATTTTAATTTTTACCTGCTAAAAGAGGTGACATTCTGGGACAGCCCTCTAGTTCTTTTGAGTTATATCACTTTAGCAATAGTCTCCTGCCACTTGGCAAGGTGAAAATTGTTTTTACATAGCTACAAAAATAAACTTCCTTTACAGCGGTGTCATTGCAGACAAAGGTTTATGATCATCCATTACAAGTCTATGCCCTTCCTAATAATAGTACTCCCCTCCCCACCAATGCCTCCCAAAACCATTTCTGTATGCATGCATACTGTATGCACCCATACTGTATGCACCCATGCTCTTTCCCTACAGCCTGACACATCTATAGGGTTGGTGGGCAGAGAAGGTGGGGGCATTTCTTCCGAGCACCCCTTTCATCTCAGGTAATCTGCTTGCCTAATCCCTTATATGAGACCTTCTTTAATCTCAATTGCTTCTTGTGCAAAATCTTACTGCATGGAATCTAAAGGGTATTGTAGCTGAAAGGAAGTTTATTTACAAACCCTTAGAAATAATTATCACCTTACTTAACTAGAATCCAGTTCAGTAATTTAGACCAAAAAGAAGAGACATTTTAGGAAAGATTTCAAGATGTCTCTCTAACAGGAGAGGTTATTTATTTTTTTAATGAACAAGCAATCATTTTTTCTTCCTCTCACTCCCCACTCCCGGTGGAAGAAAAATAAAAGGAAAACAAAATTCTTGTAATCAATCAATCAATCAGTCAGTCAATCCGTGTTAAGCACTTGGTATGTGCCAGGGACTGTGCTCAGCTCTGGGGACAAAAATACAGGGTAGAAGACTGTGTTTGCCCAAAAGGAGTTTACAGTCTAAGGGGGAAGACCACACGCTAACAAACACGTGCAAAACAACTTCTGCACAGGAGAAATAGGAAATTATCAACAGAGGGAAGGCTCTGGAATGAGGACGGGCTGGGGAGGCTTCCTGTACAGTCACATAAAACAAATCTGCACATTGGGCAAGTCCAAAAACTGTGTCTCAGAGACCTTGAAAGCAGAAATGAGTCCTCATTCCTGTCTCCCCCCAAAGCAGAAGAGAATGAGAATCCTAAGAAGGAAGAAGAGGTTTGGCATTTAGAGCCTCCATAATCTATTAGACTCCAGCCTCCGTATCCAGGCTGATTGCACGCTACTCCCTTTTACACATTAATACCCCAGCTTAAGAAGTAGTTCTTGTTCCCTGCACATGACAATTCATCTCTCCTTTCATTTGCATGGACTGGAACATATCTCCTTTTCTCCTCTCTTTGGAGGCAGCTAGGTGGTATGGTGTCTAGAATGCTGGGGCTGGGAGTCAGGAAGACCTCAGTTCAAATCTGGTCTCAAAACACTTTCTAGCTGTGTGACCCTGGGCAAGCCACTTAACGTCTGTCAGCCTCATTTTGTAAAATGGGAATCATAAAAGCACCTACCTTGAAGGGTTGTTGTGAGGATCAAATGAAATAATATTTATACGGAGCCCAGCACATAGTAGGTACTTTATAAATGCATTTTTTTTCCTTCTCTCTTCAGCCTCTTAGAATCTCTAGTCTCTTTGAAGGTTCCGTTTAAGTGCTATCTCCTATATATGCTCTCTCCCCAATTAACGCCTTCTCTCATCACTTTGTATTTGTCTTGTATTATACTTAGTATTTATTTATGTTTTCCCTCTAATAGAATGTAAGTTCTTTGAGGGCAGAGACCGAATTCTTTTTATCTTTGTATCCCCAGCACATTGCACAGGGCCTAGTATAGAATAGATGATAAATGCTTGTCGAATGAATAACTAAAGGAGAAAATAATGGAGACAAATGGCATTCAAAACTTAGTACCGTGTGTAGTTAATTAATCTGTATTCTTATTCTGTGCTCTGCCAATGGAGTATTTGGTGTTCTGCTGATCTCTCAGCCCAGATTCTAATTAAAGACGCTTTTTGCTCTAACAGAAAATTTTTTTTTAAAGATCAATTTGGAATTTAATGGATAATCTCATTGCTCCAAGGAGGGACCCTTTCTTTTGGACTTAAGTGCCACTGGTTTCAGCACAATGCCTCATAATAGATCCATTCCTGAAGAAATCTGCTTTAAAAAGAAAAGACTAAAATATGGAAACATTTTAGGCAGGGCTAAGTTTCCTACAGGGTCTAATTGCAAAGATTTTCTATAATTAAACTGTTCTGAATTTGGGTTTTTGGTTTAATAAGATGAACAACACACATTTCCCGATGACTTAACAAGTCCTCATTCAAAATAAATCTGAGTTTAGAAACAATCGCTCCCCAAACTGCCATACATGATGTATGCATCTGTCCCAAGCATATCTTATAAGTTGCTCCAGGAATGGAACACTGGAGAATGCTGTTCTTAGCCACCAACATGTACCCATATGGTTTTCAAAGTAGCTTAATAGGCTTTTTGTCTTCAACAATCAACATGTTTTAGTAGTTCCATAAATCATAACACAGATGGTACTTCTTGACATCTTTCAGTCAGATTTAAGCACTGTAGTGCTGAGGTACCAGATGCCAATATGGTTTTTTTTTTGGGAGAGAAGGGGAAATAGCTTTATTTGGTTGCTGACAGAGCTCCTATAAACAAGTTGTGTAATTTTCTCTGCTTCCAAATAAATCACATGTGAATAGTTAAGTTTAACAGCACCAGGCGGGTAGCCTGCCAATGATTTTTGTTTGGATGGGGGATGTTTGACATTTAAACTTAACCCAGAAAAACAAGAACTACAAAAAAAATTTTATCTTCATGTGTTGGGGGAAATGCTTTGTGCAACACATGGGTGGTTTTAAACCAGTGATTAAGGGAGTGAAAAAGGCATCATATTTAAGGGTTATTCCGACTGAGTTTACTTTACAGAAATCCAGAAGTGTTTTCTTCTCAAGGATCCTAGTGGACAGTAAGGAAATTCATCTTTTAGGATGATATTGGTGCAGGCTAATAGGTCTTTTTCCCCCCAGCTGTACCATTGCCAAGAATGTGAGAACTACTCAAGTGAAGGCAAACAGTACATGCATGTTCATGCTCTGTTCTCATGAAGTTATAAGCTCAATACTCTCCTAGGGGTAGGAGAAAGAGAGAATGCCATAGTTGGGAATCCATCCTTAAATTTTCTGTGAACCAATACATCATTCAATCAACAAATATTTTGTACCAATAATTTCCTGAAAGTTGAATCACCTACTGTCTAGGAAGACACTTGGGAAGAAGATGCTTCTAGATTTCTGTAAAGTAAGCTCAGTCCTGAACAAGCCTTAAATATGATCCCTCTTTCACCTACGTACCAGGTGCTATGTCAGGGGCTGAAGATACAAGAGAAAAAATGAAAACAGTCTTTGCTCTCAAGAAGATAATATTTGTAAAGTGCAGTACCCAGCACATAGTAGGAGCTTAATAAATGCATGTTTCTTTTCCTTCCTCTTACACAGATGCGAAATATGCACAAAATAGATAGAAGTTAATGGGGTGCGGTATTTCCCTCAATCTATGAGATTTCTGGGGAAAAAAATTTCCTCATCACTGAAGGTCTTTTCAAGTGAGTTCTAGATGAACACCCATCAGGCGTACTATAGGAAGGAATTTTGTCTAGGTCTCTGTTGGACTAGATGACAGAAATATAACTAGCAATTTTGATGCCTGGGGCAAGAGCCACAAACAATTCCTGGTGCTAGTGGTACAGAATGCGCCCTAAGATTACTCTTTAAAGACATATTCAGTTTTGAGAGTGGAGGACAGCAAAACCCTGGGACCTTATTCTCCATATGGATGAAGACTTTGTGATTTGACTCAAAAAGCCCAAATCCTACACTGACTTCTAGGTGACCTTCTCTGTGGAAGATATAAATGTCACGTCCAAATCTAAGTTTTTGTGCTTAGGTTTGTATTTTCTAGGAACAAGTCTCCCATAGCTCCTACCTCCCAATTCGTATTGAGATAAAAGACATGTTCTACTTCTCCTTGACTTCTCCTTGTTGCTTCCTCTAAGACAGTGGTTCTCAACCTGTGGGTCGCAATCCCTTTGGAGGTGGAACGATCCTTTCACAGGGGTCACAGGGGTCGCCTAAGACCATCGGAAAACACATATTTCCAATGGTCTTTGGAACCGAGACACTGCTCCTCTATCCATCTCCAGGCGGGTCCGCCCACATGCAGATATGCCCACATACGAGTATTAAAGGGCTGCTGCATTAGGAAGGTTGAGAGCCACTTAGAGTCTAAGAGATATTCTGTAGGACTATCTCAAGGTGGAATAAATCACAAAATCAGTCTAAGGAGAGTTTATTGGCACCCATGCCTGGCTTTTGAAATCGCTGGTAAACTTCTATTTGGCATGATGGATGGTGTTGTCCATCCATCAATCAATAAACCTCCATTAGGCACCTGCTATATGCGTGGGCTAGGCACTGGAGGATGCAAATACATGGACAATTCCCTGTCTCATAACATGCGCTGCATCTGTTTCTTAGAGAGCTCACATTCTGTTAATTAGAAATGGCAAAGCAGCATGTTGACGTTAGTACTCTCTTGAGCTAGCTGCCCAGGAGAGACTGGGGAAGGAGCCCATTTCTTCTCCTTGGCCCTTCTGAAGATCATTGCACCCACTGGGCATAGGCCTAATCCACAGTCAGGGGAGAATAGTTGGTTCAAGAAAAGTTGGTCTTTGAAGGCTTATCCATCATCGCTCTTCTTGATGGTACTATTATCTCTCCAATCACCCAAATTTCACTATCTTGGAGCTATCTTTGACTCATACTCTTTCTCAATTCCCACAGCCAGTCAATTGCCAAGTGTTGTCAATTATAGATTTAGAACTAGTTGATTCATAGGGTCATAGATTTGAAGATATGAAGGACTTTAGAGGACATCTAACCCAACCCCCTCATTTTACAAATAGGGAAAGGGAAGCAGAGAGAAGTGAAAGACTTGCACAAGGTCACAAAAGTCATGATGAGCAGAGCCGGGATTCAAACCCAGGTCCTTTGACTTCCAATCCAGTTCTCTTCCCACTGTCATTCAGTTAGCAAGTAGTTATTAAGCTCTTTGCACACTGCACGATGCTAATTTTACTCCTACAACGCCACACATCTATCCCCTTTTCTCCACTTGCAACCTCCACCCTGGTTCAAATCCCTTATGGCCTCTCATGTGGACTCTTGGACAGCCTTTTATCTCGCTGTCTCCATTCTCTTCCTCTTTAATTCATGTTACACACGGTGGCCAAATTAACATGACTTAAACACAGGTCTCACCATGTCCCCTCCACTACTCAAATGGCTCCCTATTGCCTCAAAGATAAAGCACAACTTGGTATTTAAAGCCCTCTACAAATGGTTCCCACCCACATTATTTCATACTATTTCTCTTCATCAACTTTCTGTCTAATTGATTTGCTAGCTCGGTGAGGGCAGTGAACAGAGGGCTAAGCCTAGAGTCAGGAAGGCCTGAGTTTGGATCTAACCTCAGACACTTAACAGCTGCGTGCTAGTCAATTACCTGTCTGCCCGAACTGTCTGCCTCAGCCCCTTCATTCTAAAACAGGCGTAAGAATAGTATCTATCCAGAGTTGTGGGGAGGACCAAAGGAGATAACATTTATGAAGCGTTCAATAGTGCCTGTCATATAATCTTCCTTCCTTCCTTTTTTCCTTCCTTCCTTCCTTCCTTCCTTTTTTCCTTCCTTCCTTGCTCCCTTCTTCCTTCTTTCATATCTATCAGTTTTTTACCCTATGTAATCCTCCATTTCTTGACTACATGCAGCTACATAGATGTCAGTCAACATGCATTTGTGAAGCACCTGCTGTATGCCAGGTCCTGTTGTCTCCTTGTCTGAGTGCACATCCTTTTCACCTGGTAGTTCAGGTGCCACCTTCTATTTCAGAGTTTTCCTGACCCACCTATTTATTAGCTTTCTTTCCCTTTTCAAATTATTTTGTATATACTTTGAAATTTATTTATTTATGTACCTGCTGTGTCCTTCCAATAGAATATAAGCTTTTTTTTTTTTGGTGGTGGTGGAGGGGAGTATTCTTCTGTTTTTGTCTTAATCTCCTTAGTGCCTAGCAAGCAGTAGGTGCTTAATGCTTCTTTGTTTATTTGAATTGATTAGAAGCACCTGACTAGATGACTCTTCCCTGCAGGATGCTTCTGCCTCATTGAAACTGCCCCCTTGGAACTCCTGGCTCCATGGAATGTGGTGTCTTATGTGCTGTTATTTATTTTATATCAGTGGGGCTTGTAGTTTGCTCTACAACAGAGGAAACTAAGTCCCAGTCCATTGAAGCTTTCATTAAATCATAGATTTAGAGCTAGAAAAGCTGTTAGAGGGCAGAGTCCAAATCTAATTTTTCATATGAAGAAATTGTGTCCTAGAGATGTTAAAATGCCTTTTCGGGATCCCACAGCTCATAGGTATCTGAGGAGGGATTTGAATCCAGGGATTTCTGACTCTAAGATCAGCACTGTATTCACTATATTACTCTGTCTCTAAGAGAAACTGAACCTCAGACAGCTGTTTTCATCTGAATCTGTGTAGCCTTCAACATATACTTCTAGCCTTGGATCTATATGTCTCATGTGTAATAATTTCTAGCATCTTGTAACTTGAACCCAAGCACTGATCACCTGGTTCCTTAGACTTTTGTCTTTAGAATTCTGAGATTGTCTTTCAGGAATCATTCAGCACATGGTCTTTGATCTTAGTGTCAAAGATGAACTTGGGCTCTTTTCTACGTGGTGGTATTAAATTTGCATTAAGTATTCAGGAGAATGGTACTATTAGGCAAGGGAGATGAGCCACATGGAAAGTTTAATTGAGTAGCTGGGTTGGTCAGTCATATTGTGAAGGTAGGGGCTACATAAATCATAAGAGAAATAGCTCACTAATTCAAATCATAAGAAAATGGCTATTTCCAGCATTTTAAAGATCTTAAGGTTTGTTTGTTTTAATACCATTGGACAGAAATTTGAAAGACAAGCTAGGAGAAGAATTCCCTTGACTCAGCATCATAAATGTATTCTTTTTTTTCTTTTCAGAGGGGAGAAGGCAGGGCAGTTGGAGTTAAATGTCTTTCCCAAGGTTAGATGGCTAGTAAGTGTGTCAAGTGTCTGAGGTCAGATTTGAACTCAGGTCCTTCTGACTCCAGGGCTGGTGTCTATTCATTACACCACCTAGCCACTACCTCAGTGATATATTTCAGATGTGTAAACTGAGCCCCAGTGAAATGACTTGCCCAAAGTTCCATAGCTAGTAAGCAATAGGGTTAGGACTTAATAAATGTTTGTTGACTGATGGATTACCAAAAACAGCAAAGTTCTCAGCTTTATGGCATTGAATACATATAAGTGCAAAAGGAACTTAGAGAGGGTCGATCAGTGGGCACTGGAGCAGCTGCCCAAGAGCAGTATTTCAGTCAATGCCATCGATGACCATTATTGACTGCCTGCTGTAGCCTTGCAGACCTTTGTAGTCTGTATTGTAAACTCAAGGACAGTGACTAGGGCTTAGTCTTTTCCAGTGCTTTGCAGGTTTCACTCGTGCCCCCACTTTTATAGAACCAAGTCCAATGCAATAACACTGCTCAACAAGTATTAATTGAATTAAGCTGTAGTATTGCAAGCACATTCATCATTTTAAAAGGCACCCAGGCACTGCACTGGAACATTTTAAAATGGGGTCAAATGACTCAGTTATACCTCCCAAACATCAAGCATATTTATTCTTTGTGTGACAAAGCTACTCGTGGCATCATCAAACAAAAGGTGACTTGCTTTTAACATCAGTCTCTTCTCTGCCTTCATTGACCAAGACCTCTTCTTTAGGGGCTGCTCCAGTAATTAAATCTTAGGCATATACTCTTGTTCCATGACAGATCATAAGGACACCATATATTCACCCAACCACATACAAAACAAAATTCACTTAGTTACAGTGTCTGTTGGGAATCCCAGGACACAAGCCCTATATGGATAGATCAATGACAAGGTTAGTCATACATTCCACTTGACATGAGATAATGCGAAGCTGACTTTTTGAGTTCCAACCTGTTTCATTACCAGGTCAGCCTTAGTCCTAATTCTTTGTCCTTATCATCAGGAACATGTGGTCCTTTCTAACTGCATTTCAGATCTGATCCATGGCACCAGGTCAATACTCTGCCTGTTCTTTGCTACCTATAAAAACTCAGTACTAGCTATTTTCTTGGATTCTGCACTTTAGAAACCCTTCATTCCTCTTTCTGTATGCCTCTCAGCCTGAGGAAATTTTCATCAGCACTCTGTCCTCCAATTCTTGTCTTGGCTTAGAATTTCTTAATGAATTCTCTCTCCTCCATTTACTGCTACCCTTACTGGTAACAATCTTTGCCAGGTGCTTTCTTGAGTACCTACAAACACATCTTCATTTTAAAAAAATCCTCACTTGACCCTACCATTTTCTCAAATTATCATCCTAAATCTCTCTTCCCTTTCACAGTCTTGGGGATGATTATTTTAGAGTTAATAAATTGGAAAAGGGAGCTTCAAGAATCCACTGACCCTACTTGTTGCCCAGGATAAAACAACCATTACTAATCCCTTGGGTTCTCCTCTGGGGGAGAAATAGTTCCTAAGAATCCCCTTTCCTACTTTAAGGCAGGCTACTTATGTGACATTGGGCAAGTTATTTAATAGGAATAGTAGTTAGCATTTATGCAACACTTTGTTTGCAAAATATATGTATTAGCTCATCTGATCCTCCTGATGATGACTCTGTTGAATTACTAGCCTCATTTTGCGGATAAGGCAATTGAGGTCAACAGAGGCTAAGTGACTTCCCCAGAGTCACACGAGTGCCTGTGGCAATTGTTGAATTTGAGTCTTCTAAGTTTCCAAGTCTAGCACTTCACCCACTGTGTCACCTCTAGACATCAGCTTCTCTTCTTTAAAATGGGGAGGGGGGCTAGTCTAGATGGCCTCTGAGGTGCTTTCCAGCTCCAAATCTACAATCTTGTGAGCCATTCTAGGTATGGAATATATCTATGGATGAAATAGAATGGATTCACTGGATGATTCCAAGGACATTTACTGGATGAGATGGGAAGAAACAGGACAGATATAGGAGATGGAATTCCAGTTTGGAAAACAACAAATAGACCAATTTGGACTGACAGTGAAAGTGGAACAATGTGAAATAAGTTTGGAAAGGTAAATTGAAGCCAGGTTGGGGAGAGTTTTGAATGCCAGGCTGTCATAGAATCTATAGGGAGCTGTTGGAGGTATTTGAATAGGGGAGCAATGTGGTCAGACCTATGGATTGGGGTGGTTATTTTTATTAACTCTGTGGATAGAGAGGATACAAGAGTCAGGAAGACCAATAGGAGGTTACTGTAAAAGTCCATAGGAGAGATGATGAGGGCCTGAACTAAGTAGTGGCTGTATGAATAGAGGGAAGGGCATGGAGGAGAGATATGTTGAGGATATAGGCTTGACAACACTTGACAATTAATTGAATATGAAGAGCAGACAGAAAATGAGAATATTCAAGGATAACTCCAAGATTATAAATCTGGATCTCTAGAAGGCTGATAGTTCCTTTAATAGAAAGATAAACACATTCCATTTTGGATATGTTTAGTTTGAGATTCAGAGAGGACATTTGTGTACGGTGGTCTAGAAGGTAGTTGGCAATGAGGGGTGAGTTTGGAAGAGAGGTCAGGACTGGGGGAATAACTTGAGGAGGAGATTACCTTTCAAGCTGTCCTTGAGGGGCTGTAGTTCTTTTTTGCTGTATTTCAAAGGGCAAATTCTGTCAACAGACTCCAATGATACAACTTGCTAGACTGAGCAACTGTTTGTATGTTATCTTTGATACTAATTCAGCTTGCCCACCTTATCCATGGGGCCCTGGTATTGATTTTTACCATGTCTAGTCACCATTATTTCAGTTCTCTATAAATTATTCAGCTTTTATCTCTGCCTCCTCTTACCCACTACATCAAACAAAGTGTTGTGGCAATTGCTAGAGGAGATGCAAAGTTAATGAAGACATGGTTCCTGCCCTCATGGAGCTTACAATCTAGTAGATCTGAACTCCTAGAGCCTGACCTCTTTTCTCACTAGAGTAAATGCCATCCAATCTTAAGAGGTCCTTTCTACCTGTCCCAGTCACATTCATTTAGCTCCTAACTTCTTCTGTTCTCCTACCCCATTTGCCAGTTATCACTTAGTGTCAGCTTGTAAAGGACTTTGTGGTAGCACCACCTTCTTACTGAGCTCTGCCTGGCTGGAATGAACACTCCCTGAAACAAAGCAAGGTCCACCACTTGCCTTTAGAAGATAAGTATCTAGTACATGTTTGCATCTTCTTTTTTGAAAAGATCTCCAGGGATGAAAAAGCCAGAGCACCCCCCACAAGTCCATTCCGAGGAGACAGAATGTACTTTTCAGGTATTTATTCAGAAAATCACATAAATGTTTGCCCCAGGGATGTCTAATGGATAGAGGGAATGTCAGTGGAAGAGAATGGATTGTGATCAAGATGTTGACTAAGATAGCAGAGGACATGGTGTTGAGAGACAACCAAAGCAGTTACAGAAAGGTCTTTGAGAATATTTTCTAATGGAAAATTAAGCCTGCTAATGGAGCATAGCATGTCCTAATTAATCCTAGTCATATGGAAGAGAGATCAGACTTCTCCTTGGTCCAAGAAAGAAGAAACAGGGCCAATGTGATTTCACCTCAGTAGAAGAGGAAATTGTTATAGCTTGGACTCTCCTCTTTACTTATGTCCACTTGGGTCATGAAGTAATTGGAAAATTATTGGATTTATCTAAGTGTTTGAACACCTAGAGATCATCACCTAGTTGTTCTCCCCTTCCCCATTTTAGTGGAAGAACTGAGATATGAACCCTAGTCCTCTGACTCTCTGCTGTTCTTCCCACTGCACCATGACTTTATTAAGCCTATATAACCATGGAATGAATTTGCTGTGCATGGACTAGACCAAGTCCTTTCATACTTCAGTGCAGCCAGCCCAACATCTTTATTAAGCCCTCCTCACTTCCACCATGCAAATACATCACGATTTCACCCCCTTACTCCAATATTCCAATCCCTTGGCCACTTTTGGGCTCAATTTCCATGGTGCTAAGAAATTTTTTTTAAAGAGCAAAGAATCAAAAGTTTCCTTGATCTCAAGTGGTATCCTCAAAGGTTTAGGTTTGGGTCCAATAACTTATTTCTTTGGTACCTTGATAACAATTATATTGATCTCTCTTTCTCTCTCTCTTTCTTCCTTCCTTTCCTTTTTTCTTTCTCTTTTCTTTCCTTCTTTCCTACTTTGTAACTAAGTTTCATTCATAAGCAATGGGCACTATTATTTGTAGGTCACAAAAATGTTTGACTTTTAGTGTGTTCTCCAGTGACAAATGATTTTGGCTGCTTCACAATTAAGACAAAATCTAATTGGGGTAAGAAGTTTGGGTGTTTGTCTTCAACCCCAGGCAACTCATCTTATTTATTATTAAGTAGGTCAATTTTCCAGGAAAATTTTCTTGTATTAAGCAAAAATCTACCTTTCTACAACTTTTCTCCATTGCTCCTATGTCTGCCCTCTGGGGTTAATCTGTCTTCTATATGTTAACACAGTTGTTGAAGAAAGCTATAATGTCTGTTTCATCCTATGCAGGATACTAGTACTACTAGACTTTAAGTCTATAGGAAGTCCTTTTCCTCCATTATGTAGCTACTCCAATACCTCATCATGTTATGAAGGTGACCCTGGGTTCTTGAAAGACTCCTATGTGGTGTAAGGTCTAAGCAGGTCCTCTCAAGTTGAAAAAGTGTCAAGTATGGTCCTGGGGTTGGATTGTAAGCCTGTTGTCCAGGTATTACCATGGTTATGTTCACCACTTGTATGAGAAGGGAGGCAGTATGGTGTATTTGAAAGGGCATTGAACCTGGAGATAGAAAAACATGGGTTCAAATCCCACTTCAGAAACTGTCAACTATGTGACCATGAACAAATGACTTAACCTCTTGGTACCTTAGTTTCTGTGAAATGGAGAAGTTGCATTCAATAGTATCTAAAATCTATTTTAGCTCTTTTTCTATGATTTTGTGATCAATTCTTTAGCTACAAAATCTCCAGGCAATCATCTCCAAAATCATAGAGGGGCTGTGATCCATGGTAAGGAAGGAGCACCAACTGATAAAAGTAGGGATTTTGGAAGTATTGAAATGTTAATGGTATTCATCTGTGTTTTTTATTATTACACATGTAGCTCTTCACCTTAACCCTTTCTTCCCTCTGTCCTTGCCATCTATCTCCTTGTGATAGTCAAATCAAATCCACAAGTATTTATTAAGTTCTTAGTGCCAGGCACTGTGCTATGGTGATAGAAATACAAGGAGAAAGAGAGGTAGTCCCTGCCCT
The DNA here is from genome assembly GCA_028627135.1 of Pseudochirops cupreus. Lineage (NCBI taxonomy): Eukaryota > Metazoa > Chordata > Mammalia > Diprotodontia > Pseudocheiridae > Pseudochirops > Pseudochirops cupreus. The sequence goes on from CM053582.1 coordinate 140,898,230, forward strand.
CAAAGAGTTTACATTCTAATGGGGGAAGACAACACCTAAAAGGTGGCTGAAAAGCCTAATGAAGGGAGGGGAAAGAGATGACTGGGGTTAGGGAGCATTATAGAGAAAGTCTAATAGAATCCCAAGAGTACAGCCTGGGGACTTATGAAGACATGACTGGCCTGGCCTTCTCCTTAAAATAGAGGCTTTAGGAAGAACCAGCCAACATATGGGAGAGGCTACAGGGGTAGAGAAGGTACTTCTAGCGTCTGAATTCCAAGGATGGAGTGAGCTTTCAGGGTGAAGTTTTCCGGGGAATTGCAGAGAGAGTCAGGAGTACAGCTTGTAGAGGAATGAGCTCCTTTGGGCTATGTGGAGCCTGGTAGAAAAGGCCCTATAATGAAGATTCCAGTTCAGGTTGCTGTACTCATTTTAGGAGAAGGTAACATCTTTGGCTTGAGACTTTCAGCAGCTTAGCCATTGCAGTCACCCTACCGTAATTACACTGCCTGACTAAGCTCTTCTGGCAGGCTTTGTTGTCCTCATAGGATGCAGGACTCCTTCTACATAGCAGTACTGCACTTATGGTGGAAAGAAGAAGGACCTTTCCTTCTAGCAGGAAGATGCCTTGGGGGCAGCTAGGTGGTGCAGTGAATAGGGCACTGGCCCTGGAGTCAGGAGGACCTGAGTTCAAATCCAGCCTCAGACAGCTAACACAAAAATTAGCTGTGTGACCTTGGGCAAGTCACTTAACCCCAATTGCCCTCCAAAAAACAAACAAACAAAAAAGATGCTTCACCCATCATCCTTGTGAAGTCTTCCTCTCCACTATGTTTTCAAAGGGATTACACGGTTATTCTATTCCTAAAACTCCCTTTTGTGCTCCTTGAGTCAACTATTCCCTATATTTTCTCCCTACCCATTTCTTAATGGTGATTGCCTTAGTTTTTCTCCAATGGACCTTTATTCCATATTAGCTATTTTTTAAAAAATCAGTTTAACCAGAGTGATTCTAAGAGGCAACTAGGTAGTGAAGAGGATAGAATATTAGATAGAATCAAGAAGACTTGAGTTTGAATACTATTTCAGACTCCAACTGTGTGACCTCTGCACAAGTAAGTCACCTAACCTTTCTCAGCCTCAGTTTCCTCATCTGTAAAATAGGGATAATAATAGCACCTACCTCACAGGGTTTTTGGGAGGATGAAATGAGATAACATAATGTAAAATTATTTTGCCAACTTTAAAGTGCTTTGTAAATGCCAATTATTAATAGCCAAAGAGTTTGAAGTCAAGGCCTCAATGTACATGCTCCCCTATGTCTATGAAAATGCTTATTATAAATTTACTCCCTCCTCAATTTATTTCCAGCACTTGGTCTGGATCTCTCCTTTGCCCATCTCACATTTCTGCTCTTTATTATTCTTAGTCATGTAGGTGTCTATTCCCCCTATTGCACCATAAACTCCTTCAAATCAGGGAGTTTTCCATCTTTGGGTCCCTAATACCTAGCATACCATCTCACTCATATTTGGCATTTGCCAAATATCTGTTGCCTGGAATCACAAGCATCAAAGTTAGAAAAGCCATCAGAAGTGGTCTATCCCCATCCATATGAAGAGTCCATTTTGCAATATCCTCAACTGTAAGTTTGTCTAGAGAGTGGGTAATGTGTGCAAGTTTTCCAGGAAGGGCCGGTGAAAATGCCATATCCATGGTATGGCAGCCCACTGGGCCAATACCTATGTTTCCAATGACTGGTCATGTGGCCTCTACCAAAAGACCTCTAGTGATAGGCAATTCACTGACTCTTCAGGCAACTCATCCTATTTATTATTAGGCAGGTCAATTTTCCAGGAAAATTTTCTTATATTAAGCAAAAAAATCTACCTTTCTACAGCTTCCCTCCATTGCTCCTATGTCTGGCCTCTGGAGTTAATCTTCTGTATGTTAACACTCATTTGTTGAAGAAAGCTATAATATCTGTTTTATCCTACTCAGGACACTAGGGCATAGAAAGTGCAAAACCCCCTTGGGGAAAAGAGCAAAGTCCAATTTGGTAGCTTAGTAAACATAAACCAAAGTGGGTGCCAGGTTTTCTCTGAAGCCCAGAAATCCCAGAGACTGAGATGGAGGCAAGAAATCAGTTACAGAAGATTGGGAAATTCAGACTGGGAGGGAAGTAATAGATCAAGAGACAAGATTCAGGGTGTTTCATAGGCACTGACTATTTGTCTGATTCCATCCAAGGCTTGGATATTTTTTGGTGACTGCTTGCATTCTCTATTCTCACTCTGTTCCAATATACTGACTTGGCCATGGGCTAGATTTGCTTATGACTCAGTAAGTAGTTACAGGAATAGCATAGGCTTAGCCACCCTACTTAATACTTGCATAGATTTCAAGATTAGGGTATGATGGGCTAGCGCAGTAGTTCTCAACCTTTCTAATGCCGCGACCCTGTAAAACAGTTCTTCATGTTGTGGTGACCCCCAACCATAAAATTATTTTCGTTGCTACTTCATAACTGTAATTTTGCTACTGTTATGAATCATAATGTAAATATCTGATATGCAGGATGTATTTTCATTGTTACAAATTGAACATAACCCACAGATTGAGAACCGCTGGGCTAGTGATTCCAGAAGGTCTATAAATTCTGGGGCACTAAATACTTTGGGTCAACTACCATAGCTTCTTTTCAGTTCCTTAAAATCCTCCAGGTACTAGAAGCATCTCTGTCATGTCTACGATGCCACATTCTCTCTGCCCATCCATAAATAGTGATGGTGGAGAACGGTTCAAAGGTTATAGTTTAGGACCAAAGTGAGACTATAAAAGAAGAGTATATCACAGGGTATGAAGGAGTAATGCTAGGTTCTAGATCATGGATCCAAATGATAGGGAAGGAGTCTACTGCCTTCTCTTCCAGTTTCCAAGAAGATCCTAGGACTTTCATATGGAAGTTACAGAAGACAGCACAGATATTCCTCTGTGAAGGATGTCCAAGGATGGGTAGGTTAAGGAATAGGAGGGGAAAGGAATAGAGCTGAGGAGTGAGGAGAGAGGTAGGGTAAATAGAGTGAGAAGGATAGTGAGGAAAAATAGGAAGGAGGAAAATACACAAGAAATTCTAGCTTAGAATGTGAATGGGACAAATTTACCCATAAAATGGAAACGGATAGCAGATTAAAAATTTGAATTCAATGATATGTTGCTTTCAGGAAACATAAAAATGAGAGAAGCACACAAAGACAAAATAAAGAGCAGGAGTAGAATTTATTATGTTAAAAAATCAGGGATTATAATCATGATGTTAAAGTTAAAATAGATTTAATGAAAAGTGGAAAATAGTGAAACTACACTATGTGTCAGTAATATTATTTAATATGGCTTTAGACCATTTAAAATTCTAGACAGTATAAAATACCTGATCCTATACCTGCCAAAACTGACACAGAAACCATATGAACAAAACATAAAATACTTTTTATACAAATAAACTTCAGATCTCAATAATTGAAGTATTGTTCATGGGTAGGTAAAGCCTATTAAAAGGTAAAGTCCATTAAAATATAATTTTTTAAGTGACAGATTTACCTATTTAGTCAATTTCATCTCAATTAAATTACTAAAAAGTTATTTTACTGAGTTAGAAAAAATAATAAAGTTCATTTGGAAGAGCAAAAAGTCAGGAACTTCAAAGAAATCAGGAAAAAGAAGTAAAGGAGGAAGATTTAGTAGTATCAAACCTTAAATGATGTTATAAAGGAGAGCATTGTTGAAGTGTAAAAAGGATAATTTCAATTATTTTAAATTAAAATTTTCTTGTGTAAGTAAAACTTATGTAGCCAAGAACAGAAGCAATGCAGAAAACTAGGAGAAAACTTCCATAGACAATCTTTCAGATAGAATGTGATTGGTTTGGAATATTGCTGTGCTGTAGGAAATGATTAGCTGGTTGATATAGAAAAACATGAGAAGACTTGGACCTATGAAGGAAGATGTTATCCATCTTCAGGGAAACAGATGATGAAATAAGCATCGTACGGTTTTTCATATATTTGTTGTGTATGTAAGTATACATACCTATAATATATATGTATGTTTATATATATATATATATATAAACATACATATATATATGTATATCCAGGCTTAATCGTGGCCTTCTTTAGGGTAGGGAGAGAAAGGAAAAAATATGGTAAAAATTGCACAGCAGAGAACAAAAGAAAACCAACAAGGAAGCAAAGAAAAACTGGGCAGCTTTGAAAACAATGTGTAGTATTTATTACATAGGTTTTTTTGAAGTGGAAATTTATCGTTTCATATTGAATCCTCTCCTATGGTCTACTGTGTACGTAGCAATGGGTTTTTTTTTTCTTTTCTCATTATGTATTTAATTTTTTCTTTTTTTTTTTTTTTGCATTTTGGAGGGGGGGAAACAGGGTAATTGGGGTTAAGTGACTTGCCCAAGGTTACATGGCTAGTAAGTGTTAAGTGTCTGAGGTCGCATTTGAACTCAAGTCCTCCTGACTCCAGGGCTGGTGCTCTATTCACTGTGCCACCTAGCCGTACCTTGTATTTAATTTTTAAATAAAAAAAGTTATATAAAAAAGAAGTGATGAAGGTGAGAAGGAAGTACATTTTAGTCATGGGAAAAACTAATTTAAAAATGCAAACTGTGGGGATGAGTACAAGATAACATTATGTAGTAGGTATCACACTGGACTTGTAATCAGGAAGACCGGTTAAAATCCTGCCTCAAATACTAACTGTAAAATCCTTGTAAGTGGAGGGGTTTGGAGTCAAAGAGCTCTAAGGACCATTCCAGTTTTTAATCATTGATCTTATGAAAGTAGGGTGAAATGCACAGTTTGTATGACATGTTATGGGTTGACTAGAGGGCTGACCAAGTTCTTAGATGATTCTTTGGTGGATAGTAAAATGGTCAAGTTATTTTGAATATAGGATATATAGTGCTGGAGAAGCTATTCCTGGATTTGGTTTATGAACACTCTCTGCTCATTGGGTTGGCTATGTAGCTCTTCTTTAAAGGGATAACATGTTATGGAAGGGTGGATCTTTACAGGGAGGGTCAAGAATAGTTCAGTCTACAAATGTGACCCTTTGGGGAGTCATGTGAGAGGAAAGGCCATGAAACCAGAAACAATAAATTAACATATTTTAGGCTTTCTTTTACTATATAAAAATAATTGAACTAAAAAGAACTCATGTTACTAGTCTTTTTTCCTCAGCTCCTCTGCCCTCTGTTATCACTGGAGTCATGTGGTTCTTTACCTAGGGCCACAAGATTTCTGAAAGAGGCCCCACGACCCACTGGCAAGGCTCTCTCTGGAAAACTAGAATCTTTGGGCATCTGACTGGCTTTTTTCAGTCTGAGCTCTTATATCTTTGCTCCACTTTTCAAAAGGCCTAATCCAGTGGTTCTCAACCTTCCTAATGCTGCGACCCTTTAATACAGTTCCTCATGTTGTGGTGACCCCCAACCATAAAATTATTTTCGTTGCTACTTCATAACTGTAATTTTGCTACTGTTATGAATCATAATGTAAATATCTGATATGCAGGATGTATTTCATTGTTACAAATTGAACATAACCCGCAGGTTGAGAACCACCAGACTAATCCAAAGATATAAACTCAACTATGAACTTCTTCATAAATTGAGGTATTAAATGAGGGATCAGCACCTATGAACTTCATAGTCATTGTGGGATTAACTTGATGATATAAGACAGGAAAGAGGGAGATCCAGTCAAGAATCATGTTAGTGCTAGAACAAAGACCTTATTTGTAACTCCCTAACAACAAGGAGTCAGCCTTTTCAAGGGACTCACACTGATAGGAGAAACAAGAAGGATTCAGGAGGATTTTACTAGGCCAAAGTTATCCTACCCACTTAAAGAAAAGATTGAATTAAGTTTCATACATTGTTTAAGAAAGTGGGGAAGTTGGAGCAGCCAGATGGTGCAGTGAATAGAGCACCAGCCCTGGAGTCAAGAGGACCTGAGTTAAAATTCGACCTCAGACACTTAACACTCACTAACTGTGTGACCTTAGGCAAGTCACTCAACCCCAATTGCCCTGTCTTCTCTACCTCCCCCCCCAAAGCAAAGAAAGCGGGGAAATGCCTATATGTTTAATGCATTTCAATATTTTAAATTTAATATTAAATATATTTTAATAAATATTTAAATATCATTTAAACATGTTTAAATTAATAAATTAATTTTCCTTACTAAATAGCATTTATTATTTGGTTATTATAACTTATCATTAATTAATTAATTACCGGGACGGGAGGTCCACCTAGCTGTTACAGGGGTTTCTCAATTTTTCCTTCAGAAGGGTATGAATTCCTCTTTGGCCATCACCTGTCACTGCTCAACCTTAATGTGACAAGCCTAACCTCTCTTTCCTGGTAAAACTGTTTACTTCTGTTCTTCAGAAGTCTTCATTAGCTAAACATTTTAGCCCTTTCATGTCTCTGGCATTTAGTACAATACCTGGCACCTATAAGCACTTAATAAACACATCTGTTGTTGTTGTTGTTTTTTTTAATAAATACTTCTTGGGGTAGCTGGGTGGCACAGTGAATAGAGCACCAGCCCTGGAGTCAGGAGGACTTGAGTTCAAATGTGGCCTCAGACACTTAACCCTTACTAGCTGTGTGACCTTGGGCAAGTCATTTAACCCCAATTGCCCTGCCTTCCTCCCTCCTAAAAAAATAAATGAATGAATGAATAAATAAGTAAATAAATGCTTCTTGACTGCCTGAGTGACTGCTTGCTTTGCCATTGCCCTATGTGTGATATTCATTTTAAATTCTTTGAGAACTGTTGTGTCCCCAAACAACTGGCTAATTAACAGCTGGTTAATAGTATCTAATTAATAATTATTACATTTTTAGTATATTAAATTTACTTAAATGTTTACCATAATATTTTTAAAATTTAATATATTAAGAAGGTAGAGAAGTGACATACTGCATTATAATTTCCATGAAAAATTATTTTAAAATCAAAAAGGGTTTGGTGTTAAAGGCACAGAATATCGTTATCTAAAAAACTCATCTACCCTAGATGATATATTCCCTAAAGATTCAGGATAGCAAAGGATTTATTTATTTTTTTTAATTTAATTTTATTTTTTTTTGATATGAGATTATTA
>CM053582.1:140905902-140926169 GCA_028627135.1 Pseudochirops cupreus
TACTGCTACTATTGCTACTACTACTATTACTACTTCTACTACTACTACTACTGCTACTACTGCTACTACTACTACCGCTACTACTACTACTACTGCTACTGCTACTACTACTGCTACTATTGCTACTACTACTACTATTACTACTTCTACTACTACTACTGCTACTACTGCTACTAATAATAATAATAATAATTGTTCTGGAAATGAGGCACAATGGAAGAAGGGGAATCCATGGAATGAACCCTACAAGACAGTGGTAGAGAATGTCTGGAGGAGGGAGGTTAGAATGGATATCTTGGAAATTTGGATAGCATGGAGAATACAGAAAACAGAGAGATCAGATAATTATAGTAGTTATGAATCAGAGATTGAGGGTGAGAAAACAGAAAGAGAAGACAGATAATGAAAAGAGAGAGAAATCTTTTTTTTTGAAAGGGGCATAGGAAAATGAAAAACTAAGGCATGGGACTAGCTGAATGGGAAGAAAGGAAGGAAGAGTATCAAAAGAGAAGAAGGGATTGAGAGTAAAGGGAATGGGGCTACCTCAAAAAAAAGAGAATACAGTAACTAAAGGAACATAATACTGTGTTTACAGCAGAAGATGGAATTTGAAACTAAAAAGCTTCTTCAGAGACATTAATGCATCTAGGATAAGAAGGGAAGTGAACAAATAGGAAAAAAAATCTTTGTATCAGATTTCTCTGGTAAAGTCTAAGTATCCCTTCATCATTCCCCAGTAGATAAATAGTCAAAAGATATGAACAAATGATTCTCAAAAGAGCTGCAAAGTATTCACAATCACATTTTTAAAAATGCTCCTAATCACCAATAAGAAGAGAAATGCAATGAAAACAACACGGAGGCTTTACCTCACACCCTACAAATTGGCAAAGATGATAAAAAATGTCAACACTCAATGCCGGAGGGGTTGTGGAAGGACAGGCTAATGCATCGTTGGTGGAGTTATGAAATGGCATAACCATTTTGGAAAATAATTTGGAATTATGCAAATAAAGTGACTAAAATGTCCACACCCTTGAAAAAGACTCCATTATGGAGCTTATTCCTCAGGGAAGACACTAAGAAGAAGAAAAAAAGTCCCAATATATTCTAAAACATTTATAGCAGCATTTTTCATGATAGCTAAAGATTGGAAACAAAGTAGACGTCCAGAAATTGTGGAACGCGTGAACAAATGGTGGTACACGAATGTAATGGAATACCGCTGTGTCATAAGAAATGTGTGTGATGAATACAGAGAACCATGGAAAATTATAGATGAACTAACACAGAGTAAAGTAAATGGAACTAAGAAAATAATATATACCATAACTGCACAATTTAAATGGAAAGAACAATGACACATCCAAAAATTCGGAAGTAAAAGTAACAAAATTATAAAGCTCAAGTGGGTCTCAAATGAAAATATATAAGGAGACACCCCCAACCTACCCTTCTTAGAGGAGGGAGGTCTACAAGTGTTACACATTGTACTTGTTTTGGGATTTTTTCCATGTATCAATCATTTGTGCTGAATTTTCGTTTCTCTTTTTCCACTCCAAAAACAGTACTTGTCACATGGAAAGCTTCTCTGAGAAAGGAGGGGCACATGGGATATTACAATGATGTAAGAAACAGAAAGTGTCAATTAAATTTATTTAAAATAATAAAAAAATAGCAAATAAAGAAAAAGATACATGGGTTATCAGCCAGTGTCACAGAATGATCTTGGTTCAGAACACAAGGTCACTGACTGTCCCAGCTCAAAGCATATTTTTGACAAGACATAGCATCCTTCTTCAATTTTTAAAAGGAAGAAAAAGAAACAGAAAATGTGGGAAAGAGCCCTGGTCTGATACCCAATCAGGTTTTTTAATATGCATGGACCCCAGTGTCCTCTGAATGTACATGAGACGGTTCCATCACTCCTCCAGGCACAAGCTGTTCGCACATGCTTCCAGAGCACTGACCTGCACATACCCAAACTTTTGACTTCTTTCTCATACTACAACTTCTGTTAAAACTCTTCTCTCCAAGGTTGCCAGTGACCCTTTAATTGCTAAATGCAATGATCTTTTCTCAGGTCTCTTCTACTTCTCAGTTTTTGAATTACATCCTTGAGGACAGGTACTGTACCATTATTTTTGTTTGTTTATATATTCCCAACACTAAAATTCTATCTTACACATTATAGATGCTAATTAAATCTTACAAAAAATGAATTAATTACATGCAAGTGTACCAGGGACTGAACTTACCTATTAGGGCTATCCCTTGGAGCACACTCCGAGTTGTCTTCCTTGTTTCAGCTGACCAATAGGAACTTTCCAGTCTAATTCTGACCCCTTGGTGGGTACACTGGAAGAATAATAATGAGTATGTCCAATTGGATGGCCCCATATGCCTCTTTTACATTAAAAAAAATTCTATTCTCATTTTTCATTGACAGATTGAGAAAAATGAGTAATCAAGGGATGCACTGAAAACACAACTTTTATCCATAACCATATTTCATTCCTAGGGTGTTGATTTCCAATTTCTTCCTTTATGGGCAGTGGAAGATGTAGGTAGTTTGCTGGATAGAATGCTGACTCTGCAGTCAGGAAGACTTGAGTTCAAATCTAGCTTCAGATACTGGCTATATGAACCTGGGCAAGTCACTTAACTTCCATCTGCCTCATTTTCCTAAATTGTAAACTGAAGATAATAATAGCACCTGCCTCTCAGGGTTGTTGTGAGAATCAAATGAAATAATATTTATAAATATTATATAAACTTGATTTATACATTTATAAATATTATATAAATAAATATAAACCTTGTAAACCTTAAAGTGCTATTTGAATGCTAGCTATTATTACTACTTTACATTTTCAGTTCTCAGAGTAAATTTATTAAATTCTAGAACTCTCTCAGGGCCCTAAAAACTGTTCTCATAGAATTAAAGACCTAATGTATCATAAAATGTGCATTCTTTGCATATATGCATATACGTATATGTATATATATATATACATATACATGCACATGTATGTATGTGTATACATACATATACATACACATCTACCTTGCTAGCTATCTTAAAGGATGAAGGTTTGAAATTTTATCCTCAGTCTCAGGGCTATTTTATAAACACTTTAAAACTTACCAGGTGTCTCTCATCCATAAGCCAATCAATCTTGCATGTCTTTTACATGTAATGAAGCAAAGTAAAGCCAAAAGATAACTGGTTTTCAGATTGTCTTATAAAGCCTCTTTCTGAATAGCTCACAACCTATATAGACATTAACTGATTCATCTCCTCCAGCATTCTTATATAATAGAATAATAAAATCATGGGACTGGAAGTCTCTCCAGGAAGTCACCTTTCCTAGTCCCTAACTCTCAAACAATACTACTTTTAAGTTATTCTAGAAGATGGTTATCTCATGCTCTCTCTTAGAGAGAGGAATATAGTACCATGGAAAGCATATTGGATATGGAATCAGGAGAGACCTGGATTCAAATCTTGTCTTTGCCAATTTTTTGGACCTTTTTTTTTAAGTTCCTCCCCCCCCATTACATAAAAAGACAGTTTTTAATATTTATTTAAACATTTTTTTGAGTTCCAAATTCTCTCCTTCCTTCCAACCCTTCCTCCCTCCCTGAGACAGCAAACAATTTGATATAGGTTATACATGTGCAATCATGCAAAATATATTTTCATATTAGTCATGTTATGAAAGAAAATACTTTTAGAAAAGAAAAGAAAAATAAAGTGAAAAATAGTATACTTCAATCAGCATTCAAAGTTCATCAGTTCTTCCTCTACAGAGGGATAACATTTTTCATCACGAGAACTTTGGAATTGCCTTGGATCATTTTATTGCTGAGAAGAGCTAAGTCATTCACAATTGATCATCACACAATATTACTGTTACTGTGTACCATGCCCTCCTGGTTCTGCTCACTTCCCTTTGCATCAGTTCATGTTAGTCTTTCCAGGTTTTTCTGAAATCATCCTGCTTATCGTTTCTTATAGCCCAATAGTATTCTGTTACAACCGTGTACCACAACTCGTTCAGTCATTCCCCAATTGATGGATATCCCCTCCATTTCTAATTCTTTGCCACCACAAAAAGAGCTGGTATAAATATTTTTGTACAAATAGATCTGTTTCCTTTTTTTTTTTAAATCTCTGTGAGATACAGACCTATAGTGGTATTGCTGGATCAAAGAGTATAGAGTTTTATCAACCTTTGGGCATAGTTGCAAATTGCTCTTCAGAAAGGGTGAATCAGTTCACAACTTGTATGGATCTTTCTGAGCCTAAATTGTCTCATGTGGAAAAATGGAGAGAGTAGTAATACCCATCTGTGCTTACTTCGCAAGGTTATTGTGAGAGTCAGATGAGTTAATATATGTGAAAGCACTTTGGAAACCCTCAAGCACATAAATGGTAGCTGTCATCACTATTATTTTTACTTACTTGACAAAGCTGTTGTGAGGATCAAATTAGGTAATATATGTAAAGTGTTTTATAAATCTAAAAGTGCTATATTAACGTCCATTATTTTTATTATCCTTTTAAAATTCTGCAGCTTCTCTGTTCCCTAATAATTTTCCTGTCAGAAATGCTTTCCTATGCCTCCACAGATTGTTGAGTACTTCTGTGGCTATTAGACAAAGAATCTGAGTCACTGAAAGGTGGAGTAGCCCAAGGTCACATCGCAATTCTGGTCCCATGTGTAACAGTACTCAGGCTTCCTCAGCTTCCATTTCCTCCCAAACCAATCCTTCACCTGAATCTATAGACTATGTGTTACTCACTTCCCAAGTCATTCCTTTTGAGCTCAGTGAAAATTCTCTCTAAATAAGGAAGGGAAAGCAGCCTCAGGTATCAACTACAGGACAAGAACTATGAAAAGACCCTTTTTCCCACGTGAGTAATGAGTCACGGCCAAGAATATTTGTTCAAATATTACAATGTAAAAATAAGAGCATTTCCCCAAGCTGCTACACAATCTAAACGTTCCATTTTGTTACTAAACAATTCCTTTAACACCCGAACTAAAAATAAGTCCCCACATTAATGCAAACATCTCACAAGCCAAATAAGAAGCCTCCTGCCAAATTTATCAGAGTTAGAGGAAAATTGTGTCAGACCTGCCTGCCTGAGAGAATATTGGATCATCACTCAGTAGGCAGTACAAGTAAGGGTACCATCCTCTGCTGATGCAGAATGGGGGAAAAATGAGTAATAACTCAGAAGCTTAGGAAATACAGGTTTTTTTCTTCTATAGTTAGCAATATATGACTCACTCCAACTCTCCAGATACTTGCTGTAGGAATGATTCAAAATCCCACTGAAAAAGGAGACACAAATCAGTCCTTTCCCTGCTGGCCTATCTTATCCAAATTATGCCCTGATATTCCTTGCTTACTTCAAAGAAAAGAATCTTGGTTCATTCTTATGCTCTCTTATGGCACCAGTATACATTTTAAAATTAACCTAAGTATTAGCATGCCACGAGCATTCTGATACTGTACATAGTAATTAACTCTGAAAACAGCTAAGAAACAACTATCTCCTCTAAGAAACACCATGAGGTCTCTAGTTGTGCTTGAGAACAGGAAATAATCAATACCTATTCTCTGTCACTGTTAGGGAAGCTGATTTAGGAAAATGAATTTCTTTTATTATCAACCCAGTGTCTTTTACTCAATTAATTTCCAATTGGAATGTAAATCAGCTAAACAACCATGACTCCAACGATAAGGATGAGCACTTAAAAAGGGTATATTCATTCAGTCTTTTATGCAACAAATTTCTATTAAGCCCCTAGAGAGTGCTCTGTCTGGAGTCAGGAAGACATGAGTTCAAATTCAGTCTTAGACACTTACTAGCTGTGTGACATTGGGCGCCTTATCTGTATAATGGAGATAATAGCATCTACCTCCCAGAGTTGTTGTGAGAAGCAAATGAGATCATAATTATAAAGACTTAGCATAGTGCTTGACACATAGAATTATATAAATGTCAACTATTATTATTATTAATTCCCTTCAAAGCTCAGGTCACCATTACCTTGTACATGAGGCCTTTCCTGATCCCCTCCCCGCTCCAGCTGCTAGCAGCTGTAGTTATATAGTTAGTTTCTGCATATTCTGTATATAGTGATATCTGTTTACCACCGTCTCCTCTGACGGAACATGAGCTCCCTGAGGGTTGAAACTGTCACTTTTACATTTTTTTGCATTTCCAGTGCCTGGCACATAAGATGAAATACTTGTTGATGGATTACTTGATTGATATATGCAAGGCAGAGTCAGATTAATGGTCCCTCCTATCTACTACTACTCTCTGGACATTTTAGGGGAATGAATAGTGGTAGTTGCCTTTCATAAGGTTAGGAATATATTCCAAACATCCTAAAATTCTTTTTGATAATCCATCATGTTATAAGACCACAGAATTTCAGGAGCTAGAAGGTACCTCAGAGGTCACCTATTCCAGCACATACCTTGAAGAGATCTTCTATGGCGCACCTGAGAAATGTACAGCAGTCATTGTTTAAAGAGCATTATTCCACACTCTCCTAAAGCAGCCTATTCACATTTTGTCTTAACTAATTGTTAGGAAGTCAAGCCTAAATTGGCTTTTTAACAACTTCCACCCATTGCTCCTAGTTTTGTCCACTGGAAACAAATACAATGAATCTAATCCTTCTTTATGACTGGGTCAAATCCTTGGAGATCCTTATGTCCTATCCCCCTCCCCAACCCCCAAAATCTTCCTTTCTTTTAACCACACTCAGTTTCTTCATCTGACCCTCACCTGGAATGAATTCTTGGCCATTCATCAGGCTTGCTGCCCTCCTCTGGAGAGTCTTCATTGTATTAATGCCAAGAACTGAAAGTGATAATCTATATGTAAATTGACCAGGAAGAAGTATAGCCAGACTATCACTTTCTTATTCCTTGAAGCTATATCTTTCTTAAGGCAGTCTAAGATCTCATTAGTTTTCTTGGCTGTGATATCATACTATTGACTGGAAAAGGATTTGTAGTCAGCTAAGACCACCAACCTGATTCCTTCTAGATAAATTTACATCCAGCCACACCTCCCCCATTTCGTACTTGTAAAATTGATTTTTTTTTTAGACTCGATTGTAAGACTTTAGATGGAGTAAAGTCTGGCTTGAAGATATTCATATAGTCAATCTATTTGACCTCTCAGGACCCATTTTCATCATCAATAACATCTTAATACTCAATGTGCTGAGGAAGGGAAAGTTGAGCTTAAGAAGAGCAATTTGGAAAGAATTTGGCTGGGCCAGATCAAGTGAACACAGGAAAAAATGCCCCTCCCCCCCTTCTCCATCCCTTCCCATCACCCACTTACAGACATAACTAAGATATTGCAGGTCTGATTCCAGACCTGGCAATAAAGCAAATTTAACAATTTTTTTGGTTTCCCAGTGCCTATAAAAGTTATGTTTATACTACACTGTAGTCTATGAAGTATGCCATAGTATTATGTCTAAAAAAGGTACATACCTTAATTTAAAAATACTCTATTGCTAAAAGAACTAACCATCATCTGAGCCCTTAGTGAGTCATAATCCTTTTGCTGATAGAGGGTCTTCTTGCCTTGATGTTGATGAATGATGACTGATCATAGTAGTGGCTGCTGACAGTTGGGGTGGTTGTGGAAATTTCTTAAAATAAGACAACAGTGAAGTTTGCCACATGGATTAACCCTTTCATTTAACACTTGTGCTTCTCACAACAACTCTGGGAGGTAGATGCTATTATCTCCATTATACAGTTGTTTATTGCCCTAATTTCAATATTGTGTTTCAGGGAATAGGGAAGCCTGAGGAAAGGGAGCAAGAAGGGGAATGGCAGATCAGTGGAGCAACAAGAATACATGTAACATTTATGGATTAAGTTTGCCATCTTATATGGGTGCAATTCATGGTGCCCCAAAACAATTACACTAGTAACATCAAAGATCACTGATCAAAAACCACCATAACAGATATAATCATATTGAAAATTTTGAAATATTGTAAGAATTACCAAAATGTGACACAGAGACATGATGTAAGCACATGCTGTTGGAAAAATGGCGTCAATACACTTACTCAATGCAGGGTTGCCACAAACCAATTCATAAAAAAACACAATATTTATTAAGTGCAATAAAACAAAATGCAATAAAATGAGGCATGCTTGTATTTACTTATAGATGTTCATGTCATTTATATACTTTATATATTTATATGCTTTATATATTACTTCTATACTTGTAGATGTCTTGACCAATAGAAAATAAGTTATTTGAGGACAGGAACTATTTCATTTTATCTTTGAACCATATCCATAGCACCCAACATGGCTCTTGGCAGTCAAGTTAAGTCAAGTCAAGAAGCATTTATTGAGCACCTATGTTGTTCTGATTACTGGGCTAACCAGTAAAGATATATATAAAAAAAGTTAAAACACAGTTGCTGCCTTCTGGGGAATGTGTGAGATGTGTGTGTGTGTGTGTGTGTGTGTGTGTGTGTGTATCCAAGACTAAAAGAGAGGAAGTGTTGGTACATGATTTTCTGTTTACAGATGATTGTGCACTCAATGCAGCCTCTGAAGCTGAGATGCAACAAAGTATGGATTGATTTTTGGCTAATTTTGTGCTAATTTTGGCCTAGCAGCTAACACTAAAAAAATCAGGTGTTCTACCAGCCAATACCACACCATCCATATATGGAACCATCTGTTACAGGAAATGGAGAAGTTTTGAATACTGTGGAAGTATACTTTTTTTTTCAGGGATGTACATACTGATAATGAGGTTGATGCACAGATTGCCAGAGCTAGCTCAGTGTTTGGAAGGCTCTGAAGGAAAGTGTGGGAGAGAAGAGGTATTAGACTACCAAACTGAAGATCTACAAAGCCATTGTTGTATGCCTGTGAAACCTGGACAGTCTACCAGAGCCATGCCAGGAAACTGAATCGCTTCCATTTGAATTGTCTTAGGAAGATTCTGAAGATCACCTGGCCAGATAAGGTACCAGATGCTGAAGTCCTTTCTGGAACTAAATGGTCAAGCATTCAAACTGCATTGTAGAGAGCTCAACTCCGATGGACTGGCCACATTGTTCAAATGCCAAACATATACATGCCTAAAAGACTATTTTAGGGATAACACACAAAGCAAGCACTCACGTGGTGGTCAAAAGAAGCAATGCAAGGACACTCTCAAGGTCTCTCTGAAGAACTTTAGAATTGATTGCATGACATGGGAGACACTGGCACAGGACCACCAGAGAGGTGCAGTGTTTTATGGGCAAAGCAGAATTGAAGTAGTTCAAAAGAAACATGAGATACACAAATTTAGAGAATCCACCTCAAATGCTCACATAGACTGTTTGTGCCTGACCTATAATAGAGCATTGTGAGTTTGTATTGGTCTGATCAGCCAGTCAGACATACTGTAACTTGACTCCAGCATAGTGATGTCATTTTGGTCTTCTTTGAGAATGAAGAACGCCAACTAACTCTCTCTCTCTCTCTCTCTCTCTCTCTCTCTCTCTCTCTCTCACACACACACACATACACACACACACACATATAGTTATCATTATATACATATATATATATATACATATGCACTCACACACGCATAGATAGACAGATAGATAGACAGACAGACAGATAGATGGTAATCTGAGAAGAGAAGGTATTAATTGCTGAGAATACCAGGAAAGGCTGCTTGTAGTAGGTAGGATTTGTGACATCACATCACATAACAGGTGAATTGTGAAGGAAGGCTTGGAAACCAAGAGGTGGGGCTGAGAAGGCAACCCTTAATAAATGTCAACTGATTGTGGTGAAGGTGACATAATTTTGGAGACATTAAGAAATCCTTTTTCAGGTTGTTTCAACAAGGGAATGATACTGAATACTTGAAAACATCATAGACGATATTAACCTCAAAATATGTGATCAAGAGGACACTAATAACTGAGTTCATGTGCTTCATTTCTCATCTCTACAAAATCTTTTAAAAATAATCCTCATGGTTATCAAAGAAAGAAATCCTGTTTGAAGGTATGAGAAGAGAATAGATATGTTTTGACTAATGATATTTTACAGCCAGTCCCATCTTCATAGTTACACAATTACCTGAAAGGCACAGAGAATGCAAGATCTCACTATGCTTTCTTGTTGATTATAAAAGGGCATTTGATTTGGTAGAGAAAAATGCCACTTTAAAGGCTTTTTCTCCAACAAGATGTCTCCCATGCATATATATAAGCATATATATGTATATACATATATATATATATATATAAATTGCAGTGTTGCCTTGCTGTGAGTGTGATAACACTATTCTAACATCAAGCAAAACATAAAGCAAGAAGATATACTCGCTAAAGGTACTTGCCACCATCTTGGAGAATGTCCACTACAGAGTCCAAATGAAAATGAGTTCTTCCAGCTGTTTTCTCACATATGGTCCCTTCTTTCTTCTGATGCTGCCACCACTGTGGCATAGGCCCTTATCAACTCACACTTAGAACATTGCAATAGCCTGCTGACTGGGCACCCTGCCACAAGTCTCTCTCCTTTCCAATCCATCTCCAGAATCAAATATAAAATCCTCTGTTCAGCATTAAAAATCCTTTATAACCTGTATAACATCCCCCCCCCCCCTCCTCCCAGTCTTCTTACACCTTACCCTCTACCATAATGTAGTAACACTGGCTTCCTGGCTGTTCCTCAAACAAGACATTCCATCTCCCAACTCTGGGCATTTTCACTTTCAAATGCTCTCTTTCCTCACCTCTGCTTCCTGGCTTCCTTGGTTTCTTTCAAGTTCAGAACAAAATCCCACATTCTTTATGGAAGAAAACTTTTCTCATCCTCAATTTTAGTGATTCCTTCTGTTGATTATTTCAAATTTATCCTATATGAAGCTTGTTTGTACATAGTCTGCATGCTATGACTCACCTATTAGACTGTGAGGGTGGAGCTCCTTGAGGGTAGAGATTATCTTTTGCCTTTCTTTGTAACCCCAGAATTTAGTCCAGTCCCTGGCACATGATAGGCACTTTTAAAAAGTCTGTTGACCAACTGACTAAAGATGACGTTATGCTGAGTGCATCAAACCTGGAATATTACAGTCTCCTAAATGAGAACCTTCACGAACTTTCAAAAAAGTTCAACCTAACTATTCACACAGGAAAAATCAAGTGGATGAAACATGCCTATTGTTTAGAATATGATATGAAGCTGAATGGACAGCCCATAGACCCAATCCATCACATATACTGTGGCTACACAATGCAGATAGATAATGACCTGACCTTAGGAATGAAGAAGTATAGAACAGAATTTAGGAAATTTTACAGTGTTTGGAGTAATCCAAGGTTCTCCTTGAAACAATGCCCCATCTTTTTAACTTCAACATTCTTCCAGTGTTGCTGTAGGACTGTGAATCATGGAATACTGCAGTTTCTGAAGAAATGTGGTAGGGTCACCAAAAGGGCAATAGAAAGGGGCATGATTTGCACAAGTCATCTGCAGAATATTATTGTTGGAGAATTGCCAGGAAACAGCATAAAGGTTATCATCACAAATTTGTGACTGGTAAAGGAGATGATCTTTTTAGGTAGCAAAAATTAGGGACAACTGATGAAGAGTCCACGTGAGTCATTTGGTACCCATCTGATTTCAGGAAATGTAGAGGATTTTCAAGAATGTTAGATGCCCCCACCCCTGCCAGAGAACATTTATGGGAGAACATGAACAAGAGTCATCCACAATGAAAAGGCATACATGAATTCCAATCCACAGCATCAGAAGGAATATCCCCTTTGATGAGATCACAGATCTATCGTCTATTATGTGGCTAGAAATCATGGACTACCTCAGCTGCCAAAGAATAATAATTGAATGTCACACAAACAGAAGGAAAAGGTGCCTGAAGACATAAGTAGACTGTAGTATATTACCAATACTTTTTGTAAACAAAATAATAATTAATAATAGTTAAAATTTATAAAATGCTTACTATTCTCCAGGCACTGTGCTAAGCATTTGACAAATATCTCATTTGATCCTCACAACAGCCCTAGGACTGCTATTATTATTTTTACTTTACAGATGAGGAAACTGAGGTAAACTGAGATTGTGACTTGTCCAGGGTCACACAGCTAGTAAGTGTTTGAGGCAGGATTTGAACTTAGATCTTACCAACTCCAGGTCCATCACATAGCTGCCACAAAAAGTGGAGGTATCATTTGGGAAATGTATTATTAGAAGAAGCGGGCAAATCAGGTATTGGGAGCAAAGATGACAGACTGAGTGCTGCATCTGCCCATATAATGTCAAAAGACCTAGAGAAAGGCCCCCAGCAAGAAGAATTCCTCAGGATAAGGATGTGTAGATGGGTTGCATTCTGAACTGTTGGAGCAAGAACCTCACTTGAATCAATGAGTTCATGATTCCATTAACATATTAATATATTTTATATGGCAATGTGATTCCTTAATATCAAAGGGTTCTTTGCCATGTAATGTATACATGTATACATATATGTATGTATGCATGTAATTTATAGTGTTAATGGGAAAATGCTATATATTATTCATGGAAAACATAGAATCTCAGGTTTGGGTGTATCCTTAATAGATTAGCTAAAACAATACTTTAAGACCCTGGAATAGATTAATACATCTCTAAATAGAGCGAAGTGTGCTGGCTATCTCCCTTTGTTCACCCACCACCACATCTCTCTTTAGACTTTCCTTTGGGGAGGAAACTGAAGATAAGATGCACAGTCTGATAGCCTCCAAATACCAAATACTCTTTCAGTAGACACTTTTCTTATCTTGAATCCAATTTGGACATTTAGAAGATCACAGGAGGGTCCAAGTACCACAGAGCACATAGGGAGCTGGGTTGGTAATTCATGGCTCCTGACCAGAAACCCAAAACTTGTCATCCTTGACTCTTTTCTCTCTTGGCCCCATGTCTGGTCGACCTCAAGACATCACCCTTATGATGTCATTGGTCCTCTTCAAGAAAAACAACAACAACAACAGTCAACCTGTTCTGTCAATTTTTCCTTCTCAGTGTCTCTCCTATGTACTCATTCCTTTCCACTGCTTAGTTATGACACGATGAATGGTTTTTAGCTGGGTTCTTAGCTTCTCTCCTCTCCACAGTTCAATCCATCACATAACCATCATAGAAATCTTCTTAAAGAACAACTCTCATCATGTCACCTGCTCAAAAACATTTGCTGGCTCCACATTACCTGCCCAAAAAAGCCCATATTCCTTAACTGGACATTCAAGGCCCTCTTCAAAATGTCTACAATCTGCTTTTCCACATCTATTTCCCACTTCTCCCCTATACAAATCCTCAACTCCAGTTACACAGAACTACCCATTGCCTTCCATGTACACTCTGCATTCTTCAGCCTCTTTGTCTTTCTTTTCATCAGTTCTCTTGACTAAAAAATCTTCCCCCTTCCTTTCTGTACATTAAGACCCTATAATCCCCATCGTAAATCTTATTAGATTAGATCTGGAAGACAGAGGTTGATGATGATAATGACAAATAGAATTTATACAGCTTTTTAGGGTTTATAGAGCACTCTGCAAATATTTCTTTATCTTCACAGCAACTTGAGGAGATAGGTACTGAAATTACCCCCATTTCACAGATAAGGAAACTGAGCCAGAGATTAAGTGATTTGAATCACACAACTAGTAAGCTTCTGAGACTGGATTTGAACTCAGGTCTTCCAGAGTCCAAGTCCTATGCTCTATCTATTGTGCCATTTATCTCAAAGGAGATAATATGTGTAAAGCTCTTACTTAGCTCAGTGCCTGGCACATAATAGGCATTGAATAAATGTTTGTTACCTTTCCTTTACTAGCTGCCTTATTAGTCCAGCATCTTCATATTATAGATGAGGAAACAGAGAAGCTCAAGGAGGTCAGGGAACTGACTCACTGTCACAAAGGGAACAAAAGGCAGAGCCGTAATTCAAACCTATTCTCTGAGTTTAAATCTAATGTTCTTGCCATTATTCCATACTAATTCTCAGGGACCCTCTGACTATCTGAAAGGGATAGCTACCCCTCAGAACTCCTACCACATTCATTGTGATGGTAGTCATTTGACATACTGCTACATTTTTTGTAGTAGTATTTTTTTTTTTTGGCAGCAGATAGAGTGCTGGACCTGGAGTTGGGAAGACTTATCTCCATGAGTTCATATCCAGCCTCAGATGCTTACTAGACATGTGACCCTGGGCAAGTCACTTAATCCTGTCTGTCTCAGATAAGATTTCCTCATCTGTAAAATGAACTGAAGAAGGAAATGTCAAACCACTCCTGTGTCTGTCAAGAAAACCCCAAATGGGGTCACAAATAGTTGAACATAACTGAGACAACTAAAGAACAACAACAAATCCAATTGGTGTTTACTATAGTTTCATCAGAATGTAAGCTCCTTGAGGAAAAGGACAAAGACTATGTGTTTGCCTTTCGTTGTGTCTCCATCTCTTAGCATAGGGTGTGGCAGAAATACTTAAAATGCATGTTGACTGGTATATGTCTTATGTACTGAACTAATTGTAAGCACTTTGAGTGCAGGGATGAAGTCTTGTATTTCTCAGCCCGTTAGGGAATGATTCCTCATACACATTAGGCACTCATGTTGAGCAACTGCTTGTAGCTTAATCAAACCAAATGTCATTACAGGACTAGAGCTCCCCATACATGCCTAGAATTGGTTTCACCCATTCAGAGTATCTTTGGGAACCCCTGAATTTTCTGTGCTGGACGTGTGAAGAGCAGAGTCTTCTAAAGGTTACCTACCATCCCTGTGTCCCATTCATAGACATATACCCAAACGATCTCTTTGGAAGACAACAAAGCACTCTGCAACACAGCTAGTAATTTGTTATAATTAAATCTAGTCTGAGGCAATGATTTTTAATGTGTTTTGTATCACAGATCACCTTTGCAAGGCTGGTGAAGTCTATTGATTCTCTTATCAGAATATTGTTTTTAAGTCAATTGAATAAAGTACATAAGATTACAAAGGTAATCAATTATATTGAAATACATTGTCAAAAAAAAAGTTTTAAGTTTGGAGATCCCAGGTTAGGAACCTCTGGATAAGACTCACTACTTCTGTGAAGGCTTTTGAAGTTTGGTTTCAAAGATACCCAAGATGAGTCTGCTTACCCTTGATTATGCTCCTTTGTGATGCCATTTTTCTGAAAATGTTGGACACAATTTTTTCTATCTAAGCCAGGATAAATTACAAAAAAAAAAAAAAGAGCTGTACCGTCTCTGCTAAAATTACCAATTGATGGCGCTGCTGAAAACAATGCTTCCTCTTTGGATCAACAGAAGTATTCAGTTACTAGGGAAATCTGAAGGAAAAAAAGAACATTTCAGCCTAGGAATGGATGGATACATTCAGCAGGTCTAAAACAGAAGTGGCCAAGACGCCAATCACAGCTTCTTCCTAGATCTCTTCTTCTATCCCCAGGGATCATTTGCAAACAGAATGCTGTTGTTTGTCCTTCCTTCATTCTCAAAGAGGACCGTGACATCAGGGAGGTGAAGCCATGAAATGCAAATGCGAGGGAGGATTGTGCAAAGTCACCAGCCTCACTTTCTCCTCTGGAGCGTTCTGGGTCCAATGGCAAGGGGAAAAGACCCAACAATGCTGATGAGGGAAGGTGCAGGTATGAGACAATACAATAACATTTAAGGGCTAGAGGAAATTTAAAAATAAAAAAATTAAACTCACTCATTTTACAGAAAAGAAAACAGGTCCAGAGGGGTGACATGATTGCTTCAGGGTAACTCATGTTGTTGTTGCTTGTCCTCCATTTTTGAAGAGGACCAATGACATCACAGGATGATGTCTTGACTTGTATATGAACTGGATTTAAGTGAAGCAGAGTTGCACAAATTTTTCAACTTTACTCTCTCTTCCAGAGTCATCAAAGGCTAGTAGCAGGACAAAAGTCAAGATGAGCAGCAATGCCCTGGGATGAACCTTGGCATCTTCAATTTCTAACCAAGCCCTAAACCTTCCACAGCATGTGCTTTAACCACCTCCATGGCCATTAGAAAAAATTGTTCTCATCAGCCCATTCTGAGGGGGAAGTCTTCACATGCTTGGGGTAGACATACCCCTAAATCACCAATGTGTTTGAGGCTTGTCAGTTACCCTCAACCTGGTTTAGCCCGTTTACCAAGTCAGTTTTAGCAGGGTGTGGGTGCTGCACATACTATCGCTTCTTGGAGCCACAGGAGAGAGTTGGCTGACCAGTTGGACACCAAAAGTGAATAAGCAGCCCTGAAAAGGGTTTGACAAGCCCTCATACTAGAGGTGCTAGTACTCTCTGAGCACCTCATACACCCTATAGCTAATTAGAGCCAGAGCCAGGCCTAGAATCCAAGCAACCTAAATTTTAAACTCATGTTCTTTTCTCTGAAAAGTATGAATCACTATATTATATAAAGTATAACTATTATAACTCTTCATTTGCAATATAACCTAGCACAAACAGTATATGCCATGCTCTTGTTGTTAGCAGTAAAGGAACAGGAACAACTCCTGCATTTTATTGATAAAGAAATCAAGGCAGTGAATAGCACTACATTCAACTTCAGTTTTGATATCTGTAAAAATGAGGGGTTGAGCTAACTGATCTCTAAGACTCTTCCAGTTCTAAGTCTTTGACTCAGCATGAACAAAAAAGCAAGGCCCCCTCAGATTACAAGGCTTTGGTCGCTTAAAATATCTCTCTCCTCACCCATACCCACCTCACACCATCACCATCACCACCGGGAATTGCTGAACCAGAGAATTTCAGCATCTGGCTATTCTACATGTACTCAAGCAGATCAATGATCTATGTTCTACTGACTGGGTATAGCCAAAAAGGGGACATTTCTAAGTGTTATGGGAGCCAGACCACTGGATAAATGATTCATAAGTGGCTACTTGGAAGGAAGAGTTAGTTCTCTCTCAGTGGCCCCAAGTCAAGGCTCTGATGATGGAAGCCTCAAAGCTGACTAATTCTCAGGAAGTCCTAAATTCAACAGGACGCCCTTGGCCAGTGGGATAGAGAGTCCCTGATATAGTGGGATCAAAATACTATAGAACAAGAGGGACCTCTTCCAATCTCTCAGTAAACTCCGAGACAAACGAAGGTGTCTTAGATATCCTCCCTCTCTGAATTCAACAATTTCCTTATTGCAGAGTTCCTTTTCTTAGCAGTTGGGAACCTTTACTCTCCAGGGCTCAGAGAAATCCAATTCCCCCTAGAATAACAGGGATTAGGGAATACCCACTTGCCCAAGTAAAGAGTGGTACACAAATGTTTCAGCATCCGCTTGGTTTTGTTTTTTTTTTTCCATCTTCATTCTATGCCAGGTCTGCTAGATATAAATATCTAATCATTGAGCTGGCTCCAGGAGCAACATTCAGCCACCAGGCAGCCTCTTTATAAACATATAGCATCATTATCCTTGTCCTCGGGAGACTTTGCCATTTGGATGAATTTTTATGCAGAAATGTTTGCACTGCCTGAGATAAATCTAGCAGTCTCTTCTTAATTTGCCCCACCTCAAATAGATCCACCTCCGCAGTGCTTAGATCTGTCCAAAGAGAGCACGCACAGCCGGATTTGTCCTCCTTTTCTCTTTCATTGGAACCCTACGATCATTTACTGTGCCAGGAAAGGTTTCTGTGTAGGTGGAAGCAGGAGGCATCAATGTGTCTGCTGTGCCACTGTGTCAAATACATGGAAATCTGAAGTTCAACCAGTCATTTACACAGCATGTGAGTGGAAGTCCTGACCTTTGGGACTGCTGAGTGAATGAATGGATGAAACTGGCATTTAAAAAATATTCCAGAGGTGAATATCAAACAACTAAGGACTTTCAGGGTACACTTTAATCATATCAATGGCCTTGTTTCAGCATTGCTTTCATGAATGCACCATATGCCACAAGGGCTTGAAAACTCAAGCATTGGAAAAGGAAACTCTAGAGATGCTGAATGCACATTTTCCACAGTGAACAACTGTCCCTGAAGCTGAGACTAAGATCAAGGATATTCAGTTCAACTATAACTTACAGAACACATATTACATGCCTAGAACTGTCTCTTGCTATTCGTTTATTCTTTCAAAGAAGCATTTATGAAAAGTCCCCTCTGTGCTAGGCTCTCTGCACTGGGAATACAAAGACGAGCTTCAGATGGCCCCTGAACTCACAGAGCAACCTGCATTTCCTACTGGGGGAAACAATGCGTACATGAATAAGGCAATATGAAACCAGGCTTCCCACTAAGCCTGGGATGTTGACTAATGAAGGAGATATCACTCTAGATTGGCGGAGAGAACGCTAAGAATGATGCCATAAAAGGAATGAGGTTCATTCTTTTTTATATGAGAGATGTGTGTAGTTCCAGAGACTCTTCAAGAGAAACCCATGGTTCCAGAAAATGTATAACAGTGAAGGAAAGAGACAGAAAGAGACAGAAACAGAGCCAGAGAAAGAGAAAGAGACAGGGAGAGATAGACAGACAGACAGAGGCAGAGAGACAGAGACAGAGAGAGAGAGGGAGAGAGACAGAGAGACAGAGACAGAGAGACAGAGATGGAGACAGAGACAGAGAGAAACAGAGACAGACAGACAGAGAAGAGAGAGCTTTTACCCAAGTCATTGATAAAAATGATAAAAAGCACCAAGCCAAGCATAGACCCTTGGTGTATACCTGTATATCCTGCCAAGTTGATATTAAATCAGTAACTTGACATTGATACTGACTCCTTAATTTGAGCCCATCAATTTCTAAATCCATTTGATTGCATTATCATCTAATCCATATCTCTCCATTTATTCTACAAGTGTAGAAGGGACACATTATTCAAAGTTAAAACCTAGGTAACCTATAGCCACATTACTCCCCTCACTTGGTAGTTTAATAATGCTGTCAAAAAAAAGAAAGAAAGAAATGAGGTTAGTCTGGCACGACTTATTCTTATTAAAGCCATGCTAGCTTTTTGTAATTGTCAGTTCCTAAATGTTAACCAAGCATCTTTTTAATGATCTGTTCTGGAAAGTGTTGAAAACAAAAAGTAAAACTAGAAACTAGGTAGTAAAGAGCTTTTCCTGTCAGTTGGAGGCAGTTAGTATTTGACTCTTTAGGAAATAAGATGCCCTGGAGTTTCTTGAACACTTGAATCACACCAGGGATCGAAGAATATCAATTCAGCATTTATGTAGAGGATAGACCCCCACATTTTTCTCTCCCCCCAGACTCTAAAAATTTTCTTTTACTTCATTGTCTCATATGCTTTTATCTGTTATTATCTCTTTATTCATACTCCCAAGTCCTAACTGTAATTCAATGAAATTCAGTAAAATTTCAAGGAAATATTTTATTTCTGCTTTATTTTTTGTTTGCTATCACTTACCAATAATCCTTCTCCCCTTTCTGCCCCCTAACCCTTGTAATGTTTCTTTGTAACAAGAAAGTATAATTAAGAAAAACAAATCAACACGTTGAGCATGTCTGACAACATATGTGTCATTCTGTGCCTATACCCCATCACCTTTCTGCAGAGTAGAAGGAGGTATGTTTTCCTGTCAGTTCTCTAGAGTCAAGATTAGATGATAAATTGATAAAGTTTATAATTTTTTCAGCATTATTTTCTTTTACATTATTTCAATAATTATATAATTGTTCTCTTGATTTGGCTTCATTTGCTCTTTAACAGCGCATACTGGTCTTCTCAATACTAGTCTTCATATTCATCATTGTTTATGGCACAGCAAGACTCCCTTAAATTCCTACGCTGCAATTTGTTCAACCGTTCCACAACTGATGGGTACCCACTTTGTTTCCAGTTTTTTGCTGTCCCAAAAAATGGCATGAGATCGTGTATATGTATATGTATGTGTATATGTATATGTATATGTATATGTATATATATGTATATGTATATGTATATGTACATGTACGTGTATGTGTATATGTATATGTATGTGTATGTGTATATGTATGTGTATACGTATATGTATGTGTATGTGTATATGTATGTGTATGTGTATGTGTACATGTATATGCATGTGTATGTGTATATGTATGTGTATATGTATATGTATGTGTATGTGTATGTGTATGTGTATATGTATATGTATGTGTATGTGTATATGTATATGTAT
>CM053582.1:140926669-140981797 GCA_028627135.1 Pseudochirops cupreus
AGTAGTAGCAGCAGTAGTAGCAGCAGTAGTAGTAGAAGTAGTAATAGTAGCAGTAGTAGCAATAGTAGCAGTAGTAGTAGTAGTAGTAGTAGAAGTAGTAATAGTAATAGTAGTAGTAGTAGTAGCAGTAGTAGTAGCAATAGTAGCAGTAGTAGTAGCAGTAGTGGTAGTAGTAGTAGAAGTAGCAATAGTAGTAGTAGTAGTAGCAATAGTAGCAGTAGTAGTAGTAATTGCAGTTGTTGTAGCAGTGATCATAGTAAACATTTATAGTGTTTACTGTGTGCCAGGCACTATGTTAAATGCTTTACAATTATTATCTCACATTTGATTCTCACAATAACCCTGGAAGGCAGGTGGAATTATTATCTCCATTTTAAAGATGAAGAAACTAAGGCAAGTAGAGGCTAAGTGACTTGCCCAGGGTTACACAGCTAGTAAGTATCTGAGGCCACATTTGAACTCAAGTGTTCCTGGCTCAAAGCCCAGCACTCTGTGTCCTCTGACATCTAGCTCTGACCTATGGTAGGGCCCTGGCCCTCCCTCCCCCTGAGTTTGGAACACTCCTCTACCTGCAGAACAAGTAGAGTTTTCAGGTACCAAATCCTCCCGACCTCATCTAGTACGAGGTCCTCATTTCCCTTCACCACCCATCTCTTCACCTTCCCTTCCTTGCTAGCCCTTGATTTGACCCCAACACATTGCATGCTCCCTTATCCCCTTACTCACCTCCCCCCTTTCATGTACTCTCCCACGCTGTAATGTAGTCGTCTCACAGAAGAAGCATTGCTTCTCTCATAGGCAAGGTGTTGCCAGGTCCTGTCCATAATGCCCCCGCCTGCCTCTTCACTATTACTTCTACCAGATTTCTGCCTTCATCCTCGTCTCCTTGTGTGAATTTAGCAATAAATCTTTTACTGGTATCTCTGTTTTCATTGTGCTGCTTTTACTGTCCTTCTCTGCTATATTTTTTTTTAGTTCTCCTGCATTTCTGTTATTTAAGGTGTTTGAGAAGCAAATCTTCAGTTCTGGTTTTCCTTCTAAAAATATTTCAAACTCTCCCTTATTTTTGAACATCCATCTTTTTTTTTTCTCATATGATTAAACTCAGATTTGCAGGATAGGTCACCCTGGGCTGTATTCAGAGCTTCCTTACTCTTCAGAACACATTATTTCATTTGCTCCTCATTTTCTTGTGGGTGGAGAATAGTCTTGTATTATTTGAATGTTCTTCCCTTTGTATCTGATGGTCTTTCTCCTGATGGCTTTATAGAACTTCTTGTTTCAGAATTGAATTGTTAAATTTAGCCATTATGTGCCTTAGAGTTTGCAGCCTTGGTTTTTTTTTTTCTACCTTTTCTGGAGGTGATCTGTAAATTCTTTCAATTAGATTTTCTTTTTTGTAGTTAGATGTTTTAGGTAGTTCTCATCTAGTATTGCCTTCATTACGGTGTTAATGTTCTTTGTCCTGTCACGTTCTTCGGAAGGACCTTAGGTTGTCCGTATGGATCCTGTCTTGGAGATGAGTATGTTTTACTTGCACAGTGAGCATATTTTCTTTCAGTGTTATGGCTTTTTTGTTTGCTTCTTTTCTTCTAGATTGTTCTTTACTTCTGCTAACTGACATCCTCAATCTATTGTTTTCCCTTTTGGTTTTTTGGTGAGACTTGCCATTGCAAATACAATTTTTCCTATTCTGTTGATTATTATTATTATTTTTTTTTATGCAAGACATAAATTCTGCACTCACAATTTTCATTTCTATTTTAAATAGTGTGTTGGGTTTCCATGTTCTCCTCAAATTCTACAGACTTTTTGTTCATCAAGTGTTAGATCATTTTCTTTTTTCTTTTTTTTTTGCCCTATTTTATTCATAGATGCTTAAATTTGTCTACTAGATCTGGATGCCACATTTCCTTATGTTGTTACTGCTTTTCCTCTTGATTTATCTGTTTATGTTCAAGGTTTTAAAGTTTTCTATTTCCTGAAATCTTTGTTACTTTCAGTCTTCTTTCCCCCTTATCTTTCTTGTTACTCTCTTTCTTATTCCCTCCCCTCTGATTGTGGTTTCCTTAGTGTCGCAGCCTCCTCTCATGACGAACTTTTCATGGTTCACACCATGGTTCACAGGGTCTCTGCTCCAAGTGACTTTTGGGTAGCCAGAAATGGCCACAGTTGGCTGCTGTGTTTTCCCCTCAGGCTTACTGGGGTGGTACACAGCATCCCGTAAGCACCATATCCTGTTCTGATGACCTGTTCCACTCTCTCTCTCTGGCCCAGCACCAGCAGTTCAAAACCTGATTTCCCTGGTGTCAGCTGTTCAGAGCTTTGCAGCCCTGGGGCTTCTGAGTTGCAGCCCCAAGCAGGTTTTTCTTCTAAAGGGCAATGGCTAAGCTGCTGTTGAGATGCAAGCAAATTTCCACAGGCCAGAGCAGGGGTCTCCAAGGCACTGGTAAGCAGGAAAGAGTAATGGGGTACAGAGGTGGCTTTTGATACAAACCGATACTTGTCCTTGGATCTGGTAATGTAGCCTTGCTGCCGATAGTGGGGAAGGTGGGGGAGGGGTGCTGAGTAAACTTAGGGTCTGGGAGTATCATTTCTAGAGCTTGGGGGCATTTTTTAAAACTTCCTCTGGGTGTCCTAGACCATGGAAACAGCTGAAGATATGCTTTCTTTGGGACATGATTTTTATTTTGGAAAGGTTTGATAGGGGATTGGAGAAAATATTTTTATTGCTCTCATGACCCCCAGTAGCATCAACATTATCTTTTTAAAAGAAAAAATAATCAAGTTAGTCCCAGCACTAGCATTGCCATTAGTATTGGGGTGGAAGTGGGGGGTAAGGGTTCAGATAAAGGAGTAAATGTAGTCTTGGGGATCATAGCATCAGACCTAAAAGGTACCTTGGTACCTAAACGGTACCAAGCAGTTCTCTAGCAAAACCTCTTCATTTTACAGATAAGGAAACAGACTCACAAGGGTTAAGTAACTTGCTTAAGATCACAGAGCTAGCAGGTGATGGAGGTATCATTTAAACTCAAGTCCCATACCTCTAAATCTAACAATGTACTCCAGTGCATTACTAGTATGACTATAGAAGAAGCTAATGGGAAATCATTTTTAGGATTAACCTGCTGGTTGTGGTTGTGGGAATGCTTTCTATTTTGTCTAGCAAAATATATTATGAGTTAGCAATGAGGTTTATTTTATTTTATTTTATTTTCAAATAAAGATCCATCTTCTCTCCCTCCCACCTTTCTTCCCCCCCCTTCCTTCCCTTCAACCCCCATGAGCAAGGAAGAAAAACAAAATCCTCTGTTAAAAAATGTATAGCCTAGCAAAAAAAATTGCAAATAGATTTTAAACAGGAAACACTTCTCTTGAGTGTGCCATGTGCCAAGCACTCTGTTAGACACCAGGGTTACAAATACAGGACTGAGATGAGATGAGACTGTCCTTGTCCACCAGAGCTTATATTCTACAATACTTACATCAAATAATGCCTTTTTCCTTCACTTCCTCATTTCCCCATTTGTACAAAACATCCTCTCTTTTTATTAACTCCCACTTTTAAAGATGGGGAAAGTGAAGCATCAGAGTCAAAGAATCTATTTTCAGTTACTAAAGGTCTAGATGCTTTTGAGCTGACATTTTAATTCTGTGTTTCTCTCTCATAATTTACCAACCAATCTGTACAGTTCTCTAAAATGTCACCCAGATGGAGGTCAGGGGCTAAGCAAAAGAACTGTAACAGAATTAGCCATTCAAGGCCCATCACACGACATCTAATTCTCATCCTTTTTGCATGCATCTTCTATTTATAGATGGTCTGAAGTCAATGGCCAGGCTTCCTGAGAAAAATCTATGTCTGGCTGTTGAGATGCAATGAAAAATCAGGCTATTCCTCTAGGAAGCGTGGCTGATGGATGGTGAGCACACTGTAAGGATACCCTGCAAGAGAGTGTCTCAATATGTCAGGAAAGCTAGTGCCAGATTAGACCAGAATACTAAGCTTAAATAAACCAAGCCCTCTATACATTCAGAGACTGAATTCAGTGAAAGACAGAGTTAGGTTCACAGTTGGTTTTTATTAGGACCCTGTATTTTAGAGTAAATACTCTAAACTTTACTCTGCCAATATTTCTATAATAACTAAATGTTCCTTGTGGCAGCTATAGAAATATTGCTTATACTGAATGCATTGCTAATAGTGGAGGCATTGAAAGTAAGAATGTATAATCCAGCCTTAGACATTTACTAGCTGTGTGACCCAGGGCAAGTCACTTAATTTCTGTTTGTCTAGGTGGCTTGGTGGAGAAAGCCTTGGGCCTACAGTCAGGAAGACCTGAGTTCAAATTTGGCTTCAAACACTCACTCGTTGTATGACCTTGAGCAAGTCACTTAACCTGTTTAACTTAATACATTGGAGAAGGAAATGGCAAACCATTTTAGTATCTTTGCCAAGAAAATCCCAATAGGGTCACAAAGAGTAGGACATGACTAGAAAAAATGACTCAATAGAACTGAACAGGTTGAATATACCAAAAAACCCCCACAACACAGGAAATATTAATAGCTTCCATTTATTTATGTAGTTCTTTGTGATGTTTACTGATACTTAATTTAGAAAGGCTAGCCCAAGTTAATGACACTGAAAATAATAATGACTGATGGTTAGACAGCACTTTCAGATTTACAAACAATATCTCATTTGATCTCACAAAAGCCCTGCGAGGTAGATGCTATTATCCCATTTTAAAGATAAGGAAACTGAAGAGAGGCACAGCCAAGATGGCAGGGTAAAGGCAGGGACTCTCCTGAACTCTTCCACAAACCCCTCCGAATATCTTTAAAAATGACTCTGAACAAATGCTAGAGCACCAGAACCCACAGATGGATGGAGTGATGGTTTGTTGCACCAGGGTGAGAGAGGAGCACAGTCCAGCGCAGGCTGCATAAGCCCAGACTTGGCCCCAACAAACCCTGAGCAGGTCTTGGGGTGTCTGAATCATTGGCAGCAGTGGCAGTTTCCAGACCTCTCAGCCCACAGATGCCAAAGATAACTTAGAAGGTGAGCAGGAAAAGTCTGGCACACTCGGGTGAGAGTGGAGTGTGATCCAGCGCAGGCCACCCCAACACAGCCACAGCCCCAGAAAACCAGAAGGCCTTGGGAGTGACTAAATCAGCAGTGGCAGTGGCTGCTTCCAGAGCTCTTAGCACACAGACAGTAAGGGAGTTGAACAGCTGCTCAGAAGGAGATTACAGGGGTCTCTTAGCTAGTACTGAGGCAGGCTCTGTTGCTTTCCCCATGCTCAGATCAAGGTTGCATTCCTGTGTGGCAGTCCCAGGGCAAGGAGGAGCACTAGCATAGCAGAGTTTACTGCCACAGGGGAGGGGGGGACCCTCCTCATAGTTCCAGGGCAGAAAAGAGTGCTTATTGCTGCCCTCAGATAAGAACACAGGCCAGAAAAGGAGTAAGGACTTCTCCTTAGATCATACCACTTTGGGAGAACTGAAAATTTACAGGTACCCGGATGTACCCCTTGAAAACAGCTGCACAAAACACCTGAAGCTTGGGACAGTGAGTCCTCTACCCTGGAAGCAAAGCACTCCTGTAACAAACGTTAAAAGTCAAGTAATAGGCCAGGAAAATGAGCAAACAGTGGAAAAAAACTCTGACTATAGAAAGTTACTGTGGTGACAAGGAAGATCAAAACACACACTCAGAAGAAGACAACAAAGTCAAAACTCCTACATCTAAAGCCTCCAAGGAAAATATGAATTAATCTCAGGTCATGGAGGAGCTCAAAAAGGATTTTGAAAATAAAGTAAGAGAGGTAGAGGAAAAATTGGGAAGAGAAATGAGAGCGATGCAAGAAAATCAGGAAAAGCAAGTCGACAGCTTGGTAAAGGAGATGCAAAAAATATTTAAGAAAATAGCACCTTAAAACAGACTAGGACAAACAATATAAGAGGTCCAAAAAGCCAGTGAGGGGAAGAATGCCTTAGAAAGCAGAACTGGTCAAATGGAAAAGAAAGTCCAAAGGCTCACTGAAGAAAATAGTTCCTTAAAAATTAGAATGGAGTAGGGCAGCTAGGTGATGCAGTGAATAAAGCACTGGCCCTGGAATCAGGAGGACCTGAGTTAAAATCTGGCCTCAGACACTTGACACATTTACTAGCTGTATGACCTTGGGTAAGTCATTTAACCCCAATTGCCCTGCCTTCCTCCCCTCTAAAAAAAAATTAGAATGGAGCAAGTAGAAGCTAATGACTTTATGGAAAATCAAGAAATGATAAAACACAAAGAAAAGAATGAAAAAATTGAAGACAATGTGAAATGTCTCATTGAAAACACCACTGACATGGAAAATAGATCCAGGAGAGATAATTTTAAAACTATTGTACTACCTAAAAGCCATCATCAAAAAATAAGCCTAGACATTATCTTTCAAGAAGTTCTCAAAGAAAAGTTCCCCAATATTCTAGAACCAGATGATAAAATAGACACTGAATGAATATACCAATCACTTCCTGAAAAAAATCCCAAAATGAAAACTCCTGGGAATATTACAGCCAAATTCCAGAGTTCCCAGGTCAAGGAGAAAATATTACAAGAGGTCAGAAAGAAATAATTCAAATATGGTAGGGTCACAGTCAGAATAACACAAGATTTATCAGCTCCTATATTAAGGGATTGGAGGTTTGCAATATGACATTCCAGAAGGCAAAGGAACCAGGATTACAACCAAGAATCACCTACCCAGCAAAACTGAGTAAAATCCTTCAGGGTAAAAATGGATATTCAATGAGATAGAGGACTTTCAAGTATTCTTGATGAAAAGACCAGAGCTGAATAGACAATTTGACTTTCAAATACAAGACTCAAGAGCAGCATAAGAAGGTAAACAGGAAAGAAAAATCATGAGAGACTTAATAAGGTTAAATTGTTTACATTCCTACAAGGGAAGATGATATTAGTAACTCATAAAACTTTTTTCATTATTGGGGGCAGTTAGAAGTAGTATATATAGACAAAGGGCATAGGTGTGAATTGAATATGAAGGGATTATGTCTAAAAAAATAAAATTAAGGGCTGAGAGAGAAATGTACTGGGAGAAAGAGAAAGGGAGAGATAGAAAGGGGTAAATTATCTCTCCTAAAAGGGACAAGAAGAATCTTTTACAACAGAGAGGAAAAGGGAGGGGGAAGTAAGGGGAGTGAATAAATCTTACTCTCATCAGAATTGGTTCAAAAAGAAAATAACACACACGCTCAATTGGGTATAGAGAACTATCTTAGCCTACAGAAAAGTAGGAGGGGAAGGAGACAAGAGAAAGCGGTGGGTGATGATAGAAGAGAGAGCGCAGATTGGGGGAGGGGGTAGTCAGAAGCAAAATATTTTTGAAGAGGGACTGAGTGAAAGGAGAGAGAATAGAATAAATGGGGAAGGGGATAGGATGGAGGGAAATACAGTTAGCAATAGTAAATGTGAAAAAAATTTTTAAGAAAGTTTCTCTGTAAAAGGCCTCATTTCTTAAATATATAGAGAATTGAGTCAAATCTATAAAAATAAGAGCCATTCCTCAACTGATAAATGAACAAAAGATATGATCAGTTTTCAGATGAAGTAATCAAAGCTATCTATAGCCATATGAAAAAATACTCTGACAATTGATTGGAAAAATGAAAATTAAAACCAGTCTGAGGTAGTACCTCATACCTAGTAGATTAGCTAATAGGACAGAAAAGGAAAATGACAAATGTTGGAGGGGATGTGAGCAAAATGAGACATTAATGCACTGTTTGTGGAGTTGTGAACTGATTCAACCATTCTGTAGCACAATGTGGAACTATACCTAAAGGACTATAAAGCCATGCATACCCTTTGACCTAGTAATACCCCTACTAGATATGTATTCCAAAAGAGACAAAAAACAGAAAGGAAAAGGACTTGCATGTACAAAAATATTTATAGCAGCTCATTTGGGGGGACAAAAATGAGAAATTCAGGGGAATAGATGAATAAGCTATGGAATGTGATTAAGACAGAGTACTATTGTACTATAAAAAATGATGAACAGGATGCTTTCAGAAAAACCTGGAAAGACTTGCATGGGCTGATGCAAAGTGAAATGTACTGTGTACAAAGTAGCCACAAATATTATGAGATCATCAGCTATGAATGACTTAGCTCTTCTTAGCAATACAAGAATCCA
This sequence comes from Pseudochirops cupreus, assembly GCA_028627135.1. Taxonomy (NCBI): domain Eukaryota; kingdom Metazoa; phylum Chordata; class Mammalia; order Diprotodontia; family Pseudocheiridae; genus Pseudochirops; species Pseudochirops cupreus. The sequence goes on from CM053582.1 coordinate 140,934,886, forward strand.
AGACAATTCTGAAGACTTATGATGAAAAATGCTATCCATCCACAGAGAAAGAATTGATGGTGTCTGAATACAGATCGAAGCGTACTTTCCTTTTGCTTTCTTTATTTTTTTTAGTTTCTTTTGGTCTGTTTTCTTTCACTACATGACTTTTATGGATATTTTTGTGTGACTATACATACATAACCTATATTGAACTGCTAGCCTTCTTAGTGGGGAGGGGGAGTGGGGAGGGAGGAAGGAAGAGAATTTGGAGCCCAAAGTTTTAAAAACGAATGTTAAAAGTTGTTCTTACATGTACTTGGGAAAAATAAAAATAAAATACTAAGAAAAAGACAAGGAAACTGAGGCTTAGAGAGGTTTAAAGTTTAATTTCCCAGCAGGAATAGCCTCTATCCCTTTTATTAATTTAGATGTTTCAATGCTCTTAGGAATTTTTATGAAGGATTCCGGGTATCACGACAGCTGTTTTCCAGTATCAAACACCTCAATTCTTGGGGTTTTTTTGTTGCAACACCTCTTCCTATTCTAGTTGAACTGTTTGCCCTGAATGACAGTCCTGTGATCATGCTGCTGGGTGTATGTGGCAAGATGTGGCTCCTGACTGATGGAGAGAACACTGTGATACTACATACTTGTGTGAGGGAGAAGGGTCTGCTATACCTCTCACTTCTGTGAGAAGTGATTGAGAGAGGAAAGTTTTGACTTTTTTAGTATTAGAAAAGAGAGCTACCTCAGACTGTTGGCATGTAGGGAATTAGCTCCCCATAGATCCCTTGTCTTCCAACACATGTGACGTTTGAGATTTCCCAGAACAGACTACCCTTGGTGAGACTGTTCGACTTCTCTTTGGTTGATCTGAGGTGTTTTATATTGATATATACTAATCTGTATATTTCCCCAATTTCTGTTTTCTGTCTGCTTTGGTAAAGAGATGAATTATATATTTGTGAGTCAGGAAGATCTAAGTTCAAGTCCACCCTTAGACAGTAGCTATGTGACACCAGGCAAATCACTTAACCTTGTTTGCCTCAGTTTCCTCATCTGTAAAATGAGTTGGAGAAGGAAATGGCAAAGCACTCCAGTATCTTTGCCAAGAAAACTCCAAGTGGGGTCATGAAGAGTGAGACCCAAGGAAACAAGAAGATATTTGTGAGGGTCTTTTGATAACTAATGTTTAGAAGGAGGCACCCAGGACGGTGATAGTGTGACTTTCCCTTTGAGAGAGATCAGGGAAGTGGGCATTTAGCTTAGGCCCCAAAATATTGTCATTCTAGACTCTCAATATTTGATGTGTAGCAGATAGATATAATTCTAGCCCAATGCCCTTTTTGGGAATAGTCAAGAAAAGGAGTAGATGCCCAACCATGGTTCTCACCTTCTCCCTCCCAAGTTGGAAATTGAAATATCCTTTGGAGAGAGGTGGGCCAGATTCCAGATGGGATGCACAACATATGTGAACTAAACTGTATTTAGATGAATTGTCACAAATACACCACATATAGAAGACATTATGATTACCACAAACTTAAAACTAGTAGAGGAGAAGGAATGTTTCTCTCTTTGCTTAGAGCAACAACCCTTACTTTCTCTTAGCCATGACTGTGGAGTTTTAAAGAAGGTTTTGTTTAATACTTCAGTGATTAAAGTCTAAAACTCCATAGAGCCAGAGACTGTTTGCACTAGAAGAAAAGGTTTTAGATTATCTGGGTCAGCATTTTCCAAATTATGTTCCCTAGAATCCTTGTAGTTTGCATGATGTAAAATGTCTATGTTAACAGTATCTTGCCCTTTAAAATACTAAATATAAAAATTACATAAATATAAAAAACCACGTATAGCTTGGGGGTCATTAAAATGAATTAATTTCTACAATTTTGCTCTAAAATTTCCTCTACCATAAGCACATTTCATATCCTCAGCCCCCAGTATCAACACTTGTGGGTGCTGTCCATATATTTTAAGGTCCTAAGGATTCCAGAGACAATGAGTTTGGAAAAAAACAATCTACTTTATCTCTTTAATTTTATAAGTGAAGAAACAAATTGATGCTCAGAGAGGTCAAGTACCTTACTCCATATTATACTGCAAACTAGTATATAGTGTCCAGTCTCTAGAGCTATGTCTTGTACATAGTAGATCCTTAATAAACATTTGTTGAATTGAATTAACCATAGCCTGGATATACTGACCCCCAAGTCAGGATTCCTTGCACAAAACCAAGCTGTCTTTTACCTATAACATGCTATCTTCTCAGAGAACTGCCTGGGGCAGCATTTCAGGGTTTTTCCTGATCCTATTAGATGTCTGACATGAAGATGCTCTGGGAATGTCATTCCACAAACTACAAACCTGGTAATTTATTCTTTGGAATCACCAAGTATTGAAGAAGGTTGTCACCAAAAAGAAACACATTTGTACAGTTAGTACCTCATTATCAAAGAACTCTACAGCCCCAAGCAATGGGTGATGATTCTTGGGACCTAAGACAGGGGCTTCTCCTAGGTAGATGGCTAGAGGGATTGTGAGAGGTTGGGAAGGAGGTTCAAGAACTGTGGGTCCAAAGTGTCCAATTCCTAATCAGAAGCTAGGTGTCATGGTAGATAGTGTACTGGGTCTAGAGTCAGAAAGACCTGAGTTCACAATTTGAACTCAGACACTTACTAGCTGTGTGAACCTGAGCAAGTCATTTAATCTCCGTTTGCCTCAGTTTCCCTATCTTACAGATGGGGATAATAATAACAACATTGACCTTCCAGGACTGTTGGCAGGATCAAAGGAGATAAAGGTACTTAGTGGTGTGTCTGGTACAGAGTAGGTGCTTAATAAAGGCTTGTCTCCTTCCTGCCCCCCAGGGGTACTTCTCAAGCTGGCAGGCTCCCTACCTACCCACTTCTTTTCTCTCTTAGATACTAAGGAGGAACCTTCTTGATTCCTGTTCCATGGTGGTCAGCTATTACTTCTCAGGACAGATTCTTTCTTGCTTTCCCTGGCCCTGTAGAGAGCGGTGCAAAGCCTTTTTTAAAATAACCTTTTCCAGGGTTTTCTAAAAAGTTTCTTCTTTTTCTTTACTGCTTAATATAAACCAAAGGAAAAGAGGCAGGAAATAAAAGGGTTCTCTCAGCTCCACCACCCCCACACTCTTCATTTCTCTCAGGGAAAGATGAAGTCATGCTACACATAGCTGATAAATGATGAGGCTTTACTGTATTTTGAAAGGTTTGAAACACAGGATTCAGCAGAGTAATAAAATACCATGGAAAGAGCCCTGCATTTGGAGTCAGAGGGCCATGTTTTTTTTCCAGTTATTACCTATATGACCTTGAACAAAGGACTTAATATCTCTGGGTCTCAGTTTCCCCACCTGTAAAATAAGTGGGTCGGACTAACTAGATGGACCTTTAAGTGGTATTGATATTGAAGGGGAAAAAGATGTTTCACCTAAGCAAATCTTCCAAATAACTGAAGATAAATCTTTGCAAGGGCTAATGCTTAAAATTACCAAAAAAATTTTCTAAAAAACAACAGATACTTTGTAGCTTTATTCATGAGAAGATGCTGGATATAATTTAATCTTTTCTTTATGAGTCTAAGTCATCATTTGAACACCAGATCCTTTTATATGAAGTGAGATTCTTGAGAATATAGATCTTTTATCTTCAGCAGGAGATTCTTAGGTGCCAAGCTTGTTAAGATACAGAGCAGGGTCTTCCCAGTTAGCTAATGTTCTCAGGTTCAGTCTTTTCTTTGGACTGGAATTTGTAGTTGCTAGATTTGGCATTGCCTATGCCTTCCAATTTTAATTTCTGTAAGCTGGACTACCATCATAGACTTCACTATATGCTCAATGTAAAAGCCATTCACCAATAACTATGAACCAACTCTAGGATTAAATTAGATTACTTATTTTTTTTAAACTCTAAATCCTTTCCTTTCTTCCATGAGGATGAGTACATGAGGGAATGTTCATTTTTGAAGAGGACAATGACCTAACAGGATGATGGCTTGACTCATGCATGAATTGAATTCAAGTGAGGCAGAGTTGCCCAAAGTCATCAGCCTCGCTCTCTCTTCCACAGCCATAGAAGTCCAATGACAGGACAAAAGTCAAGATGACTGACGATGACCCGGGATGCAGTGGATGACCTTGGCATCTTCAATGTCTAACCAAGTCTTAGCCCTTCCAAGAATCTGCTTCAGTCACCTTCATGGTCATTGGAAGAAATTGTTCTTCTCAGCTCATTCTGAGGGGGAAGTCTTCACATGCTTGGGGGAGACATCTCCTTCACTCATCAACGGGTTTGCCAAACCTCTTGGTTACCCTCAACCTGGTTTAGCCCATCTGCCTAGATGATTTTACCAGGGTGTGGCTGCTGCACATGCTACAGCTTCTTGGAATCACAGGTAAGAATTGGGTGACAAGTAGACACATATATGCATACAAAAGGTTGGATAGGAAAGCCAATGACCCCTTGGGTTCAGTTTTGTCTCTAAGCCTTTTGTTTATATTACAACCAGTAATCAATATGTATCAGAGTTCATTATTACAGGATAACAGAAATCCTGAAATGGAGACAGAACATTGGTATAAGAATTTGCATGATACTACATGAGGAAGGTTAAGAAGCTTATTAAACAGATGGAGATAATCATGTGGTTGCAGCCTGGGAACTCACCTAACTTAAACCCCCTTGAAATCAATGGACTCCAAACTACTACAAAGTAATAGTTATCAAAAGCTACTTAATAATGGTTTAAAAATAGAGAGATCAATCAGTGAAGTGGATTACATAGAAAACATACAGAAACAAAAACAAACAACTTAGTAGTCTAGTGTTTGAAAAATCCTTGTCAAATCCCAAAGACTAACCCCTTATAACAAATCATTTATTTTAAGAAAAAGAAAAAAAGAAAGACTAGCAAAAAAAAAATCAGCAAAACCAATCAACTCACCAAAAAAATCTGAAAGTATATGCAAACTTCTACACTTGCGTACCTCTCACTTCTTCAATGGAATGGGGGGAGGGTAGTGTCTTCTCATATCACTTCTTTGAGGCCATGCTTGTTTTTGCAATTTTGTTATTTTCAGTCTTAATTATTTTGTGGTGGTTGCTCTTACAATTTGTATTCTTGTAGTCATTGTATATATTGTTTGGCTCTGCTTACTTGTCTCTGCATCAGTTCATGTAGGACTTTCTTCTCCATTAGATACTTTCTGCCATAATCCCTTCCTTTACACCCTGTCTCATATGCCAAGACAAACCTGTATAGACACATAACTGACCCTATTCCATCCCTTATTCTCCAGGAAACTGACCTCTCTAGCATCTTCATTTTTACTCTTCCCCATTAGTTACTGTCCCATATCCTGGCTCCTTTTTGTGGTTTAACTCCTTGAGAAAGCAGTCTACAATCCAACCTCTACTTCCCGTTGTCTCATTTTCTTCTTCTTCTTCTTTTTTCTTTTGGAGGGCAACTGGGGTTAAGTGACTTGCCCAAGATCACATGGCTAGTTTTTGTGTGTGTGTATTAAGTGTCTTTAAGTGTGCTTTACAATCTGGCTTCCAACCCCCTCATTCAACTGAAAATGCTCTCCAAAGTTACCAAAGATCACTTAATTGCCAAATCTAATGGCATTTTGTCAATCCTCATCCCTTTTTTACCTCTCTGCAGGCTTCGACACTTTAATTCATTCTCTTCTCCACGCTAATCTCTTCCCTCTAGGTTTCTGTGACATTTATCTTGGTTTTCCTCCTGTCTTACAACTCCTTTTTAGTCTCCTTCACTGGAGGCTTCACACCCACTAACCACATGTATTTCCTAAAGCCCTGTCCTGGTCCCTCTTTTCTTTTCACTCTATGCTATTTTGTTTGGTAATCTCAACTCCATTGGATTCAACGATTATTTCTCTGCTGCTGAGCAGAGAAATAATCAGACCCACTTATCCAGCCTTTCCCCCCACCTCTGAACTGGTATATTCAAGTGCCTATTAGACTTCTTATTCTGGATGTCCTATTATATTAATATATATTATATTATATTATATATGTTAATATATACTATATATTAAACTTAATAATATATTGTATAATATATTATAATACATATTACATATTAAACTTAACATGTCTAAAACTGAACTCATCTTTCTCCCAAACCCTTCCCTTTTCCAGGCTTGCAATCTAGTTGATACCCTTGACTCCTTACCTGATCTTATTCCATCCTACCCCACCACCGTATATCCAATACATTGCCAAGGCCTTTTGATTTCACCTTTGCAACAGCTCTCACAATTGCCCCCTTCTCTCCTCTGAGAGTAGTGGAATCGCTGGGTCAAAAAATATGACCATTTCAGTCACTTCCTTTACATAATTCCGAATTGTTTTCTAAAATGGCTATACTTAATCGCAGCTCACCAATAATGTAAAAGAGTATCTATCTTCCTATAACTACTCCAACTTAACTATTCTAATATTTTACCGTTTTTGCCAATTAGCAAATGAAACTTCAGGATTGCTTTGATCTGCATTTCTCTTGTTATTAGTGATCTGGAGCATTGCTTCAGATGGTTGTTAATAGTCTGCATTTCTTTTGAGAACTGTTTGGTCATACCCTTTGGCTGCTTATATATTGCAGAAGAGCTTTTAGTATTATATACCCATCAGTTGTCTATGTAGCTCAGATGCCAAAACCCTATCTGAGAAATTTGATATAGATTTTTTTCCCCATTTGACTGTTTTCCTTCTTATCCTAGATTCATTAATTTTGCTTGTGTGGAAGTTTTTCAACTTCATGAAATCAAAGTTAACTATTTTATCTTTTGTGATTGCCTCTATATCTTTATTTAAGAAAACATTTTCTTCCTATAACTGTGAAAAGTATATGATCTGCTTTTCTCATGGTCTTTTTAATGTTAAGATCATATATCCATTTTGAACTTACGATGGCATATAGCATAAGATGTTTGCCTAAGCCTAATTTCTGCCCAACTGATTGCCAGTTTTCCCAGCAGTTCTTATTAAAAAAGAGAATTCTTTCCTAAATAACTTATGCTTTGGGGTTTTTCGAGTAATGGGTTATTGAATTCTATTGTTTTTGATCCTCCATAATGAAGAAGTTTCCTTTTAGATTGATGGATATGGGAAGAGTTCATGTCCAAGCAAAGCAGAGGATAAAATTTTTGATTGTCTAATTTTTTTTTTAATTTGCCCAAATTCAGTGCAGCTAAAATTAGAAGGGAACAATTTTTTGTAGTCAATTTCTCTAATAAAAGTCTTATCTTCAAGATATTAAGAAATTTATTTGTATGTAAAGGATAAGATCCATTCTTCAGCATATAAATGGTCAAAGAATGTGAACAGGTAGTTCTCAAAGGAAGGTATCAAAGTTAACAAGTAGCATATGAAAAAATGTTCCAAATCACAATAATTACAGAAATAAAAATTAATGCAACTCTGAAGTTTTACCTCTTCCCATACAATTGACAAAAAAAGAAAATGAGAATATTGGAGAGACCATGGGAAAATAGGTACATTAATGCACTGTTGATAGATCTGTGAACTGGTCCACCTATTCTAGAAAAGAGATTGGAATTATACCCCAAAAGTCCCTTAACTGTACATACCTTTTGACCCAATGATATCTCTCATGGGTCCTCCAAATACCAATAAGATCAAAGAAAGAAAAGAAGGTCCCACATACAAAAATATTTATTGTAGCTTTTTTCCCTCAGTGGCAAAGAACTGGAAACTGAAGAGATGTTTGCTAATTAGAGAATGGCTGAATAAATGATGGTACATGAATGTAATGTAGTACTAGTGTGCTAAAATAAACAATTAAGGAAATGGCTTCTGTGAAACCTAGAAAAACTTGTCTTAATCGATTCAGAGTGAAATGAGAAGAACCAGAACAATTTACACAATAACCACAACATTGTAAAGAAAACTAACTTGGAAAAACTTTAGATCTCTTGAATCAATGACCAATCATAACTGCAGAGGAAAAATGATAAAGCGTATTACTGATGTCCTGACAGAGAAGTAATGGCTTTGGAATACAGATGTGAAGAAATTCGTTTGAATTTATGCATATTTGTTGTAGGGGTTTTTTCTTTTTTTTTTCTTTCAAATTGGGAGGAGGTGGAAAGGAGAGAAAACAAATGTTTGCTAATTGAAAAAAAACCAAATTAAAATTAAAATCAGGAAAAAAAAGAAAACCTATATGACTTTCATCAAAGCTAGACATAGAAAGATGGACTGTTCACTAAAGGTTTTCTAAATCTCCGATGTGACAAAAGTGTAATTTCATGATGAAGAATTAAAGACTATATTACTGAATTCAACAACTAATTGTGTAAAATATAAACGCAGCAGAAAGGACATATCACATAGTAAAGTTTTTCTGAGACGCAAATGGTTGTAAGGTTTATTGTATACACCCCAAAATTTCATTATTTTACTTTGTCCTAGTTAATTTACAGACACATAAGAAATTTCTAAGCAATACTGAGAAAAGGACAGCTGTATGTTAATTATTCAGCAAAATGATTAAGTTCATCCACAGCCTTCAGTTCTGCTGAGCGAGAACCTCCGTGGTCTAGCCACTTTAAGGCTGCCTTAGTTAGAAGGTCTAAGATTTTATGTTGTCAGGTTCAGGGTTACTTCAAGGTATAACCCTAGGATCAGGCCAAGAAAACAATTCCAATTTGGTTACAGTCGATGTAGTTCACCCAGCCAGAAGAATAAATAACCAATCAAGAGAGTGTTCTACTGCCATTCCTGATTCTTTTCTTCTTCCTCTTCTTCTTCTTCTTCTTCTTCTTCTTCTTCTTCTTCTTCTTCTTCTTCTTCTTCCACAAAACAGGCACTTCCTAGATAAAAATCCCATCTTAAAATCTGTGATTCTTTTCTGCATTCCTCTATTATTACAAAAAATGAATGTATTTTTAACCTGCTCTCCTTCATCACCTTTCCAATGCGTATGGAGAGTTGATGGCGGGCGGGAATGACATGTTTATGAAGGTGATGACAATCCACTCAGGATTTCTTTTTCATCTGGCCCCAGATTTCAGCTAAAGGATCAAAAGGCAAGCTTCAAGGGAAAGAGGAAACCAGGCATGTTTGTTTTAGGCACTTAATAATTCTTTGTTGGTATGCAAAAGGCTATCCACTCTCTTTTATAAAGGAAAGTTCAGCAGAATTAGAAAAAGGATTAGACAGCCAAAAGAAGAAAAATCCAGCAAAGCCTACTGTGCTAGTTGCCCACAGTAGAGCTTCAGTGGGAACATGTATTTTAGGCCTATATACACAACACTATGCCTGTGATTTAAGAGTTTCAAATGCCAGTGAAAGAAAAAAAACTTTCATTCTTTCCTATCAGGTATTCTTAGAAATGCAAACTCATTTTATGCCATTATATATAGCAGAAATTAACAAGAAAATGAATCACTCTCAGGACTGAGTGGAAATTGTGACACTGGTGTAGAGTGGGACAGATTATTCCATCTCGAAAGCAATATTTCCCCTAGTTTGTTTTTTAAGTCGTGAGTGGATGGCTATCTCACATGAGCTACACATTATGAAGACTGAACATACATTGAGTTGACTATTATAATCAGATAAGGCTTACAACCCATTAATCTTGCCCCTTTGATGAGATGCATAATTACTACTGTACTGTAGAATAAGTAGTAGATGTAAATGACTGAAATGGTTACAGTTTTTACAAAGTAAAAACCAAGCATTTTTGAGGTAGGTGGTTTGGAAAGGAGGAGGGAGAACCCATTGATGTGAAGCTCAAGATGAACAAGGCAGCTTTGGGGGGGTAGGGGTTTGAGAGAAGGGACGGGAACTAGAACACATTCTCCTGTCCTCTTCCCTCTTCATCTTGAGAGATATGTCTCAGCCTTCTTCCCCACCCCCAGATATCTGTCTAGGACCTGAAGCTGACCTGCCTTAGTCTGGTCAATGAAGGATGAAGGGATGAAGGATACCTCCATAGTACAAGAGAGGCAGTTGCCAAACCTTCAAAACCAAGCTAAAATCAGGACTGGATTCTGGCTCCTAACATTCTGGGGTAGACATCCCACACTGAAGAATTGGGGAGGTCTGGCCCCCTGAGCCTCACCCTAAATCACTACCTCATCTCTGAGGTTACAGATCCAGTGGTTTTCAGATGGAGCATCTGAGTAACTTCTTGCTCCATACTACCACAGCTGGAAAATGGGTTTTGGGGGCATCACAGGTTCATAATCTTGGCATTTTTCTGGTCTCCTCAGATTCCCTCACCCAACATATCCAATCAGTATCCAAATCTTGTAATTTCTACACCTCCCCCACAGCATCTCTTACTTTTAACCTTTCTCTCAACTCACATAGTTACCATCCATTTCTGCCTAGATTTTTGCTATGCCCTCTTAATTGGTCTCTATCTTCCATGTATTTTTTAAGGTGACTTTCCTTAAGTATAGATCTGATGACCATGTCACTCCACTACTCAACAAACTCCAGTGGCTCCCTGTTGACTCTAGGACAAAGGTTATTAACCTATAGTCCATAAACTTTTTTTAAAAATTTTGATAATGCTTCCAATACTGTTTATTTCCTTTGTAATCCTAAGTATATTCTTTTATGTGTTTAAAAACATTATTTTGAGAAGGAGTACATAAGTTTCAACAGACCACCAAAAGAGTTGATGATAACACTAAGGTGACCAACTTGGAAGCTTAGAAGGCTAGTAGTGGTCTTGACAGAAATAGGAAAAAAAGTTCAATAGATGGTAGGGTGTTTTAGGGAAAGATAATGAACTCTGTTTTGAACATATTGTGGTTAAGATGTCTCTGGGATATACATTTTGCAATGTCTAATAGGCGGTTGGTGATGTGGGATTGAGGCTCAGGAGAGACACAGGCTAGAGAAATATAAATCTTCCCAGTTATCATACTTTCTGCATTCTGGCCATTGTCCCCATCCTTCTTCATCAGAACCAAGAACACCACTTCTCCCACTACTTTCCACCTCCCATTTATGTATTGTCTTTCTCAATAGAATGTAAGCTCCTTGAAGGTCAGGATGGACTTGTATTTAATACAGAGCCTGTCACATAGTAAGTGTTTAATAAGTGTTTTTTCTATGTGTGAGTTATCTGCAGGTAGATAAATGATAACTAATCCATTAATGAGGTTACTGAGAAGACAGAAAAGAAAAGAGGGCCAGGAGGGAGTCTTAGTTACACCCATGGTAAGGAGTCTTAAGATGGTTGGTAAACCAGAAAAGGAGACTGAGAGTCAAACAAGTACAAGGAGATCAGGAGAGAAAATCGTCGTGAAAACTCAGAGGGAAAAAAATATCTAAGAAGAGAAAGGGGTCATTAGTGCCAAATGCTATAGAGAGTTCAAGAAGGATTAGGACTGAGAAAGACCATCAGATCTGGCAGTTAAAAGATTGATAATAAGAATTCTGATTGAGGGAAGGAGGATAGAAAGGTTTGGAGCCATAGATCCATTAGAGAACATTCAGATCTAGGCAAAATTATGAATAGACATATTGGAGCATGAGGTCCCTGGACTCGACCCCCAATAATACTGGAAGGTAAGTACTATGTCAGCTATTATCACAGTTAACAAGATGAGGAATTGAAATTGAGGGAGTTTCAGTGACTTTCTCGTGCTCTCACAGCTTCTAAGTGTCTGGGCTGGAATTTGAACCCAAGTCATCCTGACTTTAATCATTACACCACCTAGTTGGATGTCTATGGCTGCAAGTGTCAAGGTATCTGGTCTGGGAAAAAACTTCACCCCGGCCATTGGGTCTGGACGCCCTTGAGTTGAAAGATAGCACACATTAGTCTGTCATGGGAGCTGGAGTATATTTAATTAGCAGTTAGGTGGTGTAGTAGATAGAGTCCTAGTTAGGAAGACCTGAGTTCAGATCAAGTCTTAGATACCTACTAGCTGTGTGAGCTGGGGCAAGTCACTTAATTTCTGTCTGTACCAGTTTTTTCATCTATAAAATGGGAAAATAATAGCACCTGCCTGCAATGAGGATTAATTGAGATAATGTTGTAAAAGCAGTTTGTCACCTTTAGAGTGGCATATAAATGCTGGTTGTTGTTGATGATGATGATATATAAAGTCATAATCATACTGCTCCTCTTTGTTCCCAATCATGTTGCCCCCATCCCAGATAGCCACCACTTTCAGCGGAGGCAGTGAAGAAATTAAGTTATGGAGACGTATTTGAAAGGACTGGAAGGCTTTTCCTGCCTTCTAGAGTCAACCATGTAAAATCATGAAGCAACATGGCCACCCTTGAAGTCTGTGTTATGGTCTTGGCCTTATTTCGCAACTTCCCAGGTAGGCTGCTAAGAGTAAAGTTTCTCTGGATCATCTGGATGGAAATAAAGCCAAGATGCTGGAAAGTACTCAGCAGAGAGGTCTGGGACTTCTTACACCAGCATCCAGTTTTGCACATAGTGGATGTCATTTAGTGCTTGCAGCTGATGCTGCTACCCTTCAGCCCATCATGTTCTTTGGGAGCTGACAGTAGCACGGTGAGTGGGTCTGAGATTTGACTCCTTTTATTTCCCCAGCCCACATTTGGCAGAGGTCCTAATGAGAAGCAAAATGATCAAATGGTGAATGGTTTCAGAAGGAAGGAAAGAGGAAAAAGCAAGATATCTCTATCTCTCTATCTCTGTCTCTATCTATCTCTATCTCTCTATCTCTATCTCTGTCTCTATCTCTCTATCTCTATCTCTGTCTCTATCTCTCTATCTCTATCTCTGTCTCTCTCTATCTCTATCTCTGTCTCTATCTCTATCTCTATCTCTGTCTCTATCTCTCTATCTCTATCTCTTTCTCTATCTCTCTATCTCTACCTCTGTCTCTATCTCTATCACTCTCTCTTTCTCTATCTCTATCTCTGTCTCTATCTCTCTATCTCTATCTCTGTCTCTATCTCTCTACCTCTATCTCTATCTCTATCTCTTTATCTATATCTATATCTAATCTCCCAAATGGTATAATTGGTACCTCGGCAACAGAACTGCTGATAGATTCACTCATAATTCCCCAAAGAATTATATTTTGCCTAATGATTTTCATCATTATTATACATTTAAATATCTTCGTAGAACATATAAAGACCTCAAGAAGCTTACAGCTTACAAAGGAACTTTTAGAAGGCAATACAGGATTCAAAAGTTTCAGGGACTGCTTTTTCACTAAATGCTTAGTGTTAAGCATTTACTCTTTCTCCTTTGAAAATCAAAACAAAACAAAAACAAAGATCAGATTTCCCCTGTTAAAAGAGCTGTCTTTCCCTTATGTTGCTGTAGACTTTATCCTTGGCAATAATAAATTCTCCCAGGATTCTCTGAAGTCTTTTAACACCCACTTGCCTAAAACTCCTGCAAACATGGCTCTGATTTCCAACTGTTTTCTTTACTTGTTTTTTTGGTTCAAGTCCATTCAAGTCAGGGTGATAATTTTGCTAAAATGGCCTTAAACATCATAAAACTAAACAAGAACATGTTTAGTTTAGAAGAAACCAAACATTTCCTCTCAGCAATCAGCATCAAATCCAATGTAATATTCAGATGGGAGCATTAAAATGCATATATGAAAACACTACTAAACAAACATAATGTTTGGAGTCAGTCAAGCTGCAATTTCTTTATATGACAGGGAGGCATTAGGAAGCATACTAACTCCATGGACTCCAACACTTCCAAAGAAATAGGGGATTTTATCCATACGGGCCCTCCCAGACCAGAATATAACCCTTTCGTGCCTTAGTGGGTGCTATCATGAGTGACTATAGTTAAAAAGTAAATCCTAACCTTGTGGCCAGATGAATGGTGAGGTGCTTTTTCAAATTTTGCTAGATTGGTCCTTGGAAGATGGACACAAAATTGATCATTATGCCTGTCCTACTTGCAAGCACACACCAAGTTCTTCAAGTTCATGGCCACAACACAGGAAGGCATTGGAGGCAGAACTTTAGTGTCATAGCTAGACAGGCCCTTAGAGGTCATCTAGTCTAATCTCTTTATTTTTCAAATGAGAAGCTACCTGCAGTCATGTTGTTGTTCAGTTGTTTCAGTCATGTCTGACGATTTGGGACCCCATTTGGGGTTTTCTTGGAGGAGATATTGTGGCAGTTTGCCATTTCCTTCTCCAGTTCATTTTATAGATGAGGGAACTGCGGCAAACAGAGAGTCACAAAGCTAGGAAGTGTCTGAGGCCTGATTTGAACTAAGGAAGATGAGCCTTTCTGACTCTAGACCTGGCTCTCTATCCACTCTATCACCTAGCTGCCCATCCAAAGCCCGCAGAAGCTAAAGGATTTGTCTAAGGTGACACACGTAGTCAGTGGAAGAACAGGGATTCCAACATAAGTTCTTTGACTCCATATTGAGTATACTTTACACTCCAATGACATTTAAAAAATAAAAATATAGTTTTTAGTTAGTAGGGTTCAATTTTCTCAGGTGGTATCTTAGTCCCCACCAGATACATATTATACACACACATACACATACATACATGTGTGTGCACACACATATATGTATGTATGTATGTATGTATACACGCACATTATATATATGTATGCATGTGTGTGTATCCACCTGATTTCCTACTTTCTTGTGTTCCTCTTCTTGTACGTGTTACCAGACTTACCTCTTCAAAATACCCCTTTACTAAGGGCATAACATTTCCTTACTAGGGTTTGCCCATTCTTAAGCAGAGAAAAAGCATAGGGTGAGGCTTCTTGCCCAGTTCAGTGTCCATGAAGACGACCTTAAATGTAGAGCATTTACTGATTTCAGAAGAAGATGAAACACCTTGTTTCATTAAATCTAAAGAACTAAGAGGAGAAAAGAGATTAGGGAGGTATAAGTAGCTAGCTATCCTCATGGGAGAAAGGAAGGGACCAAAAGGCTGTCTTATTCTTTGTTGTCTTAGCTGTTCCACAGGAGAACACATCTTCACAACCACATGAAAGCCTGACAGGAATAAGATCCCACTGAGCTTATTGTTTATGGATTATTACAAAAAAGCATTTGATTTGGTAGAGCCATGTTCAAGGCTCTCATTCAACAAGGGATTTCTCTTGCATATGTAAAAATCACACATGATCCCTCGCAAGATGAAACTTTGTTTAAAGAACCTCTTGTTATCAGTATCAAGTGAGGTATAAAATAGACAAACATATGCTCACTACTGGTGTTTGTGAGTGTTATTAAGGAAGTCCAGTTGAGAGCTCAAGACAGAGATGATGTACCTGAGGGTGGTAAGGTTCTCTCTCCAGTTGCTCCTGTTTTTAGATGACATTATATTGATTATATTAAGTCTCAGAACACTGAAGGGACTCTTAAATGAGATCTATAATCATTCTGAAGAGTTTGGCCTGATTATCCACATAAGGAAAACCAAGTGATGAAATACTGCCTTTTGAACAGACCATGATGCACAGCTGTATGAACAGAGAAGGGAACCGAAGTTTCTCTACAAAATAAAGATCCAACTTTTCAATACCAGTATTCTTTCAGTAATGTTGAGTGGCTCTGAGCCATAGATTCCCCCAATTTCCAAAGAATTACAATTGAGGATCAAACATAGAGTAATGGAAATATACATGGCAAGTCTGAGCAGTCTGCAATATAGAATGAAGTGTCACTCAAGAGATGTGGTATAGGCGGGTGGAGTCAAGACCGTGGAGTAAAAGCAGAAACTTGCTTAAGTTCCCTCACCAACCACCTCCAGTGCTTGTAAAATACAACTCTAAACAAATTTTAGAGCTACAGAACCCACAAAGCGACAGAGAGAAACAAATCTCCTGCTGAAGGCAGCCTGGCAGGCGCACAGGAAGGGTCTATTGCACCAGGCTGGGGGCTGAGCAGTCCTACATGAGCCGCATGGGCCCAGACCCGGGGCAGCTCTGACCAGTGGCACACATTGGCCAGAAGAGACTTCAGGGGAGTGAATCACTGGCAGCTGTGGTGGTTTCAAGACTTCTTAACCCATAAACACCTAAGAGAAAGTAAAAGGTCAGTAGGGAACTCTGTTGGAAGAGCATGGTCTGGCCCCTGCCCCCGGGGTGAAAGGTTGCTGGGAGTGAGAGGTTGCTGGAGGCGAGGCAGCTACAGCTGATGCCATGTGGCTGCCTCTGGAGCTCCTGGTCTGCAGGGGGACCAAGTAACCATCCAGAGGGTAATTGCTCTTGCTTTCACCTGCTTGGATCTGAGTCTCAGTCTTGGGTGGTGGTCCTGGGGTGAGAAATGCCAATGTGCCAGGACTTGTGGTGGCTGTAGAGAGGGCACCCTCCTCATAGCTCTGACAACTGAGAGAATCCCAGCAATTTGGGACACAGCTCTCTCCACTCTGGAAGTAAAGTTCTACCATGGCAAAGAGCTCAAAAGTCAAATAATTGGCTGGCAAGATGAACAAGCAGAGGAAGTGCAATCAGACCATAGAATCCTTTTTTTTAGAACAAAAAAGATCAAAACTTGGAACCAGAAAAAGACAACGATGTCAAAACTCCTGCATCAAAAGCTTCCAAAAAAAAATATGAACTGATTACAGGCCATGGAGGAACTCAAGAAGGATTTTGAAAATCAAGTAAGAGAAGTGGAGGAAAAATTGGGAAGAGAAATGAGAATGATGCAAGAAAATCATGAAAAGAGAGTCAATAGCCTCCTAAAGGATACCCCAAAAATACTGAAGAAAATAACACCTTAAAAAATAGACTAACTCAAATGGCAAAAGAGGCCCAAAAAGTCTTAAAAAGTCTAATTGCCCAGATGGAAAAGGAATTTCAAAAACTCACTGAATAGAATAATTCCTTCAAAATTAGATTGCAGCAAATGGAAGCTAATGACTTTTTGAGAAATCAAGATACTATAAAACATCCAAACAAATGAAAAAATAGAAGGCAATGTGAAATATCACATTGGAAAAACCACTGACCTGGAAAATAGATCCAGGAGAGATAATTTAAAAATTATTGGACTACCTGAAAGCCATGTTCAGAAAAAGAGCCTAGAAGGGTGGCCAGGTAGTGCAGTGAATAGAGCACTGGTCCTGGAGTCAGGAGGACCCGAGTTCAAATCCAGCCTCAGGTACTTAACACTTACTAGCTGCGTGACTTTGACCAAGTCACTTAACCCCAATTGCTCTGCCCTCCCACCTCCAAAAAGAAAAAAAAAAAAAGAGCCTAGAAATCATCTTTCAAGAAATTCTCAAGGAAAATTGCACTGATATCCTAGAACCAGAGGGCAAAATAGAAATTGAAAGAATTCACCGATTGCCTCTTGAAAAAGATCCCCAAAAGAAAACTCCTAGGAATATCATAGCCAAATTCCAGAGTTCCCAGGTCAAGGAGCAAATACAAGCTGTCAGGAAGAAATAATTTGAATATTTGGAAACACAATCAGGATAACACAAGATCTAGCAGCTTCTACATTAATGGATCAAACAGCTTGGAATACCATATTCTGGAGGTCAAAGGAGCTAGGATTAAAACCAAGAATCACCTACCCAGAAAAACTGAATACAATATTTCAGGGGAAAATATGATCATTCAATGAAATAAAGGACTTTCAAGTATTCTTGATGAAAAAACCAGAGCTGAACAGAAAATTTGACTTTCAAATACAAGAAGCAAGAGAAGCATGAGAAGGTAAATAGGAAAAAGAAATCATAAGGAACTTATTAAAGTTGAACTATTTACATTCCTACATGGAAAACAGATAATTGTAACTCATGAAACTTTTCTCAGCATGAGACATGGTATGAAGCATATCATCAAAGGATGGTCTGAGGGAAAAAAAAGGTGGGCCAACCATTATAGTGAAAGAAAGGCACAAATGACGTAGGACTTGCATACTCCATTGATTTCCATGCAATTTGAAGAGAACATGAGGAAGGCCCCCAGTGTAGGTGCCTTTGGAAGTGTTCTACTTCCATGATTAAGCAACACAAGCTATAGGTAGGTATATGATCTGCACCACTTGAGAAAATACCCACATTAATTAAATCATAGGTTCTTTGGTACATTGGAGTATCCCTACATTATCTATTCTTTTAATTTATTTTTTTTTGTGTTATTGCTGTAGCTGGCACCTCTAGTACTACGTCAGATAATAATGGAGAAAGAAAGGCATTTACTCCTGGATTTATTGTGAAAGTTTCTAGTGTTTCTTATTCATAAATAATATTAGCTATGGGTTTTAAGTAAATACTTCTGATCATGTTAAAGAAGGCTCCCACTCTCCATGATATGTATTTTAGGGTTTTTAACATAAATGAGTTCTATGCTTCCTCAAAGGACTTTTCTGCATCTGTTGATATAACCACGTGCTTATTGTTGTTATGATTTGTTATTTATGTAACTAAGAGTCATAGATTTGGCCTTGAAGTCAGAAAGACCGAGGTTCAAATTTGACCTCTGACAGATACTGTGTGACTCTGGGCAAGTCACTTAACCTCTTGGTATGCTAGGCAACTCTCCAAGGCTTTAAGTTTTGGAGAGGATGAGGGTCTGTGTTGCTGGGAATTTTCTTATTTGGGAGCTCCTTTTATGAAATCATAGGTCTAGCTCCTATCCCAGCAATTGATGATGATCATTATTTTCACAAACTTGAGCCCTCTAAAAACCATTAGGACCCAACACTGGACCAGCACTTTAGGCATAGTGTAGGGAGAGAAAAATCAGTATTGCTTCAGAACCCTATTACCACTGAGCCAGGCCTAGGTATGGAGCTACTATTGCTTAGTAATAAGAGTGAGAAAACCAACTAGCAGATGCTTGACCAACCCTTCCTCCTCTTCTCTGAAGCCTGTGATCAAAGTCATGGAATGCTTTTGTGAAAAATCCCTTTCCTTGCTACTACTCAGAGCTCTCTCTTCTTATAGACTTTAACCTTAACCCTCTATCATCCCTATATTACCATGACTTCTCCTTCCATTGTTCTCTGCAACCCATGCTCTCTCATTTTGTAAATAAAATTTTAAAAATAGTAATAGGCATCTATTTTCTCTCCCTCCACCCCTACCTCTTTGGGGGGGAAAATCCTTGTAAAAAATATACATTGTATAAACAAAATAAATTCTTTCATTGGTTTTTTTTTCAAATTTCATTCTACACCTTGAATTTTTCACTTCTCTATCCGGAAGTGTCTAGAGCATGCTTCATCATCACTCTTCTGAAATCGTGAATTGTGTTAATCAGTTTTCTTCCATCTTTCAAAGGTTTTTATTTTTACTTTTTTTTTTTTTGCAGTGTTGTTGTTGTTGTACACATTGTTCTCCTGGTTCTGCTCATTTAAAAACTGTTTTTCATATTAGGACTTCTCCCTTCATATTCCTCTCTCTTTGCTCTCCCTAATCTGGCTACCCCAAGGAAGTACTGCATCCCTGGCCACTTCTTCCATTACTAGATGAAACTGCTCACATCTCCTTGCCCCCAACTGAACCCAGCATACATATATATTGAACTAGACAGAGAAGTAGGTAGTCTACTTCTTTCTTACTCCCTCTATCAAAAAATAACCTCAGTAACTCAGAAGGTTTCCCTTTTCACTCTATTTGTCAGTATTGCCCTAGCTAGATCTTAGTCACTGTTTTCTATTGACCTCCCGGACTACTCTTGGTCCCTTTTCAAGGAGTTCAACATTTATATCACTCTTATCTTTTTCACCCCAACCCCTTGTTCATACTTGGGGCCTTCAACATACATATTGATATTCACTCAAGCAACCTTTTCACCGAGTTCATCACCCTGCTCCACTATCACAATCAGTTCGTTTACTACACCCTAAAGATGGCCATATCTTAATCTTATTGTCATTCATAAGTGTTCCACTTCCATGATTAAGAATTCTGATAGTCTTCTTTCTGACCACAACCTTCTATCCTTCCATTTTTCCCTGTGCACCATTCCTCCTAAATTTATTCTTTGTCTTCACAATAACCTTTCCATTCCTTAGTATTCTCCCAATATATTATTCCTCTTCTGGCATTAGATTGTTACCATGGAAATATTTACCATATAGTTAACCAGTTCAGCTTTATGCTGTCTATGCTGTCTCAGTTGTTTCACCCTTTGTCTTATCCACTAATACTTTGCCAAATCCCAAACCCTAGCACTAGGCTGCCCTCATCATCTACCTTCTGCTCCTAATTGTAGGCTTCTGAATAACACTACAGGAAGTCATACTACCAAGTCAATTGAGTCCACTACAAATTTATGTTATTAGATCTCAACTGGGTCCTCCACGCAATAAAGCAATCCTTTTATTCTTTCCTAGTCAACTCACCATTAACCCCTCCAAAGTAGCTGTCTCAAATCTCTTCTTCAAAAATCCTTTACAATTGTTGTTGCTGTTCAGTTGTGTCTGACTCTTAGTGACCCAGTTTGGGGTTTTCTTGACAAAGATACTAGAATGGTTTGCCATTTCCTTCTTCTGCTCATTTTACAGATGAGGAAACTGAGGCAAGTGGGACTAAGTGACTTCCCCAGGGTCACACAACTAGGAAGTGTCTGGTGGCACATTTGAACTCAGGTCTTCCTGACTTCTATTCTGGTTTATCCACTATTCCTGCTCTATCTACTGTTCCACCTAGCTGTCTCCACTTGCAATACAACCTCCTATTCCCTTTTAGTAGAGCACTTCATCTCCTACTTTGTTGAGAATATAGATGCAATCCATTGTTGAATTCCATTTTCTTTCCAGTCCTTCATCCAAAACTCTTTGATGTTATCAACCATTCTCTTTTCCTTTGCTCCCACCTTTGATAACGGGGTTGTTTCTCTCCTTGCCAATGCTAGTCTCTATACTTGTGTTTTTTATTCTATCTTTTGCTTTCTCCTTGCTAGTGTTTACCATCTCCCCTGTCTAGTCTTCATTTTTTTCTTTAATCTGATGGCCGCTTTCCTGCCGTTTACATACATGTCTAGTTAAAAAATTAAAAAAAAACTCAAACCTTTTGCTTCCACAAGCTATCTTATATTTCTCCTTTCTTCTCTTCATCAAATTCTTTAAAAAAAATCCATCTATGCTCATTGCCTCTATTTACACACTTTCTTTTTTTTATTAATTTATTTTAAACTTAAATATGAAAACTGGAATACACAATAAGAAAAAGAAACATACTATAAACCTAACTACTAAAACTTAAATCCAAAATAAGAAAAGCAAAAAAAAGAAAAAGCATTGCCATGTGCACAGCAGAATGAAAGAGAAGATTCAAAATATATAGCAATAAATTTCCATTTCAAGAAAGTCTACATAATAAATACCACACATTGTATTCAGAGCTGCCTAACTTTTCTTTACTTCCTTGTAAGTTTTCTTTTCTGCTGTGTGCTTTTTACTTTCTTCTTTTTCCCCCTTCTTCCCACCCAAGAAGGCTACCATTAAACATGAATATATTTACACATACATATCCACACAAACATATATGCATACTTGTATCTACATACACATACTTACATATACATACATATACTTAGATATCTATAATCATACTCATATGTAGACATACACATTCATATGCATCTAGGTAAGGCTGTATATTACTTGTTTGTCCTTTGTATCTCTGAGGATGGTTAATGTCTTCTTTCTATATTTTTCTGAGTTCATCAACTCATTGTTTCCTATACCACAGCAATATTCCAACCTTATACAGTCTAGTTATTTTAAATAGTCTAAAACAATATTGATTAACATGACTGATACATAGTGTAGGTTCCCTATTTTTCTCTCTTGGTTAAATCTATTTTAGCTTTAACTCTGAGATCATGATTACTACCTCTGCTTTTTTCCCCCCTAATAAATTCAACTCCTGGTCTTTATTTTATGTTTGTGTATATCTCTTATTTCCTATCCCCCCTGACTCTTCTTTGTTTTTCCCTTCTACCTTGCCCTTCTATTACTTAACCTACCCCTTCCCCCACCAAAGATCTTTCCTTATCTTCTCCCTCTTTCCTATCTCCTTGGCCTTTTATCTTTCTGAATTTAGAGGACTTTTATGCCCTTCTAGATATATATGTATTGTTCCCTCTTTAACCCATTCCCAATGACAGAAGGGTTCCAGAACTACCAGTCTTCCTCCCCCATCAAATTCCTCTGTGTCAGTTTTTCCTCTCACACCTCATTTGTAAAAGATATTTACTCATTTAACATTTTCCTAGATGGTTTACTTTTTAGTATCATATCATACTCAGCTCTACCCCAATCTTTCTTTTGAACTACCCAGTTACCAATGACACTCTTGGACATACAATTTACATTTCCGCATATAAAAAGTAAAGAGTCCCTTGTAATTAGTCTTTGATGTTTACCTCATATTTCTCTTGGATCTTGCATGTGAAATTTTCTATTGATTTCAGGTCTTTTTGCAACAAAATCCTGAAAGTCTGGCAATTCATTGAATATCCATTTTTTTTTCATTCAGGACTATGCTTCATTTTCCTGTGTATAATGTTTGCTGAGTATAATATTTTCAGCCACAAACCCAGCTCTTTTGCTCTTTGATATATTGTGTTCCAAGACCTGTGGTCTATTAGTGTAGCCACTGCTAGAATCTTACATGATTCTAATTGTGGCTCTGCCATATTTGAATTGTTTTTTTCTTATGGCTTGTAATATTTTCTTCTTGAGTTGGAGGTGGAATCTAGTATGAAATTCCTCTGGGTTTTCTTTGTAGTATCTTGTATCAGTGGATTTTTTTTTTCTATTTCTACTTTCCCCTCTTGTTCTAACACTTTAGGACAATTTTATTCAATTATTTCTTATATAATTTGATGAAGATTATTTTTTAATGTTATTTTTTTAAGATTCTTTTTTTGATTGTAACTTTCAGGTAGTCTGATTATTTTTTGTTTCTCTTTCTGATCTGTTCTCCAGATCGGTTGTGTTTCTTCTGAGATGTTTCGTTTTCTCTTTTTTTTTTTTTCGTTTTTTGTGTTTTGTTTTGCTATTTCTTGGTCTCTTATCACTTCATTGGCTTCCCTTGCCATTATAATTTTCTAAATTTTTTGGAGGAGGAAAGGCAGGGCAATTGGGGTTAAGTGACTTGCCCAAGGTCACCTAGCTAGTAAGCGTTAAGGTCCTCCTGAGTCCAGGGCCAGTGCTCTATGCACTGTGCCACCTAGCTGCCCCAAATTTTCTAATTTTCAAAAAGTCCTTTTCTTCCTTAAGATTCTGAATCTCCTTTTCTAGTTGGTTAATTTTCTTTTCATAATCTTCTTGTTCTTCTTGGATTTCCTTATTTTTAAAATTTTTCCTTAATCTCTCTTATTTGATTTTTAAAGACTTTTTAAAGTTCTTCTACAATTTTTGGGGGGGCAAGTGACCATTTGATATTACTCTTTGGGGTAGGAGAGGATTTTCTTGTTCAGGATCGTCCTCTGAAGACAAACTCCAGTCTTCTCTATTCCCATAATAACTTTCTATGGTTGACTTCTTTCTCCTTTGCCTGTTCATTTTTTTAAATAGCAGCTTATTATTGTAATCACCTCTAGTCCTGGGGTGTGGGGGATGATGATGTCTTTGGCCTCAGATCCTCCTCAGTTCCCCTCTGAGGCCTAGAACCAAAAACAAGAATTCTGCTCTCCTGTAAATGCCCACAGCCAATGGTTTATTTTTTACTGCTCTGAGCTGCTATTTTGTCTTGTTTATGGAGAAAATTTGGAGAACTTGGAATTTTCTAACCTACTCCACCATCTTCCCAGAATCCTCTCTCTACTTCCATATACTTTCCATTTGCTTCAAACTCTCTGACTTGCAACATCACCAATTTGACTCCCGTTTATTAAGTGAATATTATGTGCAAGGCACTATGGTAGGTCCTGGGAATTCAAAGACAAAAAGAAAATATAGCCCCTGCCCTTAGGGATCTTACATTCTATTGGGAGGAAATAACTGTATACATAGATAACCAAATACAAAATATTAGGGGTGACTCTTTGGAGAGAGGGATAAAGAAGGTTAGAGGAAGAAATTTAGGCAATGCAAAAACAAAAGAGGCAATAAAATTTTATTAAAAATCAAAACAAAAAAGGTTGACCTCATACCTTCTGGGAAAACAAGGTTTGAAAAGGAAAGCCCCTGGCAAGAATACATGAAATCAATATTTGAATTTATGGAGCTTCTTATTGCCATTTACAGACATAAATTTTTTCCTTCCATTTCTTGTAAAAAGGGGTCTTGGGCCCTGCTTTCACATTGTAACTGGAAGGATAATAGTAATAGCATTGATAAAACAAAGTGTTTTGATTTTGTAAGGTGGGAGGGAATGATGGAGAGAAACAGGACGTAATGTACCCTGTCAAAGTTATCTGTGGGTGGTTTTCCTGGCTATTGGCAGATCTGGGTGTCTGTGTGAAGGGAAGGAAGTCAGTTCTAATCTACTTTAACTTGACAGGCAGATCAAGGCTAGGAGAGTTTGCCAGAGCCCCACTGCTCAAAGGGGAAAGTCAGCATTTAGCTCACTTTATGTCTGGGGACAGATTTCAGCATGCGTTAGTTTTATATTTGCCATTGGTTATTTCAGCTGCCAAGCACTGATTCCTTTTCTCCTGCCTAAAATCACATGCAAGAACTTTCTCCCTGGGGCAAACACGTGTGGCAGCACATTTGTACCTGTACACAGGTGCTCCTTTCCTTTACATGGACACTATGTGAGCATTGTTGCTTCTCTAAAGAATTAGGTACTGAATAAAATTTTATCTTTTTACTGAATGTTCATCCTTAAACTTGGGATTTGTTCATATTTTCTTTGCCAATCTAGCGACTGGACTTTCTTAATTTATCTGAGTTTTTAGCTTGGCCTGGACTTTGATGGCAACCCCTTAATCTAGACAGATATCTCACAAGGAGGTGTTTGTCTTTGGTCACAAGCAGGTCTGGGTAGGACTGTGAACAGGTATAACCATTGGTGGTTTGGGACAACAACTCAGGGGCATCATCTTCATATATCTAGGGTAGTGTGTTATTAATGGTAGGATGGCAAAAAATGCCACCTCCTCCAAGTCATAGAATCACACAGTCTTAGAATATCAGAATTGAAAGTGACATCAAAGGACATACATTTCAACTCACATGTGACCATTAGTGATCCAGATTTTACTTAAATCTCTCAAGGGGTGGGTATTACACTATCTCCCCCATTCCTTTACTGAACAACTCTAATTGTTTTTTCTTCTGGCAGTCCATATTTTATTGTTTTCAAATTTTCTTGATTATACATGGGCAGTCATGCAAAACATATTTCCATAATAACCATGTTACAAAAGAAAACACAGACCAAAAACAAAAACAAAGAAAATTTTTTAAAAATAGGCTTCAATCTGTATGCAGACTCCATTAGTTCTTTCTCTGAAAGTGAATAGCATTTTTCATCCTAAGTCCTTTGGAATTGTCTTGGATCATTTTTTTTTTGCTGAGAATAACTAAGTCATTCGTAGCTACATACCCCTAGAATATTGATGTTACTGTGTGCAATATTCTCCTGGTTCTACTCACTTCATTTTGTATCAATTCATGTAAGTCTTTCCAGGTTTTTCTGAAACCATCCTGCTAGTCGTTCCTTATAGTACAATAATATTCCATCGCAATCATATACTACAACTTATTCAGTCATTCCCCAAGTGAAGGGTATCCTCTCAATTTCTAATTCTTTGCCACCACAAAAAGAGCTGCTATAAATATTTTTGTACAAGTTGGTCCTTTTCATTTTCTTCAATCTCTTTGAGATACAGACCTACTAGTACTATTACTGGGTCAAAGGGTATGCTAGTTTTATTACCCTTTGGGCGTAGTTCCAAATTGCTCTCTAGAATGGTTGGATCAATTCACAACTCTGCCAACAATGCATTAGTGGATAAAGAGAGATGATATCTCATAGAAAGTATTTTATGATTGGCTGAAAGAATCAGTTATATTTCCGGACCTATGGACAAAGCAACAATTTTTCCATTTTTTTCTTCCAACATTTGTCATTTTCATTTTCTGTCATATTAATCCAGAGAACAACTCTAATTGTTGAAACATTAAAACATTATGCCATGAATCAAGCCTAAATTTGCCTTTCTGAAACTTCTATCCGTTGCTTCTTGATTTGCCCTCTGGGGTTAAGTAGTAGAAAAAACCTTCTTCCATGTGTCATTCCTTTATACTTAATATATATTTAATACTTAAAGACAACTATCATGTTCCCTCTAATTCTCCTTTCATCCCTTGTTTCTTCAACTTAACTTGGCACAATCTGGGGACCTTTCACAGTCCTCACTGCCCTCCTCTGGATAATCTCCAGCTTGCCAATGTCTTTCCTAAAATGTGGATCCCAGAACAGAACACACGACTCTGAATATTGTCTGAAAGGGTAAAGAACAGAGATCTTTTGTATCTCTAGTTCTGGACTCCATTCCTATTCCTAGGTGTGACCTTCAACAAGTCTCTTTATGTCTTTCAGTCTTTTTATTATAACGATATTATATTCCATATAATAACTCAAGATTGCACTACTTTTTTTTTGTCTCACTGTCGACTCAAATTAAGCTTTCATTCCAATAAAACACACAGATTGTTTCCAGATGAGCTACTGTCTGGCTTTATCTCCCCCATCTTCCCTACATGTGGAGTTGATTTTTTTTTGAACCTAGTATAAGACTTTGTATTTATCCCTATTAAAATTCATCTTTTTGGATGTGGACCAATATGCTAATCTGGCAAGATCTTTTTGTGTCCTGTCTCTGTTATCCACCACATTAATAATTATAGCTCCATTTATATAGCACTTGAAGGTTAGCAAAGCAATTTTCATATATTGTCTTATTTGCTCCCCACAGCAACTTTGTGAAATGGATGCCATCACCATGCCCATTGTACAGTAAGGGTACTTAGCCTGAGAGAGGGAAAGAGAAGGGTCACATGGCTAGGATATATCTGAGACAGGATTTGCATTCATTTCTTTCTGACTCCAAGACTGGCACTCTGTACACTAAGCCACGCTCATATTGGCTGTCCTCCCAGCTCTTTGTGCCATTAGTAAACCTGCCATCTATGCTTTTTTTCAAGTTACTGGATAAAGACATATATTCTTACACACTGGATTTTAAAGTTGATATTCTGGGGGCAGCTAGGTAGCAGAGTGTATATGGAGAGTTAGGCCTGGAGCTAGGAAGAACTAAATTCAAATCTGCCATCAGACACTTATTAGCTGTGAGACCCTGGGCAAGTTATTTAACCCTTTTGGCCTCAGTTTCCTCATCTGTAAAATGAGCTGGAGAAGGACATGGCAAGCCACTGCAGTATCTTTGCCAAGAAAACCCCAAATGGGATCACAAAGAGTCAGACATGATCAAGCAACAATTAAGGACTTTAGAATTCCAAATTGGCTTGTTGCTTTGTCTATAGGTCCGGAAATATAACTGATTCTTTCAGCCAATCACAAAATATTTTCTATGAGATATCATCTCTCTTTATCCACTAATCAAAGCACTTTACTCTCAAACTGATTAAGGACTTATTCCCATCTGGCTTATTCTTTAATTGATTTGATTGGGCTATTTGGTCCTTCTATGATTAAATTGATTGGGGTGCTGGTAAAAGCTCCACCCTTATATGAACCTATGATAGCATTTGGAATCTTACCACTAGAGATTAATTCCTTTCTTTAAAATTTATTCACTTGAATTTTTTTATTTTTATAAAATCTTATTGATTTTTTGTAGCCACCAAATTTTTCTCAGTATCCTTTATCCTCTTCTCTCCCATAGAATCAAAATAATAGTTTTTTTTTTAAAAAAAAGGAGAAAAAAATCAGTAAAATCAATCAATACATCAAAAAAGTATGAAAATACATGGTTCTCCCATGTCTGCAGAGTAGTGGAATAGTGGTATCTTTTAAGACCTCTTTCTGGGAGCCATGCTTGTTCTTTGTAATTTTGCAATATTCACTTTTGATTGTTTCGTGGTTGTTCTTCCCATTTTCTTTCTTTTTTTTTTTTTTTGCCTTTTTGGAGTGGGGGAAGGCAGGGCAATTGTGGTTAAGTGACTTGCCCAAGGTCACACAGCTAGTAAGTGTTAAGTGTCTGAGGCCAGATTTGAAATCAAGTCCTCCTGATTCTAGGGCTGGTGCTCTATTCACTGCACTCCTAAGTTCTTCCCATTTTCATTACTAGAGTCATTGTATATATGTATATATATACATATATATATATACATATATATATGTATGTACATGTATGTATGTATATATATATAATTTTCTAGACTTTGGTTACTTTACTCTGTATCAGGTTATATAAATCTTTCTATGCTTTTCTGAATTCACCACATTTGTCATTTCTTGTAACACAGTAATATTCAATTACAGTCTGCATTCTCTTTTGCCTTACTCCCTCACAGTTCAATTGTCACCCAATTTGTGATGAGAAATTTAGGATTTATTACACCCTCCTTTCCCACTAAAGGTAAACCTTCCCAGGGCCCCATTTCCTAAAGTGGAAAAGGGATTAAGACACTGTAACAAGTTATGGTATATGATTATGATAGAGTACTTTTGTGCTATTAGAAATGAAAAGCAGGATGGCTTCAGAAAAATCTAGGAAGACTTATATGAATTCTTGCAAAGTGAAGTGAGCAGAACCAGGAGAGCAATACTGTAAAGATGGTCAAATTTTGAAAGCTGTAGCTACTATGATCAATGATCCCAGACAACTCCAATGGTGATGATAAAAAAAAATGCTATACCTCTCCAGAGAGTGCAAATTGAAGCATTCTATTTTTTAAGCTTTATTTTTCTTGTTTTCATGTATGTATTTTCTTTTGCAGTGTGGATAATATGGAAAAACATTTTACATGACTTCACATGCATAATCAATATAATATTGATTGCCTTCTCAAGGTATTAGATGGAAGGACAGAATCTGAAACTCAAAATTTTTAAAAATGATTTTAAAAAATTATTTACATGTAATTGGGAAATATTTGATGAAATAAAAGATTGAAAAGACAAAAAGAGACTTAATAAAGAAACTTTTAACCTCACCCCAGTAGCCTCTGTATTCCATGCTAAGTAGCAATGGTTATGCTAGCTACATATTTCTAAAAGGCTGTTTTATGCAAGTAACAGTTACTAAGCTGGCTATATAATTCTGTGTGTGTGTGTGTGTGTGTGTGTGTGCACGTGCATGTGTAACCTTTTTACCTCTTCTCCCAGCAACGTATCACACGTGATTTCATTCTCTGATCTATCTATATGTATACATATTCCTCTAGGAGAATGTAAGTTCCTTGAGGGGAGGGACTATTTAATTTTTGTCATTGTATCCTCATTGTCTGGTATGATGTCTGCTACATAGTAGCTACTTATTAAATGCTTTTTGAGTGGATGATTCCAGGAAAGCCTTATTTCCTTTTTTTTTTTTATTTTGGATAAATTTACTACACAGTTAAATCAGGGGACCAGATGAGGAAGCAGATGTGACAACGCATAGGCAAGATATGGCTCAATGGCTTCTGATGGCTCATGAGCTGAGAGAGGAGAGAAGGAAAAAAAGAAAAGATGGAAAACGGTTGGGAACTAGATTTCTACATGAGACCTTCTTATAGGCAGCCACTGCTAGGAGTTGCTCTTTGTATTAGGGCTTTGTCAGTCAGTCAACAAACATTTATTAGGTCCTTACTCTGTACCAAACACTATGCTAAGCTTTGATTAGAATTTGCACAGGAGTCAAATCCAACTGAACAAGTAAATGAAAAGCTTATTTTAGGAGAAAAATCAGAAAAAATCTAAGAAAAACAGCATGTAGTCTGTAACGAAGTCAAGCCCTCAGGAGCCACTGAGAACAGAAGTTGCTACAACAGTGAAGAAGTGACCTTGTCCAGATCTGACAAGCTGTTGTTGTTCAGTCGTGTAGTCGTGTCCAAGTCTCGGTGACCCCATGGACCATAGCACACTAGGCCCACTGTCCATGAGGTTTTCTTGGCAAGAGGCTAGAGTGGTTTGCCATTTCCTTCTCCAGTGAATCATCTATTATCAGAACTCTCCTTGATGACCTGTCCATCTTGGCTAACCTTCCACAGCATAGCCAGCGGTTTTATTGAGCTATGCAAGCCCCTCCACCACGACAAGGCAGCAATCCAGTCGGGACTGATAAACTGTATGAAGGGATAAAAGAAAGGAAGAGGAAAAGGAAGGAATAACAGCAAGTTGGATTTTTCCAGAAGAGCTTCTCACAACAATAACAGCTGAGGCAGCTCCTCTTTGTATTAAAGGTTTGGCAAGAATTTTCTAAGTGCTGATTAAAGCCAGCTGAGCAAGCAAGCAGGTAGAGGCATATTACCAGAAGACTGCCAAGTAACAGCTACAAGGAGGCAGGTGGGCCTCCCTTCCGCAGGAGGGGGATAGTTTGGCTTTTCTTGTCTCCAGGTAATCAGGGAGAACAAAGTGTTCCTTGAGAAAATGGGAAAACAAGAGAGGGAAAAAGCAGAGAGGAATCCTGACTTGGGCCGGGAAGTTGGTGGGTAGCAGAATGTGACACAGAAAAGGAATGCAAGAAGAGAAAGCTGATGAAATGTTAGGGCGATATATGAAGCTCTTCACCTAAGGGGTGGTGGAGGCAGGCCCTGTGAAGGTGAGGTTGTTTCATGGGCTCCAAAGTAGCATAATAGGGATCCATAGTTACCACCAGAGAAAGACATCATCAAGTACTGCTCAGAGGAAGAAGAGATGAGTCATGAAAGTTGGGGAGCCTCTGTTGATGGGTGCCGAGGCAGCCTTATCTTGCCATGATGAACAAGAGGGATGTTTGCTATCTTCCTAGAGTGTAGGATGTGAGAGGACCTTTAACAGTTGTACATAATAAGAGCTAGCATTTATGAAGCACTTTAACATTTTGGAAGTGTTTTATATATGTTATTTCATTTGATTCTCATAACAACCCTGGGAGGCAGGTGCTATTAGTATCCCCATTTCACAGATGAGAAAACTAAGGCTGAAAGAGGTTAAGTGATTTGCCCAGTGTCCCACAAGGTAGGTAGTATCTGAGGGAAGATTTGAATTATTTAGGTATTTAAGTAAGACACCAAGTCCTACACTCTAAGCATTGTCCCATTACATTGCTTAGGAAGCTTGATGATTTCCACATACCCCTGACGATTCACCTGGTGACAAATGATATGATCAGAAGGAACATTGCATTGCCAGGAATTATGAAATTCTGAGAAATAAACCTAAAGATGATGGCGCAGAGCTGGCTTTTTCAGCACTGTTGCTGCTTCAAGCATATGGGTGTTTTTAAAGAGAAAGGGTGATTCGGGAAGCAAACAGATGGTAAAGAAGTTGACATATGAAAATAGGGGATGGAGTTTTGGACCCTGGTCAGACAGTGAGCATATCTCACGAAGGTCAGCAAAAATGTCGTTACTTTGAGGATTCTTCTTAAGAGAGACTTAAACTAAAAATGGCGGGGGATGGGGGGAGAGAAGAAAAAAAAACCCAGATATTTTGCCAATCAATACCACATTCAGTTCAGTTCAGTAAGTATTTATGGAGCGCCTACTGTATTTGAGAGCTATAAAGACAAAAATTAGCTAGTCCTTGACTCATAAAGCTTACGTCCTTCTGGAAGGTCGCAACATATACACAGAAACATAAATGTAAAACATGCACAAAGTGATTTTGATGGGGAGGGGAGAGTTGGGCTCTGTAACCTGGGGTTAGTCGGGGAGGTCACATGTAGTAGACAGCTCTTGAGCTGAGCATTGAAGGAAGTTATGGATTCTAAGAGGTGGAGATGAGGAAGGAGCAGGGGGGTGTGGTGAGACTCAAATGCAAACCTTGGCGTACTATACAAATTCCAGTTCCTGTTACTATTATCATTATTGGCACTGTTGTTATTGCTGTTGTTAACAGCATCCAGTCTGGTAATGGCTGCATTCTCTGAGCCTTCTATTGCACCACTGCTGAGCTCAAGAAATGTTTACAGAGCTGGACAGGGGTGTGCTGGTAAATGTGTAACTGAGCTCTCTACAAAAAAAAGTTTGCACATATTGTCACGTTTAATTTGCATTAATTACACTTTCTTAAGTCTATACAGTAAAAAAAAAGAAGGAAAGAAAGAAAACAAATAAATCAAGACCTGATTTGTAGCTAATTCTGATTTCTGAGAAGTAAATGCTCACACTGAGAAGTTAACAATTGACTCTCCCAAGCTAGCAGCCCCATAAGAAGGAATGCATTCCAGGCATGGGGCCCAGCTCTGCGAAGGCATGGAGATGGGAGGTAGAATTTTGTGTAGAAGGAACAGGGAGTAATCTAGCTTGGCTGCAATGGAGAATTCCAGAAGAGTAACATATACATACTAGTAACATATACAAACTAGTGCCAGATTATGAAGGGTTTTAAAGGCCAAATAGGAAATCTGCATTTTACCCTAAAGACAATAGGGAGTCGCTGGGACTTCTTGAACAGGGAAGTGACATTGGCAGATCTGCTTTTAGTGAGATCATTTTGATCCCTAGGTGGATAATAGATTTTAGAGGGGCGAGGCTTGAGACTGAGAGATCAATTAAGAAGTTACTGTAATAGTGATCACATGTATGGTAAGAAAGGGACAGATGAAAGTAATTCTGTGAAGGTACAGTAGATAAGACTAGTCAACTGATTGGATGTAGTTCTTAACTGATTTGAATGTACTGATGGATTAATAAAAGAAAGAATATATAAACACGTGTGGTTTTCTAGGTCAATACATGGCCCACAGAGGTCCTTATGTATAGTTTAGTGGTCTCTTTTTCTATTTGAGTTTGACCCCACTGGTCTAGACTTAAGAAAGTGATGAGTAAAATATTAGTAATGCATATTAAACCTATATATGTGGGGTTTTTTTTCAGAGATCCAGTTGTTAAACAGTTACCAACACACTCTTGCCTTGGGGAGAACAATTTCAAAAGGATGGCAGGTTCAGATGCCAGATTACAAGAGTGCCTAGATGGCATCCAAGGTTCTTTCCATCTCTAAATCCTTTGGTACTACGTGGCTAGACTTCCTATGGACGGGAGCCGGGGCTTTTATTGGCCTATAAGATCAGCATGAGCAAAATGTGTGATGTGGGCTCTAAAAATGCTAATGTGACATCCTCAGCATTACTGGAAACACAATGTTTAGCTTAGAGCGTTTACTATCTTGTTGTTCTCTGCCCTGGCTTATGTAACAGCTGGGGCAATAAGTTCGTTTCTGAGCACTGAATTTTAGTAAAAACATTGATAAGCTAAAGCAAATACAGAGGAGTGTAACTAGCATGATAAAGAGACTTGAAGTCATGTTATATGAAAATAGCTAACAATACTGGGGGGTTTAGCTTGGAGAAAGGAAAACTTAGTGATGTGTGTATTTTGGGAGGGGCAAGCATGGTAGCTGTATTCAACTATTTGAAGGACTGTTATATAAAATAAAGCTCCAACTTATTTTCCTTGGCCCCAGAAGAAGAATTAGGAGCAGTGGACTGAAATTACAGAAAAGATAGATTTCTGTTCAACATTAGGAAAAACTTCTTAATTACTTCTTAATGATAATCCTATAATTTCCATATAGGAAAAACAAAATCCAGGAAGAAATAACAGGAAGTCCTACTCAAAATGACTTTAAAATGCATAAAATTCTGGGGTGTCAGTCTGCCAATGATCAAATATGAACTTCTCTGGCCATTTACAATACATCCTTAACCTCTCTTTCCATCTTTATGAAATACTCTACCCCTTCCTCTACGCTATGATCCAAACCAAAATGACCTTCTTACTGTTCTTCATACATGACGCTGTATCTTTGCATTGACTATCCACCATGCCTGGAATTCGGTCCCTCCTTTTGGCTGCCCAGTTCAGAAGCCATCTTCTGCATGAAGCCTTTTGTGATTCTCCAATTGCTAGGGGTTTCCCTCCCAAACTACGTTCTATTTAATTAATAGGCCTATGTGTGTATTCATTCATTTTGTATTTATGCTAGGTGTGTTATTTTTATATGGAGCTGCATTCCCATTAGAATGAGAGCCTGTTGGGGCAGCAGTGAATAGAGCACCAGCCCTGAAGTCAGGAGGATCTGAGTTCATAATCCAGGCTCAGACACTTACTAGCTGTGTGACTCTGGGCAAGTCACTTAGCCATGATTGCCTCCCCCAAAATAAAAAAAATGAAAGCCTGTTGTAAATAGAGATTATTTCATTCCTTTGTTTGGGTAACCCCACAGCACTGTCTGGCACAAGGCAAGCATGTAGTAAGCACTGACTGATTTCTTCTCTTCTTGATTTCTTTACATGTGAGGCCTGACTGCACGATCTCTAAATTCTCTCCTAGTTCTACGAACCCTTTTAATTTGGTGTTTGTTGTGACCTTTGTTCTAACTAGCAGATGAACAGACTGCACCCAAACAGCTGACTCTGAAATGACTGCTATATCTGTAACTAGTGATTTCCTGTCTGCTAAGATCTTGATGAGTCTCTGCCCTCTGGTCCAGGACTTTATTCCTTACTGGAGTGAAATAATGATGCTGTATAGGTTTGAAGGTCAAAATCTATCAGCATCTTAATAGAAGGCTCTTATTGGTATAAACAAAGGAGAATTGTCTTCTTTTTGTCAATTTTGGGGATTCTTCTCCAGAAGGGGAAGAATAGGGCATACAAATCCCTTTTTGGGGTTTGGGAGAATTTATTTTTCCTATACTCAGACTTATACAATTTACCTCTGACTAACTTGGTAGATCTAAGAAGAGAATCCTGAGGGCCCCATTTGGGGATTTCCTGGCAAAGATACTGGAATGGTTTGCCCTTTCCTTCTCCAGCTCTTTTTACGGATGAGGAACTGAGGCAAACAGAATGAAGTGACTTGCCCAAGGTCACACAACTAGTGTCCAAGGCCAGATTTGAACTCAGGTCTTCCTGCCTCCAGTCCCAGTGCTCTATCCACTGAGTCACCTAACTGCCTCCTAATATGTAAGTAACCCCTTATATTAGGTATGGCTATTGCCTTCCCAATATCATCCATTTGCATAGTGGAAAAGTTATTGGTAACCTAATATGTAAAATCTATATTATTAAAGTAAGGAATTCCTGGAGTTATATACACAAATCTCATTTTAAAGTTGGACCTTGGGCTCTAAAGAGAAATTGAGTAGTGAAATCTGACCCATTAGCATCACAGAGAAAAAAATCTATAGTTTTCAATGAAAACATAGTATGGATACCATATGAAAATTTATCTTCCTGCCTCAAGGTTTCCTCCCTTAATTAAAATAAAGTGTTTTTTTTTAAATCAAAAGAAATAAGTATTATTTGAAATGTGAAGTGATCCATAGCAAGAAAACATTTCTACTATTTACTTTGTTTGGTGTTCTGTGCACAAATCAAGTAATGACACTTTTTGAAAGGTATTTCTTATACTCTTTTAGAATTCATGTGGGTGCTTTTATGATTCCATTATCCCTCCTCCTCCCCAACATGTAGAACAATTGTAGTTCTACAATTCCAATACTTCACCAGAGTTCTATGGACTACTCTTCTTCTTGGACTTTTGCTCATCAAAGGTAAATGTGTTTATCCAACCTGCAATACTGATTATTTGTTGCCCAGCAAAATTAGAATTGAGAAAAATTCTGGAATTCAATGTGGTGGTTTTAATGTTTTCTTTCCATGATTGTACTAATCAGGTATGAGATAAGTAAGGGACAAAAGTCCTTTTTTTTTTCACCTGGAATGTGTGCATAAGATGAAAATAAAACTCATACAAATTCAGGTGTAGATTTCTCTGTATGGAGGGAGAGGCAGCAGCATTTTTTCAAATCTGTGTTGTTTGGAGTGGGTGGGGCCTAGCAGGGGCCACAATTACCACCAGCTTGTGAAATGGAAAGGAGGTAGGCCCTTTTTGAAATCTGCAGCCTAGTGGTCTATAAGGCCATTATGGTTTTCCATCAACTAAAGAGAAAGTGTCAGCAGAGGATTGGGGAATTATGGAGCAGAGTAGGGGCGGGAGGAGAGGGCAAAGAAGGGAAGAGAAAAGAACATTTTGTTTGTGAATTCATCTTTTCCTCCAAGGAGCAGAAACAGAGGGGAAGTTTAATAAATATTCAAAAAGAATATGCCAGTTTTTGAACTGGAAACCTAGCAGCTGCCAAGTTAATCCTGCAGAAATGTGTTGGAGAAGAAAGCTGCATCCTTTTTAAGGAAAACCATTTGTTCTATGAGCTTTGTGAGGTGGAAATAGTTTTCCTAAAAAAATAAAAATTGAGAGACAACTTAAAAAAAATAAATTTCTCTGGCTGATTTATTAAGGAATCCTTGAGAGCCCAGATGTTAGCTTCAGAAGGCACCATCAGCAAAAATAAGACTTTTTTAAAATGATCATCCAGAGGAGCAAAATATTATCACCTTTTCCCCATGCACAAAAATATCCTCACTGGAGGGAGAAAGCCTTGTCCTAGAAGAGTCCCCTCTGATTAGAGCCCTTCTTTAGTTTCTTTTTCCCTATTTTTATTCTCCTGTTAGATAAGAGAGCGTGGTCCCCATGACAACCTTGCCTGGTGATGGCCACTTTCATTTTTGTGCTTTACATAATCCTGAGAAAGAATCTGCTATCTGGTTCACACTTTCTTCCTTTTATTCCCAACTCCTCCCCCTCCCCCTTAATCCTAGCACAGCATATCCTGAAAGAAATTTGCCACTTCAGAAGATTAGTTGTGCAAGAGGTGATTTCCTGTTAGTAGCTGGTGGAGTTTTGTTTTCTAGGACTCCATGTCCAGTTGTAGATGTTTCTCGGGCGTGCCTCACATTAAGCCAGGTAATGTGGGGATCATCAGAAGGACAGAGAGAGAACAGGAAGGGGCCTTCGAGAAGATTTAACCCAGTCCACTTATTTTACAGATAAGGATACTGAAACCTAGGGAGGCCCATGATAACACAGTATCAGAAGCATAATCTGACCCAAGTCTTCAAGTGCTCTTCCCCTGTGCCACACTAACTCCTTACTATGGTTCCTTTTCTAGCTGTTTGAGTCACAAGGGTAGGGAACCTGCAGCCCCTAGCCCACATGTGGCCTTCTAGGTCCTTGGGTGTGATCTTTTGACTGAGCCCAAGTTTTACAGAACAAATCCTTCTATTTATGTATTTATTTTTTGCTTTTTGGAAGGGGGATGGCAGGGCAATTGGGGTTAAATTACTTGCCCAAGGTGACAGGGCTAGTAAATGTTAGGTGTTTGAGGTCAGATTTGAACTCAGGTCCTCCTGACTCCAGGGCCGGTACTCTATTCACTGTACCACCTAGCCACCCCAACAAATTCTTTTATTAAGAAGATTTGTTCTGTGATGTTGGGATTCAGTCAAAGGGCCACACTTGGGGACCTAGAGGGCCGCATGTGGCCTTGACACCAACCACAGGTACCCCACTCCTGGTCTAGCAAGACTGAAACATTCACCAGTCTCTATTTTATTTAACCTTTGCTCTTCCAAAGTTTACATAATCCAAAATGGCAGTCAGTGACACAAACACAGAGTCTTAGGAATCTGGGGTTTGCCTCAATTAAGAAAATTGAGAGAATTGACTTTCCATAATGTCAGTCAGTCAGTCAATAAGTGCCTACTGTGTGCCAGGTGCTGCACTAAGCCTTCGGGGGTACAAAGAAAGGAAAAAGATGGTTTCTGCCCTTAAAGAGCTCACAATCTGATCAAAGAACTAACAATCTAATGGAGAGGATATGAAAAGCTGATTTCCCATTCAAGGTCTGCGGGGTGGGACCATGTGAGCTCCCTGAGGCCAGGTACCATTTTTTGCCTTTCTCTGTATCTCCGGTGTTTACCATAGTGGTAGGTACTGAGGAGGAGAGGCTGGGCACGGGCTGGAGAGAGACTGACTAACAAGCTATCTTGGGTCAAGGTTCCTGGAAAATGAAAGGCTCTACAACATAAGCTTTTACCTGCCTTATCAATGAAAATGTGTCCTATCATTCCAAGCAGAATACCAAATGACCCGGCTTCCTTTTTCCATTTTATCGATAGAACAATAGGTTCAGCTGCTCCTATTAAGTCCCATACTTCCATAGTGATCCTACCCCCTAGACAAAAAAAAACAAAACAAAACAGTAAAGGCAGCAACGTAATGACTCTATGGATGTGGCATGGGGCAGATAAGCCTTCAAAGGAATATTCTTATTGGGGTGAGAATCAGGCCACTGTGTTGAAGGGCAGACATAACTCTTATCTGTGTCTCCTGATTTAAATTGCGATCAGGCAAAACAGTCATTGATTTGGTATATTTCCCTAATGCCCACATTTTGCTGTCTCACAGGAACTCTAATACACTAGACATAGTGAGGTCTTCTCTTCCTGTCTGCCTATTAAGGGTTATTGAGCTTAATGAATCTGTGTTGTTGAACTGTACCCAATTTTCTAGTCTTTACTCAGGCACCCTCCTGGGATTTGAGGGGTCAAAGAAAGGACTATGGAATCCAGCCCATTAGTTGGTTGGCTAACCCCAGATTCCCTTTAAGGGTCATGGGATCCTAGATCAAGAGCTGGAAGGGCCTTTTGAGGTCAGCTAGTCCAGCCCCCTCATTTTACAGAGGAAGAAAGCAAGACCCAGAGACGGGTAACTTGCCCAAGAGGTAGCAAGCCAGAACTCAAACCCAGATCATCTGACTTCCAATCTAGTTCTTTTTTCTGCCTTCCCTGAAACATATGATATGCTACCACCATTACCAAGTGACTCAATGGCATATACTTAGTCTCTTTACATTAATGCAGGAGCAAAAGTGAGCATAGGAAGGGGATAAAGAGTAGGGAAGGAGAATATGACCTAAAATCACAAACAAGCTTTCAGAGCTCCTTTTCTGATTTCATCACTTTAGTATCCCAATCCCTTAGCTTTTACCGAGCCCATCCCCCTCTGACTCTGTTGGAGCTGAGAATGAGCTCTGAGCATTGAATGAGGAAGGAAGAGGAGGAGGAGGAGGGGCTTGGGTACAGCCTGGTGTTTTATCCACAAAGCGGACGATAGGGCTCTGGATCATTAAGACTTGTCCGAATTTTAATCAGGGCCTTAGTTTCATCTTCTTACTAACAGTTA
Source organism: Pseudochirops cupreus (assembly GCA_028627135.1). Taxonomy (NCBI): domain Eukaryota; kingdom Metazoa; phylum Chordata; class Mammalia; order Diprotodontia; family Pseudocheiridae; genus Pseudochirops; species Pseudochirops cupreus. Next base: position 140,974,003 of record CM053582.1, read on the forward strand.
ACCAAGGGGATTCTTTTCAAACAAAAATGGAATGTTTTCAAATAGGTGCCTCAGACATGCATATCACAACTTGTTTGAGGGCAGTGGATACATCTCTGTAGGTAGTTGGGGTTTGCTTACAGTAATTACTACTTTCGAATTCAAAAGCTAAAGGGAAGGTCTTATTTACTTCTGTCTCTGACCCACAATATTACTCAGGACATCAAAGGAGAAAGCTGTTCTTTTGTCTACTTCTGTCCAGTGAGGTAATCTGACCCTTGACTTTTGCTATTGGGACAAGATCTTTCAAAATACTTAAGAAAGGGGTCAGGGCCCATGTCCTTACTCAGTCCCTGTTTAAGGAACTTTAAAAAAAAACAACAACTTTACTTTTAACTGGAAACCAACCAGCTTTTTAAATAGATGTCTGTTTAATGGTTTCCTGTGGATTCTGTCTGTCCTGTATTTACAATCTATTTAAGCTCTTTAATGAAGAGAGAAAATTCTAGGCCTAAGGAACATGCTTACTTTCTTCAAACAAGACCCCCCAGTGCAATCTTCAAAGCCTCTGCCTTTCCCAGTTAATGTATCTAATTTGGTGACCCTTTGAATGTACTGAATTGAAGTACAGATGTTCCTAGTTTTAAGATGACAAAAGATGGGAATTGTCAATGCTGGAGGGATTGTGTAAAGACTGGCATACTAATACAATGTTGGTGGCATCCTGAATTGGTCTAGCTATTTTGGAATTATTCTAAGAAAGTTACTAAAATATCTATATCCTTGCTTTGACCCAGAGAGCCCAATGCAAGACATATGGTACATGAGGGTCAAATATAGGGAGGGAAAAAGAGTGTATTAATTTAACTTGTTCCATGGAATTTTTTAGCTTTGGTGTTGATGAAGAAGGAAAAAAAATCCGTGTTATAGAACCTGGTGTACAGAACCTGGAGCAACTTAAGGAGTTTCTGGTCTAGAGGACAAACATATTTTCATAGCAGGACCCAGAGGGTAAAAAACATAGCAACTTGCTAGGTTCTACTCAACCTGAAAATATTCAAACAAAAGATAAAGGAAAATAAGTAAGTTGGGAGGTGAGATGGGAAGGGGTGCTTCAAGCATGGTGTCAAGAATTCCTCAGGCAGGGGGAAATTCCTGTGGTCTAGGAAGGGGTTGGGGTCAAGATAATAGAGATGAAGTTAAGGGCATGAGCATGGTAGAGTAGAAAGAACACTTCACTTGGAATTAGATGATCTGAGGTTGAAAGCTTTCTTTGCCTCATTTTTCTAGCCTTCAATCTCCTCACTGATAAAATAAGGGGGGAGAGGAGTTTAGATGATCTCTAAGAGTTCTTCCAACTCATATTCTGAGGGGAAATTTTATAGCCTGAAAAGGATCACAAAAATCTATACAAAAGTTACCTGTTGTTTTAGGACTAGATATCACTTCAACAGCCAACTCCACAAATGCTCTCAATTGGGTTTCTTAGACAGTTTTTTTGTAGGTAAAAATATTTCTATTTCCATAAGGAAAATTAATGAGAAAACGGGACTTTATAGAATTTTACTTTTGTTAACTTTACTAGACCACATCTAGCAGGAAATAACTGTAAAATTAATTTTGAACAAAAAGTATACCAAAAAAATGTTTTTTAAGTTTTTGTCACTAACTAGCTATGTGGCCTTGAGTAAGTTAATTTCCCTTTTCTAAGTCCCTTGCAGTGGGATTGAGATTATAGGATCATAGATTTAGAGCTGGAAGGAATCTTAGGAGGTAATTTAGTTCAAACCCTTTAATTTACAGAAAAGTTAAATGACTTGTCCAAGGTCATCCAGGTAATAAGTGGCAGAGCCAGAAATCAGACCCAGGTCCATTGACCCCAAATTCAAGGTCCAAATCCCATGGCATGTAGTCACCGAAATGCATCAATCCTAAGGAAACTGCTGGGGGAGAAGATTTAATGTGGGGGAAAAGCCATTGTCTAAATAGGACATATCTCTTTCTGTTATTAATCTACTTTGTCAACTTGTAAGACTGTCCATTCCAGCTATGGCCCCCGAAGTCTGATTTGGGGAAGGTGGAGGGAGCAAAGGAGTAGGTTTTGCTTCTGGCCTATAGCAGACCTTTTGCTGTTGTTCTTAGAAAAGAGTAGGGTGATTTTGCTGTGGAAGGTAGAGGGAAAGAGAGAGGAGGAGGCAGCCAGTTGGGTTGTTAGAAAACCTCAGCACCTGGAATTTTCAAATCAGCACATCCTCTCCCCATCCTCTCAACCCCCATGTGCATAAATGATACTGGTAATCTTTCTCCCTACAAGTCACAAGATGCACTAAATTCTGCATCTCCTTCCTTATTTAAATTCATAAAATAGAGGAGAACATAGAAGCAATTCCCCCAAACTTGGGTCCCTTTTTATGAATGAAATTTTTACCTTTGTATAACTGGAAAAAAAACCTAACAGCATTCGAAAGCAAGGAAACATTACGGTTTCCATAGAAATGAATTTGTAACGATAAAGATCAATTTGAGTCCAGTTCTCCCTTAAAGAAAAATAGATAATTTCTATGGTCAGATCCATGTTTATCAATTAGTTTTACTTTTAAGGACTCAAGGAGGCTCAAAGATGTTATTGACATAAGCTCTGCCAATTCAAAAGACCCAGCAGCCAAATGGTGGGTTTTAAGAAACTCTTGTGTATTTTTCTAAAAAATAACTGTTCCTCTTTGTGTAGCATCTTAAGATTCATAAATCCCTTTCTTCATAACATTATAAGATCGGTAGTAGAAGTATTATTATCCCTGTTTTACAAATCCCTACTTTCAGAGAAGTAGAACAATTTGTTCATAATCACATGATTAGGAAATGGTGGATCCAGGCCTGGAATCAAGTTCTGGTCTTTGGTAATTGCTTTGCTGTGGGAATTGGAATCTTTTGATTCCCAGCTAAACATCATAGAAACCAAAGTAGACTTACCAAGTTTTTTGTTTTTGTTTCTCTGTGGTGAAGGGCAGTGGCTCTCAAAGGGTGGTCTTCAGACTTCTGGGGGTCCTTAAGACCCTTTATGAGACCCTGAGTCTTTTTGAGGTATGTAGGTTACACAGTAGATAGAGAACAAGGCCTGCAATCAGGAAAACTGAGTCTAAATCCTGCCTCAGACACTTACTTGTGTGCTATGTGAGTCTGGGGAAGTCACTTACTTTGTGTTTGCCTCAGTTTCCTCAGCTCTAAAATGGCAATAATAATAATAGCTCTTACTTCAAAGAGCTGTTATGAGGCTAGAATGACGTAATATTTGTAAAATACTTAACGCAGTGCCTGGCATGGGGGTGGGAATCCTGCCAGCCTCGAGGCCGATGGGGATTTTTGTTCTGTGAAGTTTGGATTCAGTCAAAGGGCCACACCTGAGGACATGTGGCCTCAAGGCCACAGATTCCCCACCCTGATAGTGGCACTAAGCAGGCACTATCTAAATACTTATTTCCCCTTTCCCTTTCAAGGGGTAGTCTGTGAGGTCGAAACTATTTTCATAATAATACTAAGATATTATTTGCTTATTAAAATACTCCTTCTTTTCCTAAAGGCATATCTGTGTTGAGGCTAGATTTTCTACATCTATTTCCATCAAAACAATATGAAGTAACAGAATGAAAGCAGAAGCAGATAGGAGAAGCCAGTTGTGTTCTATTAAACCACACAGAGAGTTTGCTAAAATATATAAAATGATGCCACTGTTCTATTTTTTTAATTTTTAAAATAGTTATTTTTTATAAAAATACCTTATTTATGTTAACATGTAATAGTTGATTATTATTATTTTAAAACAAATTAATATTTTAAAATTTTATCTGTCTTAATTTTGAATATGGTAAAAATCAATGACTACAACCCATGCAAACAAAAGCTTTTTGAGGTGCTTAATATTTTTTTTTTTGCTTTTTGGAGGGCAGTTGGGGTTAAGTGACTTGCCCAAAGTCACACAGCTAGTAAATGTGTCAAGTGTCTGAGGCTGCATTTGAACTCAGGTCCTCCTGACCCCAGGGCTGGTACTCTATTCACTGCACCACTCAGCCTCTCCAGTCTTTAATAATTTTTTAGAGTGTAAAGTGGGTCTCAATAATTCGTAAAGGTGGCACAGCTAGGTGACACAGTGAATAGAATCTTCAGAGATTCTTCAGAATCTTCCTGAGACAATTCAAATAGGAGTGATTCAGTTTCCTGGCATGGTACTATTAGACTGTCCAGGTCTCATAGGCATACAACAATGGCTTTGTAGACCTTCAGTTTGCTAGTCAGTCTAATACCGCTTCTCTCTCACATTTTCATTTGGAGCCTCCCAAACACTGAGCTAGCTCCAGCAAACTCTGCTGCAGAGAGCCCAACTACAACAGGCTGGCCACATTGTTCAAATGTCAAATGTATGCTTGCCTAAAAGACTATTTTCTGGAGAATTCACACAGGGCAAGTGTTCACACGGTGATCAGAAGAAGCAATACAAGGACACTTTCCAAGTCTCTCTTAAGAACTTTGGAACTGATTGTTTAACATGGGAGACACTGGCACAGGACCGCACAGCATGGCAAGCCCACATCAGAGAAGGAGCTGTGCTCTATGAGCAAAGCAGAATTGAAACAGCTGAAAAAAAACGAGAGATGTGTAAATTTTGAGAATCCCCCCAGATGTTCACATGGCCTACTTGTGCCTGACCTGTGATAAGGCATTCTGAGCTCATATTGGTCTGATTAGCCACAGCTGGACACACCGAAACTTGACTCCAATATAATGATGTCATTTGGGTCCTCTATGAGCATGAAGGACAACAATCTAACCTAACCTAACCTAATTGTCTATGATAAGGTTTTTGACTGAATTTTGTTCTCATAGCTTCTGTGTTACAAATATATAAGATAAACTCTAAAATGGTAACAGTGCTAATGGGTGATGTCCATGTAGAAGACTGTTCTCTCTATTTGAAACATGCCACCAACACAATTATGTCAAGAACAATTGATATAAAACATGGTATTTTTCAGCGAGACAATTTAAGCTTATTAAAGTTCTGCCTAGCCATAAACCAGTGAGAACTGAGTATGGTTTCAAGTCAAAGAGGCAACTAGATGGGTCAGTGGATAGAAAGCTGGGCCTGTCAAAGAGACCCGAGTTCAAATCCAGCCTTGGACACTTATTAGCTGTGTGACCTTGGGCAAGTTTCTTAACTTCTGTCTGCCTCAGTTTCCCCACTTGTTCCCCAATTGAGGATAGTAATAACACTTATCTCCCAGGGTAATCGTGAGGATCAAATAAGATAATATTTGTAAAACACGAAGCACAGTTTTGGCATACTATTGGTGTTCAAATAATACTTATTCCCTTCCCCTCCCTCCAAAGAGTGAATCTTAGCAAAACATTTTATTAATCGCTTGTTGTATATGGATGACTTCCAGTCACACGGCTCCACCAAAATCTGTTAAACAATTCCGTTTCATGGAAATGTTTTCCAATGGTATTTTTCAAAATGTCATTTTGCTTAGAGAAGTCTGGAATTTTTTGTATCTTTAGGAAAGACAGGGGCTGAAGGCTTTAAGCAAGAATTTGGAGGTCAAATAGAACCAACATATGAAGGTGATATTTCCAAATACCACGATCTTCTCCAGGCAAAACACCCTGGGCATAAAGTTATCAAGGAGAAATCTGTGTTTGTATATGTCAAGAGACTTGTTCACATCCTGAACCGAAAATTCAATAGGAAGAACACATTTAGAGCAATTAAGACCTTTGAAATATTCATATTTCAACATACACTTTTGGCTCAATGGAATGAATGACCACAGACTTAGAAAGTATCCAAGTAACAACTAGTACAACAGATGTTAACAAATCACAGGGCCCATCTCCCCAGAATAGCTATAGAAAGCGTAACCTTTGCTTGTTAAAAGGAGAAAGATTTATGTATGTACTCATATCATATGAAAACTAGGTTAAAACCTTACAGAAATATCTCTGTGACAAACAGATACCATTTCATGGAGCAATAGTAAAGGCTGACAATTGGTACTCTGCACTGAGTTTTTCGAATGTAGCTGATAATGATTTATTAATCTCCAGGTAAAGCCTATAAAGCAACTGAGATCCCAGAGTGAGACCAAATAGCCCTCCATAGATGATATCCTCATTAATTCAACCAATACGGGTAAGGAAACACTGAACAAATGATTTAATCATGTGAATTTGTTTGCAGAAATAGAATTTTATGAGAGCAACATAAGGCCAAATGGCTATAACCAGGGATTTACAGAAAATTCATTCTTAAGGAGCCCAGACTTAATGATCAATGCAGATTTTAAAAGAAAATAGGTTGCAGAAATTTAGCACCCATCAAACAACCTAGAAAGAGAAAATCAAATAGTCATAATTGCACACCAGAAGTTCTCTATCCCTTTTAAACTGGAAGATGAAAAATCCCTCTATTACAAATGCAGATCCCTGAGAATGCAATAAATAATCTGTATCAGAATCAGAGTACCATCACAGACAAAACTGTTATTCAAAATTGCCTGGATATAACATTGACATACAAAAATTTAGGAATATTGTTCGCATTTTAAAATTATTTTATTCATTTCATTAAATATTTCCCAATTAAGGGTAAAAATTTTAGCATTAACTTATTTTTTTAATTAATTTTTTTATTTCCTTATTTACATCATTCATTTCCACAAGATTCTGACTTACAAATTTTCTCCCCATCTTTCCCCCACCCACCACCCCAAAACAATCCTATCCCACTGTATAACCCCTCCCCCAATCTTCTCTCTCCTATGTCCTCTCCCATCACCCCTTTGACTTTCTGGTAGGGCAAGATGGATCTACCTACCCCAGTACCTGTATATCTTAATTCCCAGTTACAAGGAGTTAATAATAATAATAATAATTATATATATATATATATATACATATATATTTTTTTAACATTTGATTATAGAACTTTAAATTCTAGACTCTTTCCCTTCCTCCCTAATCCCCCACCCCCACTGGAAAGACAAGCAATTCAATACAGGCTGTACATGTGTAGTTATGAAGAACATCTCCACAATGGACATATTGTGAGAGACTGATTATAAGCCCCTCTTTCCTATTCTGCCCCACCCTGATCTATTCTCTACCCTGTCCCTGTCTCTTTACAGAAGTATGTGCTTCCAGAAACCCTTTCCCCTACCCTGTCCTCCCCTCCATCATCCCACCTCTCATTCCCATTCTCCCTACTCTCCTGTGTGGCAAGATACCCAGTTTAGAGTTTATGTCATTCCTTCCCAAAGCCAAATTCAATGAGAGTAAGGTTGACCCTTTCCCTTTTGCCTTTCTGTTCTTCCCCTCCATTGTAATAGTTATCCCTTGCCTCTTCTATATGAGATGATCAACCCCATTCTGTCTCTCCCTGTCTCCTCTCATTCTATTCCTCTCCCACCTCAGAATTTCATCTTTTAAAGTATCATCCCTTCCTATTCAATTGATCCTGTCCCCTCTATGTACACACATATACACATACTCAGAAATGTATTCATACGCATATATATATATACCCTCCTATATAGACATATGTGTATGTATACATATATATAGATAGATTTGTATTCCCTTCACCTATCCTCATACTGAGAAAAGTTTTATAGGTTACAATTATCATTTTTTCATGTTGGCATGTAAATAGTTCAACTTTGATAAGTTCCTTATGATTTCTTTTTCCATGTTTACCTTCTCATGATTCTTGTATTTGAATGTCAAATTTTCTTTTCAGTTCTGATTTTTTCAGCAAGCATGCTTG
>CM053582.1:140982297-141000886 GCA_028627135.1 Pseudochirops cupreus
GTATGTGTATGTGTAGATGTATGTGTATGTGTATGTATATATGTATGTGTATGTGTATGTGTACATGTATGTGTATATGTATGTGTATGTGTATGTGTATATGTATGTGTATGTGTATGTGTATGTATATCTGTATATGTATATGTATATGTATATGTGTGTGTACGTGTATGTGTATGTGTATAGGTATAGGTGTAGGTATGTATAAAAATGCAAATGTGTATGCAAATGCATGTGCATGTGTATGTGTATATATGTATATGTGTGTATACATATATACATGTGTATTGTGTGTATGCTTATACTCACATATATACTTATATAAACATATATATAGGCATATATGACTATTCCCTCTGTCTTTGAGCTCACTGAAGCATAGGTCCAATAGTAATATATCATAAAAGATTTATTAAGCATCTTGAACAGGCAGAGCACTCTCCTAGGTTCTACGGTCATGTAATCATAAGGTACAGTCTCTGCCCTCTTAGTGCTTCCAATCCATCCATGAGTGTTTAAATGAAGTACAAAGTGCTTTCTGAGGTTACAGGTGAGGAAGATCCTTTCCAAAGAAGGGAAGCTGGAAAGTATAGTTAGGAATACCACACAAGAAGACCTTGCAGAGGAACTGACAGGTACCTGGATGGTGAAAGCTAAAGTGTCAGCAAATGGAATTGTGGGGGAAGAGGATGAGGGTGTTCTGGTGGTAGTAGATACTGCGAGTAACAGTGAGGGAGAGCAGGGGTGTGTAAGAGGATGGATGTGGCATGTAGACGAGATTATACAAAGTAACAACAATTTTATTTAAAATAGTATTTGGAGCATGTAAAGACATTTCTGCCTACCTTAAAGCGTTTTTCCCTCTCAGCGTAAATCTCCCCTGTATACCCTACCTCTCACCACTCAGCTTAATTCAGAATTTATCAAGTTTCTACTAAGAGTAAGGCATTGTGCTAAGTGCTAGAAATACAACAAATGAATGAATGAATGAAATAGCATTTATTAAACACTTATTATATGCCAAGTATTGAGGATACAAATATAAAACGTGAGGTAGTAACTACCCTCAAGAAACGGACATTAACCGAGGGACCAAACATATATGAGAGCTCAGCCGAAGGACAAAGGGAAAGGCCTGGAAATCCTAAGAATTCATCACGTGGAATGCCTGGCGAGACATGATTCTTAGATCCGACAATCAGCGAGTCAAATGGCCATGTCTGGGAGTCTGGAGGGGGTCCCATCAAAAGCACGTGGTAAGTACCCAGAAGACCTTAGGAAGAAGTGGGAATGCAAACGTAAGCTCTCTCAGTCTTCCATCTCAGCAGAAAGGCTACAATGGTGACTCCCAGCTCATACAAGCAGGGTGAGTTGCTCTTAATAGTAGCTGGCATTTACACGGTTCTTTAAGGCTTACAAAGTGCTTTATGAATTTCATCATCCTTCTCATTTTAAGCTTATATCTCATTTTATCCTCACAGAAACCCTGGGAGTTAGGTTGTTATTATCCCTATTTTACAAATGAGAAAAGTAAGGCAGAGAAAGGTTAAGTAATTTACCCAAGGTCACACAGCTAGTGTCTAAGGCCTGATTCGAACTCAGGACTTCCTGACTCCAGGTCCAGCACTCTATCCATTGTAGCACCTGGGTGTCTCAACCTCAGCCCTAATGGGGGTCTAAGTGACTTAAGATTCAGGAAACAGGGTGAAGGGAAAGCAAGGGGAAATGGTGCTCCATTGGTAGTCCTTATCATCAATAAAACAGTCCTTCTCAAGTAGCTTATATTATACCGGGAGAACACCAATAATCTTTTTGCTGTTCAGTTGTTTCACTTGTGTCTGCCTCTCCATGACTCCATTTGGGGTTTTCTTTGCAAAGATAAAGAAGTGACTTGCCATTTCCTCCTCCAGATCATTTTACAGATGAGGAAACTGAGGCAAACAGGGTTAAGTGACTTGCCCAGGGTCACTCTGCTAGTAAGTGTCTCTAGTCAGATTTAAACTCAGTAAGATGAGTCTTCCTGCCTCCAGGCCCAGCTCTCCATCCACTGTATTACCAATAACCTGCATCCAAATAAACAAATGCCAGGCATTTTGAGGAGGGAAAGAGTACAGAAACCTCAGGAGATCAGGAAAGTTTTGCTATCCTAATAACTCATGCATTTTTTCTTTTTTTTGTTTTTCCTTAAAATAAGCATGGAGACTTTAAACTCAAAGTGGTGAACAGATCAGTTTTTGAGGCAATAATCACACACACTCAATGTTTCCATTTGTTTCCAGGAATAACCTGCCCTGAAATTAGCAAGAGAAGAAACAGGTAGGTGTGAATGAAATTACGAGACCTACGTGTTTTGACTCCACAGTAGACTCACAGTAGACGGGAGTAATTCATACATCCTTCCTGCATCCCACACACTACTGGCTTTCAGAAAATAACATCCAACTGGTCTCTAATAAATGTAATGCCAAGAGATCATAATGCAATAGAAAAGTGCTTTCCCCAACATCAACCAATTTATTTTACAACTTATGCCAAGAATGACCTATGTTGAATTGTAAAATTGGGAAGTTTTGAAAACCTCTTTGAATCCTTGAATCCTTTGAATCCTCCTGGATCAGAGGGATGGGGAAGGGTGTTGGCCCGAAAGTGGGAAAAAATTGCAAAGCCCCCAGAGCCAGCTGTGTGTGCTTTCATGCCTTTCTGACTTTACATATACCTGTTCCTCCATTCAAGGCCACTTCTGATGTCTCATTATTGCCCAGAGGAGACACTGGATTCTCAACGACTATGTCAGCAGAGCAAAACCTCTGGAAAGTTCTCCCACTGACTGTAGACTATGCAAAAGAATAAAGACATTCTTTATTTAAAGAACTAGCTCACAGGTGAATAACTTTTTTTTTTGGAGCCACAGCAATTCAGAGGATCATAGATCTAGCTCTTGGAGGGCCTTTAAAGACCACCTAGTCCAAGTCCCACATTTTACAGATGAGGAAACTGAATCCCAGAGATCATAGATCATAAGCCCCAGAGTTAGGATTTGAACCCAGAATCTCTGACTACAGGGTCAGTACTCTTTGTGCTGGACCACCCTACCTCCCTAATTCATGAAAATTACCTCCTGCGTTGTGGGTGGATTGTGATCTGCAGGCATAGGGGGGGTGCCCACGCCTCTATAATCACAAATCTTTTGAAATGCTAAAGTCAGAGGACCTGGATTCAGGACCTATTCTTTACAGGCTGTGTCACTGTGGGAAAGTCTCTTAACTTCTCTGGGCCACAGTTTTCTTACACGTAACAAAGGAATGATGATTGATGAAAGATTATCTCTTAGATCCTTCTTAACCCTAAGTTAGATTATAGTTCTGGTTAAATGTGTTCATTTCCATTGGAGTAAGAAAAAAAGAAAAGACTGTTCTTAGAAAGTGTCAAGATCAAAGGGAGGGACTGAAGACAGAAAGATTCATCTCCTTGCGATCAAATCCAGCCTCCAACACTTACTAACAGTGTGACCCTGGTCAAGTCACTTAACTCAATTTGCCTCAGTTTTACCACCTGTAAAATGAGTAGGAGAAGAAAATGGCAAGTCACTTCTTTATCTTCACAAAGTAAACCTCAAATGGGTCATGGAGAGTTGGACACAAGTGAACAACAGCAACTGTCCAGCTGTCTGCCAATGCTGCCACTATCAGGGTTCCTGAGAAAAGAGACATGGGCAAGTTGCAATCCTCGATGCTGAGGGAATGCCCAGACCTGCACAATTATGGACCTTCTGAAGTACTAAAATAGTCTATCTAGGGCACTAGATTTGGAGTCATAAGAGTTAAGGTTCAAATCCTGGTCCTGGCCCTTTCTACCTGAGTAACCTTAGAAGAGTTCCTCTTTGGGCCTTGATTTCCCCCTGAGTAAAATGAAGGGGTTGGAACAAGGGATAATCTCACAAGAGAATTTCCACTTCCACCACCAAACATCTTAAGCTTCCTTCTCTCGGGTTGCCCTCCCCTCCACCACCACCACATTTCTGACACGGTATTTGCTCTACATGGTATGTCTAACAATAGGATATTCTACAACAGCTTTCAGCTCTTTCTGGTTAGAAAATGTTTCTCTAGGTAAACAAGGAAAACACACACTCACATGCACACGCATGCACGCACACACACATACACGCACATAACTTATGATTCAATAAGAGCAAGCTGTTTACATCCCTATATGAGAAGCTGATAGCTGTCAATATTGAAATTTATATGATTATCATGACATTTAAAAGGGATATACATATAGAGGGTGTGGGTGTAAATGAACTAATCTGATGATTAAAAACAATCTTATTAGGGGGTACAAAGTGACTATAATGAGAGAAAAGGAAAGGAGGAGGCAGAAAAGGATAAATTGTGCCATACAAAGAAGCATAAAAACATACTATAGTATGGTATAGAAGGAGGGAGGGAGATGAACATCATATGAACTTTATTCTCCTTGGTTCTGGTTCAAGGAGGGATCAACACAATCAGTTAAGTATAGGATTCTAACATGAAAAGACACAAAAACTCATTATAATAGAGGGAAAGGAGGGAGGGAGAGGAGCATCATATGAAATTTACTCTCATTGGTTTGGGTTCAAGGAGGGAATAACATACACTGTTAAATATAACAATCTATTGTGCCCTACAGGTAATAGGAGGGAAAAGGGGGGGAAAGAGGGTAGTTAGAAGGGAAGGAAATAGTAGTAAGGGGAAAGCGTAGGTAAAGAGAGGGGGGCACAGGTAGGAAATAGTGAGGGAGGCAGTGGTCAAAAGGAAAACTCTTAAGGAGGGGAAGGGAGAAGGAAGAAATTTAAAAAATAAACAGGGAAGAGAATAGGATGGAGAGAAAGACACAGATAGTAATCATAACTGTGAATGGGATGAACTCTCCTATAAAACAGAGGTGGATAGCAGAATGGATTAAAAACCATAATCCTACAATATGCTGTCTACAAGAAACACATTTGAAACAGGGGGACAGACACACGGTCAAGGTAAAAGGGTGGAGTAGAATATATTATGCTTCAGCTAAAATAAAAAAGCAGGGATAGCAATCCTTACCTCAGATACAGCAAAAGTAAAAATAGATGTAATTAAAAGAGATAAGGAAGGAAACTATATCCTGCTAAAAGGCACCATCAAGAATGAAGCAATATCATTACTTAACATATATGCACCAAGCCATATAGCATCCAAATTCCTAGAGGAGAAGTTAAGGGAATTAGAGGAAGAAAAAGACAGCAGAATTATACTAGTTGGGGACCTCAATCTCCCCCTTTCTGAACTTGATAAGTCTAACATCAAAATAAACAAGAAAGAAGTTAAGGAGGTGAATAGAATTTTAGAGGAGCTAGATATGATAGATCTCTGGAGAAAATTGAATGGGGATAAAAAGGAATATACCTTCTGCTCAGAAGTACATAGCACATACAAAAAAACTGACCATGTACCAGGGCATACAAACTTCACAATTCAGTACAGAAAGGCAGAAATATTAAATGCATCCCTCTCAGATCATGATGCAATAAAAATCATATGAATAAAGGGCCATGGAAAGATAGACTAAAAACTAATTGGAAACTAAATAATTTAATCCTAAAGAAGGAGTGGGTCAAACAAGAAATTATAGAAACAATCAGTAACATCATTCAAGAGAATGACAATAATGCGACAATATACCAAAACTTGTGGGATGCGGCAAAAGCAGTTCTTAGGGGAAGTTTTATATTCCATGAATAAAATAGAGAAAATGGTGGTCAATAAATTGGGCATACAAATGAAAAAGCTAGATAAAGAACAGATTGAAAATCCCCAATTAAATACTAAATTAGAAATAATGAAAACCAAAAGAGAGATTAATAAAATTGAAATTAAGAAAACTATTGAATCAATAAATAAAACTAAGAGCTAGTTTCATAAAAAAAATTGATACACCTGTAGTCAATACGATAAAAAAAAGAAAGAAGAAAACCAAATTACAAGTATCAAAAATGAAAAGGGTGAAATCTACCTCCAATGAAGAGGAAATTAAAACAATAATTAGGAATTATTTTACCCAATTGTATGCACATAAATTTGACAATCTTAGTGAAATGGATGAATATTTACAAAAATTTAAGTTGCCCAGATTAACTGAAGAGGAAGTAAATTACTTACATAACCCCATCTCAGAAAAAGAAATTGAATAAGCCATCAACAAACTCCCTAGGAAAAAATCTCCAGGGACAGATGGATTTACTAGTGAATTCTATCAAACATTTAAAGAACAATTGATTCCAATACTCTACAAACTATTTGGGAAAATTGGTGAAGAAGGCATCCTACCAAATTCTTTTTATGACACAAATATGGTGCTGATATCTAAATCGGGAAAAGATAAAACAGAGAAAGAAAATTATAGACCAATTTCCCTCATGAATATAGATGCAAAAGTTTTAAATAAAATTTTAGCAAAATGACTACAACAACTTATCACAAGAATAATACGCTTTGATCAGGTGGGATTTATTCCAGGAATGCAAGGATGGTCCAATATTAGGAAAACTATCAGTATAATTAATCATATCAACAACAAAACTAGCAGAAACCATATCATCATCTCAATAAATGCAGAAAAGGCTTTTGACCAAAAATACAACACCCATTCCTATTTAAAACACTAGAAAGTGTAGGAATAAATCGAGTCTTCCTTAAAATAATAAGTATCATCTATCTAAAACCATCAGCAAGTATTATATGTAATAGTGATAAGCTAGAAGCATTGCCAATAAGACAGGGGTGAAACAAGAATGTCCACTATCACCCCTCTTATTCAGTTTGGTTCTAGAAATGTTAGCAATAGCAATAAGAGAAGAAAAAGAAATTAAAGGAATCAAATCAGGCAAAGAAGAGACTAAGCTATCACTCTTTGCAGATAATACACTTAGAGAATCCTAGAGAATCAAGTAAAAAACTACCTGAGATAATAAGTAAATTTGGCAAAGTTGCAGGATATAAAATAAACCCACATAAATCCTCAGCATTCCTATATATTTCTAATGAAACCCAACAGCAAGAGATAGAAAGAGTAATTCCATTTAAAGTTACTGTAGACATTATAAAATATTTGGGAATCTACCTTCCAAAACAAACCCAGGACCTATATGAACACAATTACAAAACACTTTTCACATAAATAAAGTCAGATCTAACTAATTGGAAAAACATCAGTTGCTCACGGCTAGGTTGAGCTAATATAATAAAAATGACAATTTTACCTAAATTAAATTACATATTTAGTGCCATACCAATCAATCTACCAAAAAATTACTTTATACATTCAAATACAAGAGGCAAGAGAAACATAAGAAGGTAAACAGGGAAAAGAAATCATAAGGAATTTATCAAAGCTGAACTATTTACATGCCTACATGGAAAAAATGATAATTGTAACTTTTGAAACTTTTCTCAGTATGAGGATAGTTGAAGGGAATATAAATGTATATATATGTATACATACATATATGTCTATACAGGAGGGTATATATGCATATGAATACATATGTGAGGGTGTGTATATATGTGTACAGGTATACATAGACAGAGGGCACAGGATCAATTGAATAGGAAGGGATGATACTTAATAGGTGAAATTGAGAGGTGAGAGAGGAATATAATGAGAGGAGATGAGGAGAAACAGAACAGGGTAAATTACCTCATATAGAAGAGGCAAGGGATAACTGTTACAATGGAGGGGAAGAGCAAGAAGGCAAAAGGGAATGGGTCAACCTTACTCTCAATGAATTTGGCTTAGGAAGGGAATGACATATGAAGTGGGTATCTTGCCCTACAGGAGAGTAGGGGGGAAGAGAATGGGGGGGAATGATGGAGGGGAAGGCAGGTTAGGAGGGAGGGTAGTTAGAAGCACACACTTTTGTAAAGGGACAGGGACAAAGTAGAGGACAGAACAAATGGAGGGGGATAGAATGGAGGGAAATATAGTCAGTCTTTCACAATGTGTCCACTATGAAAATGTTTTGCGTAACTACACATGTACAACCTATATTGAATTGCTTATCTTCCCAGTAAGAGTGGGAGACAAGGGAGGAAAGGAAAGAATCTGGAATTTAAAGTTTTAAAATGAAACTTTTTTTTAAAATTATTATTATTATTATCATTCACATGCAACTGGGAAATAAGATCTACAGGCACAGGGGTATGGAGATCCATCTTGCCCAACCAGAAAGTCAGAG
Source organism: Pseudochirops cupreus (assembly GCA_028627135.1). Classification (NCBI taxonomy): domain Eukaryota; kingdom Metazoa; phylum Chordata; class Mammalia; order Diprotodontia; family Pseudocheiridae; genus Pseudochirops; species Pseudochirops cupreus. Next base: position 140,990,555 of record CM053582.1, read on the forward strand.
ACGGGATGGAGGAGGATATAGGAGAGAGCAGATTGGGGGAGGAGGTATTCAGTGGGATTGCTGTTTTGGGGTGGTGGGTAGATGAAAGACAGGGAGAAAATTTGTAACTCAAAATGTTGTGGAAATGAATGGTGCAAACTAAAAATGAACACAAAAGTTATTTTTTTTATTTTTTAAAAAAATTTTTATAGAGCTAGAAAAAATAGTAACAAAATTCATTTGGAAGAACAAAAGGTCCAGAATATCAAGGGAATTAATGAAAAGAAATGCTAGGGAAGGTGGCCTAGCCATATCAGATTTTAATCTGTATTATAAAGCAGCAGTCATCAAAACTACTTGGTACTGGCTGAGGAATAGAGTAGTGGATCAATGGAATAGTTTGGGTACACAAAACTCAGCAATCAATGACTATAGTAATCTACTATTTGATAAACCCAAAGACCCCAGTTTTGGGAATAAGAACTCACTATTTGACAAAAACTGCTGGGAAAACTAGACTATAGTATTGCAGAAACTGAGCATAGACCAATATCTAACACTGTATACCAAAATCAAGTCTAAATGGGTGCACAATCTAGGTATAAAGGCTGATACTGTAGGCAATTAGGGAAAGCAAGGAATAGTTTACCTGTCAGATTTATGGAGAAGGGAAGATTTTATGACCAAACAAGAGTTAGAGAGCTATATAAAATGCAAAATGGATAATTTTTATTACATTAAATTGACAAGTTTCTGTACAAATAAAACCAATATAACCAAAATTAAGAGGGAAGTGGGAAATTGGGAAAGAATTTTTACAACCAGTGTCTCTGATAAAGGCCTCACTTCTAAAATATACAGAGAATTGAGCCAACTCTATAAGAAAGAAGTTGTTCCCCAATTGATAAATGGTCAAAGGACATGAACAGGCAGTTTTCAGAGGAAGAAATTAAAGATATCTATAAGCATATGAAAAAAATGCTCTAAATCACTAGTGATTAGAGAAATGCAAATCAAAACAACTCTGAGGTACCATGTCTCACCAGTCAAATTGGCTAAGATGACAAAACAGGAAAATGACAAATGCTGGAGAGGATATGGAAAAATTGGAACACTAATGCATTGTTGGTGGAGTTGTGAACTGATTCAGCCATTCTGGAGAGCAATCTGGAACTATGCCCAAAGGGCCATAAATAAGTGCATACACTTTGACCCAGAAATACCACTTCTAAGGTTATATCCCAAAGAGATCATAGAAGTGGGAAAAGGCCTTGTATGTATAAAAATATTTATAGCAGCTCTTTTTGTGGTGGCAAATAATTGGAGATCAAAGGGATGCCCATCAATTGGGGAATGGCTAAACAAGTTGTGGTATATGAATGTAATGGAATACTATTATGCTATAAGAAATTAGGAGCAGATGGATTTCATAATAACCTGGAGAAACTTATATAAACTGATGTGGAGTGAGAAGAGCAGAACCAGGAGAAATTTGTACACAATTACAGATAAAACGTAAGAGTGATGACCAATTTTGATAGACTAGGCTCTTCTCAGCAATGCAAGGTTATAAGACAACTCTAAAAGACTCATGATGGAAAGAGATGTCCACGTCCAGAGACAGAACTACAGAGTTTGAATGCAGATTAAAGCAAACTACCTGCTCTCTTTCTTTTCCTTGTTTTGTTTTGTTTCCTCTTTCCCATTGTTCATTCCATGAGTTATAATCTTTCTTTACAACCTGACTAATGTTTAATGTGAAGGTATTTGCAGATCCTATATCTGAGTGCAAGCCACTATGAGGGAGGTAGGGAGAGGAGAAGAAGGGGGAGAAAATTTGAAACTTAAGAGATTGTGGAACTGAATCTTGTAAACTAAAAGTAAACAAATAATTTATTTAAAAAAAGAAAAAAGAAAATATTTCTCTCCCTTTTCCCTTGCCATCTCTCACCTTTTTATTAATATTTTGCTTGAAAGATGGTTATTTTTAAAATTAAATGTAGAAGAGGAAGAAGATGCTGGAAGATTAGTGGCAAATGTCATCATAAAACAGTGGAAAATGTTGAAAGTAGAAGCAAGTTTACAGAAATCTTAGTGAGAGACAAATTTCATTTAAGGATAAAACTGTGGTAAGGACAACAAACAAAGGAAAAATGGAAAAGATCTGTCAAGATTATGATAACAAACTATCTTTTCCATCAGTGATAGTGGAACCACAGTATTTTAATTTTCACATCATAGTCCCAAATGTGTTTTATGAAATACACACACACACACACACAGACACACAGAGAAACATCAGAGGAATACCCTTTGAATTAGACGAAGTATAGGTAGAGGAAATCTGTACCGCAAAAAAACACAATTTCAAGGTCATTGAAGAATTGTTTCCCAAGATATCTGAAAGAGGAACAGATGCACCCTTCCTTTTCCTCATCAAATTTGCAGTTGACACAAATATCTAACATACAATATGACAGAATCAGGATTCAAAAAAAAAATCTTGGCAGGTTCAAATCAGAAAAAAAAAATGAAGTTCAACAAGGACGATATGGAAGAGATGTGGCTAGACAAACTATCACCTGAAAAAGATAGGGGGTTTCAGTGGACTGCAAGGTCAATATTAATTATACTGTGACATTGCAATCAAGAAATCAAATAGGCCACATGAAGAGAGGAAAATCCAGGAGATGATAATACTATGTGCTGGGTTGGAAAAACCCTATCTAGAGTATCGTATTTAGTTTTGAACATTAAAAGAAAAAGGATCAGTAGAGGAATCACTGAACAGGCTGTATGTCGTGCATGAATTTGGTGGAATTCTATTGTGCTGTAAAAAATGATGATGGGGACGGTTTCACAAAAACATAAACTGACACAAAGTGAAGTGAGTAGAACTAGAACAATTTATAGAATAACAGCAATATTATAAAGACAACTTTGAAAGACCTGGGAATTTTGATCAGCCCAATGATGAATCACGAGTCCAGAGGACTCAAGATGCAACATGCTATCTGTCTCTTGATAGAAAGGTGACAAAGAGTATGAATTAAAACGTTATTTTTTGGACTTGGCCAATGTGGGAATTTGTTTTGCTTCACTATACATGTTTGAAATGAGAGCTATATTATTTTTTCTTTCTCAATTAGAGGAGAAGGAAAGTGAGAGAAAGAAAATGCTGATCTGAAAAAATATATGTAATTATTTTTAAAGAAAAAGAAAAGGAACAACGATGGTGAAAGTTCTAAAATCTATGCCATATGAGAGCGAGATATATGAAACAAGAATGGAAAAGGGATGTAGAGAAGATAGGACAGCTGTTTTCAGGTGTGGATTCATAAAATTAGAGCTTTATAACGATACAGGATCTTAGAAAGTACAAACCCTTCATTTTACAGATGAGGAAACTGAGGCCCAAAGAAGTTGTGTGATTTGCCCAAGGTCACAGATAGCAAGTGGCAGAGTCAGTATGTGAAGTCATGTGCCTTGTCTCCAGATGTGGCATCCTTCCCACTCTGCTATACAACTATGAAAAGGAGATTAGATCTGTTTACTTGACAGTGGACAGAACTAAGGGCTTTGGGAGGAAGAATCAGAGGGGCAAGTTTAAGTCTAAGGCAGGGAAAAATCTCAAACAATTTTAAGTATTCAAAAATTTGTATATTAATGAGTTCTCCCTCACTGAAAATGTTCAATCAGAAGTTGGATAACTATTCACAAGCTGTATTGTACAAAGCATTCTTATTCAGTTACAGGGCCTAGCAATGACAATAGATAGTGCTTTAAGGTTTATGAAGAGTTTCATATTTGTTAACTCCTTTGATCTTCATGACAGCCTTGGGAGGTAGATACTATTATGAAACCCGTATTACAAAGGATGAAACAGAAGAAGACAGAGGTGAAATGACTTGCCCAGGGTCACACAACTAATAAATCTGAGTAAAACTTTGAACTCAAGCCTTTCTTGCTCCAAGTCCTGCTGATACAACATCATCTCTCACAGCCCTTCCAACCCTAATATCGTGTGACACCAAATATTAATTTTTTAAAAAATCAAATATATTATTACTATTGAAAAAGACAGTGGAGAAAGCCATCAATAACTGCTAACACATATACTTTCCCCAGCCCTAAAAAATCATCATGAGAATAATCTATATGGGTCTGGAGGGCCTTGTTGGCGAAGGTATGAAAAGGGAATAGGTAGGCTTTTGCAAACAATTTTCTACAGTAGCCCACATGTTTATAATCACGCAAGTCATTGAAAAGTACAAAGAATATAAAATCTTACTTCTAATTTATTATTTGTTGACCGAAAAATTCAGTTTGGAAATCAAAATGCCACTGTAAAATTTCTCCTAGAAGTGTCTCCCTCAAACCACTTTGAAAGACTTGAAAATGTTGGCCAATGTAATGACTGAGCGTGATTCCAGAAGACTGAAGGATGATCTGAGAGAGGTGACTATACTGGAGATGCAGAATGAGATACACGCTTTTGGACACATTCTGGGAATCTATTTTGCTTGACTATCGTATTTGCCAGAAGGATTTTGTTTTCCATTCTGATTTTAATTGGAAGAGATGGGAGAGAAAGGGAGAAGGGAAGACAATTAGCATTGATATAGCCTCTATCCTTTCCCAGCCATTGTGTTAAGTGCTTTATAAATATCTTCTCATTTGATCCTCACGACAAGCCTATGTGGTAAGTACTGATATTATCCTCATTTTGCAGCTGAGAAAACTGAGGAAAACAGAAATTAAGTAACTTCTCTTGGAGCACACAGCTAGTGAGTCTAGATTTGAACTCTGGTCTTCCTGACCCCAGGTCCAAAGCTCTGTCTGTTGTGCCACCTAGATTGCCCTAGAGAATTTTTTAACTTTAAATCAAGACCATAAAAAGGGTATTTCTCTCAAGGATACTAAAAATAACACAAAACTCCTTGAAAGATGGCTGATTTGCCCACCCTTTGGTTACAAATATCAAGGGAGGCATAAAAAATAGGACATGTATGCTCACTATAGAAGTATTTATTTCTATGAAGAACATGTGGCACAAAGTTCAAATGAAAAAAGTCCTACAGTTGATGAGGTCCTCCAGAAAATGTTCCCTTTTTTTGCATAACATTATGTTAAAGGCATTCATGCATAGAACACTGTAAAGTTTCTTAAATGACATCCATAATCACTCTTAAGTAGGGGGGTAACCCCCACCTCGAGGATAAAATATTAAAAGCAATTTAAATATGATGGCGCCACAATTGGAATCACACAAGATCTAGCAGCAGAGACATTAAAGAACCGCAGGTGTTGGAACACTATATATTGAAGAGCAAAAGAACTTAGGGTCCAACCAGAAATACCATACCCAGCAAAGTTAAGTATAATCCTGAATGGAAAAAAAATAGACATTTGATCAACTGTCAGACTTTTAAGACTTTGTTTTAAAAAAAAAAACAACAAACTTAATAGATTTGATATACAAGAGCCAAGAGAAATTTAAGGTACGTACCAAAGGCTGATTACAAGGGATTCGATAAGGATAGACTGTTTACTTTTTATACATGTAAAATGTAAAATGTGTGTCTAAGATTCTTATTAATAATTGGGTAGCTCATAAGAAAGATTGGGGTAAACCTAAGTATGATATGAATTTTAAAAGTAAAATCATTTAGAAATAGCTAAAAAGAGTAAATCTTTTATACAAATGGGGTGCAAGAGGAAGAATCAATACAGAAGAATTAAATAGGGAAGGGCTGGTAGTTTTGGCAAACCTACGTTCATCAAGAATGTGTTTAAGAGGGAACAATACATATATATATATATATTTAGAAGAGTATAAAAGTCTTCTAAATTCAGAGGAAATAAAATGGTAGGGGGACTGGGAGGGGGAAGAGGACAAAGGAGGGATCTTTAGATGGGAGGATGTATAACCAAGCATGAGCAGCTCTCCAGAGGACTGCTGCTGTGAACAGCTTTAAGGTTCTGATCACATAGTATAGTGAACTCTCCATTTATTCAGCAATAAACTAAGGCAAGACATTCACAGAAACCAAAGTACAGCATTCACAATGATATAACATAACCACTTATCACTAAAGTGGTCACATAATTTTAAATAAAAGATATCATTCACTAAGTCCTAAACTCAATGTCCTTAAGGAGCAATCCTCCTTCAGGGACAAAAAGTACAAAGGTCAAAGTTTTCCCATCCCTAGGTCACATTGTCTTAATCTCCCAGTCAAAAAGTCTTCTTTCTTCTTGATTGGAGATTAGATTTCAATCATCCTTAACTCAATCATCCATAAGGAGTACAAGGTACAAAGTACAAAGTTCTCATACCCGTAGGCCACAGTAAATCATGATCTTCTCAGTCAGCACTAAGTACCCAAATAGTGGTCTTTTTATCTTGGCTCAAGGCTGGCTCCCAGATCCCATTCTTCCTCTTCCATGGGTCCAGCTTTTGCCTGAATCTACCCAAGCATCACCTGGATTCACAAGCAGGCAGCTCTCAGCCCCTTGTCCAGTTCCTCATCCAGCTCTTGTTCCATATTGAAGCTCACAGTGTCCAGTCCACTTCAAGTACTTTGCAGTTTCTGTTTCTGGGAAGACAAAGCTTAACAGAGCCTAAACAACATTCATACACATTGCTGGCACCATCACTAACTGCCTGTGAAATCAATACAGACCCACAAACAAGGTCTAAGAACTCAACACAAATCATCAGTATAGACCCAGGACTGCCGAAACCCTCCTCCAGGACTTCTATAAACAAACGACAAGAAAATCCTCTTTCAGGGCTCCCACTAAGGTCCCAGGGCTTCTGTGCCAGACATCACAACATTCCCTTCTGCTCAGTCTGCTCAGTCTCAGCTTCTGCTTCTGCTTTTGTATGGCCGTTAGCTCCTCCCTGTTCTGCCCACCTCTTACATCTTTCCTGTTTCTGTCTTTGGCAAGTCCCTCCCACTGTGGGATTCACAGGTTCTGTTTCTTAACAAAGACTTGATATAATCAGGGCAATGCTCAAAGACACTTAAACTGAAACAAGGTGCTAAATAAATAACTGAAACAAGGTGCTAAGTACTTCTTTGCTTGCCATTACAGAGGGTGAGGGAATAGGCAAAAGGGGAATATAGAATGGTGTTTTAATCAATGGGAATGGGAGATAAGGGAAGGATCTGTAGAGGGGAGGATGAGGAAATAGGTTTTAGGGGGCTATAGAAGGGTGTTTAGATTTATAGAAATGGGAAGATAGGAGAGGGATCCTTGGAGGGGGATAGGCAGTAATAGGTAGGCAAGGTAGACAATAGAAGTAAAGTAGAGGAGGCAGGAGAGATAGGAAACAAGAGATATGCACAAACATAAAAACAAAAATCAGGAGTAGAATGTGTTTGGGAAAGTATATGTCTCTCTCTCTCTCTCTCTCTCTCTCTCTCTCTCTCTCCATTTATATATATATATATGTGTGTGTGTGTGTGTGTGTGTGTGTGTGTATCTATAGCTATGGAGAAATATATCCATACTTAATTGTAAGGAGGGAGGGAAAAAAGAACAAAGTAAAAAAGTGCACAGCAGAGAACAAAAGAAAATTTACAAGGAAGCAAAGAAAAGATGGACAGCTCTCAACACAATGTGTAGTATTTCTCACATAGGCTTTCTTGAAATGAAAATTTATTTTTACATATTTTGACTCCTTTCTTAGGTTCTGCTGCCTATAGGAGCAACAGGTCTGGATGGGTCAGGATCCAGACCCTAGAGAGAATATGCTAATCAAGGAGATTCTGTATCCATTTGAGTGATTTACATACATTATTTCACTTAAGCCTTACCAGTGGAGAAGGCACTTTAGCCCTATTTTACAGATAGAATTATCTTAATTCTGGAAAATTGGAAAATAGATAATAAAAAGATTCTCCATGGGAACAGTACCCATCTGGAAAGTACTTCAGAGCATCCTCTTGCTTGATGAGCCTCCAAGGGTTCATTTCTCAGCTCAGCCTGAAATTGGATGGAGTCGTGTTCTCCTCATCCCTTCTTTGAGCCCCTGAATCATTCTGTTATCACAGAGCTTGCTCTATCAGGGTTCCTGAGCCCTCCTGCTGATTAAACAACAAATACCCTTTTATCCCAGTAATGGAATGACATGGCAATAAAAGGGAAAAAATAGAATGCAGGGTTATGACTCAGGGCTTGGGAAGACGTTGGCAAAGAAGTGGGAGTGAGGAACACACTAGAGATTTCTGTATCTTGTTGGAAGTTTAAAAATACTCCTGGAGGCTATTATGCTAATTCAACGTCTAAGCATTTGTCTAGTTCTGAGACTTCTTCTCAGGGTTTTCTGAGGATTGAGCACTTTGCTATTATAAAAGTATTATATGGGACTAATTGAATCATGAACATTTTTATTCTGACCCCACCTTATGAGGAAGGAAATAAACAGGGAATTCATTTTGTCTCAACATGTATTTAAGAATGGTGGTGGTAACTGATGTTTAGAGTTTGTTCATCAATAGGTATGCTTGGGGCAAGACAGTAGAAAGGCACCATGAGTTGGGCCCAGAATTAAAAAGGAAGAAGAGGAAAGTGGACAGCGATGCCTTCAGAGAGACATACAACTCCTCAAATGACCCCAGGAAATGACCGTTAGCTTCTTTCAGAAAAGAAGGCTCATTTCTTTAAAAACCAACAGTCCAGTGTTGTTGCTGCATGGCCAATTGAGAGTTGTGGGACACAATAGTTTCCAAAGAATTAAAAACTAATATCACACACAGGGCAAAAGAAAAGCATGTGGTCAATCAACAAGTATTTGTGAATTGCTTTTATGTGACAGGCATTGTGCTAAGTGATGGAGGTGAGTGGGCCACAACAAAAAAAATGGAGGATTTTGAAGAACAGAAGGAATAAATGATGTTATTATGGAAAAGAGACTTGGTTAGTCACATGTTGAGGGTGAACAATGGCAGGTGACAGTCTTGTGAGATATGTCTTCTCTTCATATCCTTGTCATGTCAAGAGAAATCAAGAAATCCCTTCTAACCTTTGGCTGAACCCTCCTCTCCTGAGGTAGGCACTTTAGCTGTTACTATCCACATACGGACAAGAAAATTGAGGCTCAGAAAGGTTAATTAGGTGACTTGCCTATGGTCACAGAGCTAGTCCTGCGCATCCTATCCAGACCTGCCTCTGAGGTCTAGCAGTGTAGCAGACCTGAGGAGGAGGGATGAGGAGAACACAACTACATCCGATTTCAGGCTAAGCTGATAAATAAACATAAAACCTGGTCATTGTATGTCCAAAGATTATAGTCTACCTGGGAAGACAAGAAATATATGCATGAAAACAGCCAGGGAACCAAGCATGATAGTATTTGATTAATAGTACAATTAGGGAATACAGATAGCTCTGGAGGAGATCAGAGTAGGAGCATTTGGGGTGGGGGAAGGAGACAGGGGCCTTGGAAGAGATATCCCACGTGAACATAGCTAAGTGTAGGTGAGTGTCTACACACTCTGCTCTGAATAGGCTCTAGAGCAGTGACCTCAGATGCAGTGTCTATGCTCACCTCCACTCCCAAACACCACAAAAGAGAGATGTGACCAAAGGTAGAAGGTGCCAGATTCTCTGTGCTGCAAGCTCTGGCTCCTCATTCCTCTGTGCATGGCTTTCCTTAAGCACTTGAAAGGTACTATAGGAACCTTTGAGTTTATAGCTACAGCATAAGCAGCGGGCAACTCCTGCAAACAACCAATCCATTCTCTCCTGCGTCAGACCACAAGCCGGGGCAAATGGAAGAAACCAAATGAGGAGGAGGAGAGGTGGTCTGGTTCCCTCCACCTTCAAGGAATATCCATTCCCCAACATGAAAGGGAGAATCTGTCCCTGTAATTGATCATTCTTTCTGAAGGCGCAGAGTATACAAAAGGTGGTTTAAACACTTAAAATTTCTTTCCTATATAAGTATGCTGTTGCAGCATATAAAAATGTTAAAGGCCTTTCAAAGGTTTAAAATTATTATTTAAAATCAAATGTCACCCTTGCCAGTTTGTTGTGTTCCTGGCACACAGATCTCCCTCCACCAAGTAAACATGAACTCTTGTCAGTCTTCTCCCCAGGAAAGCCCCTGAAGCGTGTCAGACCAAACTCGCCCTTGGGAAAGATGTGCTTGGCTAGGAGTGAGCTTCTATGTGCCATTTTCTTGTCTGGAATCTATCGACTACATTATGTAAAGAGGAAGGATGGGGAAAGAGGGAGGGAGAATTGAGACAAAGAATGTAATGGGGGAAAAACCCATGAACAATAACTATTTAAATGATACATCATAAATCCTTTGCTAGGGGGGTGGAGCCAAGATGGCGG
>CM053582.1:141001386-141049373 GCA_028627135.1 Pseudochirops cupreus
GTAGGGGAAAGATGGGGAGAAAATTTGTAACTCAAAATCTCATGGAAATGAATGATGTAAACTAAAATAAATAAAAGTTAAAAAGAAAAAGAAAAGGAGGATTTTAAACACTGATTATCCTTATAGTCATCCAGGGTCCATAATGCCAAATGCAGCCCATCTGATCCTCCATGTAGTCTCCTTAAGACTAAGAAATATTTTTATAAACCTAATTAGCCAGCACACATGGACCAAGAGGCCATATTATATATTGAAGCATCTTAGTATTATTATGAAAGTAGTTTTGACCTTGTGCATCACAGAAAGGATCTGGGAGACTTCCAGGGATGTCCAGACCACTCTTTGAAAACTGCTGGTGTAGTGGAAAGAGCCTTGGATTTCTGATTATGTAGCCCACTATTGAAAAATTCAAATTCCTCTGTTCTAGACACAAAGAAATGAATTTCAGATGGTAGAGGAGATAGTTTGGGAAGTTCCCCCCTATTCTGTTTTCTTCAAACTAGTCCCTTCTATCAGTTTGTAGAGGTCAGCTAGATGCTATAGGGGATAGAATGTTGGGCCTGGACTCAAGAAGAGTTTTGTTGGCAAAGATACTGAAGTGGTTGTCATTTCCTTCTCCAGCTCATTTTACAGATGAGAAAACTGAGGCAAACAGGGTTAAATGACTTGCCCAGGGTCATACAGCTAATAAATGTCTGTGGCTGGACTAGGACTCAGGTCTTCCTGACTCCAGGACCAGGGCTCTACCTACAGTGCCATCTAACTGCCCTATTGCAAAGGGAGAATCTCAAGATTTGGCAACTGATTGGATATATCTGGAGTGAGGAATGGTGAGGAATTCAAGATAATACCCAGATAAACAATCTGAGTCACTGGAGGGATGGTGGTACCCTTGACAGAAAGAGGGAAGTTTGGAAGAGGGGAGGCTTTTGGAGAAAAGATGATTAGTTCATTTACAGGTTTTTAGACTCTAGATCCAGTTCCTTCCCTCCTCCTACTGTCCTGCCTATGTCTTCTCATATCCAGGATGCAGAACACCCAGGAAACAGATTAATTCTTAGGAAATATCCAGGGCGAAATTCCATGCTTGCTGACTGTTGCTGCTGAATGTCTCCTAGATGTTGTCTAATTGTAACCTATTCTTGCCTGGTTTCTCATGTTTCTACATCTTTCTGAGTGACTTTTATGACTAAACCTGAACAGCATTTTATTGTTTATATTTTGGGACTGGGGAAATTGCACAGGGCATCTGAAACCTGGAAAATTAACGGGTACTACCTAGCCCTTAACCATAAAGAAATTGACTGTGGGGACATGAAAGAACTGTGGATGTTTGGAAAACAGTGAGTGTGAATTGTGCGATCTTGCAGTATCTGCAAACATGTCACACTTTCCCTTCAGGGGAGTTGTCACCAGAGCCCTTCTGAAAATCTCCAAGCTTTTCTAAACAGGCATATTTAAATATCACTCTGAGAGGAACCTATTTTCTTTAAACACCTAGGTCAGTCTGGACTGACTGTTTTTTATAACCCCACAAGAATTATTTATTGCCAAGTTCAAGGAATGCCCTTTCTGGCTACCAGATTGTGTTTGCCTTGAGCATGGCTACTAGATTGTATTCATTGTTGTTCCAAAGGAGTGATGGGTTTCATGAAATTATAGAATTTCAGAGTGGAAAGTCCAACCTCCCCTGCTATAAGATGCTTTCTCTAACATTCCTGACAAAGATCATTCTTCCTTTGCTTGAACACTTTCAGGCACTCACTATCAAATATGGAAATCCATTATATTGGACTGTCCCATCTTAAATCTAGCCTCCTTTTTGATTCAATGGGCTGTACTAGAAAGAGTCCAAGCCCAGGAGTCAAGGCCTAGATTCTAGTTTCTTCTGGGCCACTAAGTGTGTGATATTGACCAAGTCATATCCTCTCCCCGGGCCTCAGTTTTCATAATCTATAAAATGGAAAACTTGGATCAGGTGACTGCCAAGGTCCCTTGTAGTTATGAAATTCTATTATTCTAATCAGTGACACACATTTAGAAGAGAATTGGCCAGGATTAGCACCAAAAGATTTAAAACATGAAAAGAATTAAGAGATCATCAGTTCTAATCTCTTCTTTTTATCATCGAAGAAATTGAGGCAAAGAGAAATGCTGCAACTTGTCCAAATTTCCACAGATTGTAAGTAGCAGAGTCAGTTTTGAAAACCAGGTCCTCTGACTCCCAATCCAATTCTTTTTACTACTATACAACCAGAAGGTAGCTATAGTCTGTTACTATGGAAACGAAATGATGCTTTTTGTCCTATTCAGGTATGTAGTCTATGACCCTGGCCTCATTAGCACCATGCTTTAGCCAGATGAATTGACTAACCACAGACACAGTCTCTATCGTTTCATAAGAGTAGCTTTCAACTTTGTTTATACTTAATTTTGAGTACTGGATGTTAAGCCAGCCAGTGATAAACAGGAAATGTTTTTATTTGAGAATACACCGAGAGTTCCACAGAAAATAGCAATATCCACCCAAAATAAAATCATCACATAAAAAACCATAAACATATATCTTCATTGTCCCTTAAATGTCAAAGTTTTGTGTCATCATTTGGTTTTATGGGACTCTTCTCAGGTACTAGCTACTAGTACCAGCTACCAGCTAATGCTTTTTTTTTTCTTTTTGCAAAATTCCTAGTTAGAGAATCTAAGCTAGAATGGGGCCAAGGATCTTACTTCTCAATTCAATTCGAGAAACATTTATAGAAAAGTGTCTATTGTTAGGACCCAGGGCCACTTTTATAGCTGCTATCCTAAGGGAAGGGCAATGCTTCAGTCAAAATGAACTCATGCAAGCAGCAAACTGATGAGTATGTGGATACTCTTTTATCCCAGGAAGGTTCCCCTGGGTGAATTCAAGCCCTGGATGTTCCTGCTCTCCATGGGGAATAGAGACACAGACATACACACTGACTGTATATAAACAAAATGTTGGATGTCCAAATGTGAGGTCTTTGTCCAGAGACCCACAAGTTGACAAACTTCTGGGAGAATGGAATTATATCAATATTGCCATTCTCACAGTAAATGAAACTAGAAGGTAAAAGGAAGTTGTAGCTAAATGGGAGGATGTATCACAGGTTTTCTTTGGAGAAGGAATTAAAGAAATTGGCAGAGTTGGATTTTTTTGCTCATCCAAAAGCAGCAAGAAACGTAATTTCATGGGGCATTTGGTCATCTCATATTGCAGCTCCTGGTGTCCTAGAGGAAGTAGAAATGGCACGAAATAGGTTTTCCTTGACTGTTTTTCTCTGTGGCAAGAGAGGGATCTTTGGGTCAGGAGTGAGGGGGAGGGTGGATATCAGGAAATATCTGTGGTGTCAAAAACAAGAGGCACCAGTAAACTAAAAAGAAAAAAATAAATTTTAAAGGAACGCTGGTAGTCTAGATTATGGTACGAAGTTGGATGGATAGATATTTCATAGAACTGATTCATTAGTATTAATTAGTTAGTATTGGATCCACACTGAAGATAGATTCAATTCAGAATTGAAAAGGAGAAAGCAAGCATGCTGAATTGCATTTGGGAAATCAATGATCCCAAATAGAAGTCCATCTTTTAAACACCAGTATTCTTTAGGCAATGCAACATGGCTAAAAATTCATGAAATTCCATAGGTTCGGCCCTGAAAAATTAAAGTTACAAGTTGTCCAAAGGACAATGTAGAGATACATGGAGGCCATGTATGTGCTACAGCCTATTACCAAATAGAATGTTTGCCCTAAAAGTGGCATATGAGATATTCTAAAAGAGAAGGAGGTTGGACAGTCACATAGCAAGAGAGAGTTATGACAGCTAGACACACAGCATGTATGCTTCATTGTTACCTATGTAATATCCAAAGACCTGGAGGGAAGCCCCCAACATGTTGATTGGTCCTCCACCATCCCCACCTCAGGAAGTATGGATGGGTAGCATAGATTGAGAAGACATAGATGAACATATTTACTTTTGTGTTTTCCCCTCCATCAGACTGTACCACTGGAGGGAGTAGACAGTCAGCCAATAAGCATTAATTAAGCACCTACTAAATGCCAGGCACTAGTAGTGCTAAGTGCTAGGGATACAAAGAAAGGCAGAAGACACTCCCTGCCTTCAAGGAACTCACTCTCTAATGGAAGAGACAACAAGCAAACAAATATATACAAAGCAAACTATATGCAGGATGAATAGGGAATTATTAACAAAAGGAAAGCCCTGAAGTTAAAAGGTATTGAGAAAGGCTTCCTGTGGAAGGTGAGATTCTAGTTGGCACTTGAAGCCAGGAGGTGGAGATGAGGAGGTAGAATCTTCTTGGCATGGGCAACAGAAAAAGAAAATGTCCAGAGCCAAGAGATGGAGTGTCTTTTTTGAGGAATAGCAAGGAGGTCAGTGTCATTGGATCAAAAATTTACATGGGGAGATGATATAGGGAGTAAGAACACTGAGGCAATCACAAATCAATCAAAATATTAAAGTGTCACACTAATTCACAGTAAGCCTTCCTTCTACTAAAATTTTCAGATGTTTCCTACAAACTTTTGTCTAGACATAACTCTTTTGTGTTATGCCTGTGAAATTGATTGTTTGAACCCATATGAAGTATGTTACATTTATTACAATTAGAATTGATGCTATTTGATTTAGTTTATTATTTTAGGGTCTTGAAATCTTTTTAGATCCTGACTCTCATCATCCTCATCTTCACACTTATCTCAGCAGTAGCAAGCTTTTATCAAGCATTTAGTGTGACAGGCAGTGATATCCAAAACATTAGCCTTATCTCCCAGTTTGGGGTCATCTTCAAGTTAAGCATACCGTTTATTCCTTTACCCCAGTCATCAATAAATATGTTAAACAGTATAGGGCCAAACATAGACCTTATCAACCTCCACTTGAGACATCCTTCCAAATTGATATTGAAGCATCTGGCCATTTAACCAGTAATAAATCAATCTAATCCTACTATTATCTCTCCCATAGTTCTCTAATTTGTCCACAAGAATGGTAAGGGAGACTCTATGAAATTCTCGGCTATTCTATGCTAAATTATGCCTATATAATTCCCCTGATTTACCAGATTAGTAACCCTATTAACAAAGGCTATTGGGTTAGAATGGTTTGGCCTGTTCTTAATGAAGCCATGTTGGCCCTTCATGAGCCATGCTTCCCTTCTTAGATGATTACTAATCTTCTCTTTAATAAAAGATTCTAGAATTTTTCTAAGATTGAAGTCACACCTACTGGTCTATAGTTTGTAGACTTTATTCTCTTCCTTTTAAAAAAGTAGGAACACTTGCTCTTCTCCTCTCCTGTGGTATCTCTCTCACAACCCAAACAATCTTTCAGAGATGATCACCAGTGTTTCAGCAGTAATATCTGCCAGTTCTTTCTGTACCCTGGGACCTAGCTCATCTAGACTTGGTGACTTAAACTAATTGAGGACAGTCACTTTCTTACTACCTCTTTGATTATCTTGGGTATCAACTCCCTATTACCTCCATCTCTTGGTGCCAGGCGTTTTCTCTGGTTGTCCCCCATGCCCGAATGCTCTCCACCTCAGCTACTGACTTCCCAAGCTTCCTTTAAGGCCCAACTAAAATCCCACCTTCTACAGGAAGCTCACACCCAGACACCTCTTAATTCCAGTGCCTTTCGTCTGTTAATAATTTCCTATTTATTCTATATATAGCCAGTTTTGAATATATTAGCTTTTGTGTCATCTCCTCCACCAGACTGTAAGCTCTTGAGGACAGGCCTGTCTTTTGCATCTTTTTATATCCCCAGAGCTTAGCACAGTGCCTGGAACATAGTAGGCATTTAATTAATGTTTGTCGATTGACTTTTGTTCTATCCTTCACAATCCATAGATTATTTTCCTTGCCTGGCAGGGGAAAAAAACTCTAACAAACTCAGGGCTGTGCTGCTCTCCCTTTTTTCCATTGTCCAAAAGTTCTGATAGGGGTGTGCCAGGGTTTTGTATTCATCCTTCACTACCTGTCCTCCTTCTCTTCTTCTGTTAAACTCTAAATTGGTTAACGAACACCCAGTTAATCAATATCAATTTCTTTAAACAGATCTCCTCCTACCCCCTTTCGCCTTCTAGGAATTGTTTCTCTTGGTATGGTAAGTATTGCATTTGGGGGAAATTTTCCCTTCCAGGTCATAGCACATATCAGAATCAAAAGAGGCTCAAGATTAAAGTCTGCCGCTGATTATTCATCTGTAAAACGAGGGGGTTGGACTACATGACCTCCAAAGTCCTTTCTAGTTCTAAATCTATGAGCCTCTGAGGGGTTGCTTAAATTTCAGGTATTGTATCCCTTTTTTCCCCTTCCCAGCCTTCCAAGATGGGAACAGAGAAATCAATGAACCTATGATCAAACCCAACCTTGGCACTCTTTCTATGGCAGGCCTTGTGGTCTCTGAAGTGAGTCTTATTACCCTTTTTAAGGGGCTATAATCTCATGCCCTTAGTGGGGTCTCTTGTCCATTTGTCTATAGCATCATGGTGGCGACAAAGATATCAAACTTTTTTTTTTTGGACAGCTGATTCCCTACCCCATTTTGGAATATATCAGGATCAAAAGAGGTCCAAGGTTGAAATCTGCCACACATTTGTCCAGAATTTCTTTGATTTTTTGTAAACCACAACAATCCTGAAACTTATTTTTATTGAAGTCTATCATTTTCATCACTATAGTAAGAGAAAAACGATTTTTCTTCTTTTACTCTTCTTTAATATTTATTCATTTCCTTAATGTAGAGCAATGCCCATGGACTAAATTACAGCTAACTTAACAGCTAAGAATGGATGGGGTCCTGGAGCCAACTTCCACAAATCAACTTGCTCAAAAGAGGTTGAACAAATTCTGGTGGTGCCAGGACAATGGGTAGAGTTTCCTGAGTTGGCAGGCCACAGTGACTCCTATTACCTCTAAGGAAAATGGGAAACACATTCATTACCCTCTAAGTCAATAGACAGACTCTTAATTGTCCTCTGGAGTAGGCTGACCTTGTTTAGTAACTGCCTCAGATCTTACCTAGTGTTACTTTTCATCTGTGCAGGGAAGCCTTCAGAACCAAAAAGTAGCATCTAATTTCCATAAACTAAAGGGCCTGAACTAAGATGGTTGTTTGGAAGTGAAGACAAAGGGCAGATTCGAGAGATCACAAGATTATAGGGTTCATAGATTTAAAACTGAAGGAGGAGCTAGAAACAATAGGACTTGCTTACTGGTTCAATTCAATACAACAAAGGTAAAACACCTAGGATACATCAGGCACTGTGCCCAGTACTGGAATTAGACAGAAAAAAATGAAACAATTCTTGCTCTTAAGTAGCTTATAATTCATTGAGGGTAACAACATGTATATATAGATAAATGTATAATATATACAAAACAGAAATTTGAGGTGTGGGCGTGGAACACTAACCACGGAGCTCAGCCGGAGAGTGATAGTCATTGTGGTTTAGACTTGTGACCATGAATGGAGGGAAGAAGGGCAGCACCTTTCAGGAGAACATGAACAGCTCTTTACATTATAAATTCAAGGCAAATCTATAGCAAGTACTCAAGCCATTGCATTCCTAACCTTAATGTCATGGGTGATCTTGAAGACAATTGCTGCTGAGGAGTCTTCCCTAGGGATGGATAACTGAGATCAGTCAGGATTAGGAATCAGTAGGATCTTATCCCCTTTCATACTCTTCTCTGGTATATCTGTGTCTTGGCTGCCAGATTGGTCAGGACACAAGATACGCAACATCTCGCCATCCTTACCCTCTCTTGCCCATGTTTTCTTCTCTTTACTCACATGGCTACCACTCTAGCCTAGGTACTCATAACTTTTCTGATGGACAATTGAAATAGTCTCTTCATTAGCCTTTCTGCTTTTGGTTTCTATGTAGCTAGCAAAATAGTTTTCTAAGGCACCAGTCTGATCACCTCACTGCCTTACTCAAAAACTTTTGGTGGGGCACCAGGCACAAGCATGAAATATATACTCCTTGTACTGGCATTTAAGGCCCTCTACATTTTGTCTCCTGTGCACCTTTCCAGTCTCATTTGACAACCACCTTTTATGAAGTCTTTATTTTAGCCAAACAGAACTATTAACTCTTATCCATATTGACAACACACCTACCTCTGTATGTTTGCAAGATATTCCCAGTACCTTTGTCCCAGGGTCATCTTCCACCTCACCCCAAGGATTCTAGGTTCATGTGGCCTGGGTTTAAGCCTGAAGGCTGACCCCAAAGGGTTATTATCTCTCTCTCTCATGACTCCCACCTTGGCATTTTACTCTGGAAAAACCTCTGAAAGGAAGCACAGGGTATGACTTACAGCTAGTTTTCCCCATAAGTGGGTAGCAGTGCCCGATTCTTATGTAAATATGTACATAAGTAATTATGTACAATAGACAATAGGAGTATCAGGTATAGGACAGACTGTGTTGTCCCCACCACAGGAATGCACCAGACACAAAGGACTCACAGAACCCTATGAACAAATACAGAAACATAAAGTACTCAAAATGCCTATTAGACTCCTTCCAAAAGATAAAAACACTTTGGAGGACTGCTGATCAAATACTTCCCAGTCATCATGGACTAGTATCATTGGAACTATTCCAACAACAGTAGGGTTGGAAGGTGGAGACTTCTTGCCTGTTTTTTTCTCTGACAACAGCCACCCCCATGGCCTGGCTTTCATCCTTTTGCTATGAGGTGACTCTCTATTTAGGATCTTCTTTTTCTTCCTCCTTTCTTTTTTCTTCTTCTTCTCCTCCTCCTTCTTCTTCTCCTTCTCCTCCTCTTTCTTCTTCTCCTCCTCTTCTTCTTCCTCCTTCTCCTCCTTCTCCTTCTTCTTCTTCTTCTTCTTCTTCTCCTTCTTCTTCTTCTTCGTTTCTTCTTGTTTTAAAGCAAACTGCTTAATGAAATCTCCTTCTTTCTGTCTCTCAGGAATTCTCCATCTTTTAACTCTAAAACTTGACCAAGCAAATCATTTTCAGAAAGTCAAGTCTCTCATCAGTGCTCAGGAAAGGAAACAGAAAAACAAAATGAGGCAGCCAGTATCCAGAGGTCTAGGAACTCTCTTCTCAAGCTTGCCAAGACTAATACTGTTGTTTGCCATATGCTTCTCCTACAAGTTGATGTTCTCTATTCATGAAGGAAAGGGGGAAGGAAAGAGAGAGAGAGGAGATGGGAGGAGAGGAGAATTCCCTCCATCTTTACCATCTGATTCATCTGTTTCTAGAAGTTGAAGGGAGAGAGACTGTAAAAAGGCCAAGGTAGACATCTCAGTTTGATTTTATGTACCACGGGACAAAATGCAGCTCTTTTGGAAAGAGTTGTCCTTTACTTTTGGTCACCAATCTTGGAGGCAGACCCAGTCACAGGCAACCAAGCATTAAAATGAGAGTGACAGAACTGATCAACTCTAGTTATACCTGAAATGCACCCCCTCTTCATCTCTACTTCTCAGAATCCTTCTTTTACTTTAAGTTAATACTCAAATCAGGTGACCCCCTATTCCAAAGCTTTCCCTAACCCTTCTGGTCATTAGTACTTTATCCTCCTCAATTCACCTCATATTATACTTATATGTATATGTAATGTAATCCTGACCTCCACCCATAAATAAAATGTCAGTTCTTTGAGGGCAAGGATTGTTTCGTTTTTGTCTCCAGATGGCCAAAGCCTAACACATGACTTGCTTGTAGTAGGCATTTCTTAACTCTTTGTTGAATTGAATTAATATTCTGGAATTGATAAATAACATTAAATGTTAATCTGTGACATATGGCCTATAAATGCAGCAACAGTCTAGAGAAGGGAGAGAGCGGTGTCAGCTGGCGTCATAAGGCAAGGCTCAGGGAGAAGGGACATTAAGCTGGGCCTGTGAGTCATTCAGCCGGTTGACTAGTATTTATTAAGGACCTACTATGTACTAAGCACTGTACTAAGTGTTGGGCATCCAAAGAAAGGCAAAAGACAGCTTCTGCCCTAAAGGAGCAATTATATACAAACAGGACATATATAGGGTAAACTGGGAGTAGTCTCAGAGGGAAGGCACTAAGAATAAGGAAGGCTGGAGTTTTCCACTAATTCTATCAGCTTCTTATCTTGTCCTTCATAATATGCTTTGATTACAGTCACATCCATGCCGGATACATGTAAAACTGGGGCAGCATTCTTTTCAGGAAGATTTCTGGCTTTGCCTTTGCAAGTCACAGGGTTGAGAAAGACAGTTCGCTTCTTCCCCTGTGCATTGGAAGGAATGCTTCCCAAGACAAGTAGATGACAGACAGCTATGCTGTTCTTAACCAGCCTTGGAATGGTGTTTGGGGGCTGTTAGGCTACAGAAGAGCTTTCATTTATTTCAGCCTCCATTTTCTTCTCTTTTTTGGCTATAGGCTGTATTTTCTGGCTTTAATTGCAGTTAGGGTTAATGTAGTGAGAGATGTCTCTAAAATGCAAAGATAAATCCATGTTCCCAATACCAAGGTTTCAGCCTAATCAATTTCACTGTATGTTGTTCCAAAATCCTCCAGGGAGGACGCTAGCAAATTTTTAGACTTACCCTTCCACATTGAACCTGAGCCTGAGCCTGCTGCAAAATCAATCACAGGCCCAGAAGTCAGGGCTGGGGCAATGATAAAAGGTGGCAGGAAAACAGTGTCACAGGTGTTTTTCAAACCAAGAGCACACTCTGTATTCCACTCTTTCCACTTCCTCCTGCCCAATTCATCATGCTCAGGAGCATGCAAATACAGCAGGAAAATCGAAGGGCCCCGTTACTAAGGAGACCAAACAGGTGCTCATGTGAGTCATTCTGCCTTTGGAGGGAATCAGGATAAACTTCCTCCCTTGGAAGTCAATGGTGATTAAGTCACTTTTGACATCCATTTCAATGCATAAGAGCCTGGTGAAAGTTCCTGCTTCCAAATTAATCCTTGTTTACTTAGACATCTCATGGAACAGGACAGAAAAAAAATCCTGACAACAGAGGAAGCAGAGTGACAGGTGAGAGCAGAAATTGTTGTTAGGAGTGGAAGGCCCACTGGATTTGAGATCACAAGAGTCATAGGATCATGGATCAAAAGCTGGAAGGTACTTCAGAGACCAGTTAGTCCGGTGCCCGCACTTTACAGATGAGGGAACTCAGACCCAGCAAGGCTAAGCAGTTCAGCCAAGGTCACAGGGCTGGTAAGTCTTAGAAGTGAGATTTTAATCTTGGCCTATGACTCCAGAGCCAGAGCTCTTCTGGTTCAAATCTCCACTCTCCTATTTACTACCTTTGTGACCTCAAGCAAGATAATGAACCTCTTGGGACCTTGGTGTCTTCATTTGTAAAATGGGGAAATGAAACTTGGGAGTTAGATATTGAAATGGCTTCCTTCTGGATCTAAATCTATGATCCTAAATGTTCAACCCTGGAGTACACTGGAATGAAGGAAGAAACCTATCCTTCCCATATCTCTTCTCCTGGGAAAGAGTCAGGAAGGCAGTAAACAGGGAAAGGCTCTTAAGGAAGGATTTGCTTTTGTTTCCAGGAATAATAATCTCTGTTGTTCAATAAACATTTATGGCGCTCCTATAGTATGCAGAGCACTGTGGTAGGTCCTAGGGGATACAGAAAGTTTAGGTGAGACATAGTCTTTGTTCCAATGGAATTTGCAGGCTGCTGACCAGAAAAGTTTGCCTGGAGCAAGAGGCAAGAAAGGCTTTTAGGGTGAGAAAACATTCTAGGACAAGGATATTTGGGGTCATCCTGCAGGTAATCTAGTAATTTTCAATCCAATAAGCATTTATTAAACCTACTTGTTACTAGGACTTCAAAGACAATTTTAAAAATTTTTCTTTCCTCAAAGAACTTATATTCTGGTTTTAGGAGAAAGATGAGTTCTGTTCTGCTCATGTTGAATTTGAGATGTCTATGGGACATTCAGGAGCAGGCAGTTGATCATATGGGAACAACATTCATGCTTGGGTCTTGACATGTAGATCTGAGAGTCATGTGCCAGGTACTGACAATTGAACCCACAGGAACTAAGAGAGGGGAGGAGAAAGAGAGCCAGCAAGAGTGGGGTTTAGTGAGAAAAGAGAGGAGCACCCACAATAGAGTTTTTGGGGTACTCACAGTCAGTGGATAGGATGAAGATGGATGAAGATCAAGCAAAGTTTACTGAAAAAGCAGTTAGACAGTGAGGAGGAGAACCAGGGGAGAGTAGTGTCAGGAAAGCTGAGGGAGGAGAGATCATCCAGGAGAAAATGGTTGTGAGGTCTCCAAAGTCACAAAGAAGTCACAAAGTGGAAGGACTGAAGAAAGGTATTGGATTCAAGACCTAAGAGATGCTTGGAAATCTTGAAGAGAGTAGTTTTAGCTGAGTGATGAAGTGGGAGGCCTGCTGCCTATACAAATAATAACAATCCAAGACATTGCATAGTAAGTACCTCAGAGGAGAGAAGGCTACAAGGAGCAGAGGGTAATTTTTGTTGGACTTTAAGGAAAGCTCTGGGAATGAGGCAGGAGGCAGCCATATTGGTATAATTGGTTGTATAATTAGTTCTGTAAAAACACAATATGAAGTGAAGCAACGCTACGGGATGCAGTTAGGTCCATAGGAACATTGCTATCAATGTCATAAATGGAAGAGAGGCCCAGCAGAATTATAGGAGGGTTACACAATGTTATCATACGATTTGGTTATGATGAATTAACAATATTCTTGTGAAATGGAGTAGCAGCATTATGCAGTACATTCCTGCACTCCTCTAGTTTTATCAGCTGCTCTCTTTCCTTCTGTAGCCCCCACCCCCATAGGCTGATAGCCTGAGGAAGGAGACAGTGAGGCGCTCTAGACACTTGCCAAGTTTAAAAAAGAGTTACCATTTGTATTGGATAACTTTTCTGTTAAGTCTTTTTTGAAGTGGATACTAATTCACAGGGTCATAGGATTATACAAGTAGGAAGGAATTTAAAGATCACACTGGGCTAGAAATGTGAGCGGCAGCGGGCTAGGATTTAGAACATTTCCATAAAGTTAGTATCATATCTTTCATGAAGTTGACTAGTACTATGTACCAATAGTCTTCACAAGGCCTGCATGGCACATTGTTATCTTCTGCTACAGAACTGTCTATTTTCTATCTTGAGTTGCATCTGCACCAACTTTTAAATGGTCCATGATAAGGGCCTTAACATCTTCCTCTCTGACTCCTTTCCCCATTTTATTAACATCCCTATTTTCCTGTTCTTGAAACTCTATGGATGCTTAGGAAATAATAATAATATCTATTATTTACATAGCACCTACTAATTCCCACTGAAACCCTTCTGCTATCTTTGTCTATGCTATCACACAAACTCTTCTCCACCTCCCTCTTCTTACTTCACAGTTGTTAATAAGCTCCTACCCAGCAGCCTAGAGGTGGAGGGAACAGTAAAAACCATGAGCTAATCTGAAGTCTTTTAGAACTAGAGAAGAAATAAACCTGGGATTAGGTGGATATTATTATTTGTATGTGGCAAGTTTAAATCTTAACAGTTCCACATTCAGGAATCCTGGGATTTTCCATAAGAAAGTTTCATGAAAAATGGAAATCTGTTTTTTCTTGGATGGAGCTACTCAGTCAATCAGCAGATAATCTTTCTTTGACTGAAGCTGATACTGACTGACCTTTTAAACATCTCAAGCCCCATTCTAGTAAAATGTATATGTCAAGCTAGGATATCCCAAAAGATAGAAAAAAATAAGGAATTAGGAAAGAACCCTGATTCTCTCCACCTTCTCTTCAGGGGTACCTGAGGGTAGGATAAATAATACAAGTCTAGCAAGCAGGGGATATAATTCTATCTGAAAATAGAGTTAAGAACAAATCCATGATATAGCTACAGAATAATAGAAGGCAAACTCCCATCTGCTGCCTTCTCTTTGGGTGACTTTGTCCATTTTCATTAAGGATTTCTCTTTTCTGGAGGAGCTCGGTGTGGCATAAGGATGATTCATGCAGTGGGATTAGGTGATGGAGTAAGCATGTCATAATTCATCACAGGTGGTGAATGTCTCACACTTGTGTCAATTCCAGTCACAATGAGGAAGAAAAACAGTTTTATTGCAATGACATTTCATAGATTTAGAGATGGAAAAAACCATCCCAGTCTACCTTTTCATTTTGCAGATGAGGAAACTGACTCAAAGAGAGATTAAGTGACCACCCAAGGTTACATAAGTCATAAGTAGGACAGTCAAAATTCAAATCCAGGCAAAGAAGGTCAAAAGAGCATGAAATAAAAGAAATAAAATAATTTTTTTAAAATCAGAATTTAAAAATCAGTAACATGACATTTCTTAGGAGAAAAGTTACCACTCCTACCACCTTTCTATGCCATTCTTATTTCCCTCACCCATCAAAAGGATCCCCTAGGATACAGGGTGAAAATACTATGTCTGTTAAACTATTCACCTGGGTACAGACTTGGAAGCTTCTTGTTTCATCCATTGAAATAGAAGGAAGTGTAAAAATTGGTCTCAATGAGGTGTCCATAAACTAAGGTTTGACCTTGAACCAGGATCTAAGAGCAGGAAATAAAATTTGCCCTTCATTGGCCATCCCTGAATGGCAGAGAAACTACAGTGAAGCTAATCACTTACATTTCCTTATATGGCAGTCTGGTGTCCCAGATGGAGCACTGGACTTTGAGTCAGAAGACCTCTGTTTAAATTTTAATTCTACTGAGTCTGGGATCATGGGATTTAGAGTTGAAAAAGTACTTGATGAGCAACATTTTCATTCTATAGATGAAGAAATTGAAGGCCAGGGAGGTCATGGAATTTGTCTAAGCCTCTATAGGTGTTAAGTAACAGTCAAGATTTGAATCTAGGACCTTTGACTCCAAAAGCAGTGCCTTTTCAGTGATCCACTGGCATGTGACTGCAACTTTCTGGGCCTCAGTTTCCTCATCTGTAAAATGGGGATAATAATAATAATTCTACTGGATTCCTCACAGCACTGTTGTTGAAATCCCTCAGTAAAATCTTAAGCAACATCGAGGCAGCTAATTGGTGCAATAGAGAGACTGTTGAACCTGACATCAGGCAAACCTGAGTTTGAATCTTGCCACAGACACTCACTAGTTGTGTAACCCTGGGTAAGACACTTAACCTCTCCCTTTCTCAGTTTCTCATCTATAAAATGGGATAATAATAGCAGCTGTCTTACAGGACTGTTGTAAGGATCAGATTGCACTCCTTTGGATTTTCTCATGCCCTCAAGAATCTCATCATCAGGAAACTCATTACCCTAAAAGATTTCATCAGATTTGGTACTCACATCTCATCAAGACCCTCAGTATCTATGATTAGAGGGCCCTTGAGTAGAACAAAGAATTCCTCCCAAAGACTGGATTGAAAGAGGGCTATCAGACCTACCATCCCTTCATTTCCTATGCAGCTACATCCTTTAGGTTGAACTCAATTATGTCTTCCTCTCAGGTCACTTTCATCCCCTGTCCCCTCACCCTTTTCAGCTTCCTTTCGTCCATTGTCTTCTTAGATTAGATTGTAAGCTTTTTGAGGGTAGGGACTGTCTTTCTTTTTCATATTCATTTATCCATTGCTCATCACAGTGCCTGTAACAAGGTAGGTGTTTCATAAATGTTTATTGACTGGGATAATATATATAAAGTACTTTGCAAGTCTTAAAAGTGTAAAATAAATGCTGTTATTAATATCTGAATTATTACTAACATAGCATTTCATAAAGCATGTTTTCTAGTGCATTATATTCTTTCAGTCTCACAAGAAACTCAAGGAAGCATGTATTTTTATACCCAATTTATAGATGAAAATCAGAGAGGATTAAATGTTAGGTACTAAGAGAAAAGCTTAAATACTCTGGCCACATAATGAGAAGATGGTACTCATCGAAAAAGACCCTGATATTAGGAAAGATAGAAGGTAAAAGGAGAAGAAGGTGGCAGAGGGTGAGATGGATAGATGGCATCATAGAAGCAATGCCCATGAGCTTGGACAGACTTCAAGAGAGAGTGAAGGACAGAAGGACCTGGCATACTATGGTCCATGGGGTCACAAAGAGTTGGACATGACTGAACAACAACACTAAGAGAGATCCAAGGTTTAGATAAGAAAGTCCTTGACCTCACAGATAACAGGTGACAAAGTAGGGATTGGCCTTGGGGGCCTCTACTTCTCAGTCCCATGTTCTCTCCCCTTTGTCCCCCAGCTTCCCAAGGAGCTGCTCTCAGGGATAACCTGCCACACCTGAATATTTCCCAAAGGAAGGGGCAATGTCTGTCCCTCTGCCTTTTGTGACTATCTTGCAGAGTGTTGTCTCTGTTGACTGATGACTGACCCATAGGCTAAAAGAAACCTTTAATTTAGGCCTGACTCCAACCGGAAAGAGAGCTTGCTAAACTGGGGAGCTAATTCTACCCCTGGGAGGGCAAACCTCTCATTTGGATGTGGCTTATAGTGGGCAGCTAGTAGGATGATTGAATTTTTTTTTTAACCAAGAAGTTTTAGCAATATAGACAGACTTGTGGTAAAAATACCTTTCTCTGAAAATATATGTGGAATGAATGGGGCCCTGATAGATTGGATGGAAGCAATAAAATATAAATGTGGAAGCTTGAGCGCTGTTGCTTGCTAGCTGGGCAAATTGGTCAATCTCTCTAAACTTCCCTTCTCTGATCTATGAAATGGGCATAATAATACCTGCACTACCTATCTTGAAAAGTTGTGAGTTTCAAACGAAATGATGTATGTAAAGTTAGGGCATGGCCCCAACTGATAGGGTTCCTTCCCCAAACTACCTTTTAACGAATTTAACCAATTATCTTGTATTATTTTATATGTCTTCTGTATATACCTATTCATCTATTTACTGTCACCCTTGTTAGAGTGTTGGC
This sequence comes from Pseudochirops cupreus, assembly GCA_028627135.1. Lineage (NCBI taxonomy): Eukaryota > Metazoa > Chordata > Mammalia > Diprotodontia > Pseudocheiridae > Pseudochirops > Pseudochirops cupreus. The sequence continues at coordinate 141,018,358 of CM053582.1, forward strand.
CCTTTGAGAAAAGGAGCTAATTGGTTCTTTATATTTGTCTCCTAGTACCTAGCACAGAGACCTGGCACATAATAGGGGCTTAATAAATGCTTGTTAACATACACATGTACATATATATGTGCATATATGGATACACGTGCAAAAATGTGTATATGTATGTGTGCTTTAGTTATTACTAAACAATTGAACATCGGAATTGGAGATCATTTAGTGCAAGCTTCTCATTTCACAAATTATGAAACTGAGGCCTATAGTAATGAGGTCTAATCAGTACTTGGAAAAGTTGAGACTAGAACCCTTGTTTTCTTACTCCAAGGGCAGTATTCTTTACATTTAAACGTCATTATTAGTCCAGAACTATAAGGAAAAGGACCAAAGAAGGTTTACATGAACAAAATTTTGCCTTAGGGAAGGGAAAAAATGGAATTAAATCAAATTGCATCAACAGATACTTACAGAGTGTTTATTGTAGACAAAGTACTGTTCTTTGGGTTATGGGGGGGATAGAAGGAAGTATACAGTTAGATCCCTTCCCTCACAGAACTTATATTTTTAATGAATATTTTTATGAATTTCACCATGGTTTCTTATGAATAAAAAATTATCAGTGTGGATGTGGTAGTCTATCTTGCTTCAATTTCTGTAATTGGCACTAAAAATTGCTCATAAATTAGTTTTTACCCAAAAGAAAAGTACATGGATTACCTTGAATTATCATTGAAATAAGCACTGGATGCTTATTTCTCAGAATTCTCTGGAAAATTGACTGAGAATTCTAAGAAGAAATGATAGTTCTGAAACATTAAGCAATGGATGCATTAATAGACCTTCCTTTTAAAACAAATGAAACAAGTGGAGCTTGTCATATAGAGGTTGGGAGGGCTTGGAGAGAGAGAGAAGAATGGATGAAGTGAGTGGATCAGCCTAGGGAAGCAGCTGAAATGGTGTCAGAGAAGGAAAGGTTCATGGGAGCTGACCCAAGAGCCACACACCCAGGAGAGGAAGAGATTCTGTGGGCAGAGGCTAGGAGATGCTGCCAAACTTGGCCTTTGAGTGGTTGCGAGGAAAGAAATTTTATTTTATTTTTTAATTGGAGGCTTTAAATTTTTATGGGGAATTTTTAAATCAAGTTTTCTTCTTTATTATTATGAATTTGACAAAAATCAACAAATGCAATCATTTCCATATACAAAGAACAGAAAACAAGGAAGCTGTGTGAACTGTGATGAGGAGAAAATTTATTTAATTTTTTTTTTATTCTGTACTTAAACAAAAAAAGTTGAATCAAAAAAAAATAAAAAGAACACTTCCATATGCAAAGCCTTTGTCATGGTCAATCACCCTTTTCTTGATACTATGTTCTCTCTTTTGTTTTCTGTGACATCATTCTGGTTTTCCTCCTACCTCTCTGACCGCTCCTCAGTCTCCTTTGCTTGATCTTCATCCAGGTCTTGTCAGATAATGGTAGGAGTTCTCAGAGTTCTGTCCTGGTGCCTCTTCTCTATACTATGTGTGATCTGCTGAACTCCCATGGATTGGTTATTGTCTCTATATTGATGATTATCAAATCTACTTATCTGCCACCAAACTGGCCTCTCATCTTCAGTAGACTTTGAAACATCTTAAACTAGATGTCCTGTAGATATTTTAAACTCAATATGTCTAAAGTGGAATTTGTTATCTTTTCCCCCAAATCTTCCTCTCTTTCGAATTTCCCTATTACTGTTAAGGCTACCACCTTCCTCCTAATCACCCAGGCTACCAAATTGTTGTTGTTTGTCTTTCATTGGGAGAGACCAAGGGGAGGAGGAGGGTGATGTCTCCACTTGCAAGTGAATTGGATTTAATTGAGGGAGATCTGTGCAAAGTAATCAGCCTCACTCTCTCCTCCAGAGCCATCAGAATCAGTGGCAAGACATAGGCCGGTAGATCAAGACTCCTGGTAATGATACCGGCTGTAGTGAGAGACCACAGCCTTTTTAAGCTAAGGTCTTTCCCAGGTCTCAGTTTATCTGAGGCAGTGCCCGTTCAATAATTAAAGGCTAGGTAAGATTTGAGGCAAAAGATGGCCTAGTTTGTTTTCACAAAAGAATCAGCCTGGGAGGGGAAGACCCTCAGAGTTGCTGGCCAGAATAGATACAGCTGCTATTTACACTCACTCTGAGCCATCAAAACCCAAACAATGAGCAAGTGAGTCTTGGGCTGGGACTTACCATTGGCCAGTTAGTGAGAGCCAGAGTGATTATGGTGTCATTCTTAATTTCTCACTCTCTCTTACTCCCCATCTGTTGCCAAGCGCAGTTGGATTTACCTTTACAACGTCTCTCATGTGCATTCTCCTTTCTCTCCCCTGATACCACCATCACCTCAGTGCAGACCCTTGTCACCTCACACCTGGACTATTGTAATAGCTTGCTGGTGACTCACCCTGCTTCAAGTATCTTCCTTTCCTGTCCATCCTCCATTCAGCGGTCAAAGTGATTTTTCCAAAATGCTGTTCTGAACACATTACCTCCTACTTACTAAATTCTAGGGCTCCCCCTATCATTTCCAGAATCAAATGTAAAACCCTCTGTCTGATGTTCAAAGCCCTTCATATCTTCTACTACTTTTCCAGTCTACTTACACCTTACTTAGCTCTACATATTCTTCAATCCAATGTCCTTGGCCTTGTTGTAGATAGGTGTTCTCGGGGTTATGCCCTGGTCTCCCTTCTCTCTATATATACTGTTTCACTTGGTGATCTGATTAGCTCCTATGGATTAATTTTTGTGTCTATGCTGATGATTCTCAAATCTACTTATCTATCCCTAACCTCAAACAGGCTACTCCATCTCCCAGTTGCCTACATTTTCATTGTCTATTCCCCATGTCTGGAAATCTCTCCTTCCTGAAATCTGACTCCTCACTTCCCTGACTTCCTTCACCTCAGCTAACATCCCACTTTCTACAAGAACTTCTTCCCTTTCCCAATCTGTCTCAATACAAGTGCCTCCCCCTCGGTTTGGGATCTACAATTTATCCTGTATGCACCTTGTTTGTATGTGACTCTTTACATGTTGCCACCTCTATTGGACTGTGAGCTCCTTGAGATCAAGAATTGTCTTTTGTCTGTCTTTTTATATAGTAGGTGCTTAATAAACGCTTATTGACAAAGTAAAAGAGAAAAAGAGGATTATACGTGAAACCAGAATTCTATTATATATAGCTTGCTTTTTTAAAAAAAAGTATGTAAAAATTCAACATGTTACTTTCAAAGCTATCCTGATTATGTTTGCTTCTGAGTTGCCATCTGTTCTCTTTTGTCCATTTAAAAAACTGTTTCAGTGGCCCTCCTTTCTTCTTTTTTTCTCTCTCTTTTTTGAAAAAAAAATGCTATCTCTGGTTTTTTATTCCTCTCCAAATTCTCTTCCCAAGTAAAAAAAAGAAAAAGAAAAACACAATCCTTGGAACAAGTAATTGTAACTAAACAAAACAGATACTGATATTTACCATGACCAAAAATTGTCCATCTCATTTTGAACCTCTGGTTCATTATTTCTCTGTCAGACAACAGGCTACATCGCTGGTCCTCTAAAATCATGGTTGGTCATTGTACCGGTCACAAGTCTGAAGTCCTTAAAAAGTTGTTTGTTCTAACAATATTGTCATTGTATAAATCATTCTCCTGGTGCTACTCACTTCACTCTGCATCTGTTCAAATAAATTTTCCTAGGTTCCTCTGAAATTATCTCTTCTGTCATTCCGTAAGGCCCAGTCATATCCCAATACATTCATGTGCCACGATTCATTCAACACCTCAGTTTCTAGCTGTTTGCTTTAAAAAAAGGAGCTATTTTAAATATTTTTTTGTGTGTGTATATATATATGTATATATATATATATATATACATATATATATATATATATTTAAAGGCAATGTAGAAAAATAAGGAAAATATTGTACTCAGAGAGAGAAGACCTACATTGAATTCTAGTTCTGCCACTACTTATCTATAAGACTTTGGACAATCAATCATAGATTTTGTATTGGGAGTACATCTGGTACAACCACCTTGTTTTATAGGTAAAGGAACTGAAGCCCAGAGAAATTAAGTGACTTGTCCAAGATAACACAGGAACTAAGTGATAGAGGCAGGATTTGAACCAAATACAATGTTCTTTTCCACACAGTGTCTTTTCTCTGAGGCTCAATTTTTCCATTGTTATAAGAACAGTGCCTATAAACCTGAAAGTGCTATAAAAATGAGAACCATGGATTATACTCCAGTATTCCAATGGGAGATGACATTTCATTCATCCATGCCAATTCTGTGATTTTCTTGCTTATGTCTTCCCATATGTTTGCCATAGGGTTCTACCTAAATGAGCTTTAGCTCATATGAGGACTATGAACTATTATTATTATTCTAAAACAGAGGGGACACTTGGGGAGAACAGACAAGTGCTTTGGGCTTTTAAAGTAATATTTTATTTTTCCCAATTACATGTAAAAACAATTTTTACCATTCATTTTTTTTTTAATTTTGAGTTCCAAATTCTGTCCCTCCCTCTCTGAGATGGTAATCAATTTGATACAGTTTATACATATGCAATCATGTGAAATATGTTTCCATCTTAGTCACATTATGAAAGAAAAAAGACCAAAAAATATGAAAAAATGAAGAAAGTGAAAAATACTATGCTTCAGTCTGTATTCAGACATCAGTTCTTTCTGTGGAGGTGGATAGCATTTTTTCATCACAAGTCCTTTAGAATTGCCTTGCATTATTGTGTTTCTGAGAATAGCTAAGTCATTCACAGTTATTCATCATACAATATTGCTGTTACTATGTACAATGTTCTCCTGGTTCTGCTCACTTCACTTTACATTAGTTTGTGTAAGTCTTTCCAGGTTTTTCTGAAATCATTCTGCTCATCATTTCTTAGAGCACAATATTATTCCATTACAATCATACAACTTGTTCAGTCATTCTCCAATTGATGGACATCCTCAATTTCCAACTCTTTACCCCCACACAAAAAAATGGCTACAAATATTTTTACACAAATAGATGCTTTACCCTTAAAAAAAAATCTCTTTGGGATACAGAGCTAGTAGTGGTATTGCTGGGTCAGTATGCACAATTTTTATAGCCCTTTGGGCATAGTTCCAAATTGTTTTCTGCAACGATTGGATCAGTTCACAACTCCACCAACACTGCATTAGTGTCCCAATTTTCTCACATCTCCTCCAACATTTATCATTTTCCTTTTCTGACATATTAGCCAATCTGATAGATGTGAGGAGGTACTTTAAAGTTGTTTTAATTTGCATTTCTCTAATCAATAGTGACTTAGAATATTTTTTCATATAACTACAGATAGCTTTGATTTTTCTGTCTGAAAGTTGCCTGTTCACATCCTTGGACCACTTATCAATTGGGGAACGACTTGTATTCTTGTAAATTTGGCTCAGTTCTCTATATATTTGAGAAATGAGACCTCTATCAAAGACAGACTTGCTCATGAGCAGAAGGAACTGAGAGAATTACGACTGGATTGAAAGTGGAGCCAGGGATGACTTAGCAAGAAAGGAAAAAATGCTGCCAAGGGTTGGGGATAGAACTAATTGTGTGGCTTTTGTGGGGTCATTTGCTTGCTTGGGGTCTCAGTCTCGCCTTCTGTAAAAAGAGGATTTGGACTAACTACTCTGTAAATGTTCTTCCTTCTCTAATTTTCTACAATTCTGAGATTCAAGAAGTGGGACTAGCCTAGGTAAAGGTATGGGAATAAAGCAAGGAATGCCTGAAAAAGACTATTTAATACTGTAAGCTCTGGAAACCAATGTGAATAACAGGAGACTGTGAACCTGTACCTTCCTTATTGCTCCTATAACATGTACCACAGGAGTTCAAAACTTTGTCTTGGTAACTGCTTATGTATATGATCTTCTATAGCAGGAGGGGACAATTAATGAGGAAAAAGGGAAAGGTAGTGGATCTTGGAGGTCTAATCCTTGGAGGAGAAATAGCCAAGGGAGTAGTGGCCAAAAGTGACCCAAGGAAAGAGCAGGAAGGGAACTTGGCTGGGGCTATTTGTTTACCAATTTTAAACTTGATTTTTCCTTTGACTTCCTGTCATCAGTTAAACATTAGTCCCTGCTTATAAAAGCATTTGTGGGCACTCTTGAATCTTTCAGGGAATCTCTCTCCCTCTCCCCCCTCTCTCTCCCTCCCTCTCTCTCTCCCTCCCTTTCTCTCTCTCTTCCTCCCTCTCTCTCTCTTTCTCACTCTCTCTCTCTCTCCCCCTCCCTTTCCCTCTCTCTCTCTTTCCCTCCCTCCCTCTCTCTCTCTCTTTCTCTCTCCTCTGTCTGTCTCTCTCTCCCTCGCTCCCTCCCTCCCTCCCTCTCTCTCTCTATCTCTCTCTCCCTCCCTCTCTCTGTCTCTCTGTCTCCCTCCCTCCCTCCCTCTCTCTCTCTCTCACACACATCTGTCTCTCCCTCTCACATCTGTCTCTCTGTTTCATTCTTTTTGTCTCTCCTTTTTTAATCTTTCCTTCTTTCTTCTCTCCCCTCTTTCCCTCTCTCATTCTCCCCTCAGCTCTCTCATTCTCTCTTTTCTCTCTCTGTCTTGTTCTCTCTCCTCCCTCTCCTCTCTTATCCTCTCTCATTCTCTCTCTCTTCTCTCTCTTTCTCTCCTCTCCCTCATTCCCTTCTCTTCTTTTCATTCTCTCTTCTTTCTCTTGTCATCCCTTCTCTTCTCTCCCTCCCCCCACTCCCATTCTCCCTTACATTCCTTCCCCCTCTCTCCTTTTCTCTCCCTCTTTTTATCTTTGGGGAAGACAAAGAAGACAGGGAGGCAAGGCCCACATATGGAGATATTCAGCTACGGAAGCAGACTCACTTCCTTAATTGATTGCGTAAATTCAAAATGTCACAAGATAAATATGCACAAAGCAAGGTTGAATTCTTCTGGGTGATGACCAACACTGCTCTGTGGGGAGGGGAAAGAGGTCAGATCCAATTAATTATTCTCTGTTAAATTCAATTTAACAAACATTTCTTGAATGTATCCTATTCTAGGTATTCTGTGATAGGATGATGAGCCCTGGGAGACTATCAGGGAGGTAATGGGAGCTTAAATCAATGCTGCAAAGACTTTTGAGCCTGTCTGGTATGACATATTTTGTGTACCTACAGGGAACTAATTAGAGTAGAAATTTGACAATTATCCGATGGCTTTGATCATTGAAGAATTGCAGGGCAGTAGAACAGAAAAGATTTGAAAGGTCATCTAATTTCAAATCCCACCTACTGCAAGAATCCCCTCTAACGGATCCCTGACATCCAGCATCTGCATAAATAATTCCAGTGGTGAGGAACACCCTCCCTCACAAAATAGCCCTTCCCCTTCTAAAATTTTTTTAATTGCTAGAAAATTCTTATATTGACTCTGGAATTTAGCCAGGGCATTTGAAATGGAATACTTAAAAAAATGTAACTTATCAGCTTTCTCTTTTTACTGTGACCAAGGACAAATTGGGGCTAGTTATTTTCATTCTTATGAACATTCTGTGCAATCTTAAGGTGACAGAATTGGAGGATTCAAAATATTGGATTTCTCAGTTCTGGATAGTCCTACAGTGCAGAGAGCTTTGCTCTGAGTCAGAGATTCTGGGCTCAAATACTGCCTCTACTGCTCATTGATCAAGTCCCTTAAACTCAGTTTCTTCAGGCCTGAAATAAGGCATGTGACTAGATGAACTCTGAGGTTCTTTCCAGTTCTCAGTCTATTTCGTTTGTGAGTAGATTTAAACATTGAGTGATGGTAACAAGTCTAAAATAACATTTAGAGCTTCTAGTTAGACCTACCTAGACCTGATTTCCAGATTCCAACAAGGACCATTTATTCTAAGCCAACTCCTCTTCTAATGGATCTGCTATGTGACCTCAGATCAGGCAATGCTGAGTATCTATAAATTCTATTCTTTGGCTGCCAAGACAGGCAGCTTGTGGTACCTCTAGAATACTTACTATGGGGTAACCATATCTGGTCTGGACTTCAGATTGTGCAAGGACCAGGTGTGTTGCGTTATCGTGGGTAAATTCTACCGTGAGCAAAACTATGCCTGATTGCACTTTAAAGCATGCCATACCATAGCCAAAGCGGTTTTATCTCATGATTATTCCTTTCTCCTTGACCACTGGCCTGCCACTGGGAGAAGAAGCTGAACTCCTAATCTCTTCTGGCACCAGAACTTCATTAAAAACTATAGTCCTTTACATGATTTCCACCGAGTGGTTGTCCCACAGCCTCTCTGCATTTGTCATTGTCCTTTTTTGTCAGTTTAGGCAATCTGATGGGTATGAGGTAAAACCACAGAGTTGTTTCAATATGCATTTTTCTAGCAATTAGTCACTTATGGCATTTTTATATGGTTGATAGCTTGTATTTCTTCTTCTGAAAGCTACCTATTCTTCTCCTTTGACCATTTATCACTTGGGGAATGGCTTGTATTCTTACAAATTTTGATCAGTTAGATCGCTTAGAAATGAGATCTTAATCAGAGAAACTTGCTGAAAAGATCTTTCTCATTTGCTTTCTCCTTTTATAATTTTAGCTGCATTCGTTTTGTTTGTGCAAAATTTATTAATCAAAATTGTCCATGTAACCTTCTGTGGTACCCTCTACTTCTGGTTTGGTCATGAACTCTTCCCCTATAGAAGATTTAGCTGATATTTTCTTCCTTGCTCCTCTAATTTATTTACGATGTCACCTTGTGTACCTATTTGTAGTAATGCTACTTTTGTTGGAAAGGCTTTGTTAACCAATTGCCCTATGTTTGCAGAATTACAAAATCTGAGCTTTGGAAGTTACCTCAGTGTTCATGTAGTCCAATTCATGCAGAGAATGAACCACCATTACAATATACTTGGCTGCTTAAAGATATTCAAGAAAGGGGAGCCCACCATTTTGTAGGGCAGCCTGTCCCCCTTTAGGACCACTTTTATCTGGATGAAGTCATTGACCTTCTTGGTTGGCCTCCTCAAGACTCACTCCAGCTTTATTGTCATTCTTTTTAAAACTATGATGCCTAGAACTGAGCATAGCACTCCAGATGAAGTCCGATAAGAGCAGAGTACAATGGGACTGTCATCTCCCTCTTCCTAGATGTTCTGCCTCTTTTAACACAGCCCAAGGTCACATTACTTTTGGTTCCCACATCATATTGCTAACTAATGTTGAGCTCATTCCATTAAAACTCCCAGATCTTTTTCAGGACAGCTACTGCTCTGAAACAACAACATGCTTCCTCTGTCTTATACTTGTGAAATTAATTTTATGCATCCAAGTGCAATACTTTATATTTAAATGTATTGAATTTGCTCTTATTATATTCAGTCCAATGCTTTAACCTGTTAAGATCTTTTTGGACCCTGATGCAGTCTTCCAGGACATTAGATATTCTTTCCAGTTTAGTGTCAAGGCCAAACTAGCATACCATCTATGCCTTTATCCAAGTCACTGAAATAGATGTTCAAAAGCTCAAGGTCAACCACAGATTTCTGAGTCACTCCACCGTTGGTGTTGAACCACTAATAACTATTTTTATAGCCCATTAAGGCGGCTAGTTCCAAATCCATCTATATCTTATCTTCACAAGAATAGTATGAAATATTTTATCAAAAACTTTATAAAATCTAGATAAAATGTATACATGAGTCTCCTAGTTTACTCATTGTTCAGTTACTTCAGTCATGTTTTTTGGCAGAGGTCCTATAGTAATATAGTCATTTCCTTCTTCAACTGATGAGGAAACTGAGGTAAACAAGGTTTAGTGACTTTCCCAGTGTCATACAGCTAGTAAGTGTCTGAGGCTAAATTTGAACTCAGGTCTTCCTGACTCCAGATCCAGCACTCTATTTGTTGTACCACCTAGCTGCCCAGCTTAGCAGTAGTCTTATTAAAAAAATATTAATAATAAATTTAACCTGACATAGCCAGACAGGCTGGATCTTTGCAATCACGACTTCCCTTTCTGAATATTTGCTAACCTCTTTAATGATGCATTCTGGAATCTTTCTGGTTATCAGAGTCAACCAAGCTCACTAGCCTATACTTTGCAGATTCTGTTGCTGTCCCCTTTTTGAAAAACGAGAATATCTGTTCTTCTCCACTATTGTACTTTTCTCAATTTCCACGAGTTTTTCAGGTATCACTGAGAGCAGCTCAGAAATGAGATTTGTCAATTCCTCAAAAAACTAAGGATGTGGTTCATCTGGGCCAAGTAACTTGAATTCATCAAGGGCAAGCCTTTGTTCCTGTTTAATCATTTCTTTGTGACCCCATTTGGGGTTTTCTTAGCAGAAATACTAGAGTGGTTTGCCATTTTCTTCTCCAGCTCATTTTACGGATGAGGAAAGTGGAGTAAACAGGGTTAAGTGACTTGCCCATGGTCACACAGCTAATAAGTGTCTGATTCCAGATTTGAACTCAGGAAGAAGAGTCTTCCAGTCCCAGCATTATCACTTGTGCTGCCCTAAGGGCAAGCTAAGTGCTTTCTTATTATTCTCTTGCTTATCTTGGCTACCAAGACCCTGTTAAGCATTTTTGTCCTATCATTTCTTGGGCAAAAGTCATTCTCCTTTGCAGAGAAAACAGAAACAAGCTAAAAATTTAGTAATTCCACCCTTCTTAGCCAAACCAATTGTGAAATCTCTGGTTCAAAGGGTATGGACATTTTAGTCACTTTCTTTGCCTCATCTGAAATTGCTTTCTATGATGGTTGTACTAATTTACAACTTCACCAACAATGCATTGGTGTGCCTGTCTTCTTACAACTCCTCCAACATTGACTATTTCTATCTTTTGTTATTTTAGTCAATTTTCTGGGTATGAGCTATTACCTCAGGCTTATTTTGATGTATAGTTCTCACTATTAGTGATTTGGAGCATTATTTCATGTGGTTTTTAGTACTTTGCCATTCTTTTTTTAAGTGCTATTTGTTCATAACCTTCGACTACTTTTAGGGAATGCTTCTGGTCATACATATTTCTGTTAGTTGCCTATATGCTTTAGGTATCGGGACTTAAGGATATTTGATGAAAAGATTTTTCAAGGAGTCAGTTTTCAACTTCAAGGACTGTTAAATCCTGAAATGAGAAATGGAAAAAGACCACAGACATGCCAGTGGGGTCTGTGTGGATCAAAGATGTCAAATTTGGGGCAAGTTGATCACCTGAGCCAGATTAAAATATAATTTGGAAATGTTTAACAGAATAAAGAAAAATACAATACAACATGGATAATGCGATTGTCTAAGTCAAGATGTGGCAGAAGGATCCATTTCTATTTGAGTTTGACACCACTGGTGTCAATGAGCAGGATTCCCTTCCTTCTGAAATGATGTCAGTGGAGCTCTGAATAGAAAAGAAAAGTATTTCCCCAGGCTCCTTCTAGTTTTATGGTTCTACAATTTAATAACACTTTTTTCAGGCCACAGGTCATAGCTGTATCTTTAAAAAAATCAGTGACTATAAGGGGCTTTTCCTCTTAGTCTCTCATTTTAACATCCTTAGGTCAGGCTAGTATTATACTCATGAAAGTGACAAATGGCTCTGCTGAGCCAGAGAGAGTCCAAGGAGAAATAAAGCATGCTTTGTGGCTTGGCTTCCTCATTGGACTAGAGCCCTGACCCGCTCTCCCATTACTGCCTCGCCACTGGTCCACTGGGCTATCATCCCGTGATCCCTCATAGATTTCTTCGGTATCTGACCTGCATCCAATCTATCACATAGAGCAAGAAAAGATACACAGTCAGAGGTGTATGGAATCATCCATTGGTACCTTTTCATAATGATGGCTCACCTTTCTATAGTGTTTTAATGTTTACAAAGGGAAGCCTGGTGATGGCACAGTGGATAGAGTGCCAGGCCTGGAGTCAGGAAGGCCTGAGTTTAAATCTGGCCTCTGACACTTACTGGCTGTGTGACCCCGGGCAAGTCACTTAACCTTGGTTTGCCTCAGTTTCCTCATTTGTAAAATAGAGTTCTGGGGTTGTGAGCATTCTAATGGCTCTTTCCAATCTTTTGCAGCCTGTAAAGGCCTTAACTTTGTCCTTTCTACTTCTAGATACTCATTCATGTAAGATGAGGAAATACCCGTAAGGAAAAAAAAAGAAATAGAGGCCCTGTGCTATCATTGACACAACGATAGAGGGGAGACAGAAGACAATGCTCCTTCTATCTGGCACTTCTGCCTGCACAGGGAGGAGAAAGAATGAGAGATCATTAATCCAAACCTTTTGTATGCATGCCCAGTTCTAGGTCGGTAGGCAATTAAAAGGTATTTTGTCACCATTCGATAAGCTGATAGGAAATAATCAGGGGATACTCTCTATGTTTTGGAGTGGGGGCAAAGGCTCCTCCATTACGCATGGCTGGATGCTCATGAAGCTTCTAATTGGGCAGAGCATTATCATGTATGCTCTAAGCCAGTGGTTCTCAACCTTCCTAATGCCATGCCCCTTTAATACTCGTATGTGGGTGTATCTGCATGTGGGCGGACCCACCTGGAGACAGATAGAGGAGCGGTGTCTCAGTTCCTAAGACCATCGGAAATATGTGTTTTCTGATGGTCTTAGGTGACCCCATTTGACCCCCAAAGGGGTTGTGACCCACAGGTTGAGAACCACTGCTCTAAACATTGGTCCCTCACCCCTTACAAAAAATTATCAAAAACAAAATGAGTCCTACCCTCAGAGAGTTTATATTCTAACGAGGGAGATCGTAAGCAGCCAGAAAGGTATGTACAAACTACATGCAGAGTAGGTGGAAAGTAATCTAAGAGGGGAAGGCCCTAGCAAGGAGGAGGTCTTTGAAAGTCCTCATGCAGAAGAGTTTGATCTGAGTCTTAAGGAAGCCAGGGATGAGTAGAAGTGGAAGAGAGGAAGAAAAACTTATCAGTCATAGGTGACCCGTAGCTCAAAAGTGGCATTATATGTAATGGAGATGAAGATGTATCATTATGTATAAGAAATAAATGGCAAATGGGACAACGTGGTTGGAGCACATGGAAAGCAGTAATGTGTAAGAAGACTAGAACATTAGGATGGGGCCAGGTTGTAAAGGGCTGTAGATACCAAATGCAGGAGCTTTTGCTTTATTCTAGAGGTAATAGGGAGCCAGTGGAATTTATTGAGTAACAGGGTAACATGGTCAGACCTATGCTTTAGGAAAATCACTTTGGTCATCATGTAGATTGGACTGAAAAGAGAATTGAATCAGAGGAGACCAGTTAGGGGATTATTGCAGTTGTCTAGGCCTAATTTAGGGTAGTGACTGTCTGAGTGTTAAGAAGAGAATGTATCTGAGACATATTATGGAGAAAGAAATAAGATTTGGCAACTGATTGGATATGTAGACTTCTGAGATAACATATTCAGGGGCCAAAAGGAGTTATTTTAGGAGCTGATCCACCTGGTATGTTTTCCATTAAAACAAAGTAAAATTCTTATAAATCCTAGACCAAATGTAAGGTCTCTGTCATAGAATAGAGCACTCTACTGCTACAATTAGGTTCCTACAATCTATTTGAGTCATCTACTCAAATTTGTAGCCCCAAGACCTCATTTCCGTTAAACTTTCCTCACTCCCTAGGGCCAAGAACAAATGCAACACATGATATCATGGGAAGGTAAAGAATCTTTACTTAAAGATAAAGGCAATGTGAAACTACACAGCATGTTAAATCAACTGGAAAGCTCTCACTACCCTTTTCCCCAAACCGCCACCTCCCAGGTCTCCAGGGGCTCTACTCTTCCTAGCCTTTTGAGGATCTTCATCACCAGAAGAGAGACGCAACGTAAGAAGAGTGTTGTGTAGAGGGTGGTGCCTCCGTTTGCATTGGGTGCATGAACTTCTTAGCACTGCAATTTGAAGATGTCCTTATGGAGTTCAGTGTTGACTCTTCTGGCAGTGGGGAGGAAGGTGCCTTGGGTAGGTGGGCTTTTACATGATGGCTTCTGATGGAGAAATCTAATTTCATTTTTACTATGCAGACACTGCTGCTGTCTTTGTCATACTAGTCCCAGCAAGAGTTAGACAAAGCTGATGAGAAATCTTCTTCCAACACCTGTTTGAGCAAGGGGAAGCCTGTCATTAGTGCCAGCGGGAGTTAGATGCAACTAAAGGAAAGCTTCCTGGCTCTGAATCTATTTTCTCCACCTGCTTCCCCAGTTCCAACCCTTCTGTGTCCAATATTATTACATCCTTGTGACTCTGGCCAAGTCACTTTACCCTGCTTGCCTCAGTTTCCTCATCTGTAAAATAAGCTGGAGAAGGAAATGGCAAACCATTCTAGTATCTTCACCAAGAAAACTCCAAATGGGGTCATGAAGAGTTGGATATGACTGAAAATAAAATGACCGAACACCCAGCTTCCACTATGTGGGCTGCTAACACATTCTTTGCTGTTCTCACCTGCCCCTACTGATCCCCCCACTATCCAACCTGAGTCCATGATGCTCAGCTGAGGACATCCCTGAATCCAGGTACCAGGCATCTCAAGACTTGAGGCTAAAGAGAAGTCAAGCTACAAGCATCCATTGATCCTTGCTGCTCTTATTACAAGTATGTTTAGGAATTACCACAAGTCAAAAGGACCTATAGGCATTTAAAAAATATATGTTTATGAATAAAGATAGAATGGTGTTGTTGTTGTTTGATATTGGTTTGCTTTTTTAACCTAACTTCAGTTCTATAGGCCTGCCAGGGGCTATATGACTAGGACCAACAGGGGACATGAACGGGTATTCTCCTCATTGCCCTGTTTCTTCCACCACCATCCCCCAATATAGTCTTTGTTGATTTTAAGAAATGCCATTTTGCTTATAGTTACAGAGCCTCTCTACACCTTCCTAACACCCCACCCCTACTAATTGTTTTCCATCTAAACTAAGTAGAAGGGTCTGAGGAGAGGGAAGGACCTAGGAAGGAAGCAGAGACAGGTGTTTCAGCACTTAATGCTCAGGATTCTGTAACATTAGCATCTCCCTGAGCTGAAGAAGAGATACAGGCTCGTCCTCCACCCACCTGTGAGTGGAATCTGCCAAAGGAAAGAAAGGTTACAATATCCCACCCACATAAACCTCTCTATGATTCAGAGGTATTTTATTAGAGTACTCTGAGAATAGCATGTGTGCATCATCAGTCATCACTCTAAACACCCTAAGTGGGGGGGAGGCATTTCAGTGTTTAGCTCTATATTGGAAACAGCTCCCACCTTCCCTTATTGACTCCTAGATTCCTTTCCAGCCCCACTCCCACACAAGAATGTCTTTTGAAGATGGTGGCACTCCTTTGGCCTTCAGATCCTGAAGTGACTGGAAGGCAGTTGCATCATGGGGCAGGGAGTAGGGCTGGGGAGGTGGATCCATAAGAACATTAGGTACCACCTAACCAGCCCCCTCATCTAACAGATGAGGAAACTGAAACCCAGAGAGGATCAGTGATTTACCCAAGGTCAGACACTAGTAACTGGTAGAGTCAGGCCCAAGTCTGAGTCTTTTGACACCAAAGATCCTCCCACTTCTCAACAGTATACATAACCAATGAATCTTCACAGTCATATTTTACCAATTAAAATTAGCTTGCATTCCCTGTGCTCCCACCATCTGGGTGGTAATAGTCGGCAAACCAGGAACATGTTATTATTTTTTTAATGGAATTAACACCAAAGAAGATACATTGCCATTTGCTTTGTTACTGTACTCTAAGGACAACTGGGCTTTTCTATCTGTGTTGTAGCTGAAATCTGTTCTGTCAGAGTAGAGATTGCCCTATTTTTCTATTTGTATTTCTGGTGTTTAACACCACGCTTTGTACATAGTAAGTACTTAATAAGTATTTATTCATTCATCCATGCTAGGTAAAGGAAGAAGGAAAACTCATAAGTCAAAATTTGGAGTTGACCCTCATGAAGGCATTCCCTCAGAATCTCATTCCCAACGTGTTCATGAAGCCACATATTGAGAACCAGAGTCAGAGTCAGAAGACCTGGTCTTGAAGTCAAAGACCTTGACTTTTGATTCTACCAGTTTATAGCTTTGAGACTCTGGATAAGCCACCCCATCTGAGGCTTAGTTTCCTTGTAAGTAAATTGGGGATAGAAATACACTTCCTACTTCTCAGGATTTGTGTGAGAATCCAACGAGACAATGAAAAAAAAGGGCATCCAATAATACAGCTCCGCAATTGAGGTAAGACCATTTTCTAATGTGTTCCAAGGCTTCACAGAAATAATTACCATAGTATCTGTCCCTTGCTCCACACAGTTGGCACAGATAATTGAGAGTGCCTTATTATTATTATTTTTTTCATAATCTGTAATCTTCATGGTGACTTAGCAGGAGTTTGCTGGAGCCAGCTCAAACCAGCTCTCTGGAGAGCCAATTGTTAAATTTTCAGTGTGTGCATTTATATCTTGGAAATTAGCAACAACTACAAATCAGGACTTGATTATTTTGTTGATTGTCTAGATTTGAGAAAGTGAGGAAGAAAATGTTAAAAATGGAGATTAAACTTAAAAGTATGTCATGCATACATTTCCTCCTGACTATTAAACACTTACCAACACACCCCTCCCTCAACAGTTTCACAGGATTCCTATTTTCATTCCCCCTGCATCATTTTCTTTCAAAGCAATGGCAAATCGGCATTTCTCAGGCAAGGACATGGCTCATTAAGTCGCTATAAAGGTTTAACCTTTTTGAAGACAGGCCAGATGGAACCAGCAGTAATGAGAGTGATTGGGTTTCTCTGGCTCTTGCAGGGGGATGACAAGATATAGTGTACACAGCCTAAGGGCTGTCATCGAGTTGCGTCTCTGACATTGTGATGTACAATTGAAGATAGTAAGAAAGCAAAGGGTAAAAATAGCTCTGTTTCTGCTCACCCTGATCCTAGCAGATGTGTTATTCTTTGGTAGGTGAGCTGCTGTGTTTTTTTTAATTATTAAAAGATTGTTGGGATTGAATTTTGCTTCAGGTTGAACAGACCTGGGAAATGATGACAGGGATTGTAGAGTCTTTGGTGGCAGTTACCTGGGATCACCTTGATTGGCAGAATACGCACATCAAGCCAATGATCTTATTCTATAAGATTTGTAATATTTTTATGCCAGGAATACATGGCAAGAACTGTGTTCTCAATTCAATGGTGGTGGTGGTGAAGATGGTGATAGAGAACCTAGAATAAGCAGGCCACCACCACCCAGGATGTTTGGAGAAGCAAGGAAGAGCAAAGCAGAGTAAAACTCAGTTTGGGAACATCTAAGTATTTAATTAATAATTAAATTAATTATTCTTGTTAACTAGGCTCAGGTGATTCTGATAAGCTGAAGAACAGAAAGGATTTTCAGTACCTTGGACAAAAGCTACAGTCATACATCCCTAGTTATGGTTCTCACTTCACCCCAGGACTTCACACAGTGGAAATACTTTCTGCCCTTGGGACCTCTCCCTCTGATTGAGTGGTTACTCCTAGAACCTCCTCTAAGGAGGATGCCCAGGCCAGCCATTTCTTCCTTCCTCTTCAGGCTGTACTCCTGACTCACTGGATTTTTTTTACCATGCGCTCACACCAGATACCTTCATCTTTCTTCTTCATTTCCCACCTCTTTTTCAGTTTCCTTTTAGTGTGTTTTCTTCTCCCATTAGAATGTAAGCTCCTTGAGGGCAACAACTATTTTTCTTTCTGCTTTTATTTTTTATTCCCAGTACTTAGTACAGTGCCTAGCACAAAGTAAGTGCTGAATAAATGCTTGTTGACATGATTTATGGTTCTACTTTTGAGTTTAAGTTGTTGTTGAGTTGTTTCAGTTCTGACCGACTTTGTGACACCATTTGGGGCTTTCTGGTCAATGGTACTGGAGTGGTTTGCCATTTCCTTCTCCAGCTCATTTTATGGATGAGGAAACTGAGGCAAACAGGGTTAAGTGACTTGCCCAAGGTCACACAGCTAGGAAGTATCTGAGACCAGATTTGAACTCAAGAAAATGAGTCTTCCTGACTCCAGGGCCAGCACTCCATAACTCAAAGAACTCTCAGTACAAATGCTAATTCTGGCTACTTTCCACCTGGGGTCAGCCCTGATGGACTAAACCACACATTGTGTATATGTCCACAAATTAGAAGAAAGGATTAGAAATTTGGAAACAAGGGTCCTACTTCCTGACTCTTTATTGACTTATATTGGGATCTAGAACTGTAGCCCTCATTTTCTTCATCATTGGAAATGATAACATTATGCTCTATTGACCAATTATAGTTAAGGAGTTAAGTAGAGCCCACAGCATAGCAAAGAGTGGTCAAATACAGCATCCATGTTCAAACACCCTGTGTTTTCATACTGATAGCCTATTCTGATTCAATCATCACAAAAAGTTCAGGGTTTCAGTTCATAAATAGTTCTGGTTCCTGGAATGATAAACAGGGAATCTTCTACCTGTTAAAAAAAATGACATGAGATGCCTGCAAGGCTTGTGTGCTCTCCAGAAGGAAATTTCTATTTAAATTAGGGGATTCTTCTCTTGGTTGAGCAGTCATCTTGCTCCCAACGGCAAAGTTCCTTGTTTGGTATTTATCGTCCCGTGTAGACTTTCTTTGATTTCTGTTTTGTTATTGATTTCAATAAATGGGTTTCATTGATAAAAGATAGATAGATAGATGATAGATAGACAGATAGAGATGATAGATTGATAGATGATAGAGATGATAGATAGATAAATGATAGAGAGAGATGATAGATGATAGATAGATAGAGAAAGAGATGATAGAGAGATAGATGAGAGAGAGAGAGATGATAGATAGATGATAGATAGAGAGGGAGAGAGAGAGATAGAGAGATAGATGAACAAATGAATAAACAAACAAATCAATCAATCCATCAGGCTTGAGCCCTCCATGATCATGGCAGTGAGTTGCTTGGATAATGCAGATCTGAAGGAATGGGAATATCTGGCCTTGGTGATGTGTGGGTGGAGGAGGGCCAGAGAGAGTAGTGGGAGATTGTAATGAGTGCAGGCTGTTTGAATGTTTTATATGTATTCGTGAGTTCCTGGATCTTTTGTATCTTATCCATTTTCTATGGTGAAGGAAATAAAAAGCTGTCACATATCTGAAAACAAACAAAACAGGCTTGCAGATCTATTCTGTCAAGGGAATGTGGGTAAATAATCAGGGATCATCTCTAGCCAGGGCCCAAGAGGCAGGTCAAGGCTGCCTGGAAGGGAGGGTGCTCTGGGTGGAGGTGGTTCTCGTGTTTTTCAAATCAAAGCCAGTAGCAATAGGCGTCTGCTCTCCTAGAGAGCTCTGCTAAGACCTTTACAAATACAATCTCATTTGATCCTTGCAACAATCCTAGAAGGTAGGTGCTATTGTCATCCCCATTTTACAGATGAGGAAACTGAGGCAGATAGAGGTGAAATTACTTTATCCAGGGTCACATAGGATCTGAGGCTGGATCTGAACTCAGGTCTTCTTGACCCCAGCTCTAGCATCCTATCCACTGTGCTAACTAACTAGCTGCACCTGTACTACAACTGTACTGACATACAGTGTAAACATTGAGAGACATTCTATTTCAATGGAAAGGGTGCTGGATTGGAACCATGAGTCAGTTCAGTCATTTTTCAGTCATGTCCAATGCTCCATGACCTCATCTGGGGTTTTCTTGGCAAAGATACTGGATTGGTTTGCCCTTTTCCCAGCTCATTTTGCAGATGAGGAAACTGAAGCATAGAGAGTTAAGTGACTTGCCCAGGGTCACAGAACTATTGAGTGTTTGAGGCTGGATTTGAACACAAGAAAGAGTCTCCCTGACTCTAGGTCCAGCCCTCCATCCACTGCATCACTTAGCTACCTCCTGGAATCGTGAGACCTGGGTTCAAATCCTAACTATGACACTCACTAGCTATAGAATTCTTGGCAAGTCACTTAATGTCCATACTTCAATTTCCCCAGATGTAAAATTGGGATGATGATATTCAACACTCTTTATTTTAATCTCTGCTTATCTGTATCTGCCCACTGTAGAGCATGAGCTCCTAGAAGACAGGATCCTTACATGTCTGCAGGAAACAGAGAGAACATTGTGCAGCATCCCCTTACAACATCATATAGGGGAGAGCTTGACAAAGGATGCTGCTGAGAAGCATCCACACATGCAGAAGCATTCCTGTAATATAGTCATATATTTATAGATGGTTTTATTGCCTGGAGCCAGAGCTTTATAGGTCAAACTAAGTTTCTTCAGGGGTTTGATGCTAACCTAATTTCATGGATGACATAAATTGGACAGTTATTCATACACAACAATACTTAATTTAGCTCCCTTCAAGGCTTAGTTCAGATGCTGCTTCCTGTATGAGGCCTTTCCTAATCTTCCCAGTTGGTAGCATTCTTCTCCTACCCCTAGCCTGAAATTGTTATGACTATATTTGGTATTTACTCATATACATATATATATATATATATATATATATATATATATACATCTAGATATGTATGCTTGTATGTACATATGTGTGTATGTGTATATATATGTGTGTGTGTGTATAAATCTCTGTATCTATCTATCTATATCAATATATATATATATATATATATCACATACCAAAAAAGCAGTGTGAGAAAGTGGATGAAGAGATAGTATTGGCTTCAGCCCTGTCTCTGATTTATCCTGGCTATTATGTGACCCTAAGCAAGTAACTTCAACTCTTGGTACCCTAGGTAACTCTCAGACTATAAATTTCTGAGTTTCCATACTGGTAGTTCTCTACAAGCCTGGACCAAAAAAATCTCTGTCTCTCTTTCTCTGTCTCTCTCTCTTTCTCTGTCTCTCTCTCTCTGTCTCTCTGTCTCTCTCTCTGTCTCTGTCTCTCTCTCTCTGGTATCTACCTAGCACTCCTTCCCCCATATTTAACCCAGCCTGCATTGCGAATATAAAGGTGATAAGCCATTTCTTCACTCCACTGACTACTGGGAATTAGCTGTTTTCAGCTAAACATAACACACCAGTCTGATGCTGGGGAAAAATGGTTGTCATTTGAGAAGTCACTGGGTCTCAGAGAAAACATGGAAGCCTGAGGCTTAGCAATTGAGTCCTCATCCTTTCTCTTTCATTTTGCTTCCCTAAGATGCTGAATAAATTAATCTTGTTAAATATAAAAAGAAAGCATAGAGCATATTTTAAAAATGGGAATAATGTGTCGTTGCTCATGGGAATGGAGGGTTCACGTAAGAAATTAATTACAATGCTTGCTGTTATCAGTGTAATGACGATAACGTTAATTATAGCACGGAATTGCTGTTGATGAAACTGGTCCAGAAATTGAACTTGATGTGTGCAGCCGGCTGGTCCAAGCCTTGGATGTATTTGAGGGGGATGGGAGCGAATTGACATTCTGTTTCATATAGACCACGTCCTGAAACACCAAATCTATAACAAAACTAGCTGTGTTTAAATAACATACCTTGTCATACAAAGATCCTGTAGGGCTCAGGACCCTATTGGATCATCATGTTGCCAAATATCCTGAAGAAACTGTAAACTCCATTCAAAATCTATGTGTTTGGGGCTATAAAAGACAGACATGCAGGATGCCTTAAAAAAAATAACAAAGGCTATTCATTGAGTGGAGTGAATTAAATCTGGTCCTTAATGAGCTGCTTTAGAACTTGCCTTGTTTGCACACAGGGATAAGAATTATTTGGGATGGGAGCTCCTCTCTGGTGCGATTCTATTGTATTAAGCTGCTGAAGGTATCCTAATTCTGATCATTTCTCAGAACAGAGCACCAAACCCCCATCAAGGATCTCCATCTAGATTCTTCCTCGTCGTCTAGTAGGTGACTCACGTTTGCCATGCTTTTCAAAGTGCTTCCCCATAAACCACCTTCTTTGTTATTAATGATGCTGTGAAAAGAACTTTAGACTCGGAGTCAGGAAAATCCAATCCTGCCTCAGATAATTAGCTGTGTGACCCTGGGCAAAACACTTCAACTCTGTCTCAGTTTCCACATCTGCAAAAATGGAAATGATAATAGAACCTACCTCCCAAGGAGGATTATTATTGTGAGGATCAAATGAGACAACATATAATAAACCTTTATATAACATCATATTAATGATGCTAATGTTTATTATTATTATTCCCAAAACCCCTATGAGATAGGAAGTATAAAGCGTGTCCTCACAATAAAGATAAGGAAACAGACCCAGAGAAATTAAGAGACTTGTCTAAGGTCCCACAGCTAGTAATGTCAGAGGTGGGATTCACATTCACGTTTTCTAAATCTAAGCCTAATTAATGTGTTTTCCATAAGTAGATGCTTTCTCTAGCTAAACATCTGAGTCTAATCACTCCATTGACAAGAGACCAACTGTATAATCAATTATGGTCATATTCAAGTGGGAGAGGGGCAAGCTGGAGCCTTCTCGCATTGGGTCAGAAAAGGTCATTGTTACATTTTCAGTGCGAGCATTTATACCTTGGGTAGTAAATGCTACAAATTTACTGTAAAATTTGTTTTAAAAATTTCACAAAAATTTTTACAAAATTTTAAATAATTTTTACAATATTTTACAAAAATTTACCAAAAATTACAAAATTTTTTATTAAAAAATTTTTTGTTGATGGTCTAGATTTAAGAAAGTTATGGAGAAAATGTTAATGTTATAGATTAAATTTAAAAGTGTGTCACATATTTATTTTTCTCCCAGAGTGCCAGTTGTTAAACTTTTACTAGTGCACCCCTGCTTATACAATACCCCAACTAGTCAATCCTCTGGGAAGGAAGCCACCTTGTGCCAAAGTTAGCTGCTTTTAAAAAATACTGGCATGCAAGTCATGCAAAGACTGAGAAGTGGGTCTGTTACCTCACTGGTCTTGTATTCATGGCCATGCAGGAAAAGTGGCTCTTTTTGCACAGCTTCTGCTCATTCAAGCACAGATGACAGTAAATTGAGTGAACTAGAGGTGAAACTGTGAAGTCAATGAAGAGTGTTTTGGGCAGTGTGGTATTGTGGAAGGAGCAATGGAAAGGGCAGAAGGTGCATCACATAGAATGCTAGATGTGTAGTCAAAAGGACGGAGTCCAAGTCCAGCTCAGATACTTAATAGCGGCGTGACTGTGGCAAGGCACTACACCTCTGTCTGCTCTCTTTTCTGTATAATGGGAATAATAACAGCCTTTAGTTTTTAAAATTGTTGTGAGGATATAGTGAGATAATGTTTGTAAAATGTTTCATAAACCTCCAAGTGCTATATGAACATATTACTATTAGTTTATCTGATGGCCCTTCCAAGTACTAGGATTTCCTTTTATCCACTCACACACCCCCCCCCCAACCCCAACCGTTCAAAACAACAGTAACCTCTGACCTTTTCAACCCCATTGGTCTCCTGCTGACCAACCTGTTTCAAGCTTTTACCTCCCATCAAAACAGGAGAGGCTCCTATTCCAGCCAAATGCTTACTCTTACTGAGTAATTGAATGATTACATTTGAGTGTTCAGTGTTTCTAGTCCAGATGCTACCTCAACCACTAATTTTAAGTCCTTCATTTCTGATTGTGAAATGAAAGACTTTTTCCTCTGTGTAATGGATGATAAGGAGACATTCTTTGGCAGAGAGCCTGCAATCACTCTCCAGTTAAGGCTGGTCTTGAAGATAAAGCAGATTTTGCCCTTTTATGTGGGTGTGGTGAGGGGGATAAAGGAGACCAATTGAAACTCTCTGTGGTCTCTTCTTTCCTTATGCTTTCTTGAGCCTGACCAGGCTGCTTTGCTTGAAAGATACTTATGAGAGTTGCTTGGGTGCCATTCTCTAAGAAGCAAGTGTCAGTTGATAGTGGCTTTTTCTAGTCAACCTGACCTAGCCCAGATCTTCTCAGTAGATGCCCTCCTTCCAAATCATCTTCCCTTTAGTACAATTTACCCACTACTTCCCCCAAAGTGTCAATAACCCCCTCCCTGACACTTACATACATCTATAAATTCTCTTTTCCTAACTTTAAAATTGTTCTCTTCCCTAAGAACACTCTTCTAATGTGATCAGTCATGAGCCCCCATCAGTGTGCTTTCTATGAACAATTAGCCAGGATGTATGATTGGCTCTTGGAAAAGACACTTTTCTGAGGTGGCATAGTAAAACCAGAGAAATCTATAAACGTGTTCTGGGGCTACTGTAATCTGAGGCAGCTAGGTAGGATGGTAGATATAGAACTGGATTTGCAGTCAAGACAAGCTGAGTTTGAATCCTACGTCAGACATTTACTAGTTGTGACACCCAGGGCAAGCCAGTTAACCTGTCTTAGAGGGATTCCAAAATTATGGAAATTCACAAATGAAGGGAACTGAATTTGTTCTCATGTCCTCCTTGAAGGCAGAGAAGTTCTTAACCTGGGGCATAAGAACTTGTTTCCTGTTTTTAATTTCTTAATAATTGTATTTAAATGCAATTTGTTTTCTTTGAAATCCTACATGCTTTATTTCATTCGTTTAATAGCATTGACCAGACTCCCAAAGGGGATCCATGACAGAAAAAAAGGTCAAGAGCTCTGCCTACAAATCCAGTGATTTTTAAAATTCTTGGCATACTTCCTTTTCAAGTAGATTAAACAGTTCATTTTGAGAACTTTTTAGAAACTAACTTGCTTCTTTGGTGTCACTGGGATAGTCTGAATATGAAGGTCATTGTCAAAACTGATGGCTGTTCCATTCTTATTTTCAGGAGCCATGGCACAATCCTTACTGCTGTGGACAATAGCCAATTCCATGCCTCTGGAGGAGTCAGTCAATTGGCTAGAGGAGCAGAAGTTTGTTGATGACTGTGTCATGTTTGAAAAGGCACTGGAAGGCCACAAAAAAAAACAGACCTTACCAGTCCTGTTGGAAAACTCTTGACTTGTATTCTTCTGTATCCTCTGCTAGAAAAAAACAAACAGAAGCAGTTCAAAGGGAATGTTTTTATGTGCAAATCTTATTCAACCCTTTACTGGTAAGCATGAGATTTTTTTTTCCCCTTTGGGCTTAGTTTAACTCATTCCTAAGGATAATCCATGCTGAAATGGTACCATAATAAACTATGAGTAGCCCCATGACTTCAACAAGTAACAAGAATAAGCCAGCTCAGTAGGGGGATGTTTCAGCATCTCTATTCTTCCCTAGACACTTTACTCTTGGATGGTCATACTATCCCCAATTCTAGGTCAGGAATCAGTTTGCTATTTTAAAAAATGGTCAGTAACAAGCTTTTTCCTATTCCTTCACTGCTCATTTCTAAATCTATGTGCATCCGGCAGCTGCTGGCTATGAAACAGGAAGGTTTTTATCCAGGCAAAAAGACCAAAATATCATAGGAGTAAGCAGGCTCAAGCTGATGAAAAAGAGAAGAAAAAAATATACACAATTATCTTTTGCTACGTAATTTTAAAAGAAAACTTCAGTCCAGTTAGTTGGAGCAGAGTTATGACTCATCCTGGCATCAGAGCTCTAAGCAGGAGTAAGGCAAGAGGGACCAGAATCAAGGCTCTGTTTTATATAATTTTCATTTCTATGCAAAGGACTATTAAAATAGCTCATGAGATCAAGCAACAGTTTAACTATCTCACTGTTCTCTATATAATTTCAGACAAAGTATATGGAATCTTTTTCTTGTCTAAGGCTTTACACTCACTGATCAATTAAAAGACATTGTAGACATTGTAGGCCTATGATACTGGGGTAATGAGTTCCTGGCAAAGGACAGAGTACTTTGCCTCAAAGTTCTGGAAGAATAGGTTTAGTTAGGTGATTTAATTAAGTTATTTTAAACTTAAAGGTAAGGACCGGGGAAAGACCATATAAAATTACAGAATTCAATAATGTGGAGGACAGGATATGTAACATAGAAAGAAACCATATAGTGAAAGGGGTGGCCAATAATTCCCAAGTGAAAGTAATGTGGAAGAGGGCCAGGAACAATACTGACAACCTCAAAGAACTACCAATCAACATCCAGAGCATGGGCAAGGCAGTTAACTCAGAGTGTTAGTGCCAAGAAGGACGGTATTATCTCTAAGGCATTATTAGCTTTTGGGTGACTGTGGGTGTTCTGGGTTTCCTCTATCTGTGTATGAGTACCTTTGAAGCCTTTGTGCCTTTCACATTATCTCTTGTATGAAACAAAGGCCATCCTATAACACAATACGCATTTATGACTTTGAGTGTTTGTATGAGACCTGGGGATCTACATTTGGGGAAACCTAGGCAGGAGCTATACTTGGAGATTCCCCAGAGTAAATTCTACATGGGAGTGAAATGATCAAAAGATAATAGGAACTTTTTGGGAGACTCAGGAACTTGGACTTAATCCATACAAAACTAGATTTGACAGGGATCTGAATCATGGGATGGCTTGGTAGGATGGGATTTATTATTAAAGTATTTCAATGGAAATTTCCATTTCCATTTCCCCCCCAACACTTTGATCTCTACCCTTTTCTCTTTTTTCTCTAAAATTTTTTTTGGTGTGTTGCCAAATTACATGCCAATAAAACTGACAACTTAAATGTACAAATATTTACAAAATTGAAAATTCCTAGATTAACAGAACAAGAAATGGAGAATCAAAATAATCCAATATAAGAAAAAGAAATGGAACAAGCCACAGCTTAATTTCTAAAGGAAGCACCATCCTTCCCATCCCTCACAAGGATCAGGCAGATTTTCAACATAATTCTATCAAACCTTCAAAAAACAATGGCTCTTAACATTATACAAACCATTTGCAAAAAAATAAGAAAAAGAATCCTATAAAATTCTTTATGTGATACAAATATGGCCTTGATACTTATACCATAAAAGTCAGAACAGAAAAAAGAAAACTATAGAACTATATCTCCAATGAACATGGACACAAAAGTTTTAAATAAGCTACATCAGCATATAAAAAGATTATATAACATGACCAGGTTAGATTTATATCATAAATGTAAGGTTGGCTCAGTAGTAGGAAAACTTTAAATAAACAAATATACTATAGATTAGGAAAACTATAAATAAATAAACAAAAATAATATTTTATCGCTAGATGGGGGCGGGGAAGTAGAGGAATTTTTTTTACCAAATACAACATCCATTTCTGTAAAAAGCACTAGAAAACATAGGACTAACTGGACCTTTCCTCAATACAATAGGTATTATTCATCTGAAACCAAATCCCAGCATTCTATGTAACGGGGATAAACTAGAAGTCTTTCTAACAAGATCAAGAATAAAGCAAAGATGTCCGATATCATAACAGAGATTTTCCTAAAGCTCTGATGTGACCTCCATATTCAGTAAAGTCCAGTGGTTCCATATCACCTTCAGTATCAAATATAAAATGCTCATTCAAAGTCCTTCATAACCTAGCCTCATTCTACCTTTCCAGTCTTCTTACACCTTACAGGCTTCCACGTACTCTTTGATTTGGTGACACTGACTTCCTTGCTGGTCCTCATCCAAGATGTTCCCTCTCTTGACTCATGGATTTCCTCTGGCTGCGCCCCATGCTTGGAATTCTCTCCTTCCTCATCTCCATCTCTTGGCTTCCCAGGCTTCCTTTGAGTCTCAGTTCAAATTCTACCTTCCATAGGAAGCTTTTCTTAATCCCCCATAATGCTAGTGCCCTCCCTCTGTTAATTATGTTCTAGTTATTAGTCCGTACATAATTATTGGCATAATGTCTCCCTCATTAGATTGTGACCTCTTTGAAAGCAGGGATTGTCTGTTACCTTCTTCTGTATTCATAGTGCCTAGTATCTAGAAGGTGCTTAATAATTGCTTATTGACTGATCCTTTGTATATCTTTATTACCTCCATTTCTTTTTTTGTGCCTTACTGCTACAACTACTAATTCTAGCCCTATATCAAATAGTAATGCCTGCCAGTCAATAGGCCTACTCTGTACTAAGCACTGGGGAGACAAAGAAAGGTAAAAATCAGTCCCTGCTCTCAAGGACCTCACAGTCTAACGAAGGGGACAACATTCAGTCAGCCATGCACAATCGAGATATATACAGGATACACTGGAGATAATCAACAGAGGGTGAAGATAATCAATTGAGGGAATTTAGGAGAGCAAGTGATTAATTGTGGGAATTGAGTGAACCACACAGACTTCATTTTGTGGCTCCATTCTGGAGCTAGCTCAGCTCCCTTTCTATTCAACTATGAGTCTCATCCAACTTCTGTCTTGTGAGAAAACTTTATTAGATGGTGGGAATAATTTTATTGCACTGTTTGACTCCAACCTGCCTGGCTGGGAAGCTGGACCACCCTTATCTGTTGTTTAGGAACTCTTTACCAGGGCCTTGAGTTACCTTGACCAGAAACTCAGTCAGATCCAAAGACTGATATGAGGAAGTTTCTCACAATTGTACATCTCAAGCAATTCATATGTATTCTCTGAAAACTGGGCCCACACTGATCAATCCGTTATTGTTTTTGTGTTCTTTCAGTTGTTGATAGATACTTCGGGGGAGTGAGATACCTCTTTTTTCTGAATTCAGGGAGTTGTACCTGTTCATTCTCACCCTTCCCAACTTGGAAAGTCCCTTAAATTTCCTCCAATTAGAAATCAAATTACCTAATGCTGTATTGTTTCTTTTTAGTTACTTGACCTTGTTTGATTAATTGTTTTTAATGTGTAACAGTCTGTCTCTTTCTGTACTCAGGGTCCAGGGTAAGCTGAAGAGATCTGGTCCCAGTTTTTGCTATTTTTTTTTTTGGAGGGCATTGGGGTTAAGTGACTTGCCCAAAGTCACACGGCTAGTAAGTGTGTCAAGTGTCTGAAGCCGTATTTGAACTCAGGTCCTCCTGACTCCAGGGCCAGTGCTCTATTCACTGCACCACCTAGCCGCCCCTGGTCCCAGTTTTTTAGGCAATTGGTATGAATTGCTTAATAAATAAATATACTCAGTAGATTGAACCTTTGTTTTCCTTGGTCACTTCATCTTTCAAGGGAAGGCATTACTATTCAAGGGTATCAGGAAAGGTTTCATGCAGAAGGAAGGATTTTGAATGAGACTTAAAGGAAACTGGCTATACTAGGAAGCAGAGACCATGAGGCAGAGCATTCCAGGCATGGGGGGATCTGCCAGTGAAAATGCCTGGTGTATCTTGTGTAAAGACCAGCAAGGAAGTCAGCATGACTGGATCACAGAGTACATGGTGGGGATGGGAGAAAGAGAGAAGAAGGCTGGAAAGGAAGGAAGGGGTCAGGTTGTAAAAGACTTTGAAGGGCCAAAGAGAGGATTTTATATTCGATCCTGCGGGTGAGAAGGGGCAGAGGGTGATATGATTTAGGAAGATCAATTTGACAGCTTAATGAAGGATGGTTTGGAGTAGGAAGAGATTTGAGATAGGGCGACCAACAAGTAGATTATTGCAATTGATCAGGTATGAATTGAAGGACGTCTACACCAGAGTGTTGGCAGTGTCAGAGAAGAGAAAGAAGTGTATACAAGAGATGTTACAAAGATAAAATTGCCAGGACTTGGCAGCAAATTGGATATGGGAAGGAGAGAGTGAGGAGTGGAGGATGGTGCCTAGGTTTAGAGCCTAGGGAACTAGGAGAATAGTGGTACTGTCTTTTTTTTTTAAGTTAAAGAGATGTTTTTATTCCATTTTGTAATCTAAACAATATGGAACACTTCACGAATTTGCATGTCATTCTTGCACAGGGACCACGCTAATCTTTTCTGTATCATTCCAATTTTAGTACGTGCTGCCAAAGCAGGCATGATAGTAACAGGAAAGTTCACAAAGGGGGAAAGGAGGGGGAGGGGGAAAGAAAATGAGCTATTTTTGACAACATTTCTGTAAATTACCAATAAAATTCAGAAAGATGAGTTAGAAAGAGAAAATCCAATTAAAATAACTCCAGAATATACAAAATACTTAGGAGTCTGTCTACCATGACACAGACAGGAACTATATGAATACAACTACAAACACTCTTAGAGAAATAAAGATAAACATAAATAATTAGGGAGATATCCAATTAGGGTAGGCTGAGTAAATATATTAAAAAGTCACAATACTACCCGTTAATTCACTTATTCAGCGCTGTGCTCATCAAACTGCTAATGGATTGCTTTAGAGGGCTAGAAAAAAAGTAATAAGGAAGTTTATCTGAAGGAAGACAAGGTCAAGAATCTCAAGGGAAATAATGAGAGAAAGAAGAGAGAGGAGAGAGAAACAGAGAGACAGAGAGAGAAACAGAGAGACAGAGAGAGACAGAGAGAGAGGAGAGAGAAACAGAGAGAGACAGAGAGAGAGGAGAGAGAAACAGAGAGACAGAGAGAGACAGAGAGGAGAGAGAAACAGAGAGAGACAGAGAGAGAGGAGAGAGAAACAGAGAGACACAGAGAGAGAGAGACAGAGAGACAGAGAGGAGAGAGAAACAGAGAGACACAGAGAGAGAGGAGAGAGAAACAGAGAGACACAGAGAGAGAGAGACAGACAGAGAGAGAGAGGAGAGAGAAACAGAGAGAGAGGAGAGAGAAACAGAGAGACAGAGAGAGAGGAGAGAGAAACAGAGAGACAGAGAGAGACAGAGAGACAGAGAGACAGAGAGAGAGGAGAGAGAAACAGAGAGACAGAGAGAGAGAGGAGAGAGAAACAGAGAGACAGAGAGAGAGGAGAGAGAAACAGAGAGAGACAGAGAGAGAGGAGAGAGAGACAGAGAGAGAGAGACAGAGAGACAGAGAGACAGAGAGACAGAGAGAGAGGAGAGAGAAACAGAGAGACAGAGAGAGAGGGGAGAGAGAGAGAGAGAGAGAGAGGAGAGAGAAACAGAGAGACACAGAGAGAGAGGAGAGAGAAACAGAGAGAGACAGAGAAGAGGAGAGAGAAACAGAGAGACAGAGAGAGAGGAGAGAGAAACAGAGAGAGACAGAGAGAGAGGAGAGAGAAACAGAGAGAGACAGAGAGAGAGGAGAGAGAAACA
>CM053582.1:141049473-141068177 GCA_028627135.1 Pseudochirops cupreus
AGAGAGAGAGAGACAGAGAGAGAGGAGAGAGAAACAGAGAGAGAGGAGAGAGAAACAGAGAGACAGAGAGAGACAGAGAGAGAGGAGAGAGAAACAGAGAGACAGAGAGACAGAGAGAGAGGAGAGAGAAACAGAGAGACAGAGAGAGAGAGGAGAGAGAAACAGAGAGACAGAGAGAGAGGAGAGAGAAACAGAGAGAGAGGAGAGAGAAATGGAGAGAGAAACAGAGAGAGAGAGAGACAGAGAGAGAGGAGAGAGAAACAGAGAGACAGAGAGAGAGGAGAGAGAAACAGAGAGACAGAGAGAGACAGAGAGAGAAGGAATGGGGTCTACTATTACCAGATCTCAAATTCTAACATGAGACAATAATCATCAAAATGATTTGTTGCTGGCTTAAAAAAATGAGAAGTTGACCAGTGGAACCGATTAGGCCAATGCACTCCATAGCATATTATTTGATAAACCAAAAGATCCCAGTTACCAGGGCCAGGACTCACTATTGAACAGAAATTGCTGAGAAAACTAGATAACAGTCTGGTAGGAAGTAAGTTTCAAGCATCTTATATCACATGCTAAGATGGATAACTGGGGAAAATATTTCTAGCAACTTTTTTAAATAAAAGGACTGATTTCCAAAACGTGTAAACAAATGTTTCAAATTTCCAAGAATAAGAGCCATCTCTCAATAGATAAATGGTCAAAGGATATGATTAGATAGTTTTCAACAGAAGAAATCTAACTTCTCAAAACTATTTAAAAAAATAAGTCCTTCCACTTGCTGATAATTAAAGAAATACAAATTAAAGCAATTCTGAGGTTCTTCCTCATACTGATCAGATTAGCAAAGAGGACAAAAGGGAAAATGACAGTTGTAGGAGGGGTTCTGGAGAAACAGGCACACTAGTGTACCGTTGGTGGGGCTGTGAATTATTTCAGCCATTTTGAAAAGCAGTTTGGAGCTACAGTCACTAAACTGTCCGTATCCTAGGTCTATACCCCAAGGAAATCAAAGAAAGAGGAAAAGTACAGACCTATACCAAATTATTTTTGGCAACTTTTTTGTCATAGCAAAGAATCTGACTCTTCTAAAGGGGAGTCATCAAATGGGGAGTGGTTGAGCAAATTAGAGCATACGAATGTAAAGAATCTTGTACTATAAGAAATAATGAGAGGATAGTTTCAGAGAAACCTGAGACTTTCATGAACCTGGAAAACAATGTGTGTATAACAATACAATAAGGAAAAACAACTTTGAAAGACTTAACAACTTTGATCAACAAAATGACCACGCAGGGTTCCAGAAGATCAAAGAAGCATGGTATCCACACAATGACTGAGTTACTAGTCACAAGGACTTTGTTTCTTTTTTTTTTCCTCTTTCTAATTTGGCAAACTTTTTGAGGGGGAAAATATTAGGAAAAAGGTAGCAAAAAAAAGAGGGAGGGACAAAGAAAAGAAAGAAAAGAGGATCATTGTTATGCTTTTAAATACACAGAACAGAATTAAAGTCAGAAAGAATCACAGACACATAGGACAGTTTTGAAAGTTTTTATATTTATGGATCTATTATATATATATGGGGAAATTATTTCTAGTAATTTTTTTATGAAGGTCTCATTTCCAAAAATGTAGACAAATATTTCAAATTTATAAGAGCAAGTGCCATCTCTCAATAGATAAGTGGTCAAAGGATATGAAGAGGCAGTTTTCAAAGGAAGAAATCTAACTTATCAAAACTATATGAAGAAGTCCTTCTACTTGCTAATAATTAAAGAAATGTAAATTAAAGCAATTCTGTGGTTCTATCTCACACTCATCAGATTAGCAAAGAAAAAAGGAAAACAACAGATATTGGAGAGGCTTTGGGGAAATATGTGTGTGTGCGTGTTATGTATGTGGATTTTATATACATGAATTTATTTATTTAAAAAGAAAAGCGAACTGAATATAATAGAAATTTATACTTTTGTGTATAATTCTATTTTATGTTATACTATTTCTATGGAATTACCCATCTTATTTGGTGTTTTAAATTCAAATTTTTTAAAATGAAATTTAAAAAGAGTGAAAGAGGAGATGGGAACAATGAGCATAGATAGCTTTTTTCTGGGATGCATATATACACAATGGATATTTGATAAAATAATTGAATGGGGTTATTTTTACAAAAGCAAAAACCTACAAAAGAGGCCCAGAGAGGTGACCTGATTTACCTTTGACTGCATAATTAGTAAATGTCATAAGAGGTGTTTAGACTCAGGTCTTTCTGATTCTAAGTCCAGCACTCTTTTAACTATGAAAGCCTACCTCTCATTGAGCTATTGTCCTGGCTCTGCCATGTTTGCTGTGTGACCCTAGATGAGTCTCTTCAATTCCTTGAGCCTCTTTGTTTATGTTAAAAAAAAAATCTAATGTGTTATCTAATTATGGTAGAAAGATCATTGCATTTGGAATCAGAACTCTGGGTTCAAATCCCAACTTTACCACTTGCTAACTTAGTGATCTTGGTTAAATCATGTGTCCATCAGCATGCTAATTTTATTTTAGATGAAAATAAGCCTGCCAAAGAATAGTGATTAATATGATTATAGGCTTAGAGCAGGAAAGAACCATAGAGGGCATTTAATCCAAATGCCTCATTTTACAATTGAGGAAATTGAGGCTGGAGAGATTTGTCCAAGAACACACAGTTCAATATATAGTGAAACTGGGACTTTAATCCAAGTCCTATGACTACAAATTCATGCTTATTCTCCCATATCACCAGTTCCTCCTCCAAATCAATGTCAACCTGTAAGGAGGGCCCTCGTGGAGTTCCCGAAGGATTTGTCATTGAAACTATATTGTTTAACATTTTAAAAAGAAATAATTTCTATAGGTGGCATACTTCTCAAATGTACAGCCATTAGAAGGAATCACTAACAATCTGTGGGAGGGAGTCAGAGTCCAAAATGATGCTGACAGGCAAGAACAAAGGGCTGAATCTAATTGGATGTCACTTAATCAGGATTAAATGTGAAACTGTACACTTGGGCTCAAAAAAATCAACCTAACAAGTTCCATTTGGGGGCCAATTTGTGTGAGAAAGACACAGGGTTTTCAACACACCCTGCATACTTGACATGAGTCAATCATGGCAGCTAAAAAGCTGACAGGATCTTAGGTCACTTTAATAAAGCAACACTGTGCAAGATATGGGACATTCTGGCAAATCTTACTTTCCATACGAATAGTGCCACTCTATGATTTGGACTCCTTTCAAAAGGGAAATGTAAGTAAATAGAGCACCGACCCTGGAGTCAGGAGGACTTGAGTTCAAATCCAGTCTCTTAGACACTTAGCATTTACTAGCTGTGTGACCTTGGGCAAGTCACTTAACCCCAATTGCCCTGCCCTCCCCCCTCCAAAAAAAGGGAACAACAACAAAAAAAGGAAAATACTACACATGTATAATTGATATATTTGTTGCCTTCTCCAGGATAAAAGGGAGGGAGAAAATTTGGAATATATTTGTAAAGTGCTTAGCAGAGTTCTTGGTATATAGTAGGCACTTACTAAATGCTTCCTCTACCCCCTTCCCCCCCCCACCAAGGCAGCAATCCACAACTCCTAGAACCTGCTCTTCTCTTAGCCCTCTTTCACTTTCACAATCTCCCTGAAGGAAACATGGAAAGAGAAGGCTGGGCAGTCTGCCAGCTCCCATATGTAAATTATTTAAATGGGTAACTCTCCTCACAAAGTCCATCCTCCAGTCCTAGCCAACTAATTTAGTTACTATCATTGAAACTCTTCCTCCAGGAGATGCCAGGGAACATGTTCATAGGAAGATGTGATCAAAGTATGAAAGAACAGTTTATAGCCCATCAAGTGGAATTAGGACAACTCCCTTGATAAACTCGGTACATGTCTTTGGGATCAACTTTGTTGTAAATGTATGAAATAATTTGTAAATTGTAAGGTCCCCACTCGTTGGCTACTCTAAGGTTTCCATTGTTAGGGAGGCTGATGAAAGTCCTGTTTTATGTCAATTGGATTATTCTAGGGTAAAAGCTTATGTTTTAGATGGTGTTGAGATCAGCTTTGCCATTTACTCCACCTCCGTTTCTATGGATGAGTCAGATGTTTGCTTCCACAGCTGAATTGCCTCAGGAAGAGCAATGTTTGTCCAGAAATGTTAAAGGTCACTTGTCATCCGCACAACTGCCCCTCTAAACTGGCTCTGTTGCCACCCAATGGTGAGTTCTGTGGAGCGTGAAAAATGACTGGAGAACAGGTCTAATTGTGTTTGCCTCTGGAAACAAGACCTTCTTGGGTATTGCAAAACACTCTGTACAGTGAATAAGATAGCTCTTCACGCAGTTTGCTGTGCTGGATGTTACCAAGAGACACAGTGCTCGTTGATGCTGCAATTGGAAAAAAAAAAAGAGGCAGTTTCATCTCCATTTTCAGCAAATAAAGCCTTCCAAAGATACTCGTGACTCCCTGCTGTATGTAGTTTGTACAGAAGGAGGCCCAGGTCAGCATGCATTTGTTCATGTAAATGTATGTCAGTTTACACCGTAAATACTATAGATGGGAATGGGAGAGAGGCTAAGGCTTCCTTCTCTGCCTCCTTCAGCTTTCTGCACTCATGGAGCCAGGGTAGCTTCCAAACCACCAGTTCTGGATGGCAGCCTCAAGGCTAGCTTGTTCAGCATAAGGCCTGACCCATAGTAGGTGCTTAATAAATGTCTGTTGACCTGTTTATGGGAGGATCAGAGTGAGCAACTCCACTCTGGGTCCATGATCTCCAAGCTTTTCTAATCATGTACTTATCAGCAATAAATTTTATCGTGCATTTATGATTGATAAAATTTTGAGTGTTATTTATTCCTTTTTATAAGTTTGATACATATACCCTTGTACTAACTCTATACTTTGAAAACCTTTGCAAAAATAAAGCATTTAAAAGATAAAAATGGAATAATATGTTATACTGAAATCAATAGGGAGCCATGGAAGTTTATTAAGTAGGGAAGTAACAGTCAGATCTGTACTCTTGGAAAATCACTTTGGGTTAGAGAAGGGAAAGACCTGATCTGATATAGGGAAATCAACCAAAGGGCTTACAAGAGTCCAGGCTGGAGCAGATGAAGGCCTGAACTTGGGTGGTGGTTGCATGTATAGAGAGACGGGGATGGATGTAAGACCCATGGAGGAAGACAGGTAAGATTTGACAAGTGATTGGATAGGTGGAGTGAGTGCAAGTGAGGAGTTAGAAGACACCCAAGTACTGAGCCTCGGTGACTCAGTGGAAGAATGGTGGTACCCTAGACAATAATAGGAAAGTGTGGAAGGTAGATGGGGTTGGGAGGCCATGTGGGAGAGGGAGGGCAAAAATAATATATTGGTATCCATGTTACAGACCACACTCTGTCTAGGCTTGCTCATCCTATGTGATTCATTCTGTCTCACCCAAAATGAAAAGGGGAAAGTAAGGCTCTTATTCACTGGAACTGTCACTGTGTGCAGCATCCACCCTCGAAGGATGCCTGCCCCAGCCATAAAGTAACCTGGGGACTAGGGATGGGGGCAATATTTTCCCATTGGCCTTCAGGCAATTGTGGCTGTAGATGCCTGGGATCCATGAGGACTGACCATGGTTCAGAACGGGGGCAGTTAGGAGCTCTTATACTGCAAAAGTAAAAGGTGGAGTAAGGTGGAGCAGAGGAACGTTTGGAGATGAGGAGAGTGTTGGTCATTGGAAAGAGGCTTCATAATTAACCAATCCCAAGAAGGGTAGGAAGTGACTCATCTTCCTGTCATCCCATTAGTTGATCACAAGCCCCTTTGGGTCAGTCCATGCTTCCCCCCCCCCCAACTCTGAAGACCACTGCTCTACAGTGTGTTAGGGATATTCCTCTGGAGTGCTCACACTTCCTTGTTTCCATGTCCTAGCAAGGGGGCTGTTGCACTATTTATTTTAGTGATGCCTCAAAGTTTTCCTGACCAGGAGAGAATATGGGAGGAAATTATAGAAAAGATTTGTTCCCCCTTGCAGCAGGAGAAGACGTTCAATTTAATTCAATTCCACCAGCACTTATCAAGGTCCTACTATATGGAAGGCACTGTGCCTACTATGTGCCAGTGATGAAAACCTCAAGATAAAAACTAACCAAAAAACCCCTGCCTTTAAGGAGTGGATATTTTACTGGAAATATAACATTCCTACAGATAAGTGAACATAAGATAATATATCCAGGAGGAGGTGAATGTAAGATAATGCCTCCTGGAGGAGGTAGCCCCTGAGATGAACCTTGAAGAAGGCCAAGGATTCCATTAGGTGTTAGCACATTGGGATGGCTTATAGGGAGGCGCAGAAGAAGAAGGTGGAAGCAAGTTTGGGTCAGATAACTGAAATATACCATGGATTGAGGGAAATAATATGAAATGTCTATAAAAGTAACCAGGAGCTAGGGTTTTAATTGTCAAGCTAAAGAGTTTGTATTTTATTCAAGATACAATAAGAAGCCACTGAAGCTTCTTGACTTGGGGAGTGGCGTGGTCAAATTTGTGCTTTAGAAAAACTAATTTGGTGGCTGTGTGGAGGACAGAATGGAGAGGACAGGCCCTGGACTCAGGAAAACCAGTTAAAAGGTTACCATAGTTATCCAAATGAAACGTGACGAGAATCTAAACTGGGGTGGAGTAGAGACGAGATGTTTCAAGCACCATCCCAGACTCCAAGGGTAGAATCAGAGACAAGAGAGAAATAAGCCTTAGAGCAAATACTGAAGCTGAACCTTAAATACTTTGGCCACGTAATGAGAAGACAGGACTCATTGGAGAAGATCTTGATGTGGGGAAAGATTGAAGGCAAAAGGAAAAGGATGAAATGGATAGACATGGAAACAACAAACATGAACTCGGAGAGACTTTGAGAGATAGTGGAGGATAGAAGAGCCTGGCGTGCTGTGTACAGTCCATGGGGTCACGGTGGGTTGGACACGGCTGTGAACGACCCAACAACAACAAAGGGCAAAGATCTTAACGGAATCTTAGTGAAACCGATGGATTGATTGATGGATTGAGGCTCCTCTCACCCAGCCTTGGATCTGAGATCTGAAGTTGGTGTTCCATTTGTCCTCTTGAAAATAGGAGCACAAACAATGCAGGTGACTATAGTGAGATAAGTTAGGGCACCTCTGAAGAGAAGGTTCCCTGTGGTATACCTACCAGAAATAGGTAGGGTTTCCTTCTCTGACAACTGTGACCTTGGGACCTTGTCCTTTCTCTTTTTCCTCCCTCTGGCACTTCCTTATTTCCATATTCTAGAGAAGGAACTGTTGCAATATTTATTTTAGTGGTGCCTCAAAGCTCCCCTGACAAGAAGAAAATCTAGGAGTGAATTATAAAAAAGATTTGTTGCCTTCTATGACAAGAGGAGACACTCAATCCAATTCAGTTCAGCAGACACTTAAGAAGTGCCTAACATATAGGAAGCATTGTGCCAGATGATGTGAAAGCAACCCACCTCCACACAAAATAATGGTCCCTGCCTTTAAGGAGTTATATTTGACTGGAAACACATTTACAGAGATAAGTGAAAATAAGATAATTTCAGGAGGAAGAGAGCATCTAAAAAGAAGCGTGACCAGGATAGCCTTCCTGGAGAAGGTGTCCCTGCGATGAACCTTGAGGAAGGTTGATTCTATGAGGTGTCTTCCATTAGCTTCCATAATTGTATTTTCACAGGTATTTTGGGGTGCTGAAAATGCAAAACTCCTATAACCCAAGAAAACCACCCAAATCTGAGGTTAAATATTGTCAACCCTGGGGAATCTCTGGGCCTCTACCCTATTCTAACTAGTAGTTTCTAACTGCTTCCCCACTCACCCAAGGTGAGCTCCTGGGAATATCTCTTCCTACTAACAGTTTCTAACTGCCCCCCAAGAGCCTCCCCCCGCCAATATACACATATACACACCTCAGCAGTTTCTAACTACCCCTGTTCCTGGACAGAAAATCACAAGGACACTTCTGTATCACTCCCTTCCTGCAGTTCAGCTGCTCTGCATATCCAGACCACATGCCCTCCTGTTTCCTGTGACCATACTCTATAAGGATCCCTTTCCTCCCTCCCTCCCTGGCATTCCTGTCTGAGTAAGGCAGCATGTTGTCCCCAGTTGCAATTCCTTGACCCTGAATAAATGTCTCACTTCTTTTTATTGGTCACCCAGTTGGTCTGAGTGTTTGCACGGGTTGACAATACTGAATGTAGATTGGCAATTTACAGGGACACAGCATAGTAACAACCTAGCTTAATGAGCCTTATAAGAACAAAACGGCTCCCATCCTGCCTGGTCCCCTCTTCCTTGAAAATACTCAGTCCTTCCCTGTTACTCAGGTGGATACTGTTCTCTCTGGCTCCTGAATTCTAAACTGCTGGTTCTTCTTGTGTCACAACTGCCACTGCTTAATTAAGTATCCCTTTCTCTCCAAGTCTGGAGAAATCCTCCTCTGTAAACACCCAATATTCTTGATAATCTTATGGTGCCCTGCACACAGTAGGCACTTAATCAATGTTTATTTATTGATTGGTCTCAATATTTATGAATAACTGAACTTTCAACTTTAAAAAAATTAAGCTTGTATTTACAACTAATTGAAAATACCGTTTAACATCGAGATATCTGCACCAATTTATCCATTATTCTTTCTTTTCCTGTTCCCTTCCATTATTTTTATTAGTCCATTCACCCTTTTGTTTGCGTATATATTGTCCTATTGTTGTAGCCCATCTGAATACTGTTTTTCTGGTTCTGTTTACTTTACTTTGCATAATTTCACATAATCTTTTCTATATTTCTTTATCGTCTCTGTTTTGGTTATCCTAAACTGCATTGCAGGAACATATCACCATGATATGCCACAAAATATTAAACCGTCCCCAGTTGTTGGACATTTAGTTTGTTTCTGGCTTTTGAAAATGACAAATAATGCTGTTACTGATGTCTTCAAAAAGATAACTTTTTCCCCCTTGGGGCACATTCTCAGTATTAAGATTATTAGGTCAAAGGGTATCATTTTAAAATAACTCTTGCTATGTGTTTCCATAACATTTTCCAAAATTATCCCATTAATTTGCAATTCCATATGCAATAGGTGAGGGTAACCTTTTTTTATGCCATCAGCATTGGGTTTTATTATGTTTCTCTACTTTTGCCAATTTGTTGGTAACTTAAAGTCATTTTAATTTGTATTAAAAGGGATGATTTTTTTCAAGATATTATTTGTAATTGCTTTGATTACAACAAAGCATTTGTCTCAGTAGAGCAAAATTATTAAGATTAGAAAAACTTTATGACAGATGCAACCACAGATGATTGTTTAATTATCCTTTAATTACCAGGATCAAATAAATCATACAATATAGAGCTATAGGCTAACCAAAGGTATCTACCTGCATAGGGAGAGGAATTCTCCATGGGGGAAGCCCTCCAGATGTTCCATTGTGGTGTCATTGTGCTGATTGCATTAAATCATAGATTACCATGTGACCTCTGTAGCAAGATTCAGTCACTAAAAAGGGATCAACCTAGCAATCCACACAGGAAAAACCAAATGGATGAAGAATGCATATTGTCTAGATCATGGCATGCAGTCAGCTGGGTAGTCCATTGAGTTAACCAGTACTTAACTGAAATGGGCCCAGAAATGAATAGAGAAAAAAGGATTGGTCGAATGTCATTTGAGAAATTACACAGTTACAATAATACTAATGATGAAAAAAATAATAAAATGCTGACATTCATAGAATGCTTTAAGGTTTGCAAGGTTTGAAATCCTGTGAGGTAGGTACAATTATCCCATTTTACAGGTAGGAAACAGAGGCTTACAGAAATGAAATGATTTGTCTAAGGTCACATGACTAGTGAATTATCTAAGGCAAGATTTGAACACAGGTCTTCTTTATTTCAAGTCCTGAACTATATCCACTATGATGCTTTCTCCCTCTCTCTCTGCCCCTCTCTCTCTCTCTCTCTGTCTCTCTGTCTCTGTCTCTGTCTCTCTCTCTCTCTCTCTCTCACACACACTCACACACACACACACACACACACACACACACGCAATCAGTCTTTTCTATAACAACAGGCTTCCAATGACGCTACATAACTGTGAATCATGTAGCATCACCCAATGCTAAAAAGCATAGTGGAGACCAGCCAGCCTTTGTTCTTCCTCCATAGGACTCAGGGTAACTGATGGCCGATAACTCCTTAGCTCTGCCCCTGAAAAGACGATGCTGGTTTTCTTGGCAATCTAGATTTGTGTTTGTGTTTGTGTCTAATACCTACTAGTCATTCCCTTCCTTTACTGTCCTCTAGTTGTCTTCATATACTTTGTTAGGTCAACTCTACAAATATCATTATTTTATAGAAGTATTTCATCAAAATCAATCAATCAATATTTATTAATCTCCCACTGTGTACCAGGCACCGTAGTAAGCACTGGGAACACAAATAAAGGCACAGGACAGGCCCTGCCCTCAAGGAGCTCATCATCTAATGGGGGAAACTGAAATGGGAGGGAAAGGAGGGTGGCATGGGGGCATGATGAGGTCCAGGAGTACACGTGGGTGGGAAATGATGAGATGGCAGCCCTGGGCCCCCTCCTTAAAGGGATGCTCTGGGAGGAGCCCTCTGATGCTTGCCATTCACCAGTATCTTAATAGCAGATCACAGTCCACCAGGCACAGCCCAGATGGCAACTCTGCATTCGGCGTTCTCACCCAGCAGGGAAGGCAAAAGTGCAGAAGTTCATTCTTGGCTCTGATTCCACTTGTGAGCTGAATACAAAGTTTTTCCAAGTGAAGTGAGCAATCTCAGCAATTGTTCCAATTAAGGCAAAAACCGTAAGACACCCGATCTTTCTCTCCTGAACATCATAGACATGGGTGTGCAGCTGAAGGTGAGTTCTTTCCCAGGCACTGTTGGCAGTCTCAACAGCCCTTCCAGACCCACATGGACATTCATTTACTCTCCTGCATGTTGATTCTTCACCTCTGCCCCTTTGGTACTCATTCAAACCTGTTGGGTTTCTTACACTTACTGCTGCTGCTGTTCAGTCATTCCATTTGTGTCTAACTCTTCGTGACTCCGTTTGGGGTTTTCTTGGCATTTCCTTTTCTGCCATTTCCTTCTCTGGCTCATTTTAAAGATAAAGAACTGACATAAATAGGGTTAAGTGACTTGCTCAGGGTCACACAGCTGGTAAGTCTCTACGACCAGATTTGAACTCATGAAGATGAATCTTCCTGATTTCAAGCCCAGTATTCTATTCACTGGACCACCTAGCTGCCCTGTCTTCTAACACTTGTGTAACTCTGTAAAGTCACTTAACTGCTACCTGCCTCAATTTCCTCATATGTAAAATGAAAATAATGACACCTACCTCAAAGGCATGTTGTAAGGAAAAAGGAGATAATATTTGTAAAGTCTTAACACACCTTAAAGTTCTAGATAAATATTATCATTATTACTACAGTTTATTTACAGGAAGGTAGCATTTTCTAGCTAAAAGAGTTTCCCTGAAGGAAAATAGCATGATAAGAGTAATTGTCTGCTGCTCATTCCCCAACATTTAGCAACTAATTCTTTTTAAATGAAAAGTTCTATAGTAACCATTACTCTTGTGCCAGTAAAAGGTGAAATCAAAACCCAAAGCATCATTAATGCGCATTTGAGTGAGATTTGTGGAAGGATATGAGTTATCAGAGATGAATAGCAGCCAGATGATGTTACATGAATATTGACTCCTTGGTGTGTGGATCCTGTCCTTCATCCATCTGGGTTCTTTGAGATAAAGGGTGCGCTCTTCCAGGCAGGTAAAGTAAGGTTTCTTCTAGTCCTAAACCAGGCTTCTCCATCCTTGTGAGTACACATAAACCCATGAAGGCAACAGGATGTCCTTGGCAGCAATGTGATTTGAACTTAGTTTACACCTGCTTATACAATGAAAAAACTCTGTTTTTGACAACAGTCCTTATCAGTATGGCCCCTGGATTTGTGAATGCTGATTGGCCAGAGCCCTTCCTGCAC
This sequence comes from Pseudochirops cupreus, assembly GCA_028627135.1. Classification (NCBI taxonomy): domain Eukaryota; kingdom Metazoa; phylum Chordata; class Mammalia; order Diprotodontia; family Pseudocheiridae; genus Pseudochirops; species Pseudochirops cupreus. Next base: position 141,061,554 of record CM053582.1, read on the forward strand.
TCATTATTGGTTTCTGACCCTGCAAGCACCTGTTGTTTGGGGAAGTGGGGGAAACCTACAATGAATAGGTTTCCATATAAGTGAGAAATCTTATTGGGGGGCAGAGCCAAGATGGCGGTATAGAAGCAGGAAAACTCTGTGAGCAGCCTCCATAACAACCTCAAACACCTATAAAATATGACTCTAAACAAATTTTAGAGCTACAGAACCCACAAAATGACAGAGAGAAGGCACTGAAGGCAGCCTGGCTGGCTGACAGGAAGGGTCCATCACAGCTTGCTGGGAGTTGAGCCCAGCCCCATGTGAGCCCCCGGTTTTAGCTCCAGGGCATCCTGAACAGCAGGGGCTGGAGCAGACTTTGAGAGAATGGATTGCCAGCAGCTGTGGTGGTTTCCAGAATTATCAAGCCATAAATGCCAGAGACAAAGTGAAAGGTCAGTGTGGAACTTTTGGGAACGGAGGGACTGCAAAAGTGGTCTGGCCACTGCCCCTGGGACAAAAAGGCGAGGAGCAGCAGAGGTGCTGTGGCCATCTAGCCACTTCCATGTGGCTGCTTCAGAGCTCCTGGCCTGCAGACTATAGGGGGACGAGGTGACCATTCAGAGGGTAATCACTCTTGCTTCGACCTGCTTGGATCTAGAGCACTGTCTTAGATGGAAGTCCTGGGGCGTGTAACCAGTGAGCCAGGGCTTGAGGGGACTGTGGAGAGGACATCCAACTAAGAGCTCCAGCAGCTGCAAAAACCCCAGCAATTTGGGACAAAGCTCTCCTCTCTGGAAACAGAGTTTTACTGTGGCAAAGAGCTCAAAAGTCAAGTAATTGAGTGGCAACACAAGTAAGCAAAGGAAGCAAAGCAAGCACAGCAATCAAACCTTAGATTCCTTTTTTGGGGGACAAAAAGGATCAAAGTATGGAATAGGAGGAAGACAACAAAGTCAGAACTCCTGCAACAAAAGCTTCCAAGAAAAATATGAAATGGTTACAGGCCATGGAAGAGCTCAAGAAGGATTTTGAAAATCAAGTAAGAGAAGTGGAGGAAAAATTAGGAAGAGAAATGAGAATGATGCAAGAAAATCATGAAAAGCAAGTCAACAACCTGACTGAAGAAAATAACACCTTAAAAAAATTAACTCAAATGGCAAAAGAGGCCCAAAAAGCCAATGAGGAGAAGAATGCCTTAAAAAGCTGAATTTGCCAGATGGAAAAAGAATTTCAAAAGCTCGTTGAAGAGAATAATTCCTTCAGAATTAGACTGGAGCAAATGAAAGCTAATGACTTTGTGAGAAATCAAGATACTATCAAACAGATCCAAACAAACGAAAAAATAGAAGGCAATGTGAAATATCTCATTGGAAAAACCACCAACCTGGAAAATAGATCCAGGAGAGATAACTTGAAAATTATTGGACTACCTGAAAACCATGATCAAAAAAAGAACCTAGAAATCATCCTTCAAGAAATTCTGAAGGAAAATTGCCCTGAGATTTTAGAACCAGAGGGCAAAATAGAAATTGAAAGAATTCATTGATCACCTCTTTAAAAAAGATCCTCAAAAGAAAACTCTTAGGAATATTGTAGCCAGGTTCCAGAGCTCCCAGATCAAGGAGAAAATATTACAAGCAGCCAAGAAGAAACAATTTGAATATTGTGGAAACAGAATCAGGATAACCCAGGATCTAGCAGCTTCTAAAAAGGGACTGAAGGGCTTGGAATATGATATTCTGGAGATCAAAGGAGCTAGGATTAAAACCAAGAATCACCTACCCAGCAAAACTGAGTGTAATGTTTCAGGGGAAAATATTGTCATTCAATGAGGTGGAGGACTTTCAAGCATTCTTGATGAAAAAACCAGAGTTGAATAGGAAATTTGACATTCAAATACAAGAAGCAAGAGAAGCATGAGAAAGTAAATAGGAAAAAGAAATCATGAGGAACTTGTCAAAGTTGAACTATTTACATTCCTACATGGAAAAACAATAATTGTAACTTATGAAACTTTACTCAGTATGAGGATAGTTGAAGGGAATATAAATGTGTATATTATCTATCTATCTATCTATCTATCTATCTATCTATCCATATAGATGTATATATGTGTGTGTGTATGTATACGTATATATATGTAGGAATACATATGTGAGTATGTATATGTATATATATATGTGTGTGTGTGTGTGTATACATAGACAGAGGGCATAGGATCAATTGAATAGGAAGGAATGATATTTAAAAAATAAAATTAAGAGGTGAGAGAGGGGGCAGCTAGGTGGTGCAGTGAATAGAGCACTGGCCCTGGAGTCAGGAGGACCTAAGTTCAAATCTGGCCTCAGACACTTGACACAAAAACTAGCCATGTGACTTTGGGCAAGTCACTTAACCCCAATTGCCCTCCAAAAAGTAAAACAAAAAACAAAAAACAAAACAAAACAAGAAAGAGGAATATAATGAGAGGAGATAGGGAGAGACAGAATAGGGTAAATTATCTCATATAAAAGAGGCAAGAGAAAACTGTTAAAATGGAGGGGAAGAACAAGAAGACAAAAGTGAATGGGTCAACCTTACTCTCATTGAATTTGGCTTAAGGGGGGAATAGCATACACATTAAACTAGGTATCTTACCCTACAGGAAAGTAGGGGGAAGGGGATAAGAGGGGAGATGATAGAAAGGAGGGCACATTGAGGAAGAGGGTAGTTAGAAGCACACACTTTTGAAAAGGGACAGGGTCAAAGGAGAAAATGGAACAAGTGGGGGGCGGGATAGGATGGAGGGAAATATAGTCAGTCTTTCACAGTATATCCACTATGGAAATGTTTTGTGTAACTACACATGTACAACCTATATTGAATTGCTTATCATCCCAGTAAGGGTGGGTGATGAGGAAGGAAGGGAAAGAATCTGGAATTCAAAGTTTTAAAATCAAATTTAAAAAAATTTTTTTTTTACATGCAACTGGGAAATAAGATATACAGCACTGGGGTAGGGAGATCCATCTTGCCCTACTGGAAAGTCAGAGGGGTGATGGGGGAGGATAAAGGAGAGAGCAGATTGGGGGTGGGGGTATACAGTGGGATTGCTGTTTTGGGGAGGTGGGTAGGGGACAGACAGAGAAAATTTGTAACTCAAAATCTTGTGGAAATGAATGTTGTAAACTAAAAATAAACATAAAATTTATTTTTAAAAAAATCTTATTGGAATTGGTAGTTATCTCAGAATTCTGCTCAGCTTGAATATGAACAGCCTAGGAGTGACCTTGACAGAAGCTAGTGTTATCTTTGAACACAGTAGGAGTTAGAAGAAAAGATGAAAATAAACCCATTGTATTTTCGACCAGCAGATTTATGAGGCTACAAACAATTATGCTTTAAAGAAAATAAATCTTAACATGGATTCACCACAAAGAATAATAGCTAGCATTTATATAGCAAAGTGCTATATAGATTTACAAAGTGCTGGGGGTGGCTAGGTGGCACAGTGAATAGAGCACCGGCCCTGGAGTCAGGAGGACCTGAGTTCAAATTTGGCCTCAGACACTTAACACAAAAACTAGCTGTGTGACTTTGGGCAAGCCACTTAACCCAATTGCCCTCCAAAAAGCAAAAAAAAAAAATGGACATGTTCTGCTCAGCCTTAGGGGATAGAACTCAGACCAATTGGTAGAAGTTACAGAGAGATGGATTTTGGCATGTTCTAACTATGACCAAAATGGGAGTGGGCTGATGCAAGAGGCAATAGGTTCTCATTCCTTGGAGGTCTTCAAGTAGAAGCAAGACAACATTTTATGGGTGATATTGTGGATGGGATTCCTGTTCAGGAATGGAGTACATTACATGATCTCCAAAGTTGCTTACTACCAAGGCATGTTGGTAAATGTTTAACAACTGACTCTCTAAGGGGGAAATATATGCACAGTATACTATTAAGTTTAATCTGCATTATTACCATTTTCTTCTTCACATTCTTAAACCTAGACAATCAACAAAACAATAAATCAAGCTCTGAATTATAGCATTCATCAATTTCCAAAGTGTATACGCTCATACTGAAATTTTAACAACTGGCTCTCCTGAGTAGGTGCAAGCCGATTCTAACACACCATTGTTTACTTCTCTGAAATTCTGAGATTCTGTAGGTTTATGACTATAGTGATTGTTTGTTGCAGGACTCTGGACTCTGTAGTTTGCCTATTTAATAATATCTAATGGTTTTTGAAATTTGGTTTGGTTTTGTATTAGGAGGCTCAAAGTTTTGGAAGTCTTGTTGCTAACCATCTATGCATAATTGAGGCAGGTTTGCAGACTAGATGGACAAAACTTGACATGCCTTACTAGTTTAGCTTTTGTTCTTGCTCCAATTTATTTACATGCAAATTTGGAAGGAATCATGGGAGTAAAATAGGCTCTGCCCTAAACACTCCACAACAGAGTTCCCCAATGTGATTTGGGGTTTAAATGGAAATTATAAGGAACTCCTAACCTTAAGTGAGAGGGTTGTCTGAGATAACAGATTGGGATTCAGACTCATACATAGAGAATTCAAAAGAGATACAGTCTTAGCCCGGAGAGCCCTTTGTATATTCAAAGTGTTGTCACAAGTGATACTTTTGTCCCTTTGCTGGATATGGGGACTCATAGCTTTGGTTATGACTAAAGTATTAAGCCTACCTTTATCAAGGATAGGCTTTCTAGTCATTGCACTCTAGCAGACAGGAGGCAAGCTAGGAGACACAGTGGCTAGATTGCTAGACCTCAAGTCAGGAAGACCTCAGTTCAAATCCTGACTCATACAATTACTAGCTGTATGTCTTCTGGGCATGTAACTTAACGCAGTCACTTCATTTTCCTCATCTGTAAAACAGGACTGAAAATAGCACCTACCTCCCAGGGTTGCTGTGAGGACAAAATCAGATGATATTTATAAAAGGCTTTACAAATCTTAAAGTGCTATGTAAATGTTAATTATTAGTATAGGAACTAAGCACTCTGAAGAATGGAAGTCCTGAAGAATAGTAGAGAGAAGCCTGGCTGTCATGAGGCCAGTGTGGAGAACATCTGTTAAGGACCATGCATCTGACGCCAAACCCAGCAGGAGCAGTGTGGTAAAATCACCAGGAGAGCATTCTCCACTCCTTCACACTTCCTGTGTTTTCACAGATACTGCCTCTCCATGCAAGCTCCCTACATGGGTATGATACAATATAATAAACATCTACTAAGCACCTACTACATACCAGGCACTGTGCTGAGCACTGGATGTACACATAAGTTCCTGCTCTTGAGAAACTTACAATTTAATATGACAAAGACAATACACAAAAGGAAGCTGAAAAGGTATGTGGGGGGAAGTGTCAGAGAGCACCTGAAGCCAATACATGGTAGATGATGGTGGAGCTGGTGCCAAATGAAACGATGTCTGGCATTTTGAGACCCATATAAAGAAAGAATATAGGAGGGTGATTTTTGTTCTACCCTCCGTTCACAGGGCAGAAGCAATGGAAGGTTTCCTCTTTTTCTCTGGTAGTGTGTGTATATGTGAAAAAGTATGCACCATATTTATGGGGTAAATATTTTAATGCTATTTTAAAAATGATATTATTTCATTTAATATCATTGTTTTGAATTATGTCCTCTGGTTGATTAGTGAAAATAAATACATCTGAGGGTGTTCACAAGTGATGCTTTTTTAGTGGATTCAGATTCCTTTTAACCTGGAGTAGTTTATTGGGGTGGGGCTGTCCATATGTGAGTTGAGGTGCTCTCAGGCGCAGCATTATATCTTTTTTTGTTATGTTTTATGCATAGGGGATCTGGTGCCATGCTACTGGGCCATCCAGTGGAGAGATTTTCTTAGATTTCTGTAGGAGAACTCAATTTCAGTCACTCCAGTTTAATATCTCTTAATGGTTAAAAGGGCTTTTCTTGTCACGGCCATCTCTAGGACAAAGATGGCATAGGAAGCCCCCATCCCTCCCCACCCATGGCATTTACAGCATCTGAAAATAAATATTATGATTTATAAGGATGAATTAAGAAGCTTTCTTTGTGGAACAACTCTGAAATCCCTGAGTTTTAATTTATTCCAAGGTGATGTCTAGCAAACATACAAATCAAGAAGTCACTTGGAAAGTAGTTGGTTTAACCAAACATTTTCTTTTAAATTAACATAAAATTCACCTTTCAATGACTTCAAAATTTTTTAATTTCCTGCCTGATTTCAATGATGAGCTGCATTTAATGCATTTCAATCTATTCCCCAGCAGGCATCCCAGCCTGATGAGTACCGTATTAGCAAACTGTTGCTTCCCACTGGGACCTAATGTCATTCACCGACAGAGCCGTGAAGCTTCCTGGGCTTTTTATGCACAGCTTGGAAGATGGTCGATTCCCAGGTGGACAGAAATGCTTACTTAGGGCATGTTTCTCTAACAAGGCATTGTAACTAACCAACAATGTTTTCTTTCCATCATGATCACTATTCAGTCTGTGTTCCCAGGTCACTGCTAAGGGCCATTGGAGAAATTTCTACTTTCTTTTCTTTTCTTTTTTTTTTTTAATTTTTTTTATTTACTCATTTACTTTTAATTTACAAGATTCAGTTCCACAATCACTTGAGTTTCAGATTTTCTC
>CM053582.1:141068677-141096545 GCA_028627135.1 Pseudochirops cupreus
TTGGCTTAGGGAAGGAATGACATAAACTCTAAACTGGGTATCTTGCCACACAGGAGAGTGGGGGAATGGGGATGAGAGGTGGGATGATGGAGGGGAGGGGAGGGGTGGGAGGGAGGGTTGATGGAAGCACACACTTCTGTAAAGGGACAAGGACAGAGTGAGGGTAGAGAATAGAACAAGGGGGGGTGGGATAGGAAGGAGGGACATATAATCAGTCTCTCACAATATGCCCACTGTGGAGAGGTTCTGTGTAATTACACATGTACAGCCTGTATTTAACTGCTTGTCCTTCCAGTGGGGGTGGGTGACGAGGGAGGAAGAGAAAAAATCTAGAATTTAAAGTTCCATAATCAAGTGTTAAAAATATATATGTATATATATGTATACAATTATTATTATTATTGTTATTATCATTATAATCATTGACTACATCCAACTGGGACTTAAGATACACAGGCACTGTGGTAGGGAGATCCATCCTGCCCTACTGGAAAGTCAGAGAAATGATGGGGGAGGACATAGGAGAGAATAGATTGGGGGAGGGGTTATACAATGGGATGCCTGTTTTGGGGTGGTGGGTAGGGGAAAGATGGGGAGAAAATTTGTAACTCAAAATCTCATGGAAATGGATGATGTAAACTAAAATTAATAAAAACAAAAGCAAAAAAAAAAGGTCATGGAAATGGGGAAAGGGTCACATGACTAGAAACCAGCCAACACCATGCCGATTTTTCTTGAGCAATGCACCTACCTCAAATTGGCTTCAGAAAAGTAGTTCTGAGATGTCTTCCTATAAAGCTAGTATAGCAGTGGCAGCTTGATTCCAGAGGCACTGGGGGAAGGTGTTGCTCCTTTGCCAAGAAGACTCTTCTAGGCAGAAAAGATTTGACCAACATTCATCCTTCCCCGAGGAAGGAGATTCAAGAAAACTTGCATATTTCTTTACCTAAATTAAGACCTCTGCCTTAGGTGGAGGAAAGAAGGGAGAGCAGAGGGAATACTCTAGTGGCTCTCTGGAACACTGAGGCCTCTAAGGGAAGTAAGGAGTGGGGCAGGCAGGGTGGAGGGTGAGGAGAGCACAGTTCAGAAGATTCAGACCGTGCTGGGCTGAGGTTAAGATAGGCCCTAATAGACTTTTTTTCATTGAAACTTATCAGCCCAATAGAAAAATATGAACTTTTCTAACTCTGCAAGGCAAGAATGAGGAACTTTTCCAAGTGTGGGTAAGTTCATTCTTTCTCCTTCCCAGAATAAGTGGAGAGGCAAGGTTGCCCCCTTAGTCTAGAAAAGAGAAGGGTAGATCAGACCTGAAAGGAGGTAGCAGCACTGAAGAGCTAGGAAGTATCAGGGAATGCACAATGGACTTTGTGCTGTATGGGAGAGAGATTTTTTAAGCTACTGTCAGAAATAACTAACTCAAGGAGCATTTGATTGGGCTGACATTTCTGTGGAGATATTTAAAAAGTGCTAGAGAGTAGGAAAGGTATTGCTGGTTTAATGGTACATGGAAACCAGCCTCTAGTTGGGTGTAGAACTGATTGGTCAGGACCACTTTGTTTCAAGTCAGGTTCTGTTTAAGAATGTGGAACAAGCAGATCCAGTACCCAATCCCCTTCCCAATCTTAGCTACATAACTTAATAGTTGGCAGCTTCCTTGAGGAGCATGTTGTTGAAGGCCTCCAGGAATGTTTTGTGTTGCCCTAGCAGGAGCCCATCTCCCTTGAAATACAGAGTGACTTCTCTGGAGCACCTGTCCAAAAGACAATCCACATTCTCCCAGGCGCATTTGAATTTCTAGGCAGGGGTTCTGAACTTTTCTGTATGTCTGGACCCTCTGATAATCTAGTGAAGCCTATGCACCCCTCCGTAGAATAATGTTATTAAATACACAAAATAAAATTCATAGGATTACAAAGGAAACCAATTATATTGAGATAGTTATGAAAAAATTTAAAAACAAGTAAGTTTACAGACACCAGGTTAAGAACCCCTGTTCTAGGATCTTAAGTTGATAAATGTACAGAGCTATTTGAAGAAATCACTCTCTTGACTAACTTGTCCCAGGGTAGAGCTGGGTCTAGGAGTAAGCAAAATAGATAGTCACCTGGGATATAGAACATACATCACAACAAACATTGGACATATTTTGAAGCTACTTTTTATACTATCAACTTTCCAAGGCTATTTTACAAAATAAATGCGCATATTTTAGTGCAATAAAAATGAGGATCAAGATTTAGAGTTGTAAGGTGCCTTAGAGCTCAGCTGATTTAACTTCCTCATCTAAACAGATGAGAAGACTGATTCCAGAGAGATTAGATAATTAGCCCAAGGTTAAAGGTAACATGTAGTAGCTGTGGGATTCAAATCTGGGTCCCTGGCTCCAAAGCCAGGATTCATTCCAATTTCCTATTCTGTCTCTCCTTGACACAGACCTTTTCATTTTGTGACAAATCAAGTCACATGTAGTATAGTTAAGGGTTAAAGATTCTGATGGATGGTAGCATTCAGGAGTTTAAATTTTAAGTACAGACAGGATACAATGGCCAACCCTTGCCTTGGGACAACAATGGACCTGAGCTAGGATTGAGACTGGTCTTAGAAGGGCTAAGTTTCCTCACTCAGTCTACTTCCCAGGACTTAAAGAAACCAATCACATTTTCTTAAGTCTCCCGATTAAGCAGCTCCTATAGAAGGGTAGCATTTTTTGAACTCAGGTCAACTTTTTAGCAGAGCCACTGAGAACTCCTTCTTGTCTCTATGTTGGGTCTTGATGGATTGTTGATACCAGTTGCCATGATGCAGAAGGGAAGGACTGTATCTCCTTTACTTGAGAGGCCATGGTGGGTTGAGGTCAGCATGGGCTAACCAGAGGAATGAACCAAACACTCCTGAAGCCAAGAGGGGAAAGGCTGGAATAGATGCTAATAGAGACTCATAGTTTAAAAAGAGACAGTGCAGGTTTTAAGCCAATTCTATAGCCTTCCCAATATCTTCTGATGGAAACATTAAGGCAAAATTCAAGACTAAAAGTAATAAGGATTTAAACTAAAACAGTCTTTTTATTTATTTAAAATAAATACAGCATGTATACTATATTATACATAAGGAGGCTCCAGGTGACAGGATTTTCTCACATTAGACTGGGAGCTCCTTGAGGGCAGATACTGTCTTTCGCCTCTTTTTGCATCCCCAGCTCTTGGCACAGTGCCTGACCTGGCACTTGGCAAGCATTTAATGAGTCTTTATTGACTGACCGACAAGCACACACACACACAGAGACAATCCCTTGGTTACAAGTTTGAATATGTTATGAAAATGCCTATTCCCACTTAGAAATGTTAGAGAAAGATACCAAAAAGTGACATAAAGGGAAAGGAAACCAGGCTCCATGACTGCCTTGACTGTGGTGACTGGATTAATGGCACACTCTCTTTTTACAGGCAAATAAAAAGTCGCCCAAATGATACAGAAAGATGGCCAGTTGAGAAAACAGCAGCATCACTACACTACTCATCACTACTTCAGTCCTTACTTATATCTAATGGAAATACCCAGTGGTTTAATCAAACATGGTAGCTAGGTTCTGAATATGGAATGTCCAAGAGCTGCTCCTTTGTACATCTTTGCTCCTCTTTCTGCCTCCAACACAGTTTAAGGATATGTTTTTAACAGCATGTGATTGCTGCAGTAGAAATAAACCACTGATCATGCTGACACTAGCAAGATGGTGCCAAAGAACTTGCAAAATGGCCCATTGCAGAAACGAGCTCAGACAATAACCAGTGCTCAGTTTTGTGGTGTTAAAGATTCAGTTGTGTGCGTAATTTTAGAAACCTTTCCAAATATTCTCAAACTTGTAACTAAAATTTAGCATGTGGGTATTTGGTATTTTTTGTCATTTTGCTCATTGGAAGTTGCTAAAGAAGACTTTGAATAACTGGTGCTTTCCCCTCCCCCCCCCCCCCAAAAAAGTCATATTTGGTTTTAAGCACCAGGAATGATGCTGTAGGGAGAAAAGAGGAAACATTAGGGAAAAGTATTCATGATTACAATTTTTCTCAACATAGGTTAAATATGATGAAGAGAGGGAAAGGACTTCAGATATCATTGAGTCCAATCCCTCCATTTTACAGATGAGAAAATAAGTGACTGGTCCAAGGTGATACTGATAGTAAGTGGCAGAGTCTGGATTTGAATCCATGTTGTCTAACTCCAATCTAGCACACTTTCCCCTGTACCATACTGCCTCACAAGAAAGTGGCCTGAGGAAATCAGAGCCCAGAAAGACAGAATGAGTTTTAGGTAGTAATTGACAGAGCCAGGATTTGCAACTGGCTTCTGACTCCAAATCCCAGTACTCCATATAATAACTAGCAGTTATATAGCTAGCAGAATAATAACATTTGTAATTCATAAACTCTTCACAAATATCACCTCATTTTATTCTCACCTACTGGAGAGGTATGTGTTATTATTATTTTTATTTTACAGAAAAGGAAACTGAGGCAGACAGAGGTTAAGTGACTCATCCAGAGCCACACAGCTAGTAAGTACATTAAGTCTAAATTTGAACTGAGGTCTTCTTGACTACAAGTCCAGAACTCTATCCACCGTACTATATATAAGCTGTCTGTTACTCCTACCAGGCAGGCCTAATTGAATCGAATTGAGAAAATTTTTATTGAATGTCATAATCTAATGAGTATAGAACTTTAGAGCTGAGAAGGACCTTATTTTACATATGAGGAATTTAAGGACTAGAGAGAGGTTAAGTAACTTACACAGCTAGTTAACCACAGATTTGGGGCTTAAAAGCCCTCTCTCTAGTACCCTTTCCAAATAAAATTTAAACAAAACTAAAACTGTGATTTTAATGTAAGTAGCCACTTACATTTAATCTGAGTCTTCTGTCCTTTTGCATATGGACATTTCTCTGAAAATGTCAAGTTCGTATCTGGTATAACTCAGGAGCAATTCCCCTTGATAGGAGCATTTATCGGTTAACAGACAAACCAGTTCTTCCTCAAAGTACACTGAAATGCCCCCTTTGAATGAGGTCTTCTGAAACATAAGAACTTGGCTTTGAATCATTATAAAAGCAGACAAAGACAGCCGGAGTTAGTTTCTACCTGGGAGGGATTTGTTTACTCCATTTATCTGAAAACCTTTTTATAGGGCCCGCTGTAAAGAATGGTATTGAAGAATCTCTGAGCTGAAAGGCACCAAAGTATTACCCCTTCCCAACAGTTCAAGAAAATGAGACTCAAAGGGGTTAACTGACAGCTCAATAATAATAATAGCTGATATTATATGGCATTTTTAAAGTCTGCAAAGCGCTTCATATACAAGACTCATTTGAGCCTCAAAACTCTGAGGTAGCTATGAGAGGCTGTTGAATTTCCATCTCAGATGAAAAAATCCAAAATTCAAAAGGGTCGTGTCACTTATCCACGGTCACATCACTAGCAAGTACTAGAAATAAAACTTTAATTCAGGTATCAATTTGAATTTCATTCCACTGGCTTCCTCTAAGGACTCAGAGCTAGGGGCTGTGATCCCAGGGCTAAGATCCAAGCCTAAGTCTTCCTATTTCAAGTCCTGTGTTCTTTCCATGACACCATAAAGTATAATCAATAAGCCTGGTGTTTTTAAATAGCTTTAAGAATCTCTTTGAAATTTGACAGGTCTGATTGGCCTATTTGTCACAATGGCCCAGATATAGATATACAAATAGTCCTATACCAAGTGTGTGTATGTGTGCATGTTATAAACGTATAATAGAGCCATAACCAGTGGAGAGAATGCTAATAATTAATAATAACTGACATTTATAAAGCACTTTCAGGTTTGCAAAGCACTTTACATATATCATCTCATTTAATCCTGATCTTAGAACAGAATCCCGAACATAGCAAGCACTTAGTGTTGTTGTTCAGTCGTGTCTGACTCTTTGTTATCCCATTTGGGGTTTTCTTGGCAAAGATACTGCAGTGGTTTGCCATTTCTTCTCCAGCTTTTTTACAGATGAGGAAACTGAGGCAAGGTCACATGGCTAGTAAGTGTCTGAGGCCAGATGTGAACTCAGGTCTTCCTGACCCCAAGCCCAGAGCTCTATCCGCTGTAGCATCTAGCTGCCCTAGGAAACCTGCTACATACCTCTAATTGTTAACACAATAAATGTTGTTAATTCATTTTTAAAAATGCTTGTTAACTTCTTCAAAAACAGACCATGAGGGCTGCTATTATTCCCCATTTTACAGACAGGGAAACTCAGGCTGATAGAGGTTAAGATTCTTGCCCAGGGTCACAAAGCTAGTGAGTATCTGAGACAAGAATAAATTCAGTTCTTCCTGACTTTAAGTACAACTTTCTCTATAGTTTTGGCCCATGGCACCAATATCTAAAAGTTGACAACCCTCCTCTCCATTTTTAGGAGGTGGATCCGCGTCTTTCCCTACATTTCACCTAACAATCCTTTGCAGGTTATTCTGGGGCCATGACCTTCACAGTCTCATTCCTGCGGCCATTCTCCCAGGGCTCACTTTCTTTCTAACCCCTGTGGGCAAGAGGGCTGAACCACCTCTGCTGCCATGACTGCACCCACAATGCCATCCACACCAATGTTGCATCCCATTCATCCTACAACTGTTTCTTTTTAAAAGGGATTTTTTTTTGTTGTTTTTTTTACATCACAGTCACTTCTGGATATACCCTCCACTGCCCATTCCCTCTCCAATGAGCTTCCCTTTTCATTAGCTTTCACCAACCATTTTTACCCCAGGTAAAAATATCTTTCTCCCAAATTATTTCTGCCAAATTATTCTTTCAAATTTGCCCACTTAGAGTGTGCCTCAAGGACGTTTTTAAATGCTACAAAAAACAAATCATAGTCAATATACATGGTTTTTAGTTGTTAGTGTGATGGCATAAATGCAAGGTAGTATGGGAAATGTGTACAGAATAATGACAAGCATAGGAAAAATATTTTCTAAAAAATAAGACCTCTTACTCATGTGTTGTTTGTTTAACCATGTACAAATAGGACCGGTGCCTTTTTTTTCTGGGAACATGCCCTTTTGAATACCGCTCTTAGTCTCTGTTTAAAATTTTCTCCAGCAAAATAGTAGAGCAAAGGATCAAGGCAACTGTTAGATGCAGCCAAGGCCATGGTGATGATGACAGCCTTGTGTAGCTGGTCATTGCAACTGCCTTCCTTCCACTGCATGAGGTGGAGTGATCTCAATACATGATAGGGCAGGAAACACAGAACGAAGAGAATCAGGGCAATGGTAACTGTGATCAGAGCCTTCTTGTGAGTGATTCGGGCTGGAGTCTTTGGAACCTTGACCTTTAGCAGGGTCTTGATAATCAGCATATAGCAGATGGTCAAAGTGAGGAAGGGCAGGATAAAGCCCACGACCATCACCATGTGGTTCAGGATCCTTAACCTGGTGATCTTGCTAGGGTTTAATTCTAAGCAGGTGGCCTGCTTTCCATTATTGGTGGCTCCGCTGCTCAGAAGGAGGGTAGAGGGGGCCATGATGAAGACCCAGATGGCCACACACAGGCCCCAGGCAGTCTTGAGGCTGGTCACATGCAGGAGCCTGAAGGGACACACGGTAGCCAGGAAACGGACAATGCTCAGCGCAGTCAGGAAGTAAACACTGATGTACATGTTGACGTAGAAGGAATATGACATGATCCTGCAGGCCATATCTCCAAATACCCAGTGAGAGCCTCGCAGATAATAGTCAGCTCTGAAGGGCAGTGTGCACACAAACAGTAAGTCTGAGATGGCCAAGTTCAGCATGAACACATTCACCAATTTGGACTTTTTAGAAGGTTGCAGGAAAATGAATATGGAAAAGCCATTTCCCAAGATCCCAATGACAAATACAACTAGGTAGACTCCAGGATAAAAACTCCTCTTGAAGGTATCCACAGTGCAGTTCTCCCTGGCACCCCTGAAGCTGTCGTTGGCTTCCATCTCTACTGTGGCGACTGGCAGCACAGAGAAGAGAGGTTTGCTGGACTAAAAAACAGAAATGGAGGTCAGCTTGTCTGTCATATGTTATCTACTCCACAGGAAACCCAAATCATCTTCCCACGATTTAAGTAGATGAGAGAAAACCACAGTGTTCTTTGGTGACTGGCTGACACAATTGGTTAGGTTGGCAAGCATCTATAATCCTTACTGCAGAAGTCTCCAAAACCACTTCTTTTTGGAAATCATTGGACAGGAGGGCAAATCAAGCCAATAAGCATTTATTGCCTTTCTCCTAAGTGCTAGACACTGCGCTAAGCAACAGTGACACAGACTTAATCCAAAAAGGAGGGGAGGGGGAAGCGGAACAAACATTCATTAAGCACCTACTATGTGCCAGGCACTAAGCATTTTACAAATATCATCTCATTTATTCCCCACAGACATCCTGTGAGGTAGGTGCTATTATGATCTCCATTTTACAGCTAAGGAAACCAAGACAGGCTAAGTGATTTATACAGAATTATGTAGCTAGTTAAGCGCCAAAGGTCATATTCGAACTCAGATCTCTCTAACTCTGAGCCCAGGGCTCCACCTGCTGCAAAGTCATTTTTAAAGTAGTTTGAGTAATATACATTCTGACTGTTATGACAATGAAAAGGGAAAAAAAAGTTCCCACTAAGAGGAATACTTTCAAGATGATCAGGTCACAGTGGATGCATAAGAATTCAAGGAGCCAGCTCTGAGAAAAAACAGGCGGGCCCAGAGACCCAGATTGTCCCCAATTTGACAAGAACATGAATTAATCATGTATTCTTTCTCCTATTTCTTTTCTAATTCTGTCCCTTTCCTCTTTTCTCCTTATAACTTTAGAGCTTGTGTTACAAGTTGAAAGTTCTCAGAATAAAGCTTTGAGTTTTTTGGAAGAAAAGTAGAATTCTGAAGAAAAAATAATAATGACTCTGACCTTTCTCTCTGTAGGGAAGAGGGGGTTCATGCTGAAGAAGGTAGGTCAAAAATACAAAAAATTTCCAAAAACTATAGTCCCAGCATGCCGTGGGATTGGCTGCTATCTTAAATGTATCCCTGGCAAAAGTTTTCAATTTATCTTGAAGGAGGTTTTTTTTCTCCCAGTGTGAATGTGTTTCTAATTTAATAATGGAAGATAATAATAACAATAGCTGACATTTAAATAGCATTTACTATGTGCCAGGGCAGGCACTTTGCTAAATACATTACAATCTGATCCTCAAAACAACCGTGGGAGGGAGGTGCTAGGATTATCGTCTTCATCTTACAGATGGGGACACTGAGGCAAACAGAGGTTAAGTGCTTTGCCCGGGGGTCACACAGCTCGGGAGGGTGTGAGGCCAGATTTAAACTCGGGCCTTGGTGGCTTCAGGCCCCATACTCTACCTTGCTAATACAGAAATAAAGTGGGAAGCCTGTTTTGTGGGTACATAACCAGAGGCACGGAAGGCAGCGTGTCATCGTGGACAGTGGTTGCACTCAGTAGGACCCAGACTCAGATCCCACCTCAGACTCTGACTGGCTGCTAGGTCACTCCGGGCAGGCGGATCCCATGACACAAAAAATGTGTTGGTTAGGTGCATGCTGTACCGCATCTGACGGATGGTCTCTGGTCACCAATCCTCTATACATATTAATAATGATGATAAGTATTATTCCTATAACTGTAAGGTTTGCAGTACACCCTGGCTAGTCAGGGAAATCAGGGCTATTATTAGCCCCATTTTATAGGTGAGGAAATTGAGTCAGAGATTAAGTAACTTGCCCAGGATCACACAGCTGAGTATGTGACCAACACAGGACTTGAACTCAAATCTTCAAGGTTCCAAGTCCAGCAGTTGTCCACTGGCCTGTCAATAGTGAGCCATAGTTGCTTTTGTAGCCTACTGTTAGAGTGCATGGTTTTTTTGTTTGTTTTTGATTTTTTTTGGAGGGGGAAGGTAGGGCAATTAGGGTTAAGTGACTTGCCCAAGGTCACACAGCTAGTACATGTTAAGTGTCTGAGGCTGGATTTGAACTCAGGTCCTCCTGACCACAGGGCCAGTGCTCTGTTTACTGCACCACCCAGCCGCCCCTAGAGTGCACTTTTTTTTTTAAGAGCACAATTTGTCTTGCTTTTGTATGTGAGTTACAAGCTCATTTAGGTTCAAATCCCAGATTTACTGCTTTACTTCAAGCTTATAACCTTCAAGAGGTTACTTTGTTCTGTGAGTCTCAGTTTCTACATCTGTAAAATGGGGGTCATATAACGCTTTCAGGGAAGGCAAAAAATATTTACATAGCATCTATAAGTACCAGGCATTGTGCTAATCACCTTTCAAATGATTGTAATTTAATTCTTACAACAACCCTAGGAGGTATGTGCTGTTATTATCAACCCCATTTGACAGATGAAGAAACTGAGTCAAAGAGGCTAAGTGACTTACCCAAGGTCCCATAGCTAGTAAGTGTCTGAGGCTGGATTTGAACTCTGATCTTTGTGACTGCAGAGCCAGTGCTCCATCCATTGCACCACTGGCTTCCTTTCCCTACCTACCTTTCAAATGTGTTGTGAGGAAAAGAGTTTTTTCTAAAGCTTTAAAGTACAATAAATGTGAACCATGAGGCAGCTAGCAGGCCTGATGGATAGGGTGCCAGTCTTGGATTTGAGACAAAATGCCCTCTCCTCCTGCCCTGGACACTTGTGTGGCATCCTAAGCAAATCCTTTCATTTTTCTCAGTCCCTGTTTCCTCATCTGTAAAATACAGTAATCACATCCATCTCACAGAGAGTTCTGAGGTTCAGATGAGATAGCACATAAAGTGCATTAAAGCTATTGTTGTCACCATTATTGAGAGGCAGCATGGCAAAGGGACGGAAAGCTGGCCTCAGGTCCAGTACCAGTGTCTGACCTATACTGCCTGTGTTTAACCTCTCAGGGCTGGGAACAACACTCTTAAGACTGTAAGTTATAGAGAAGGTGCCAACCTGCACTGAAAAAAAAGATGTTTCCTCACCATTCCTTCTATCAATGAAGCCACAGTTCCATTCCTTATCCCAGACATCATTGTTACCATGATGATAATCTCATAGCTACTCTCTCTACTCTTTGGCTGGGCATCTGAGCTGGCTCTCACCTTGTGCTGCTGATACCAGATGGTTTCTCAAGTTAAACTGGACAGATACACACCAGTGTCTAAAAATACACTCACCATCCTGGATCTTGTCTGGAAATTTTCATGAAAAGTCATAACAAGAGCATATGGGAAAATTAATCCTCTGATTATTGCTGAATTTTCTAAGTGAACATGTATAACTTCTGCAGCTGAGGAAAACTCATCAGAATGTGTGATATGCCTGTGAAAGACAAAGACAAGTTTTATAGACTCAGTTCAATTCCATTCAACAAATACTTGTAGAAGATCTATTCCATAGGAGTACCAATCTATGTACTGAGGGAGAAACAAAGTTGTTGGATTTTTTTAAGGTTCAGAACTTGCCCTCAAGGACCTTACAGTCTGATAGAAAGCATAAGACTTGTATACAAGTAAATATAAAACTGATTATACATGTTCAAATAGCTCAAGACCACTAATGCTCAGGTGTGGTGGCATATACCTATAATCCTTGCTAACAGGGATGCTGAAACTGGTGGACTTCTTGACTTCAGGAGTTCTGAGCTTCAGTGATCTAAGCTGATCAGGTGTCTGTACAAAGTCTAGCACCAAGTGATACCCTGGAGGCAAGTGTGGAGGAAGCATCTAAGGAAGGGTAAAGTAGCTCATATCAGAAACAGAGGAGTACCAAGTTCCTGGGATGAGCTGCAATGGGATTGCTTTCATGGACAGCTGCTGTAGTTCTAACTTGGGCAAGATGTGAAGACCCAGTTGAGAGAGACAGACAGAGAGACAAAGAGAGAGAGACAGAGAGGCAGAGACAGAGAGATACAGAGAGAGAGAGAGAGAGAGAGAGAGAGAGAGAGAGACAGAGACAGAGAGAGAGACAGAGAGACAGAGAGAAAGACAGACAGAGAGAGAGACAGAGACAGAGAGACAGAGACAGAGAGAGAGACAGAGAGAGAGGCAGAAAGAAGGAGGGAAGGAAGGAGGAGAGAGACAGAGACAGAGACAGAGCACACAACTGGCTAGTGTTGAGAATCAAGGGAGACTATATGGAAGAGGTAGTAGCAAGGGCCCTGAAAGATGGATAATTCAAAACTTCTATAATGCTTCAAATTTCATAGATTTTCAAGCGAGATGAAACTCAATTCTGTGACATACTTTTGAAAGAGCCTCTGTTTTTACTGGTAATTCCGAATCCACCCAAGCCTAGGTACCTGTCCTCTTTCAGATGAGCACTGACTTCTCTAACACATCAGAGTGACCTCATGCTACAAAAGGAAATGCATTTCTTTCAGCTGAATCTTTAGTAATGTTACATAAAGTGATTTGGCTCCACAATTAAATAAAAGCTTTTCCATCAATTAGGAGAGTTCAAAGAGGGAGAACACATACTTTGTAACAAATTTTCCTTTTCAACCACTTCTCTGCCTGTTAATTAGTTAATAATACTATAAAAGCTTTTGAGCTGTCCCTTTGTCTCTGGTTTTGCTCAAATATATATAGTGATCTTTGGCTTCAGGCAAAGGATGTATATAACTCATTAGATGCAAAAATATATGATCACTCAAATCCTGGTCACATTTGGCAGGGGAGAGGGAAAAAATAGCCAGAAACTACTTTGATATTTTTATACTTCCAAGGATATGTGGGTACTTCCTCCAGTTGTGCAGATCACAGTCCATCCATGATTGAACATCCTGTAAGAATCTTGTCCACAACCTCTTGTAATCATCTAGCAGGGTGGGGACAGAAGGAGAGGTTCCACCCACTGTTATGGGGACCTTTTCCTAGGTGTGATAGTAATGGAGCATGTTGGCCATCTATTGGTTACACTTCCTACTCACATGATGCCCATCTTTATTTTAGATTATACAGTTCAGCTGACATCCATTAAGTCATTTTTCTTGCACAATTCTTCACTTCTAATGTTTTGCCAGTTACTCATGTTTCTTAAGAATTTCTCCATTGTCCTTTGAGTGACCTATAGATTTAGCTCCTTGGAAATGTTTAGTATTCTATGACTCACAGCCTTAGAGCATCACTGGAAGAATATTAGTTAAAAAAGAGGGAACTTTATTTCAGAGAGAAGTTTGGGGTCATTAAAACTACACAGATTTCCAAAAACCACTCAACCCACTTTTTTTCCCTTCTATTCATTCCTTAGTTCAAGTCAATGTCCATTGACAATATCTGTTAAAGATGCATGTATTGATGGACTGTCTCTGTGGGTTGTCCATCCAACTGCATATCCTAGTCTGGATAATAAAAGTCTTCTGCAGTAGGTGGGATTTGAGCTAAGTCCTATAGGAAACCAAGAATGCTAGTAGTCATAAGTGAGAAGAGAGGACATTCCAAGCACAGGGGATAGCTTGTACAAATCCACAAAATTGGGAGATGGAGTGTCAAGTGTGAGGAGCAGCAAGGTGGGCCATTACAGCTGGATTGTAGAGTGGACAGAGGGTAGCAACATGTAAGAAGACTAGACAAGTGGGAATGGGAGGCCTAATCACAGAAGGCTTCATGGAAAAAATGATGGGGTTTGAATGATAAGAAGGCTTTCAATAGGTGGAAATTTAGGAGTACATTCTAGGCATGGGCAATCTCTACCATGATAGTACAAAAAAAGAAGAAAACATGACAAATTTGTGGAACATCAGAAGGTCAAAAGGAGAGCAATGTGAAATAAGTCTGGAAAAATGGGTCGGAGCCAGAGAGTAGTATTGAATACCAGACTAAAGAATTTTTTTCCTCTTATACAATGAGGAGTTATAGAAAGTTGTTTTCGTTTATTTCTTTGTTTTTAAAACAGGGTATTTACATGATCAGTCCTTTTCATTAACAAGATTATTCTGTTATTTATAGGAAGGAGAGATTAGGGGTGAGGGTGATTGGAAGCAGGTATAATAATTAGGAGACTATTAATGTAGTCCCGGTGAAAGGTCACAGGTAACTAAACAGATGTTAGGGCTCAAAGATATTGTGGAGGTGGAACAGATGGAAGTAGGGATGAAAGCCAGATTTTATGCTGACCAGTAAGTGGTTGGTAAGGAAGTAAAAGCAATGGGGCTGGAGGATTCTTTCCAGAATTTTAAAAGGGGAAGAACGCTATAGAATGGTAGCCTGAGAAGCTTAAGACAGGTAACAAAGCCAAGGGAAATGTTTTTGTTTTGTTTTAAGATAGAAGAGACCTGGCAATGCTTATGTAGTGGGAATATGAATCCTTGCCAATGGTCCAGGGACAAGGTTGACCCTCCCTCTGCTAGTGCTTTCTCAAAGCAGCACCAGGATAATTTTTAAGACCTTGCCAAGCTACCCTAGAAGAAGAAAATGTAACAGTAAATGGAAAGAGAACTTAAGAAGCCTTTGGTACCTTGAATCATCAATGAGACGTACTGGTGTGGGTAAAAGGTTATATCTCCCAGATACTGGGTGAAAGAGAAAGTAAGTGGATTCACTGTGGCAAGGCAAAGAATGGGAAATGAAACTTCAGCTGAAGTAGTTAGGGTAGTTCCTTCAGCACCTGAGAAGTCCTTTGTTAGTAGGGTGGGACCCAGTGTGAAAGAAAAGATGAAATAAAAAGCGCAGAGCACTCTGGCCCTGGGCATGAAGGAGGTAAAAAGAGCTATAACTGCTAGTAGGGATTCCAGGTAATCTTTCCAAGGTTCACTTGTTCAAGATCTGCCAGTCTCCTAGAGGAGAAACGTCAGCAGAAAACATCTGTAGAATGATTACTGTGCTTCTGGGAAAGGCACAAGTGGACAATGGCAAACAGAGTATTAGACTACCTTCAAACAGAGCCAAACAGCAGAAAACAGTGAAGCAATTCGATTCAAGAAGCATTTATTAAATCAATCAGCCAGTAAGCATTTATTAAGCACCTATGTGTCATGTAAGAATTAAGGACACCAATAGTAACAAGGACTGTGGTACTGTCTTGGACAAGGAGCGACTGTAATCACGGCAAGATGAGCCAAAAAAGTTTTCAGTCATTTCAGTCATGTCTGACGTTTTCTTGGCAAAGACACCAGTGGTTTGCCATTCATATCACCAACATCCTAGTTTAGTTACTTGTGACCTTTCACCTGGACTACATTAATAGTCTCCTCACTATTGTACCTGCTTCCAATCACCTTCACCTCTAATCTCTCCTTCCTATAACTGACAGAATAATCTTGCTGATGTAATTTCACACACACACACACACACACACACACACACACACACACACACACACACACACAAATGCCACATGAAATCCTGGCTTTCTGTCCCCGTGGAGAAACAGCAGCCAGGGTCACACATAACACCTGATACCTAAAAGAGAAAGAAAGGGGAATATCCCAGATCACCACAGCTGAGCCCCAGCTCTGTTCTTCTCACTGTCTTATGTGCTACACAACACCTCCCTCTAGAATTGAGCCAGCCTCAGTACAACAGTCCTGAATATCAGGTAGATGATCTAAATATTTTCTGGTTCAAAGTCCAATTCTTGACTCTCATTTCTGAATGCACAGCCTCTGCAGAGCTCCTGAGCCTTTGCTTGCTTCTATTAGAATTGTTTGTACCTGTTTTATGTGACTTAAGTTCTTCACAGAACAAGGAGGTAACTTTAAGAGCAAGTTAAGAGTTGATTTTACTCTACTGATATCAACAGATATATAAGGATGATGATCAAATTATCCTTCTATAAACAAATGAGAACTCATTTTCTTTTCCCAAAACCCACCCTTCTTCCTGTCTCTGTCCAGGGCACCCCCATTCTTCCAGTTCCACAGGTTTTCAACTTCAGAGTCATCTTTGATGCCTCACTCTCTCACCCCAAATATCTCATCAGTTGCCAAATCTTGTCAATTCTGCTTCCATAACACCTCTTGCATCTGTCTCATTCTCTCTCATCCTACAGCCACAATCTTCATTCAGGAGCTTATCACTTCTCACCTGGACTATTGCAATAGTTTTCTAATTGGTCAACCTGCCTCATATTGTCCACCCTCTCCAATATACCATTCACAGAGTTGCCCAGGTGGTACTTCTAAAGCACATCTTTGATCGTGTCAAACCCCACCCGCTAAATTCCAATAGCTTCCTATTGCTTCTAGGATCAAATAGAAATTCCTCTGTTTGGCATTTAAGATCTTTCACAACCCGACCCCAAACTAAGCTTTCAAGTCTTACCATCCATTACCATATATCATTTGCTTTTTATATTCTGCAGTCCAGTCAAACTGGCCTTTTTGTAAATCTTCACAAAGGACCTTCCATCTCCCATCTCTGTGCCTTTCCATTGGTAGTCCCCAATTCTTGGAATGTACCACACTTCACATTCTTCTCATAGAACCCCTTGTTTCCTTCAAAGGTAAACTCAAGCACCACATAATAAAGCTATTACTGCTATTACTGGTGCTACTGCTGCAGCTACTCCTCTTGCTATTATTTCTACTACTACTACAAGCTCACATTTACGTAGGGCTTTGAAGTTTATAAAGTGATTTTCATGTGTTATCTCACTTATATCATCTACATAAAGTATTTTCTGATCCCACCTGCTCCCACAAAAATCACATTTATTATATACGATAGGATAGAAAGATTGGTAAATAGACATAGATAGATGATAGATGGAGAGAGAGAGATTTTCTTCCAATAAAATATAAATTTCTTATGAGCAGAAAATGTTTGATTTTTGTCTTTGTATCTCTAACATCTAATAGGGTGCCAGAACTATTGTCAGTGATTAATGAATGCTTATTGTTTGATTGAAAACTGTTCATCTCCTTTGACCGCTTATTATGGTATGACTTTTTGTCATAAGACAAAATTCATCATATTTACATATTTGTATCATTTCCCTATTTTGGACATCAAACTTTCATCAGCAATATTTTATATATTTATTTTCCCCATTTTATAATTTCCCTAACTCTTTATCTTCATTAATTTTATCCAAGCAAAATTTTTTTAAAAAATTTATATAACTATAATTTCTGATCCCAAGGGAACAGGGGCCCTAAGCAGGAGTACTGATTGCAATCCAAAGGGATCAAGGGTCCTTCCTGTGTAAGGACCAGAGCACAGACCAGGAGAATAGTGACCACACATCTCCCCAGATCACACCACCTTGGAAGCATTGAAAACTTCTATAACCCTAAAACTAGTTCTGGGAGCAGCAGTGAAAAAAAATCCTGAAGCTTGAGACAGTGTTCCTCCCACTACCTAAAGCCAGCAACAGAACCCAACTTTAACATAAAGTTCAAAATAAAGAAATAGTATTAGAAAAATGAAAAGACAACAGTAAAAAAAAGAACCTGACTGTAAAAAGTTACTATAGTGACAGGAAAGATTAAGACACAAACTCAGAAGAAGACAATTAAGTCAAAACAGCTACAAGCAAAGCCTCAAAGGGGAAAAAAAATGTAAATTGTACACAAGACCAAAAAGAATTCCTGGAATAGCTAAAAAATTATTTTCAAAATCAGTTAAGAGTGGTAGAGGAAAAAGTAGATGAAGAAATGGGAGCAATGGCAGAAAATTATGAAAAGAGAAACAGCAGCTTGGAAAAAGAAGCACACAAAAATACTGAAGAAAATAATACCTTAAAAATAGAATTGGCCAAAAGGAAAAAGAGGCACAAAAGATCACTGAAGAAAATAATTCCTTAAAAATTAGTATTGGGCAATGGAAACTAATGACTCCATGAGACATCAAGAAAAAATAAAATAAAGTCAAAAGAGCCTAGTCATATTTCAAGAAATTATCCAGGAAAACTGCCCCCAATATTGTTGAACTAGAAGATAAAATATAAACAGAAAGAATCCACCAATCACCATTTGAAAGAGATCCCATAGATAAAACTCCAAGGAATATTATAGCCAAATTCCAAAGCTCCCAGGTCAAAACGAAAATACTTCAACCATCCAGGAAGAAACCATTCAAATATTGTAGAGCCACAGTCGGTATCACACAAGATTTAGCAGCTACAACATTAAAACAGTAGAGGGGCTAGAATATGATATTTTAGAAGGCAAAAGAACTGGAATAACAACCAAGAATAACCTGCCCAGAAAAACTGAACAAAGTTCTTTAAGGTAAAAAAAATTCACATTTAAAGAAATGGAGGACTTTCAAACATTCCTGATGAAAAGACCAGAGGTGAATAGAATATTTGACTTTCCAATATATAAAACTCAAGAGGAGCATAAAAAGATAAACATGAAAGAGAAATCATAAGTGACTCAATAAGGTTAAACAGTTTACCTTTTTATAAGGAAGATGGTACATGTAACTTGTAAGAACCTTGTCATTATTAGGTTGTGGGAGTGAGTCAATTAGGCTGAGATGATGTTTTAAAAAATGAATCAATTAGAAAGAAGGAAGCCCTGGGAGAAGGCAGAAGGGAGAATAAAAATGGGAGAATAAGAATAGGAGAAATTATCTCACATAAAAGAGGCATACAAGGAATAGTTTTCACAGTAGAAGGAAAAATGAAGATGAGGGGGCAGGTAATGCTTGAACCTCAGTCACATCTAAATTACATCAAAAAGGGAAAAAAATACACACACACATATAGATATATAGATATATAGACATACATACTTACATACATACTCAGTTGGGAAGAGAAGAAGACAAAAGAAAGGGAGGAGAAGGGTGATAAAAGGAAGTGAAGATAAAAGAAGCCAGAAACAAAATAGATTTTAAAGGAGGGACAGGTTAAAAAAAGAGAGAATAAACAGAAGAAAAGAGGATGGAAGGAAAGGCACAATTAGTAATTATAACTGTGAATGTGAATGGGATGAACTCACCTATGAAATGGAAGTGGATAGTAGAATGGATTAGAATCCAGAATCTAACAATATATTGTATACAACAAACACACTTGAAATAGACATGCACACAGAGTTAAAACCAGGGGTTGGAGCAAAATTTATTATGCTCCAGCTGAAGTAAAAAAAGGCAGGCATAGCAATCATGATTTCAGACTAAGCAAAAGAAAAAATAGACTTACTTTAAAAAATAATCAGACAAATTACATCTTGCTAAAAAAGGAACCCTAGCTGGTGAAATAGTATCAATACTGACTATATATGCACTAAATGGCATGGCATGCAAATTCTTAAAAGAAAAGCTAAATGAATTACCAGAGGAAATAGACAATAAAACTATACTAGTAGAAGATCTCATTTTCCCCTCTGAGAGCTAAACAAATCTAACCATAAAATAAATAAGAAAGAAGTCAAAAAGATGAATAGATGAAAAGAAGAATGAAAAATTTGATGTGATAGGACTCTGGAGAAAACTAACTGGCAGGAATATACCTTTTTCTCAGCTATGTGTAGCACCTAATTGGTGCACAAAATTTGTTCATGTATTAGGGCATAAAAATCTCACAACCAAATGCAGAAAAGCAGAAATGTTAAATGCATCCTTTTCAGACAACAGTGCAATAAAAATTACATTTAATAAATGACTATGAAGGCACAGATTAAGTCCATTTTAAAAATTATTAAATAGTAAAAAAATAAGTGGGTCAAAGGGCAAATCAAAGAAACAATCAATAATTTCATTAAAGAAAATGACAACAATGAGACAACATACCAAAATTTGTGGAACATAGCCAAAGCAGTATTTAGGGGGAAATTTATATTTCTAAAACTATACATTGATAAAGGAGAGAAAGTGATCCATGAATTGGGCATGCAACTAAAAAAAATGAGAAAAGAACAAATTAAAAATCCCAAATTAAACACCAAAGTGGAAATCTTGAAAATCAAAGGAGAGATTAATAAAATTCAAAGTAAGGAAACTACTGAAGTAATAAAATTAGGAACTAATCTTATGAAAAAAATAATAAAATAGATAGGTCATTGGTTAATTCAATTTTTAAAAAGATAATCAAATTACTAGTGTCAAAAATGAAAAAAGCAAATGCACCACCAATGAAGATGAAATTAAAGCAACTATTAGGAGTTATTTTGCCTAATTATATGCCAGTAAAAGTGACAATCTATTTGAAGTGGGTGAATATTTACAAAAATATATACTGCCCAGATTAATGGAAAAGGAAATAGAATATTTAAATAAACCTGTCTTAGAAAAAGAAATTGAACAAGCTATTAAGGAGCTCCTTAAGAAAAAAATGCCCAAGAGCAGATGGATTAACAAGTGAATTCTAACAAATATTTAAGGAACAATTAGTCCCAATACTATATAAACCATTTGAAAAAAAAAAAACAGGTAAAGAAGGAATCCTACCAAATTACTTTTAGGACACAAATACGGTCTTGATACTTAAAGCAGAGAGAGCAAAAAGAGAGAAAGAAAGCTATAGACTGATTTTGTAAATGAATATTGATGCAAAATATTAAATAAAATACTAGCAACAAAGGAGATTATAGCAATATATCTAAAAGATCATACGCTATGAACAGGTGGGATTTATACCAGGAATGCAGGGCTGCGTCAGTATTAGGAAAACTATCAGCATAACCGACCATATCAATAACAACAAAAATCATACAATTATATCAATAGATGCAGACAAAGCCTTTGAAAAATGCAATAACAATTCCTATTAAAAACACCATAAACCAATGGAGCCTTGCTTAAAATGATAAATGGTATCTATCTAAATCCAAGTGCAAGCATTATCTGTAAAGGGGATGAATTTGAAGCCTTCCCAGAAATATCATGGGTGAGGCAAGGATGTCCATTACTACCACTGTTATTCAATATTGTACTAGAAATGCTAGCTATAGAAATGAGACAAGAAAAAGAAATTGAAGGAATAAAAATAAGCAACAAGGAAACAAAACTATTATTCTTTGCAAATAATACGATGGTGGTGGCTAGGTAGCACAGTGAATAGAGCACTGGCCCTGGAGTTAGGAGGACCTGAGTTCAAATCTGCCCTCAGACACTTAACATTTACTAGCCGTGTGACCTTGGGCAAGTCACTTAACCACAACTGCCCTGCCTTCCCTCTCCAAAAAAAAAAAAAGCAAATAATATGATGGTATACTTAGAGGACCTAGAGAATCAGCTAAAAAACTAGTTGAAACAATTAACAATAGCAATATTGCTGGATATAAAATAAACTCACATAAATCATCGGCATTTCTGTACACTAACAACAAAACCCAGAAGTAAGAGATAGAAAGAGAAATTCCATTTAAAATAACTGCAGAGGACGATATAAAAAATCTGGGAGTCTATCTGCCAAGACAAACCTAGGCGTTATATAAACCCAATTACAAAATATTTTTCACACAAATGTAGATCTAAACAATTGGAGAAATATTAATTGCTTGTAGGCCAACCCAATATAATAAAAATGATAATTGTTCCTAAATTAATTTACTTATTCAGTGTTACATCAGTCAAACTACCAAAGGATTATCTTATAGAGGTAGAAAAAAATGATAATAAAATTCATTTGGAAGAACAAAAGGTCATGAATACCAAGGGAATCAATGGAAAAAAAAAGCGAAGGGACGGAGCCAACAGCTCCAGATTACAACATATACTAACAAAGCAGTAACAATGAAAACAACGGGTACTGGCTGAGAAATAGAGTTGTAGATTAGCGTGATAGATTAGGTACACAACACACAGTACTAAATGATCATAGTGATCTAGTGTTTGATAAACCCAAGGATCCAAGTTTGGGGGTCAGAACTCAGCATTTGACAAAAATTGCTGGGAAAACTAGAAAGCAATTTAGCAGAAACTAGGCATAGACCAACGTCTCACACTATATATCAAGATAAGGTCAAAACAGAAAAAAGATCTACATAAAGGGTGTTATAAGTAAGGGGAATGTTGAAAAATGTATTTGTCATATCTATGGATAAGGGAAGAGTTTATGTCAAACAAGAGGTAGAGAGGATCACGGAAAGTAAAATACATAATTTCGATTATATGAAATTAAATAGTTTTTGCACAAACAAAACCAATGCAGCCAAAATCAGAAGGGAACCAGGAAACTGGGGGGAAAATTTCTTTTTTCAAATATATAAGGAATTAAGTCACACCTACTTACTTAGTTTCAGTCATGACCTCCATGCAAATAAGTCCCAAATCTATCTCTCTGGCCTTGAATTTTTTCCAAGCTTAGTTCTACATCTCCAACTACTTTCTAAACATTAATTTTCATTTGGATATTCCTGATACCACTTCAAATTCATCATGTATGAACATACTCCCTTCTCCTAATTTCTTTCTTTCTGTTATCAACATTCTCCCAGTCACCAGACTTGAAATTTCTGAACAATCTTTACATCCCACTTCTCCCTTGACCCCCCTACCACATTCAATTAGTTGCCCAATCTTCTCACTTCCTCCTTTGAAAATGTTTCTCACATCCACATCCTCTTTTCTACTCCCAAAAGAACTTCCTATATCATTATCATCCTTTTTCAGAATAAAATAATCTTTGAATTGGTCTACCTAACTGTAGTCTCTCCCACCCTTATCTACCCTAAATCTTCCTAAAACACAACTTTTATTATAGCTGTTCTGAAGTTAATTCAAAGTTTTAAGTGGTTCCTCTCTGTCTACAGGATAAAATTCATATTCCTTAGCTTGATATTCAAGGCCCTCTACAAATTAGTGCCAATTTACTTTATCTAGCCTCATATCCTATTACTTGCCTAATCTTTGTTCCATCAAACTCTTCTACTCAATATAACCTAATATACTTTCCCGCTGCCAAGTCTTTACAAAAATTATGCCTCTACCTTGGAAGCCCTCCCACTTTCTCCCTGTTTATACAGCCTATTCTACAAAGTGCAGGTTACTCTTTCTCCAAAAAAAATTTACCCCATTCTAGTCTATAGTGATTTCTTCTACTGTTCATATTTTAAATTCATCATGAGTACTGCTGCTGAGGGCTATCTTATATTTTTTTGTATTTTTATTTAATATTTCATCTATAAAGGTGCTGAACCTTTATTATCTCTAAGGTCATTTCAAGATCCAAGTCTTATGATCAGCGTATGTATTTATGTCTTGTTTCCCCAACTAGATTGTAAGATATTTTTTTACAGGTAGAAACTGTAAACTTAGACTGCATCTTAGACTGACTACCTCCTCTACAACACTTAACCTTGCATGAAGCAAGATCTGTTTACAAATATGTTGGACCATGATAAATATAAAGTAAGTCAAGCTAGAACAATTAAGTTCCTTTCTATAATAAAATAAAAGCTCACAGAGGCAAGGGAGAAAGTAATAGATATACCTTGTTACAGTGAGAATTAGAATTCCATTCTATATGACTTTCTTCCAGACCAGGAAGTAAAACAAACTTTATGAATGAAGAGGTGACTTGTAGGTTGTAGCAAATGTTCCAGTGTTAACCTGTAATAGAGACTGAGGTTAGAAAGGGGAAAGGAAGACAAATATTAAAAACCAGCTCCCCAAGACTTCCAGTGAAGATGACAAATGAAAGATCAATAAAGACCCGTGCAACCACTGAAACTCTAACAGAATCCCAGGAAGACCAATCCCCAAGAAAGCAGAAAAGCAGAAGTATATTCCTCCATCCTATCAAAAACTATACAAAAAGATAAAAGAAAATGGAGTCTGGTAAAGAGGTCTAACCAGGAAAGCTAATTAATGGTAGTTCAGATCAAAAGAGAGAAGCAAAAAGTCAGGAGGGAGGTTGAGCCAGGGAAGTCAATAAAAATTCTAGTTACCAGAAATTAGAAAAGTTGGGGATGGGAGGGAAGCCAGTTGGAACTACTATAAATGGAGCTGAAGCCAACAAGTACTCTAAGTGGGGGAATCACAAGCCACCATCAGCTCCAATAATGGGCACCTGAAGCTAGGTTATAGCCATGACCTAGCAGGATAGAAATAAGACGGGTTGGCTGCAAGAACTATAAGACTGAATAAAAATGAAGGAAGAAGTAAAAATGAAATGAGAGTTTAGAATAAAAAAAGGGAAATAAATAGATAATAAAAAACTACATGTAGTATACACTATGAAAATTAGAATAGCACAATGAGAACTGAATATCTCTTGAGGTAATAAGAAATATTAGAACAAAGACAAAAGATTTTTGGGAGAAATAATAATGGGAGAAAATGTAAGGTAATTAATTTTTCTTTTCAAACTGACCTGGAAAATTTTTTAGGTTAAAGAAAGAGAATTTGTAAATCAACTGAAAACCATGACTAAACAGAAAACCTGGAAAACTGCATAAACCTACCAGAATCAAAGAACAAAATGGAAATAGAAAGAACCTACCAATAACCTCCAAGGAAGGAAACTCCAAACTGAAAATATCCAGGGATACCATAGACAAAATCCAGAGCTTTCAAGTCAAAGAAAAAAATACTACAAGTCACCAGAAAGTTTAAGTAACAAAGAATTATAGTCAATGTCACACAAGGAGTAGCATCAACTACTATAAGGAAGAGAAAATCTTGGGAACTGAAGTTCCAAAAGACAAAGGATTATAACCAAGAATAACTTACCCAGAAAAAATTGAGTATAATCATACAGGAGAAAATGAACTTTAAATAGGAACATTTTCTGTATGAAAAGACCAAAGATTCACACTAACATTGAAATGTAAATATAGAAGACAAAAGAAACCTAGAAAAGCAGATAATTTGAATGACTGGAAGGGGTTAAATGATGATAAAATGTTTACATGCAGATATTGGCAGAAATAGGCAGAAAAGATAAATGCCCTTTCAGAATTCTAATGATTAAAGAATCACCAAAGAAGTTGAATTAACAAAAATATTATGTAGGTGGGAGTTTATTTTGTTTTGTTTTATTGTTTTTAAGAAAGTTCCAAAAAAGATAGAGAAAAGGAATATACTAGGGAAGAAATTAGGAAGAAAGGGGAGAAATTTGCCATTTTGAATAAAGAGTATACAAACATGGAGGAAGAGGTAGTGGGCATCTCATGTACTCACTTTTTTTTTTGCATCAGATAAAGATTAACTAAGTTAACATATGTGAAGTGATTTGCAAACCTTAAAGCGCTATACAAATGCTAGCGATTATTATCATCATCATTGTCACTATCATTAAAGAAGGATGAACACACATACACACAAAGCATTTGGCACAGAAATATATTAAACTCTACAGGGAATTAGGCAGGGACAAGGAAAGGAGAGAATAGGGTATAAGAGGGAGAACTGAGTCAGGAAGGTAATAGTCATAAACAAAATGACTTTTTACTTCAGAAGGCTGATCAATAGAGGAGGTTAAAAAAAAGGAGAAAATATAAGATATCTATCATGGTGAAAAAAAGCAGGGGCAGAGGGATAGGAACCAATCATTTCACTTAGAGAAATTGTTAGCATTGGTCAGATTCTTTCTATTTCTTCTCCATTTTCTTCTTTGCAAGAACAGAGTTGGTAGAAAAGGGAGAAAATATGTAAGAGAGTATGATGAAGAGAAACACAAAATGAAAAATGATAGTGAATGTGATTGGGATGAACTCACCTATATAAGTGAGAAAGGTTGAAAATGGAATAAAAAGTAGAATCCAACAATATATTATTTATAAGAAACATTGGAAAGTAAATGCTCCCACAGAATTAATAGTGAGGACCCAGAACATAATCTATTATTCTTCAGGCGAATTTTTAAAAGCGGGGGTATCAATCATGATCTCAGACAAAGTTGACCAATAGACATGGGTAAAAGAAATAAATGAAATTATGTTATGCTTACAAGTGTCAGAGATAACATAATATTAATACTGAATGACATAACATCTAAATTCCAATTAATCAATTTGTAGAGAGAAATGGACCACAAAATTATAATAGTAGGAGGATCACAATATTCACTCAATGAACAAATATTTATTAAGTGACGATGATGTTAACAGGCACAAGTCTAGGCATTAAGAACACAAACATATATATATAATGAAATAATCCCTATTCTAAAGAAGCTCATACACGAACAGGAAAGATAACAAAGGCATTCATCAGTATACACACTTTATAAAGAGAATAAATATAAAGTACTTAAATACAAGATAGTTTAGGAGTGAGAACATCATCAAGTAGGGAAATCAAGAAAAGGTTTATGTAGAAGATGGTGCTTAATCTGTGTCCTGAAGGAACAAAGGCCTCCTGGGGTGAAGGTAAGAAGAGAGTGCATTCCAAGGATGGGAGACAGTCATGAAAAAACATAGAGATGGTAGATGGAATGTTATCTCCATAACAGGAACAGAAAGAAGGATGGTTTTTTTTTTTTGCTTTGCAGTCAAGGGGTGGGCACTTGTCCAATGAAACAGAAAAAGGAGTTTGAGATAAGGTTGTAAAGAGCTTTAAAAGCAAAGCAGATGGATTTATATTTTATTTTAGAGACAATAGGAAACTATAGGAGTTTGAGTAGGAAAGTGATTTGATCAGACATGGCTGAGGAAAATCACACCGTTGGCAATTATCAAATGAAAATAGAAAGAGACATTTATACTTCTCAATTATACATGGTACTTTTACAAAAACTCTCCTTGTACCATTATAAAAAATCTTTATCAATAAATTCAGAAAAGCAGAAATATTAAACATCCTTTACTGATCACATGTAAAGTAAGTTATAATCAATTTGAAGGATTTGAAGTTAAGTATAGACTAAATAATTTATTCCTAAAAAATTGGTGTGTCAAAAAACATATAGAGACAACAGAAATTTTCATCTGAAAATGTTAAAAATGAGGTAGCACATCAAAACTTTTCTGATTTAGCCAAAGTAGTCCTTGGGGCAGGGATTCTTAACCTGGGGTCCATGGAGCACATGGGCATATTTCAAGGTATTTGTGAGCTTAGATGGAGGGAAAAATATATATCATTATTTTTATTAACCTCTAAGTGAAATTTGGCATTTTCTTCAATTATGAATAAAGGTAATGAACATTTGGTGCTTAGCACAGTGCATGGTATATAGTAGGCATTTAAGACCTGGGAATTGACTGACTCATATCTGAGGATTCATAGACTTTACCAGATTTTCAAAGGGATCCAAGATACACAAAAAAGTCTAAGAACTGCATCAGAGGAAAATTTCTATCTCTAAAAACTTTTATCAACAAAAGAGAAAGGATGAATTGGTATACTGGATATGTAACTTTAAAAACCCCAGAAAGGTAACATTAATTAAATTCCACTAAAACAAAAAAAATAGAAATTCTAAAAATCAAAATGATCACCAAAACTTAAAACATATATATTATAGTTATTTTTAAAAAAAAAACTAATGAGAAGATGGCGGCGTAGCAGCAGCAACACATCGCAGCTCTCACATAGCCACCCCAAAATACCCAGAAAATAGGACTCTAAACCAATCCTGGAACTCCAAAAGGCACACAAAGATACTTCCCACTAAAGTCAGCTCGGCTACGAGGAACTATATCAGCACTGAGAACCGAAACCAGCCTGACCTGAAGCCACGGCTGTGCCCCGGGGGCGGCTGGAAGGGAGGAGCTCAGGAGCTTCAGGTGAGTGGATTAGTGGCAGCTGTGAATGGGAATTGTGAAAGGGGGAGATAAGCAGTCTGGCTAGAAGGCCTCCAGAGAGGAAAAGTGAAAGGCAGAGGTTTTGCACCCGCCTGGGCGTTGCAGCTTCCCGCCCGCAGCCTGCAGGCAGCAGGGGGACTGAGCGACTGTTCTCGGCCAGAGCTCTCGCGTTGAGCGGCCTGGACAGATCGCCGTCTTGGGCCTCGGTCTTGGAGTCTTTATTATCCAGTCTGCCGGAAGTATATAGGAAGAGTTC
>CM053582.1:141097045-141134435 GCA_028627135.1 Pseudochirops cupreus
TCAAATTGCTTCTGTCAATCACTTTTATCTTCCTTTGTCTGTTTTCCCGCCTTGGTGGGACCCTCCCCTTATCTTTCCTTGCTGTCCCAGTTGGGGAAGTATTTGGTGAAGTGTGCCTCTCCACCAATGAGAGGGGAAACAGTCGGGGAGGGGTCTTGACTAAGTTAGGTTATAAATTCCAGCACTATCTTTTGTAACTGGCCAAGACCACCCTCTTCTCCTGGGGAAGAGAATAAAGTCCTGTTCTTATCCTAAGAGAGCTCTGTGTTTATTTCTTTTCACTAAATTAAGGATGAAGGATATTTTTCATCCCAAATACCTTCCCGTATTATTTTAAAAGGATGAATAGATGCTATATGTTTAGAGAGGTCAAACATACAGCATGTCTCTTCTTGGAGGTAGTATAGGCTTATGAATTGTGTGGACGAGTAGGCATCAGAAACGTTGGTGTACACATCACTCTCTAAAATTAAGTCTGTGACTTGCCTGTAAAGGATGAAAGCAGTGTTTCTCTGTGGGCAGACAAACGTGGAGGAGGAAGTAACCTTGTTTGACTCCCAAGCAGGAGGAAGAATCTGGAACCCTGAGCAAACAAGAAGAAGGGACTGAGGAGTCAAACCACAAAAGAGACTATCAGAAAATCTAGACCAATGGTTTTAAAAGTATGGTGCCCTATGGGTCCCTAAGAACCTTTCAGGAGGTCAAAACCATTTTAAAAATAAAGCTAAGATATTATTTATCTATTAAAATACTCCTCCCTTTTCCAACTGCATATCTGTGTGAGAACAAATTTTCTTCATTTCAACCAAAACAACATATAGCAATAGATCGAATGCAGAAGCAGATAAGAGAATTCAGTTGTCTTCTATTAAGCTTTGCAAAAATATATAAAACAATGCTATTCTTTTCACTAACTTTTTTTTGTTTTGGAAAATAATTATTTTTCATTAGAAGTGTCATTTATATTAGCATGGTTAAGTGAATTGATTATTACACAATTTTATAATTTTAATTTTAAATGCAGCAAATATCAATAGATATAATCTACAATAAACAAAAGTTTTTTGGGGGGCCCTCAATTTGTAAGAGTTTAAAGGGGGTCTGAGACCAAAAAGGGCCTACGTGCTGTCATTTACCAGTAGCTATTTAATCCTCACAATAACCCTGGGGGGTCAGGCACTTTTTATTATACTCACTGTATAGTTGAGGAAACTGAGGCAGACAGAGGTTAAGTGACTTGCCTACGGTCACACAGCTGGGAAGGATTTGAAGCCAGATTTGCACTTCAGTCTTCCTGATTCCAGACCCAGCTCTTTATCCACCATACCACCTAGTTGCTTCATTGACCTCCAAGACTTCCCAGCTTTGAAATCTATGATAATATGTTGGTTTATGAGTCCCTTCTCCCTACTTGCTCAGCTCTCCATTCTACTCTCCCTGCTTGCTAGTAAACATCAGCTCCCTCATCTAATCTCTATCCCCAAGGAAAGCTATAAGAGGACACCTATTCATAGAACCTCAAATCAGGAAAGGCAGCTCAGCTGCCGTCTTGGCTAACTAGTAATTAACCCAGAATCCCCTCTCTGCAGCATGCAGAACAAGGGGTCATTCAACCTCTGTTTGAAGACCTTTGGACACCTCTAATTGTTAGGAAGGTTTTCCATACTTCTAACAAGTCTAATCCCTTGTCCACATGACAGGTGCTCAAAGATGAAGTGGGTTTTTTTTTTAGGAGTTATCTATACTTAATCCCTTAGCTTCCTCATTGTCAACCCTTTCCTTAATTCTCTGCAAAATTATTCATTGCTTCCTTAATGCCTGCTGAGTGAAGTTTGTATTCCTCTTGCCTGCCTCTAATGCCCTCACAGTTTTTACCTTAGCTGCCCTCCTCCAGTGTCTTTTCCAAGTGAAAGGGTGTTTAGTTCAGTTTTAGCAGGTGAGTCAGTTATCCTGTTCTAAGCTGGACATTCTTGTCATTTCAGTTCAGGATTCCACATCCTGGCTATAGAGCAACTGAGGATCCAACTGTGGCCCCACACCCAGACACACGAGAACACATAAGCCACACAAGCTCCTGACTGCCTTTCCCGGAGGGCCAGCAGCCCAGGACACACAAAAACGGCACAGAGGGAAGTGAGGAGCCTCAAACCACCCACCACAGCTGAACTGATACTAAGCTCCCTTATCTGGCCATTCTCTCGCATTCACAACACCGTGATCAAGGAGTACATAGAGCACTAGACTAAGAGTTGGGAATCTTTGAGTTCAAATTAGACATTTACTGGCTGTATGACCCTGGGCAAGTCAAACTCTCTCATCCTCAGTTTACTCATCTGTAAAATGGGAGCATTAATAGAACCAGCCTCACAGGGATTTTTTGAGGATAAAAATGAGAACATTATGAAAATGCTTTGCAAACCTTAAATGTTATTACCATTGTGAATCTTACAAAGAGATGAGCCAGCCTGGTTCACATGGGCACTGACCACAGTATGGTCCCTGCTAAACTCCTTTCTCTTCTTAGAATATATAAGGAGATACCCTAAATCTGATCCCTGGCATGCAGCTTCCTCTGCACTGGCACAGACTGCCTGCTAATGTTGCCTTTCCTGCTTTATCTCACATGGTTTTCCTCCACACACTCCATGCTATGGTCAAACTCTACTCCTCTCTATTCCTTGTAAACCCCACCTTCATTCATTTTTGTCTTTGCTTACACTGTTCCATATATATCCGGACTGCTTATTTCCTTTTCAAAGAAACATATGAATACCTTTTGTTTTTCACACCTCAGTAATTTCTTGAGATTCCTCTGCTTCCTCAACTATAGAAAGGAAAAGTTAAGCAAAAACTATACACAGAATCCCTGAGTGTATGCAACATCCCACACCTGTAGTTCCCCACCTCTCTATTAGGA
The DNA here is from genome assembly GCA_028627135.1 of Pseudochirops cupreus. Taxonomy (NCBI): domain Eukaryota; kingdom Metazoa; phylum Chordata; class Mammalia; order Diprotodontia; family Pseudocheiridae; genus Pseudochirops; species Pseudochirops cupreus. The sequence continues at coordinate 141,099,963 of CM053582.1, forward strand.
GGAGGGAAATATTTACAATGTATTTACATATCTTGGGCAGCTAAATGGACAGAGTGCTGGGCCTGGAGTCAGGAAGACTCAACTTCACAAATTCAAATCCGGCCTCAAACACTTAGCTGTGTGACCCTGGGCAAGTCACTTAACCCTGTGTGCTTCAGTTTCCTCATCTGTAAAATGAGCTGGAGAAGGAAATGGCAAACCACTCCGATATCTTTGCTGAGAAAACCCCAAAGTGGGTCACAAAGAGTTTGATAGGACTGAAAAAGTACTGAACAATATTTATATAACTTAGTTCACTTCATTATATTAGATTAAAGAAGTTTAATCCAACACTGACAATTAGTAATTTAAGGTCCCATAGCTATTCGGTTATCTCATATCCATACAATTCATTGTTCCAGTTACTAGACCAGAGATGGCCACATGATACAGTCTGACTGCCTGGAGACTCCCCAGGAATTCCATGCAGTTTCCCGATCCATTGGTCCTACTTCTACTGGTAGATTCCAGGGAATATATAAGTGTTAGATCTGGTCACATAGGTAGTTGCCTATGGGTTATGATTTTAGGGTCACCAAAAAGCCAACTTACTAAAAAATACATGTGTCTAAGAGCATGCTGGAAACTATTTAACAACTGGCTCAAAAAAATATATCATTACACACCTTAAGTTTAATCTACATTATTAATACTTTTTCCATCAATTTCTTAAGTCTAGACAACCAACAGAACAATAAATCAAACTCACATTGAAAATTTAATAATTAGCTCTCTTAAGCCTATACCATTTGGTTGCAAAACACCCATAAATATGCCTGCCCATTCCACCCACCCAGATTGCCTCAACCTCTGAAATTCCCATCATTAGAGAATCCTTTGCAAAGGCAATAATTATTTGACTCTCTTGTTAAGATGCAAATGTGTTGTTTAGGAGGGAAACACATTAGTTCATTAACACTGATATTTCAGCATGGTTAGAAGGTCTAAGAGAAGGACCCTGAGGAGTCTTCTCTGAGGAAGCACAGGACAGCTAAGTTTTGACAGGCAGAAATCATACATCAGGAAAAGTACAGAGCATGAAGCTTTGCTTAGCATGCATGTGTTTAAGAGGAAGACAAATTTGAAGAACTCTGGGGCCAAAAAAGGCACTGGGAAAGCATTAACAAAATGTGCCTTCACAACTTTGCCCTGGCCAAGTTAATTATGTCTAACCCACCACTCCCTCACCCCATCCCCCAAAATGGTGACTCCATCAAAGACTTTCCCAGGTGTTTCATATCTTCATACTCCTCAGGAGTGACTCCCTGGTCTCACTCATTACAGGGTTCCACTGTAGCTTTCATCCCACACCATTCTGGCTCCTTTGCTCTTACTTCCCCCTTGGGTTATTTTTAGCCTAATCTCATCTCTTTAGAGTCTTTCCCTTTAGAAAAACTCCCTTGTGTCTCCCTTTAAATTTCTTGTGAAAACTTCCTATGTGACATTCTCAGTGTCCATGTCCTGGTTCTGAAGGTTGAATCTGCAGGTCTTTGGCAGAAGTGAATGGTGTGGAGGTGAAAGACTGTATGTCCATGTGGTATACTGTAAAGAATAATGGTGTTAGAATCAGAGGATCAGGGTTTGAATCCTGATACCATTACTGACAATGTGTGTCCTTGGGTAGTTGATAACCTTCCTGGGCTTCAGTTTCCTTATAACAAGGACTAGGTGAGTTCTAATGTCCCTTCCAGTTCTGTGCTACTATGATCTTATCTGCCTCTGTATGATCCCCTCTGAGTTAGTCCCCCAGTGTACTCAGACTTATAGGTAACACATAGGATTCTATGGTAACTCTGTGGGTGGCTATTCCTTACAAGCCCCTACTTGTGTGCTTCCAATTAGTAACCAGCCAGTGGACCTGGTTAGTTCTTAGTAAAGGCACTTACTAAAATTGTAGAATAACAGTAGTTCTAAAACATTCCCCCATAAACCTTGGATACACTTTCCCACAAACATGCACCATAGAGGTGGTAAGTGGGAAAAAAATTAAATTACAGTGGTAATGAAAAAAGATTTGGAAAATTTGGGAGAGGGTCATGAAGGGAGAAAATAGCTACAAGAGGGGGAAAACAGTGTGAGAGTAAAAACTTTCCCCTATGAGGCCCCAGAAGCAAAGGCTTTAAGGGAAGGGGAAAGCATCAAAGGGGGACCCAGAGCAGCTGGTGCCAAAGGGTTTTGTAGGCATTAGATTCTTGTCCCCTCTCCCAGAACATTTTGAGTGGAGGATATTGAGTTATTTTTTTGTTTTGTTCTGAGAACATGAAGAACAGCATGGACTTCGTATTTAAGAGATCTTAAGGCAACATATATGACAAAGATAATTCATAACTACCAGATGTGCTCTCTTTCTTTGTAGAATCCTTAGTCGTATGTCCTTGGGTGAAACATCTATGTTGGGTCATTTGTTTATCTGTAAACATTATACTTATTTTTTTTATTGTCAAGGGTCCCATTCCTTGAATCTGCTTCTTTCTGGTGACTATCCCTGTATCTCTATCTGTAGTGTGTCTCTCTTCTCCCCAACAGATGAAATGTCTTCTACTGGTCCAATAGCTCTCCTTCAAAGCTACATGGATAATGTGAAGAGGAAGGAGGAAGAGAAAACGATCCTCTCCCTGCTTTGACCTTTGGTATAGGAACAGATATCTCTACAATTAGCTCCAAAGTTCGGCTGCCCTAAGTTCCTCAGGGTTCAGTAATTATCACCCCCAAGGGTATGGCTAATTTATTTTTTTCAGTCAATAAGATTGTTCCCTTCTTGACTCTGTAGGAGAGGTATTCACACCTGATAACAGGATCCATCAGAGACATCCTAAACACATCTTGTATGTGTTTTAACACAAAAAAGCCTCATCAAGTTTGACCATATCAAGAGAAGTGAGGGGATGAGGAACCCCTCCTTTCTTATACTTCTGGTATGTAGTGAAAAGTTGTCCTTTCTGAGTAGATGAGTCAATTGTCTCTGACATTGCCCAGGTGACTTTGAGAAAAATCACTTAACTTCTCAGTCTCATTTGTAATGATCAAGTGTTGCATTAGATCACCTGTAAGGTCCCTGCTAGCTCTAAATCTGTGATCATAGGATAGTAAGTTCACAGCATGGATTTGTAACCTGTTATAAGTGGTACTTCTAAAAATCCTTCAGGAATTTTCAAACTCAATCTGAATATTTTATTGAGGGCCATATTTCTGTGTTTGGTAGATGTGTATACAGTACAACCCAGCCTTTCCTTCTTCTTGGGAAGGAGGTATTTACTACTAAAGTAGAAATCAAAAGATGCAAAATCCTAAGAAAGTGGACAGTGCTTCCATTTAGCACTAGGAAAGCAATGCACCCTCTTTAAATAAAGCAGAAATAGAAATTTCTTTTTCTTGATTAAAAATGCCCTATATTTAAAATAGCACATCTCAGTTTTTTGGAAAATTGTAGTCAATTATATCAGCTTTCTTTTCTTTTTCCTCACTAGCTTCTTCACCATGCTGCTGAGTTGGGTACCTTCCTCCCTACCACCTCCTACCTTTTAAGCTTCCTTTTGTGTCTTCCCCCATTAGACTGTAAGCTCTTTAAGAGCCCAGGACTGTCCTTATTTATGTCCTCAGATGGTGCCTGGCACATAGTAGGTGCCTAAGACATGTTTACTAACTGACTTTTCTTTTTTCTTTCTTCCTTTCTTTCCCTTCCTTCTTTAGTTACTTCCTTCATCCCTCCCCCTGCCCCTCTCTCTTTTTCTTTTTTAAAGAATGGATCTCCCTATCTCTCAGGCTGGGAGTACAGTGGTAATTCAGAGGCCTAATTTAACTGCTGATCAGCACTTGCCTCACTTTGTTTCCAACCCCTCCTTTGGCAGCCTGATGGTCTGCAAGCCCAGGGACTCATCCTATTGGTGCCAGTTTTAGCATGGACACCTGATGCATTTTATCACCTTGCTGCAGCTCAGAACTCCTGGGCTCAGAAGAGCTACCACAACGTTAGCCACCTCAGTAACAGGTATTGTAGGTACATAAAGGGTGGGGCTCTTTTGAGCTCACTATCTCTTAATTTGCTTCAGTCACATTCTTTAGGAAAAAAAACACTGAAGTGGGAGGCAGGTCACCAGGTCCCAAGTTCTGACTCTCCCACTAATTTACTATGTGGCTTTCTACAAGTCACTTGATCTCTCTGGGTCTCAGTTTCTCATTAAAATAAAGGAGACAGATAAGAGGAAGCCTAAAGTTCCTTTTGGTTCTAACATTCTAAGATTGCCATGTTCCAAGTCCAGACAGTAGAGTGCTTGACTTAGAAAGTCCTCCATCCCAAGTCACTTAACTTGTCTGAGCCTCGGCAACTCTAAATCATGAGGAATCTACGTCAGTAAAGAAAATTCTCATATTAGGAAGTTTACAAGCAAACAAAATCAGAGATCCATGCTGCAGACACATATATACAATAATGAACACTGAACAATAACGTTGATCGTAGATTTCTCTATGAGACCATCTCAGGGATGGAGCCCATCAGACTAGTGTGAGATCCCTTCATTCCCCAGTGGCTCTAGCCCATGCTCCATCAACCCAGAGACTGCTGGCATCTTCCCTTCCCAACAGCATGCTCTAAGGACCTCCAACTCTTGCTTTGCACCCTGCAGCTGAACTCTTCTATTTGTGCTCCCCCCATCCCACACAGAGTAAAATGGGAGCCCTCTGAAAGCAATGACTGCATTGGGTTTTTTGTTTTTAAACTCAGCACTTGGGACACAGTAAACACTTAAATGTTTTTCGTTCCATTCCCCTAAGGTCTGGTAAGAGCCAGATTTGGAGGTGGAGTAGGGAGAAGATGCATAAACTATATCCAGACCAATACAGACAAGTGATTCCCCTGCCTGTGTCCTATGGACATTTCCATTAGTGAGAGGGACATGATGGAGAGGAGGTCAGGGACACACACTTTGCCAGGCAACTCTTAGATAAACCAACAATACTCTGAATAACAACCGTCAACATCCTCCTCCCTTCATCCTCTGGTGATCTCAAGTAATTTTCTGGCATTAGTATGTTTTTTTTTAAGATTAAAAAATAGAGGGCAGAACCAAGATGGGAGATTTATTTAATTAACTAATTAACATTATTATATTTTATTATTTATAATAATATATTATATAAATATATATTTATATATAAGTATATAAATAAAATGAATAATATTATTTAATTAGTAATTAATTAACAAATAAGTAATTAAATTAATTTAAAAGATTAAATTTTTTTTACATCTCTTCTTGCACCTACTTCACTATTCCCCATGGGTTGTATCCTGGGCACTGCCCCCCTTATCTACTCCTAGACCCTCTTCTGATTAGGCCTTCCCCAACAACTAAATCAAGTAAGTCAGTAAAAACAACACATACATGAGTCACAGAAAAGAGAAGTGGCTTGTCCACAACTAGCAAATCTGGGATGCATCTGAGAATCCCATTGTGATGGCTTCCTATTATTAGAGAACAGCCAAAGGCCTTAGGCCCTCCACTTATGGCTTTCTACGATCTGGCTCCAGCTTACTCTGTCCAGTTGTACTTCATACCACTTCCCCTCATGGACTTTCTACTTCACCAAACTATTATTACTCATTGTTCCCTAAACATATCCCACAATTTCCTGTCTTCCTGCCCTTGCTCATCTTCTTCTTACTCCTAGAACCCTCTTGCCTCTTTGTCTGCTGCTGTCCTACCCAGCTGCAAAGCTCTATTTAAATGGCACCTTCTCCATCTAGCCTTCCCTGATTCCTCCAACAGAAAGTGATTTCTCTCGCATCTGATTTCATATCACCTACAATTAGTTAGGCACTTACATCTTCTTATTTGTGTTCTTACTACATTACCTGCATGGTCTTTACTTGTGCTGCTAGACTATAAACTCTTTAAGAAGAGGGACAGTGTCTTATTTATTTTTGTTTTCAGGAATCTCCCTCATTTCTTCATAAATTGCACAGAGAAGATGCTAAATGAATATTACATGAATAAATCAATATGGCAGGCATCAAAGCATTTACATCCTTGGATTTCTTAGAAAGAAATCAGGTTCTCTTTGACCCAGCAATACCAGTATTGGGGTTATATCCCAAAGAGATCACACAAGTGGGAAAAGGACCCATATGTACAAAAATATTTATTGCAGCTCTCTTTGTGGTTGCAAAAAACTGGAAATGTAGGGGATGCCCATCAATTGGGGAATGGCTAAACAAGGTATGGTATGTGAATGTAATGGAATACTATCGTGCTATAAGAAATGGGAAGGAGATGGACTTCATAATTACCTGGAGAGGCTTATACGGACTGATGCTAAGTGAGAAGAGCAGAACCAGGCAAAACCTGTACACAATCACAGATACATCATACATATGATGACCAACCTTGATAAACTGGACTATCCTCAACAACGCACAGCTAAAGACAACTCTACAAGCCTCGGGATGGAAGGAGATATCTATATTCAGAGAAAGATCTAAAAAGACCAGAGTTTAAATGGAGACTGAAGCAAAACATGCTATCATTTTTTTTCATGTTTGGTTTTGCTTCTTTTTTCCCAGTGATAACTCATTGGTTACAACCCTTCTACACAAACAAACTATTGTACGATCTGAAAGTATTTGCAGATCCTGTACATGATTGCACGCCACCATGTGGGGGGGGGGGAAGGGAGGGGAGAAAATCTGAAACTCAAGGGATTGTGGAATTGAATCTTGTAAACTAAAAGTAAATAAAACAAATAAAGAAAAAAAAAGAAATCAGGCTCTCTTCAGAGACAAAATCTGAAGATGGTATTAAGTTCTGGACATCACAGTTCAGAGGGGGATGGTCAAGAGCAGTAAACCTGTGTCATATGTCTTTTAGATTATAAGCTCTTTGAGGGCAGAGGTTGCCTATCTTTTTATTAATTGTATCCCCAGCACTTTGCGTAGTGTTTGGCATATAATACGTACTTAATAAATGTTTATTGGAGTTACCAGATCGGTACCACTAACTGAGCATATTTATCTTGGAGAAGAAAACTCAGAGGAGAGATAATAGTTGTTTAAGAGTGGTCATATAAAAGATGGACGAGAGTTATCTCTGCCCACAGACGGAAGAACCAGAAGCAATGGGGGAAGCAGGAAAGAGGTAGACTTGGGTTGAATGTTAGCAGGAAGTGCCTAACAATCAGGACTCTCTCCCCCACCGTGCTTTACCTGCCTCTAGCCCTTCGGCTTCTCTTCCCCATCGGTGAGTTTTTCCTAGAACTTCCATTCTGAGGAGGGTCCCAAGGACCAGACAAGCTTCACTCTTTGGACTTGGCCATCACATTTCTCTATGCAGGCATCCTCCCCTTCTCAGCTCCCTTTTACTATTTTCTCTTCCCCCACTAGAATGTAAGGGCAGGAACTGGATTTCTTTTGGCTTATTTTCCATATCCCCAGTACTTAGCACAGTGATTGGCACAAAGCAAGTACTTAATAACTGTTTGTTGATTTGTTTTGCAATGAGAACAATCTCAGAGAGGAACAGACTATCTCATCTATCTCCTTTGTCATTGAAAGTCTCCAGAGGAGGGTGAATGACTGTTTGTTGGGTATGCCATAGTGAGGTTACTTTTCATGTATGAGTGAAACTAGATGGCCGTTGACATTCCCTCTTTCTGTGAATATTTACAAATATGTTGCTTTCTTATATTACCATTCAGAACATTCTAGAGAGGTAACCTTTCTAATTTCAAAACAAAAGAAGTAGAAATCTTGTGTTTAAAATATTAATAAATTGTTTTCAAGTAGACTCTAGTCTCAGATTTGATGTAGAAACCAAGTGAAGGAATCTCCAAATCCAGACAGTCAAGTAACCTCTTGGATCATCCACTGTATTGTAAGTTCAGAGCACAGCGTCAAGGACACTAGGTCTGAAGTCTGAGGACTTGGGTTCAAATTCCGACTCTGCTAAGGGTACCTTTGTGACTTTAGACAAATCACGTCAACTTTCAAAACCTTGGTTTCTTCTTCTGTAAAATGGGGAGGGTAGTAGGACAGGGACTGAATTATATATTCTGTAAGATTCCTTCCAGTTCTAAATCCTATGAATTTGGGGGATTTCCTTTCAGAGGAGTCCCTCATTGAACATTTGCTTTAACTCACAGATGTGTGCCAGAGACTCCCCATTTACCTCCATACAGTGAGTAAAGAGCAAAGAGAAGGATTCCTCTTTCTTTTCCTTCTCTGCCTTTGCTTTAACAACTAAGCAGATGGCACAGACCCAGTGGGAAAGGCCCTTTCTCTGGAAGACTTGCACTGAAATCCAAGCTCTACTACTTAATAGCTGCGTGACCTTGGACAAGTTTACTTCTCTGAGTCTCAGTTTCCTGGTATATAAAATGAAAAGGGTGGACTAGATAGCCTCGAGGCCCCTTCTACCTCTAAATCTATGATCTTTTGATCCAATGAACTAAAATACAAAGTCACCAATGCCTATTTTTTTTCCAAATTTCTTATTGACTAATTGACGTGCTTGAATTCTGAAGGAAGGGAATGGAGAATATTAAAAAAAAATTAAATAAGTCCTAATGAAGATCAATGAAGAAAGGATTTTCAACAACACTAAAAGGCAGTTGAATCTGGGTGAATTAAAAATCATTAATCTTGGTACCAGAGACTAGATGATAAAAGACACTTACCTTCTCTCAGTAGAAACGTGAGGGACTATGAGCATGTAGTGAGGCACCAAGGGTCTCAATTAGCCACTGTGTTGGTTGTTTTTTTCTTAACTGGTTTTCTTTGTTACAAGAGAGAGTTAAGAGGGGAGAGAGGAATTTTCAGGAAATTACTATGATATGAAAACAAAGAACTATGTAAAAAAAAATTTAAAGTTTAAAAAGAGAGATAAAGGATTTCAGAACTGAAGTAGCTAGAAAGGCAGAGACCAAAATGGATTTTTTTTCAAAGGTGGTTTAACATACCCTAGACTTTCTTTCCCTCAGTGGCTTCCTTGTTGGTCTCCTGTTTCTTCTCTGCTTATTCTTCACATCTTGCTGCTTGCTGATTTAAAACAGAAGTGAAAGAAAACCCACAAATTACTGATGTTTAATCAACAGTGTCAGCCAATCATAAGCAAGTAGGAACACTTTATGGGCGGTAGAATATCCTGGCTTTTAAATATATCATGGATTTGAGGATGCTTTTAGTCCACCAGGGCAGTCTTCATCCTTCTTTTAAAGCCAAGACTTCCCAGCTGGGAATTCTTGGGAAGACAGAAAAATGGACAAAACTGCAAACATACAGTAAAGTTGCTGTTTTTCTGGTCTCCAGAGAAATCATCAAAGAGACCCAATGGATTCCAGAAGAAGGTTTAAGTGGCTTTCAATTTTTCCCAAGGATTTCTGTCCCATTGCCCCACCTCAAAAATGTAAATGCTGGGAAACAAGAGAACAGATTTAAAATTTAATTAAAATGTCTTCCCAAAGCAGTAGTGACTATGTCTCCAACACAACCACACCTATACTTATTCTCCCAAACTTCCACTGCCCCTTCCCTCTGCTCTGAAAGCTTCCAGCCTCCCCACTCTGAGACTGATGATAGCCTACTGCAACCTGAGCACTAACAGCAGCAGATGGTTAAGTGCTATTGAGAAAATCCTTCTTCTCTTTTCCCCAACATCCTTCCCTCACCCCACCGAGGTAGGTAGATGGGTGGGACATAGTTATAGAAGATGAATAGTCCTGCTTTCCTCTCTCCCAAACCCACCCCTCTTCTATCAAAGGGACCACCATCCTTCCAGTCACCCAGACTCATAACATTAAGGAGATGAACAGTTGGAAAATCAGAAGGGTTTTTTAAAGTTCATATTGATAATGTTGTAGAAAATATGCATATTATATAAAATTTAAGTTTAAGAGGTAAAGTTACTGATTTATTTTGGTTTGGTTTTTCACCCAAGAATGCCAATGATCCATGCTGCCCTTTTCCAGTTTCTCTCAATCAGGGCTAATCTCTTCCAAGTAAGTTTCAATAGAGGTTAGAAAGTGAGAAAGAAGTAAATTATGCCCCTCTGCCCCCTCCAACACACACATACACATCTAGAATATAACCTCCTTAAGGACAGGAACTATATATTGTCAGTCAGTCAACAACCATTTATTAAGTACCTACTGTATACCAAGCATTGTGCTAAGTGCTGGTGATATTGGAGGGGAGGCATGACTGGAGTTCAAGAACGTAATCAGGTAGGAAATGAAGAGATGACTGGACTCTCTTTAAATGGAGGGCTTTTGGAGAAGTACTTTGCTAAGCCCTCCAATAAATTTTGGTTTGCCTTCCTGCCTAGAATCTTGCACATACTAGGTGTTTTAATAAATATCTGCTTGATTTCATTGTGGCAGATAGGGACCCATTATAGATTGTTAGAGCTGGGAAGCATCTTAGGAATGATCTGATCTCAGCCTCTCATTTTATAGATGAGGAACCTGAGGCGTAGGCCTACATGGCCAGTTAATGGCAGAGGCGAGACATCAGCCTGGGTTTCCTGACTCTGGTTCCAGGGCTCCGTCTGTTGCACTGTGCATTGCATTAGTTCTCAGCAGAGGTGAAAAACAGCTGACTACCATCCTTTAGTTCACAGCCCTTCACATACTTGAAGGCTATGAACTAAGCAAGGTTTCATAGCTTTCATTGTCCAGTTCCTTGATCTATAACGATAGTTAGGTAGTGACACCAAATTCAGTGGGGGTTTGCAGAATGGATTTTTTAGGAGGAGATCCACCCACATACTCTGACATTCTTGGATGAAGGAGGCACTTTGTCATATTCAAACAATATCCAGTTTGATCTATTAATTTGATTCTCCTTAGCAAATATATTTTATGACATTAAAATTCTTATTTTTTGAGAAAGCAGCAAGCGAGAAAATTTAATTTTCCAAGTTAATTCTTTTGGTTTTCATTTTTCTCAAATCTCAGTGATTTGACTAATATCAACAGAAAAATAACTGAAGCAAGAAAAATTCAATCCAGCAGCCAACCCCAGACTTAATGCTTACTTTGTGGATGATTATCTTCCAACGCATGATGGAGATTCCATGTAGTGGCCAAGACTCTAGACTGGAGGTCAGGAGGAGTGGGGGGGGGGCCGCCCCATGCAGGCAGCGAGTTACAGTCCCACCAATGACAATCTAGAGCCAGATAATTTTAGCAAATCACTTTATCTTTCTTGGCTCAAGTCTGTAAAATGGGGCTAATGATACATGAACTACCTCCCTATTGGTAGGAGAGAGGTCTACTGGTGGTTCTTCTGTTTTCTACCTTTGCACAGGCTATGCATCCCATGCTTGGAACCCAAATGCTCCTCACCTCTGCTTCTTAGAATCCTTTGCTCCTTCCAATCAATCAATCCATCAGTAAACATCGGTTAAGAGCCTACTATGTTCCAGGCACTGTACTGTGCTAAGCACTCAACTCAGGTGCCACTTTTTATAGGACATCTTTCCTGATCCCAACTCATTAGTGTACTTTTACTCTTCTTCTTATTTCTGTTTACTTATCTGCCCACAGGTTGTATCCCCCTTGGTAGAACTGCAAGCTCCTTGAGGTTAGAGGTTATTTCATTTTTGGCTTTGTATCCCCATCACGTTCTCCATCAGAGTGAAGAGGATACATCTACCTGTTTTATGCTTAGCCTACAATGATTAGAGAGTCTTTGAACATGCTTACTTCTGTCATTCTATCTTTCAAGGAATCCTAAATGATTTTAATGTATAAGTGGAAGAAATCTCACTGAAGAGAACCTTTAAGGCAGCATTCTGCTCAGCTGAATCAAATGCTTTTTCAAAATCAACAAATAAGAAGCACAAAAGGACCTTTTGTTAGCTACATGATTGCATCCATCGCAAATGGCAATGATGAGGTCCACTGGATATTGCAAAAGCCTGCTTGTTCCCTGCTAAACTCACACTGAAGATGCCCTTGATTCGTGCATAGTGCTTTGCACAAAGTAGGTGTTTCATAAATGTTTGCTGGATTTGTGACTCATACAGAGTTTATATGAATAGGAGAGTAGGCAGCTAGGTTGGTAGCTTTTAGTGTTCTCTCACCTTTTTCCAACATTAATAAGATTGGAGTTGGGTGTTTTTCCCCACGCTTTTTGTATTTCCCTGTCTTTCAGGTACCTTGAGCCCTGATTCTTCACTGCCCCCACAACTGTGTCACTTCATTCCCAGGATGAATCTCCGATAAATACACACACATATAAATACACACATAAACACACATATATACCAATATGAATGCACATGCATGTATGTGTGTAGATGTATGTATTTCTGTATGTATATATACATGTGTGTATATATGCATGTATGCATGCACATACACACACACATTTTATCTAATCTAGCTGCCTTCTCCTGACTTCATTCTCTGTAGCGTAATTTCTACCTTCCCTAAGAACACATTTAGGGCTGTTTTGCTTGTATCCAAGTGTGGCTCCATTGTTTCTAATTAAGCCTACTCAGCACCAGGGTGAGAGAGGAGTGTAGGCCAGCACCGGCCATGCCAGCTCAGACTGAGCCCTAGCAAACCTGGAGCAGTGATTGAATCACTGGCAGCACTGGTGGTTTCCAGACCTCTCAGCCCACAGATGCCAAAGGCAACTTGAAAGGTCAGCAGGAAATGTCTGTCCCACCTGGGTGAGAGTAGAGCTCAGTCCAGCACAGGCCATGCCAGCACAGCTCCAGCCACAGCAAACCAGAAGCAGGCCTTGGGAGTGACTGAATTGGCAGCAGCAGTGGCAGCAACTGCTTCCAGAGCTTTCAGTCCACAGACAGTAAGGGGGTTGAACAACTGATCAAAAGGAGATTATGGGGGTCTCTTTGCTAGTACTGAGGCAGGGCTCTGTTGCTCTCCCCATACTCAAATCCAGCTCACAGTCCTGGGTGGCAGTCCCAGAGTAAGGAGGAGCACTAGCATAGCAGAGCTTATGGCCACAGGGGAGGGGGGACCCTCCTCATAGTTCCAGGGCAGAAAAGAGTGCTTGTGGTTGCTAACAGACAAGAGCACAGGCCAGAAAAGGAGTAAACACTTCTTAGATCATACCACCTTGGAAGAATGGAAAATTTACAGGTCCCTAGAAGTATTTCTGAAAACAGTCACACAAAACACCTGAAGCTTGGGACAGCATAGCCCTGGAAGCAGAGACCTACTGTAACAAAATGTTAAAAGTCAAGTAATAGCCTGGGAAAATGAGCAAACAGGGGGGGAAAACTCCAAGTATAGAAAGTTACTATGGTGACAAGGAAGATCAAAACACAAACTCAGAAGAAGACAACAAAGTCAAAACTCCTACACCCAAAGCTTCCAAGAAAAATATGACTTAGTCTCAGGTCATGGAGGAGCTCAAAAAGGATTTTGAAAATCACATAAGAGAAGAAGAGGAAAAATTGGGAAGAGAAATGAGAGTGATGCGAGAAAATCAGGAAAATCAAGTCAACAGCTTGGTAAAGGAGACACAAAAAAATGAAGAAAATAACACTTTAAAACTGACTAAGTAAAATGGTAAAAGAGGTGAGGTAAAAAGCCAGTGAAGAGAAGAATGCCTTAGAAAGCAGAACTGGCCAAATGGAAAAGGAGGTCAAACTGAAGAAAATAATTCCTTAAAATTAGAATGGAGCAAGTGGAAGCTAATGACTTTATGAGAAATCAAGAAGTCATAAAACAAAACCAAAAGAATGAAAAAATTGAAGACAGTAGGGCACAGGATGAGTTGAATATGAAAGGATGATATCTAAAAAATAAAATTAAGAGGTGAGGGAAGAATTTTTTGGAAGAAGAAGAAAAGGAGCGCTATATTAAGGTAAATTATCTCATATAAAAGAGGCAAGAGAAAACTGTTACAATGGAGGGGAAGAGCAGGAAGGTGAAAGGGAATGAGTCAACCTTACTCTCATTGAATTTGGCTTAAGGAGGGAATAACACACTCAATTGGGTATCTTACCTTACAGGAAAATAAGGGGGTAGGGGACAAGAGAGGGTATGATAGAAGGGAGGGCAGAATGGGGGAGAGGGTAGTTAGAAGCAAACACTTTTGAGGAGGGACAGGGTCAAAGGAGAAAATAGAATAAGTGGGGGGTGGGATAGGATGGAGGGAAGTATAGTTGGTCTTTCACAATACAACAATTATGGAATTGATTTGGGTAACTACACATGTACAACCTATATCGCATTGCTTATCTTCTCAGTGGGGGCAGGTAAGGAGGGAAGAAGGGAAAAAAAATCTGGAACTCAAAGTTTTAAAAACAAATGTTTAAAAAAAATTGTTTTCTACATGCAACTGGGAAATAAGATATACATGCACTGGGGTATAAAAAGCCATATTGTCCCACAAGAAAGTGGGGGGGGGGGGAAGGATATAAGAGAGAACAGATTGGGGGAAGGGGTATTCAGTAGGCTTGCTATTTTGGGGTGGAGGTAGAGGAAAGATGGGAAGAAAAAATTGTAATTCAAAATTTTGTGAAAATGAATGTTGAAAACTAAAAATAAATTTTTTTAAAAAAGAAAAAAATTGAAGACAATATGAAATATCTCATTGGAAAAACAACTGACCTGGAAAATAGATTCAAGAAAGATAATTTTAAAATTATTGGACTACCTGAAAGCCATTGTCAAAATAAAAAAGAAGAGCCTAGACATCATCTTTCAAGAAATTATTAAAGAAAACTGCTCCAATATTCTAAAACCAGAGGGTAAAATAGACACTGAAAGAATCCACCAATCACTTCTGAAAGAGATCCCAAAATAAAAACTCCTGGGAATATTAAAGTCAAATTCCAAAGTTCGCAGGTCAAGGAGAAAATATTGCAAGCAGTCAGAAAGAAACAATTCAAGTCTGGTAGAGCCATAGCCAGGATACCACAAGATTTAGCAGCTGCTACATTAAGAGATTGGGGGTTTGGAATATGATGTTCCAGAGGGCAAAGAAGCTAGGATTACAACCAAGAATCACCTACCAGCAAAATTGAGTATAATCCTTCAGTGGGGGAAATGGATATTCAATGAGATAGAGGACTTTCAAGCATTCTTCTTTTTTTTGCCTTTTTTTTTTGGAGGAGGAAGGTAGGGCAATTGGGGTTAAGTGACTTGCCCAAGGTCACACAGCTAGTTTGTGTGTGTGTGTGTGTGTGTGTGTGTGTGTGTGTGTGTGAGTGTGTGTGTGTGAAGTGTCTAAGGCCTGATTTGAACTCTGGTCCTCCTGACTCCAGGGCCAGTGCTCTATTCACTGTGCCACCTAGCCACGCAAAGACCAGAGCTAAATAGAAAATTTGACTTTCAAGTACAAGACTCAAGAGAAGCATAAGAAAGTAAACAGGAAAGGGAAATGATAACAGACTTATTAAGGTTAAGTGGTTTATATTCCTACATGGGAAGATGATATTTATAACTCATAAGACCTTTCTCATTATTGGGGTAGTTAGAAAAAGTTTATATAGACAGAGAGCATGGGTGTGAGTTGAGTATGAAGGGATGATATCTAAAAAAAATAAAATTAAGGATGAGAGAGAAATACACTGGGAAGAAAGAAAAAGGGAGAGGTAGAATGGGGTAAACATAAAAGAGGCAAAAATTGGCTCAAAGAGGGAATAACATACACACTCAATTGGGTATAGAACTCTATCATACCCTACAAGAAAGT
Organism: Pseudochirops cupreus; assembly: GCA_028627135.1. NCBI lineage: Eukaryota > Metazoa > Chordata > Mammalia > Diprotodontia > Pseudocheiridae > Pseudochirops > Pseudochirops cupreus. The sequence continues at coordinate 141,115,672 of CM053582.1, forward strand.
AGGAGGGGAAGGAGAGAAGAGAAAGGGGGCTGGTGTGTGTGATAGAAGAGAAGGCAGACTGGAAGAAGGGGTGATCAGAAGCAAAACACTTTTGAGGAGGGACAGGGTGAAAGAAAGAGAATAAAATAAACAGGGGAGGAGGGATAGGATAGAAGGAAACATAGTTATCAATAGTAACTGTAAAAAAATTTTGAAGCAAGTTTCTCTGATAAAGGCATTGTTTCCAAAACATATAGAGAACTGAGTCAAATTTATAAAAATAAGGGCCATTTCCCAGCTGATAAATGATCAAAAGATATGATCAGTTTTCAGGTGAAGTTATTAAAGCTATCTAGAATCATATTAAAAACACTCTCACTACTGATTAAAGAAATATAAATTAAAACAATTCTGAGGTACTACCTCATACCTATCAGTTTGGGTAATAGGACAGAAAAGGTAAATGACAAATTTTGGAGGGAATGTGGGGAAAAATGAGACATAAATGCACTGTTGGTGGAGTTGTGACCTGATTCAACCATTCTGTAGAGCAATATGGAGCTATGCTCAAAGGGCTATAAAACCACGCATACCCTTGACTTAGCAATACCACTATTAAGTCTGTATCCCAATACAGAAAACAAAAACAAAAAGGAAAAAGACCTATATGAACTAAAATGTTTGTAGCAGCTCATTTCTGGGAGCAAAGAATTAGAAATTGTGGGGATGCCCATCAATTAGGGAATGGCTGAACATGTTGTAGTATGTAACTATGATGGACTGCTATTGTACTATAAGAAATGATGAGCAGGTTGCTCCCAGAAAAACCTGGAGAGATTTGCATGGGCCGATGCTAAGTGAAGTGTACTGTGTACAAAGTAACAGCAATACTGTAGGATGATCAGCTGTGAGAGACTTATCTATTCTCAGCAACACAGTGATCCAAGACAACTCTGAAGAACCTATGATGAAAAATGCTATCCATCCCCAGAGAAAAAACTGATGGTGCCTGAATTGAAATATACTTATTTTTTATTTTGTTTTTCTCGAGGTTTTTTTTTGTCTGTTTTCTTTCACAACATGACCATTAAGGATATGTTCTGCATGACTACACATATATAATCTATATTGAACCACTTGCCTTCTCAATAGGAGAGGGTGAGGAGGGAGCAGAAGAGATAATTTGGAACTCAAAATTTTATAGACACATGTTAAAAATTGCTTTTACATGTAACTGGGGGGGGAAATAATTAATTAATTAAAAACTGAACCTATTCAGTTACTGAGTACTACTTGGTGGGTTTGGAATTCTAGTGGGATGCCCTTACAGTGGCAGGGATCCAATGAAGGAAACTTCTGGTACCCTTTGGAATAACAGAGAACCAGAGGGAATTTGCCCAACCTTCAAAGGGATGTCCACAGAAATTTTGGATACCAAAATATATATATGCCCAGACCCCTGTTGTGTGGCTTTAAGTGCTAAGGAAATTATGGAAGAGTTTTTCATCCAGGACAGTTAGCCTTTCACCAGATAGTGAGGGGCTGACTTCCAGAATACTACAGGTCCCTAATCCCTGTGGGGAGAGTTCCACTTGCTCAGGAAACTCTCTGTAGGGGCTAAGCTTTCTTTCTCACATAGGAAGCTTGATTTTCTTCTCTTTTTTTTTTTTTGGTCAATCATTAAAGAAATTTGACTGTGTGTGTGGAGTCCAGAGTAGAGAAGTGACTCCACAGGAGAGGGAGATGAAGACCTCAGTTTCCTAGAACCAGCGGATCAGTATTACTATATAAACACTAAACCAAATTAGTTTGATGATTTCTCACTGGAAAGGTAAGGGGCTGACTTCCAGTCCTAAATTCCTGTGGGAAGATTCCTACATGCTCAGGGAACTCTGTAAGGAACTGTTTCCCTCTGAGAAGCAAAGCTTAATATATATATATATTTTTTACTTTTACTTAGTCTTTTATACTTTTAACGTTTTAGAAGACAAGAAGAAGGTTCAGGAAGGCCTGTTTCTATTATTGTTTGTAAACAAGTAAGACAGTTATTTGCTAGAACGCTGTAAAATGGCATTTGTTTCTTAAACTGCATCACTATGTCTTTGGAAGTGTGGAACACTGAGGGAGCTAGGGGTCACAGGGTATAGAGCACTGGACCTGGACACCAGATGTGAATTCAAATCTTCCCACACACATTTATTTATTGGACAAGCCATTTAGCCTCTGCCTGTCTCACTTTCTTCATCTACAACAATAGTCCATTAGCCAGTCAATAAAGAGATGAACCAACATATATAAAGCACTTCACAAACACTAAAGCACTGTATAATGCCAGCTATCATTATGTATTAGGCACAGATGTGCCAGGCACTGTGGTAAGCACGGCGAATAAAAGAAAAGCAAAAGACAGTCCCTGCTCTCAAGGAGCTTACAGTCTAATGGGAGAGACACTATGAAAATAACTATGTAGAACAAGATATATACAGGACAAATTAGAAATGATCAATAGAGGGAAGGCATTAGAATTCAGGGTGAATCTTAAAAGTAGGTGACAAATGACTCCAGAGCCTCTCACAGAGATGACACAGTCTCCAAGCTTCCACGACAAAAGCCTTTCTTCTGAAGATAATCAAGGCTAGAGCTGCAATCCTCCTACATTCAGTCAATCAACAAGCATTTGTTAAGCTCTTACAGCATGCCAAGAACCATGCTAAATGTTGGGGACACCAAGAAAGGCAAAAGCACTGTGCACTGAGCTCCCAAGGAGCTCATTCTCTAATGGGGGAAACAATGTGAAATACAAACTCCTTTGTCTTGTATTCAAAGCCCTTCACAATCCAATTCCAACCTATCCCTCCAGATTGCTCTCACATTTCCCCCCTTTCTGATTCTGTAGTCCAGTCAAAGGGGCCTGCTTGGTGTTCCTGATACAAAATATTTCTTTTACCACTGCCTCATGCCCAGGATATTCTCCTGCCTTTTCTCCACCTCAGATCTCTAGCTTCCAAGAAGTCTTTCCTGATCACCCTGAATGCCAGTGCCTTGACTCTGTTGGTTATCTCCAATTTATTCTGTATGGATGTTTATTTGTACATAATTGTTTTCATGCTATCTCTCCCACTAGACTGTAAGCTCCTTGAGAGCAGAAACTTTCCTTTGCTTTCTTTGTTTCTACAGTGTTTGGTACAGTGCCTGGTACGCAGTAGGCACTTAATGTTTTTTGACTGATAGACTCAAGTTCTACCTGTGCAGTTTCAAAACTGTCTAATCTGTAAGAAAAACCACTGAGGCAGAACTCGGAACCAATGGTACTTTATTAAAGGGTCCATGGACCCCTCTAATGAAGTGGACTGATCTGAGATGCCTAGGTAGCAGGTGAAAAGCCCACCGTGCGACATGAATTCTGATCTTCTCACCGGCTACTGGGGCTTCTCTGTGGCAGGTCAGCTCTCTACACCAGTTTGTTCTCACTGGCCCATCCAATCCCTTCTCTCCCTGCCTCTGTGCACATTCTGTCCCACCTTTACTTGCTTTTTCTATTTCCTGTCATAGAGGCACAATCCCCTGAGTGGAAAGGACTAGTGCTATTTCAAGTTTTCTCTCTCCTCTGTCTCTCCCCATGGTTTCTCTCAATCTAATACGATCTGTGGGTTTTTAGGGCTGCAAGTTTCTTCCAAGGCAAAAATCCCCAGAAATAAGGAACTGTGGGCAATAACTCTGTGCTATCATCCCTACTCCACCAAGTCTTCAAACAATGTCCCTGGCAGAGGGGCAACATGCTATTAATGTTATGTTTACATGATTTGAAGAGGTGGTGTTGAGGATAGTAAGATTTGGAGTTAAGAAGACCTGAGTTCAAATCCTGCCTCAGACATTTACTAACTTGACCTTGGGCAAGTCACTTAATTTTGCTCTGCCTCATCCTCTTTGATCTATAAAATGGTGATAATAATAGTGCCTACCGCACAAATGAGAAAACATATCTAAAGTGCTTTGCAAACCTTAAAATATTAAATATATTCTAGCTATAAGCTAATATTGAACCAACACTGTATTTCTATTATTAATCCACTAGGTCACAGAGAATAATTTTTCAAATATGCTGTGTCTTTTGCTAAAATTTTGTTCAATATTTTTACATTAATCTTCATTAGAACTGTTGGAGACCTGGTCATGTTTGAAGGCAGCAGGGAAGGAAATAGGAGATAGGGAGAAATTAAAAATTGCAGAGAGGATGATTACAGGGGAAATCTGGCCAGAGAAGATGTGAGGTCATGTTACCAAGAGTACAAGTAGATGGTTTGACTTTGGTGAAAAGATGGGCTCTTTATCAGAGACAGAAATAAAAGAGAGATTGGGGGGAATTGATGAAAAGGGGTTTTGAGATCTAGAGTATGAAAGAAGAAGGAGTTCACTGTGATTGGCTTCTATTTTCATATGAGAGGGAGGTGAAAGGGGTAATGGGGAGGCTTGAAGAAATAAGAAGTCTGGAGCAGCTGCTGTCCATAAATATGTATTAATTCTAAAAAAAAAATTAGTTCATTTGCCTTGCATATGTTGTAATATATTCAGTTTAGTACTATTTATCTGAATATCAGCTGAGCTTGCTCCAACTTCCATTCATGGAATGATTCTTCCACAATGGAGAGCATAGTCACAAAGACAGGAAAGCAAGACATAAAGAGTTATGTTTAGCTAGAACATAGAGCATTCAGAAAAGTAGAATAAGAGAAGCCTGGAAAAATAGGTTCATGCAATTCTGTAGTCAACCTTGAATATTAGGCAGGAGTTCAAACTTTATTCTATAGTCAGCCATTGCAGGATTTTGAGCAGAATTGTCACATGAATAAGGAAAATATTTCTGAAAAAAGGAAGATAAGTCTGGAAGTTTTTGGTCCTGAGGTGTTATGGGTGGAGGTGGCGGGGGAAGAACAGGGATTTCTGTCTCTGTAACTCACAAGTCCCCACTGGTGTGCTTCCCATCATGTTGATATCAGGTATTCGGTCAATACACATTTATTAAGTGCCTAATATGCCAAACACTGTACTAGCAGTAGACATAGAAATACAAACAAAAATGAAGACAGTCCCTGCCCTCAAGGAACTTACAATCTAAAGAAGAAAGACAATACACAAAAGGAAGTTATAAAGGAGGCTGGGAAGGTAAAGGTTAAGAAGGTATTCTGAAGGAAGAATTAACCAGAAGATCTCAAGAGCCAAGTCATGGAAGAACTATCCAGATTTGTTCTGCTCCCTATAGACAAACAGTATCAATGATAGCACCTGAAACCTAATTATCTTTATTATCTTTACCTTGGGGAAAACTCCCTCTACTCAAAGGAATCGTGCTGGTCACTATAGAATCTGAACTAAGTACTGGTATAGGTTGGGTAAGGAGAATAAGACAATGGCAGCACACCCCTGAAACAAGAACAGCTCTCGTGGAAACCCCCAAGTGTTAGCCCTGCAAAGAAGGCATGTACAAACTCATGAAGGCAGGAGGGAAGCAGGTGTAGTTATGCTGCCAAAAAGCATATCAGTGGTTCTATTTTGGTGAAAGTTACAATTATATTTAAACAGAGGGAACATCAGATTGATGTTTGATCATTCAAATTACGTAAGTAATTATGGTGTAAGAGACTGAAGGAGTGGAAAAGAGGAGAGAGGAGTCAGGCAGAATCTCCAGCTTGCTGAGTCAGCCTACCTGCGTGCTATCAATGAATAACAGCTGCAAGGAGGCCCTGTCTCTCATGCATGCTGCCTTGAACGTGGCCAGGGTGGAGATGGGAGTCTGTGGACATACTGACAGGTTGTTTGAAGGTCTTAGGATCCAGGAGAAGACCACTGCACCCCTGGAAAAGATAGAGGTGACATCAAAGATCAAGAATATTGACTGCATTGCTGTCCTGGACAGTAAAGGACAAGTGACCATTGTGTTATCCTGATAAAAGACATCTAAAAAAAATACCTTTAGAGCCTTTAAATGGGCTTGGACCTCATAGACTGACTGACCAAAAAATTACCCATATCTGTAATACATCAAAAAGAGCCTGAAATTTCCTAAGATGTCAACAGGGCAGTTGACAGTGGCCATCTCACAAAGTCTGCGTACCCCAAACCATTACACTTCCACTGTTGCTGCTAAAGGTTTGGGGAGAGGTTATTTCTCAGTGTATGTATGTAGAGTAGTTTGCCATTTCCTTCTCCAGCTCATTTTACAGATGAGGAAACTGAGGCAAATAGGGTGAAGTGATTTGCCCAGGGTCACAGAGCTAATAAGTGTCTGAGGCCAGATTTGAACTCAAAAAGATGGGTCTTGCTGATTCCAGCAGAGGCATTCTATACACTGTGCCAATAAGATAAAATAGATGAAATTTATTTTCTTTGATCTCCACTCTAAGTATTGCTTTTTTAAAAAAAACTCTAGAGCTGAAAAGTATCCCAGAGGTCATCTAGTCCAGTTGTTCTGTGATGTTTGGATTCAGCGAAAGGGCCACCCTTGAGGATCTATAGGGCCACATGTGGCCTTGAGGCAGCAGTTTTCCCATCCCTGATTTTACTCAGACTTCTCATGCCCATGGCACATTCCAATTTAATCAGCAGTATGGACATTTTCTCCATTCCTTTCTTAGCCCTGCAAGGGTAGTAAAACCTTGGGAGTGAACCTAGGAACCTGGGCCCCAGATTCCATGTTTTTTCCATTGTACCAAGCCTTTGTTCTTTAGAAGAACTTAGCCTGCTTACAACCACTCAGATATGGAATGACTTTCTGACTTTAACATTCTATACTTCAAATTCTATTCATATTCTAGCTAGTCAACTATACTTTTGTTACCTGACCATGAATAAAGATGAAGGCCATCTTCAGTTGTCCTCATCTATATCTGGCCACTGGACCAAGATGGCTCTGGAGGAGAAAGTGAAACTGTTGACTTTGATACCGCTTAAATCACTTAAATCCAATTCCCTTGCATGTCATGGCATCACCTCCCTGATGTCATGGCCCTCTTTGAGAACAAAAGACAAACAACAACAATAAATAAAGATAATAATTTCCTGAATTATAGAGTTCAATTGATTTGGAATAGGGCAAAATATCCTTTCTCTTGCAAGTCGCTTGGAATCCAGTAACATCATCTAGGGTGGGATAAAGGCAAGCCCCAAGATGTCAGCCCCAACAATCTGGGAAAGACTAGGAATTTTTTAAGCTGATCCTTCACTACTGATCATCTGCATAAGTTATGGGGAAAGAAAAAGAAAAGGAAAATAAATTGGTTTAATCAGAGTTAATTTAAGCAATGTTTTCTCAAAGCTTGGGGTGGTGGCAGCAGAGGGTTGGGCTCACTAGGGTTGTGATGCACAAGTGTTCCCAGCTAGTCTCACAGGCGCAGCAGAGAGTTTCAAGTTCCCAGGCAGAGAGGGATAGATTGTGCTTTTCTTATGAGGAAAAAGAAAGAAAGAAGAGTTCTTAGAGCCAGGAGCCAAAGGGAAAACATAGAGCTTTTTAACTTAACTGGAGTACTAGAGAGACAAACTAATGTCCCTTCAATTAACTTGGAAGCAGTCAATTGGGCTCTCAATGGAGAGAAGCAATTTTAAATCCTGGGAAGCCAACAGCTGGTAAACAAAGTTGCTGGGAGGTCTCGCCACCAAATTAAAACAGAGAACAACGCTGTTGAGGTCGGTATTATATATAGTCTGTGGCTAAGATCAGGGTTAGAATAAGTTGCTAAGAGAATAGTAAAGGATTAGTAAAGAATGATGCACATTTGTATTTTAGGAGACAGTTTGTTTTCCAAGTTTTTTTTTAAGCAATCTGGAATTATGCTAAGAAAGTGATTAAAATGTTCATATCCTTTGACGCGGAGATTTCATTCCTAGGCGTAGACACCAAGGAAGACAAAGACAAAAAGGTCCCATGCGAAGCAAAATATTCACAGCAGCATTTTTTTGTAATATCAAAAAACCGAAAACAGATACCTATCAGTCGGGGAATAGGTAAACAGATTGTGGTGCATGAATGTAATAAAATATTACACTATCATAAGAACTCATGAATATGAGGAATTCAGAGATGTATGGGAAGATTTCTGTGACCTTATTTAGGAGCAAAGTCACCAGGATCAGGACAATAATATCCACAATGACCTAAAGGCAGCTAGGTGGTACTGCAGATAGAGCTCTGAGGCTGGGTTCAAATCCCATGTCAGACATTTACTAACCTTGTGACCTTGGATATGTCACTTAACTGTCTCAATTTTCTTATCTGTAAAACGGAGATAAAAATAGCACCTATTTCCCAGAGTTGTTTTGAGGATAAAATGAGATGATTTTTGTGAATCTTAAAGGGCAAGATAAATGCTAATTATAACCATGTAAGGTTTTTTTTTAATGAACCTGAACACTTTGTAATTATAATGATGAAGCTTGGCGCTAAATAAGATTTTTTTTTTTAACGTAGAGATTGTGGACTATAAATACTATGTGCTGTCTTTCCCATCAGAATGTAAGCTCTCTGAGGACAGGGTCTTTTATTTTGCTTGTATTTGTAAAGCACTTTTTAAACCTTAAATCACTATATAAGTGATAGAAATTAACTAGAATTATTACTAGAATTTCTTTATTGGTCAGCTTGATGTCAGCAGCAGACTTCATCAGCTGAAGCCCACCTGAGAATAAAACTCTCAGGAATCTTTCTCTCTAGTCAGTATTTGCGTATTGTTTCTTCCTTTTCTATGCCAAACTTAAACCATTTCTCCAGTTCTTTCACTTGTACAGATACACAAGAAGCAATTAAGGGGGCAAATACCAGCCTCTTAACTGCTGAGCCTTCAGAAGCACAGTCATGAAATGGAACGGAGTGACAAACATGCATTAAACCCTTACTACGTGCCAGGCACTGCGCACTTTACAAATATCATTCATTTGATCCTTGCAACAGCTCTGGGAGGCAGGTGGTGTTATTATTATTATTCCCATGTTACAGTTGAGGAAACTTAGGTAGAAAGAAGTTAAGTGACTTGCCCAAGGTCACACAGTAAGTTTCTTAGGACAGATTTGAACTCAGGTCTTTCTGATTCCTGACCCAGCACTCTGTCCTCTGTGTCACCTAACTGCAGCTTTGTGACACCCACCCCTTCCCTTCGTGTTCTTAAAATCATTGTGGACAACACTACCCTTTCGTGAAAAGATATGCTTTAGATATGTTTACAGGGGGATTGTCAGTATCAGCTCAAATTTTGTTATTGTTTTTAGGTTATGTCAGTCATGTCCAATTCTTTGTGACTCCACTTGGGGTTTTCTTGGCAAGGAGAGTGGAGTGGTTTGCCACTTCCTTCTCCAGCTCATTTTACAGATGAGGAAACTGAGGCAAACAGGGTGAAATGACTTGCCCAGAGACACACAGCTAGTAGGTGTTTGAGGTCAGATTTGAACTCAGAAAAATGGGTCTTCCTGACTCAGGCCCAGCACTCCATCCACTGAGCCACCTAGCAGAAATTTTACACAGTGCTTTATAGTTTACAAAGCACTTAATATACATCTTTAGAAACAACAACCTTTGGGGATAAATGCTACTATCATCACCATTTCTATCTTACAGATAAGGAAGCTGGGACTCAGAGAGTTTAAGTGACTTGCCAGAGACATGCAGCTACTAACCATCAGATGCAGGATCTGAACTCAGGTCTCCCTGCCTCCAAGTCCAGTATTGTATCCACTATACTATGTTGCCTCTCTTTTTGGCATTTATTAATGCAGTCACTTTGAAAGATGGAATTAATAAATCTAGTTGTTAAGTATTTCCAATATGAGGTTTTTTTCCTATGCATTTTCTGATCTCTCCAGAAGAGATTCTTTGAGGAAACAGTAAGATGGGGGAAAAAGTTCTGTGTTTGTGGCCACTGTCAGCTGTGGTGGGTTCCCAACCTGCCTCTTGTTATTTATTAATAGAGTCAAACTTGGTAAATGACTTCCATGTGATGCACTGAAAAGAACACTGGATTTTCTGTCATTTGTAGATCCTGAGCGTACTATTTACTAACTTTTCTCCTCCGTTTAAAGAAAAAGAAAAGGTAGACCTAGATGAATTCTATGGTTCCTTCTGGCTTTGAATCAACACCATAATGAGCTCACTTATCCCTACTCTCCTCTCCAGTTCAGTCTTGGTTCTTTTGCTTCAGTCCTGGCTCTGCTAGAGTTGGTCTGCATTGCCTTCCGACTCTGTGTTTCAGCAGTCCCTGAAGAGTTTCCATAGACAATGGCCTTTTGTCATTGTCACGAGCCATCAAGAAAAACAACAACCAAGAAACTACAAACCCAAAAAAAAAAAAGCTCCTTCTTGCCCTTGGTTCTCTTCCCTTAGCACCGGTAAGAAGAGGGCGTGCACTCACGGCCTGAGCCTTGTGCTCTCTCTCTACCCCCCACTTGTCCCCTACACCTGGGCCAATCCCTCAGGATCTGCCGCCCCACATCATTTTTCTGAGGACCCAGCTGGTGAAGAACATTGTCTTAAGGGATAGGAGGTAAAGTCAGGACAGATACAAAGGCTAGAGATATGCATGCCTGACAATTAAATGTCACCCTGGCCCTGAAAAGCCTAGGATCTCTAATATGAGGAAAAGCTGCAGCCAGGCTTAATAGAAAAGCATACTGAATTTTGTTGGAAAAATTTCCACCACACTAGCAGAACACACTTGTAGAATGTTTCTACAAATCCAGGTAGATAAATACCAGCAGCAGTCTATTTTTTTTTTCTGAAATGAAAAATCAACTATCATCTCCGATTACAGCTACTGGCCTGCCAAGATGAAAAATGCTCTAATAAAATCTCTTTTTACTGGGTTGTAAGAGTGGGACCATGTGGAAGACCGAGATTTAGCCACTGATGCAAATCTGGGGTCATATTGTTGAGAGGTGATCAGACTTTATGAGGTACCAGAATCCACCTAATTGGTACTGATACCCTATACCTCTCTTGGAAGTTTCAAAAATGATGTGTTCAGGGCTTTCCTAATGGGGAAAAAATGCTTTACAGAAAGCTCAGTAAGAAGAGAAATGAATAGAAATGGAGACAGAATCATTGCCTGAGATCAAAAAGTCACCATCCAGGGTCAAAAGCTGATTCTAGATGGTAGAGTTGACAAGCTGCAGCCTTTGGAAAATCAAGATTATTGAGTAGACAGCATCAAGCATTTTGAAATGAGGGTGGGGAGGGAGGTAGGGAGGATGAGCTAATGCAGAAGCAAATGTCAGTGGCTGATGATTCAGTAACGTTTGTGTTGGGATTTTAATTTTTCACATGCGGTGGGAATATTTGTTGAGCAGTAACTGTACTTGGTAGTTCTACAGAATAAAAGCAAAAGGCTCTTTTTCTAGAAATTTAGAACCAAAGGCAGGGTCACAACTGTGCTAAAGTATATGGATGTATTAGGAAGCTGAACTGTGATCTCTAAGACCCCTTCCAGGACTAACTCTATGATCATCTCGTCTGTTCATTGACTTATGACTTCATGGAGTGTGGGGAGTGTGGGCTTCAGTTAGAAGAGTCTTGTCCTCTACTTACCCCAGTGACTGACAAGGTGATGAGAGAGGGGAGGAGTAACGGGGCAACAGCTTTAGGATACCACCCCTTCTTGTTCCTTTATTTCAAGGGTGACAGGAAAGATACATTTAGATTCCTCAGCCTTCTGCTCCTGACCTTTAAAAAAATACAATTTTTATTAATGTAGTGGTTTAATAACTAGGAGAATTCCTTGATCAACTTAGAGGTTACAGGGAAGTAAATCTTTATAATTTTGTTTGGCACCTTCCTGGGGAGGGGCTGAGGGAAGGAAGTGTGGATATCCCAGTTGGCACTTGTAAACGGAATCCTATCTCACCAAGGATGAGTAACTAGGAAAGTGTTTGGGGAAGAAGTGACTGGCTTAGTGAATGGGGAAGAATATCTGTGTGATCTTGGGAAAGTAATTTAATTTCTCTGGCCCTCACTTTTCTCACCTGTAAAACGAAAAGGCTGAACTAGATGATTTCTAACTTGCTTTCAGCTCTAAATCTGCTGTTCTGTGATTGGCTTGGGTTATTGTGGTTTGGAGCTGCCTTTTCATGTTGGGCCTGTATTAAAGGGGCCTTGAATGCAGATTCAGCCTTATCTCTCTTTTTGGAGGTCAGACCAGAAAACAAAAGAGCTAAGAGAGGACCTATGTTGTGGGGCACAGCAGAATCCCCCTTCTTCCCTGAAAAAGAGCTAACTTTGTAACTAACCCCCTCTTTTTACAGAACCGGGACAACTCTAACCCATGAAGTCACAAGTCAATTAACACATCAGACGAACATAGCTAATGTGCTGGAAGGGGTCTTAGAGATCAGAGTCCAACCTCCTAATATTATAGATGAGAAAAACAAGGTTCATCCATGTTAAGAGATTTGCCCAGGGTCCTGTGGCTAGTAGGCATCTGAGGCAGAATTCCAATCTAGGTCTTCCTGACTCCAGGGCTGGCTCTATGTAACACTATCTCTTAAAGCCTAGGGTAGGGACAGCTAGGTGGATCAGTGGATAGAGCACTGACCCTGGAGTCAGAAGGATTTTATTCAAATCTAGCCTCAGACACTTACCTGGACAAGTCACTTAACCCCAATTGCCTCCAAAAATAAAAATAAAGCCTAGGGTACCCAGTATTCCCAATGGGTCTCTGATACAAATACTAACTAGTCCCAACCCTCCTTAGCTACCAAGATCAGATCTTGGGCTAAGAGAAGGTTCAAGAGGAACCTGAGAGTTCTGTTCAAGTTGAAGGGCTGTTAGGTAGAAGATGAATTAAATTGGTTCTTTTTGACCCCCAGGAACGATACATGCAATCGTAAAGAGTCAAATTTAGCTTTACTCTAGGGAAAAAAAATCCAAATTGTCAGAGTTATCTAAAAATGAAATGGCTGGTTTCGTATTGTGGGCTCCTTCTTGTTGGTTGTTTTTAAGCAGAGGATGGATGACCATTTGTTGCAGGGTTCTGGTGAAGATTTTTTTTAAAGTCTGAGTTAGCCATTTTAATCCTGAAATTTTGTGATTCCTGGAATATTTTATATTTCCTGGGGTATCCACAGACAAGTCTCAGATCTTAGGTAAAGAACACGCAGGGAGACACAGAGCTCATAGAGAGAGTGTAACAGCAGACCAATGCTGGTTCAGTGGGGCCAGGGCTCCCTCTCCAACTAAGGGCAGCCTAGCTCTAGATGCACAGGCAGATTGGCTTCAGTCTTGGGGGAACTTCACTTAGAAGAAGGATAATGCTCTTTTCTTACACTCTGTCTCTTTGTACCTTAGAGCCCCCGGGTTTAGGTTTCACTTATGTATAAAGTCTATAGGATAGGTATTTATTTCTTCCACTCAAAAGAAATGCATAAAACACAAAAGACTTATAAGTAGGCATTGACTAAGAGTTAAAACATGATACAATTATCTTTAATTTCTATTATACCCTTCTAGGAGTTTGATACTTAAAACGTTAAAATATAGGACTGCTGAGCAGCTTTTAATTTTCAATTTAGCTGAAACTGGAGTCAAGAACACTCATCTTCCTGAGTTCAAATCTGGCCTCAGACATTTACTAGCTGTGTGACCCTAAACAAGTCACTTAATCCTATTTGCCTCAGTTTCCTTATCCATAGAATAAGCTGGAGAAGAATAGGGCAAACTACTTCAGTATCTCTTTCAAGAAAACCCCAAAAGGGGTCACAAAGAATTGGACATGACTGAAAAATGACTGAACAACATTTTACTAATAAGGAGTCACCTCTCTCCACTCTGCTTTATTATTGTTGTTTGTCCTTTGGTTCCCAGAAGAGGACCATGACTTCAGGACGGTGATTTAAGTGAGGCAGGGCTATGCAAAGTCACCAACCTCACTCTCTCGTCTTGAACCATCTGGGTCCAGTGACAAGACACAGATCAGGATGACTGGAGATGATCTTGGATAAAGTGGGAGACTTTGGCCTATTTAAAGTAAGGTCTTTCCCAGGTCTCAATTTGTCTGAAGCAACATCCTTCACTGATTAAGGATGGGTAAGAAATGAGCCAAAAAATGGCCTCTTTTGCCTAGTAAGAAAAAAAAATCAATGTGGGAGGGGAAAACTCTCAGGGTTCTAACCGAAACAAAAACGATTGCTATTTACGCTTGCTCTGTGCCGTCACACCCAAACAATAACCAAATGAGACTTGGGCTGGGACCTATCATTAGTCAATCAATGAGAGCCAGAGTAATTTGGTTTTAAGGCAGTGGTTGTCAACCTGTGGGTCACAACCCCTTTGGGGGTCAAATGACCCTTTCACAGGGGTCACAGGGGTCTCCGGGGTCGCCTAAGACCATCGGAAAACACGTATTTCCAATGATCTTAGAAACTGAGACAATGCTCCTCTATCCATCTCCAGGCTGGTCCACCCACATGCAGATACGCCCACATACGACTATTAAAGAGTCGGGGCATTAGGAAGGTTGAGAACCACTGTTTTAAGTCCTTATAAGAAATCTAGCCAATAAACCCCAAGATATACAAGGTTTCAGTGATGAAAATTTATATTCCTTTTGGTAGAGCACCCACAGATAAGAGTATGAGTCCCTATGTCAATGGAGGGAGAGAAAAGAGGGAAGGAAAGAAAGAAGGAAGGAAGGATGGAAGGAAGGAAGAAAGGAAGGAAGGAAGGAAGGACGGAAGGACGGAAGGAAGGAAGGAAGGAAAGAAGGAAGGAAGGAAGGAAGAGCTGTGTCACCCAACTGCAACTGGCCATTGGGGTCCCCAGTGGGGCAGCTCACACTACTCACAGGTTGTTATTTGTCCTTCATTCTCAAAGAGGACCATGACATCAGGAAGGTGATGTTTTGATTTGTGAGGAATTGGATTTAAGTGAGGGAGAGCTGTGCAAAGTCACCAATATCACTCTCTCCTCTGAAGTCATCTGGGTCCAGTGGCAAGATATAGATCAATATGACTGGAAATGGCCCAGATGCACTCTGTTTCAGTTTCTGCTGGAAGAGATGGTATTAATTGACTGAGGAAATTGAAATGACTTAACAAAACATAGTGTAATACTGGCATGGGATTTAGAAGACTTTTCTAGTTTCGGCTCATGGAGACAGAGGAATTCCCCAGGGCTGAACACCAGAGATGAGCATTAGAGGCTCCACCCATATCTAATACTGCAATAGCAGGTACTTAAGCCATCTTTGCATTTCTTTTAGCGCTAATTACCCGTGAGACTAGCTCAGTCTCAGTGCTAGTTATAGTGTGAGAAGAGGAGGAGGTGTGAAGAGAGAGAGGAGGAATGTGAACCACAGATAAGGCTCCTAGAAGATGACAGTGTATTATTTGTGGCGGTTTAAGTTTTTCCTATTCACTATCCCCTGTAATGTTGTATGGTCCCGGCTGCTGTACCCTCAGGGAAGGCTGTCACTCAGGAGTTTTAAGTGACGTACCTTTAGAATGTACTACACCTTTAAGGTACTACTTTCTCATACAGAGTAGTTTGTGGCTGAGTTAAGTTCACTCAGAGTTCCAAGAGAAATAGTTATTCTGACTCAGAGTTCTAAGACAGGTGTTGCTTACTTTCAATG
Source organism: Pseudochirops cupreus (assembly GCA_028627135.1). Taxonomy (NCBI): domain Eukaryota; kingdom Metazoa; phylum Chordata; class Mammalia; order Diprotodontia; family Pseudocheiridae; genus Pseudochirops; species Pseudochirops cupreus. The sequence goes on from CM053582.1 coordinate 141,131,253, forward strand.
TGGCAGGCTAGTGAATATTTGAGAAAATATAGGACAAATGTAATTTACTTGATCATAGACAGCAGATGAGAATTGATTACTAATCTTAAACTAATGTGGGGATTGTTCACAGAAAGGATCCAGAATCTGAACCTAGAAAGATAAGAGAGGTAAAAAGACAGATTTCAGAACTCCCATCAGCTAAGCTTGAAGCTGGAAGTGATGGATACAATAGCTGCTGCTGAGGAATAAATTGAGCAGAACTAAAGAACTTGGAGGCAGAAAAACAAAAGACGTGACCTATGTGTTCTTTTCATAAGATTGGAGACCTGTTTGTGTGTACCCCAGGGAATATAGGATATTCCAGCAGTGACTCAGCAATTTAACTAGCTTGGCTGTCCAATGAGATTCTGGTCAAAATACAGCATGAATCAACTCATCTTAGTACCACATAGAAGCTATGCTCATCAAGGAAATTTTATTTACAATTCCTCAGGCAGAAAGAAGACAATGAAATTTACCATTCCAGAGTCATGATTACCTTCAGCACATGGATTTTCTTTACTCATGAACATCCTTGTCAGGTCTCTGTCTCTGTAAGTATACATTATCCTCTACAGTTATTGAGTATATTGGTGGGAGACTAAGCTCCAAGCTTGTATGGATTATTATGTATTTCATTATTTCTGCATTTGCTTTACTCTATAGTTTTGGTCTTATTTTTATTTCTTTTGTCTTAACGGTTAGGAAAATGGTTATATGTAGTATCTAAAAGTGTCATTATTTTGGGTAGTTGGTTTTGTGTAAATGGAAACACATCAGTAGAGCTCAAAAGCTGAAGTGGTGGTATGGGAAGTGTCTCCTCCATAACACAATTAGCCCTAGGATACTGAGAGAATGTCTCAACTGATGTGCTTCAATTTACATAAAACCAACTACTCAAATGTGGTAATCCTTTTCTGGAAACCTAGAGTAGGTAAGACAACCCCAGAATGAGCTTATGTCCCACGAAAGGGGTGACATTATGTTGGCTCAAACTAGGCACACAACACACTCATTGCATTTTGTTTTCCTAGGAGTCTTGTATGATCCCTATCAGATCCTACTCTGTTTGGGATCCAGGACTCAGAGGACATACAGGAAGGGACCAAATCAGTGCTGATGTGTGCTGTAGATCTAACGTGAGGACAACACATCTTATCTATCACAACTATATTTAAACCCCACACCACTTCCATTACTGAGAAATATTGCCCAGCAGCTGGTCATCTTTGTGACAGGCCATGGTTTTACAAATCTGACTGTAGACAAATCAGCTAATCAGTTTTTTTAAATTTTATTAAAATAGAGATGAGAACACCTGCACTACCCAGCTCATAAGGTTGTTGTGAGGTTCAAACAAGATCATAGGATTACTGATTTAGTGCCAGAAGGGGTCTTAGACATCCAATAATCCAATCTCCTCCTTTATAGATAGGACACTAAAGCCCAGAGAGATTAAATATAAGGTAATACAACTAGTAAAGGAGCAGAGTTGGGATTGGAACCCAGGTCCTCTGACTTCAAACCTAGCCCTCTTCTCACAGCATTAAAAGCTAAACTATACGAAAGTAACTTAACTGCAAAGAGCTATTGTTGTTATTCCAACCACAACTGTGTTTGCTGGCAAGCGGAGCTAGCCAGGCTATCAATCACTGAGCATTCCAGAGAGCTCCCTTCCCACTTCCTTTGCATGGGCAGAGTTTCCCCAGCAACTCACTCCCTTCTGGGTTGTGGCTTTCCTTTCAAACCTCACGATTTTGCCACCAGGGGTGTTTTCCTGGGGTTGGGAGGTCTCTTTTCTTTTCAGAAGCACTCAGATTAATCTAATAAACTCATCTTTGTTGAATATCTAACCGAACCTCCAGGTTCAACCCTGCCCTTCCTGCTTGATCCTATACCTCTTCTCTAAAACAGAGAATAATGCCCTCTCCTCTTCTAATATACGTGAGCCTTCTACAGCAGTTTGTGTTCATCTTGATCAGCAGTTTTAACACATAAGTGAGTTAGAAGTGAGCACACATATTTAGAAAAAGGCTAATTCTTCTCAAGCTCAGAGGGAGGCAAGGAGTCAATCAATTAACCACTCAACTAAGTATTTATAATGTACCAACAATATGCTAAATATTGGGGCTGCAAAGGTTTAAAAAAAAAGCATTTATTAAGTGCCTGCTATGTGCCAGACACTGTTAAGCACCTAACAAAATATTTCCTTTGATCCTCACAACTCTAGGAGGTAGGTATTCTTATCCCCATTTTACAGTTAAGGAAACTGAGGTTAAGGGACTTGTCCAGGGTCACAAAACTAGACAGTATCTGAGACCATATCTGAACTCAGATCTTCCTGATTTCAGGCTCAGTGTTCAATCCATTGTGCCATTTTTACAAAGGTAAAGTAGCCCCTATAACTAAGGAGCATCCATTCTAATGAAGAAGACAACACGTATATAGAGAGGCATATACAAGACATATATACAAGTCCAATATCAGGTAACCTCAGAGAGGAAGTAACTAGCAGCTGGGGAGGGATTGGCAAAGGCCTCCCGAAGTAGGTGGCCCTTGAGATGAATCCTGAAGGAAGTGAGAAATTGCAGGAGGCAGGAGGATTTCAGGCATGGGGGGATCTCCCACATAGGGGTACCGAGGCAGAGGACGGAGCATTGTGTGACCAACAGAAGTAAACTGATATGAATATGATGGGATTATAGAGTTCATAGAAAGCAGTCATCAAGAAGACTAGAGATAAGAAGGGTCCAAGTTGTGAAGAATTTAACGTCCCAAACAGAAGAGTTTATATATGATGCTAGAGGAAATAGGGAGTCATGGCATCTATTAGTGGGTGAGAGTGTGACATAGTAATAATAATGGTAATCATTCTCATCATAATGAGAATTATATAGCTTCAAGGTTGGCAAAGCATTTTACATACGTTATCTCATTTTATCCCCACAAAACCCTATAAGGTACATATTATTATTGTCCCCATTTTATAGATGAGGAAGCTAAGGTCAGGAGGCTGGGATTCTGACTAGCTGAAGATCACACATCTAGAAGATATCTGAAGCAGGTTTTGAATCTTAGGTCTTTCTGATTTCAAGCCCCATGCTCTATCCATTACACCCCCATGTGGTGGTTAATTAATAATAAATGAGGAAACAATCTGAG
>CM053582.1:141134535-141145113 GCA_028627135.1 Pseudochirops cupreus
GTTTCTGTAGAATTGGGAGGGGGAAAAGTAGCTTTTAGAGTCTTTCTATTCTCAGAATGGAGGGATGCTGATTAATTGCATCCACCTGCATTTGTGAAACAATAGATGAAACTATCTAGTTTTCCATGGACAATTTACAGAAAAACAACAAGATGGAGGAGAATATGTGTGGCAGTATAAGATGGAATCAGTGTTCATGAGTTAGAATCCGATTGGTTCTCTTGGTTCCCACACCAAACCAACACCACTTTGTAACTGGCCTTTACTCTATTTCATCACCTACCTGTCTGATATGGTCAAACCTAGGAAAAATCACTTTGCTGGCTATGGGAAGAAATACATTGAAGTAGGAGGAGACTTAAGCCAGGGAAACCAATTAGGATGTTATTACAATAATCCAGGGAAGAGGTAGTTAGGGCCTGAACTAGGGCGGCAGCTTTGTGAGTGGAGAGAAGAGGATGTGTGCGAGAAAGGTTTTGGAGACAGAAATAACAAGACATGGCAAATGATCAGAAATGTCAAATGAAGGAGTCAGGGATGAAACCTGGGTGTATGGAAGGATGGTGGTGCCCTTAACAGTTATGGGGATGTTTATAAGGGGGTATACGTGGGTAACCCACAATACATTCAGAAGAGAGAAGAGTATGTATGTCAGCATCTCATTTCCCTACCTGAGCACCATTAATAGCATAGACTTCACCCAGGACCTGGGTTGGGTTTGGATCATCTTCTCAGTCCCAACAGAAAATTCTACTAAGCTACTCACTGTGACTTAAACTCTGACATCTTCCCTGCATTGCTCTTTCTCCAGTCTGCTTGCAATGGCTTCCTGCTGCTTTGGCTTACACTGGCTTCTTCGTCCTCCTACCCACAAGCCCATTTCAAACCCAAAATCAGAGGCAAGACTCCCAAGATTTGGGGGATCCTGGACAAAAAGCCCAGCCTAGCTAACAGGGAAGTTACTTGGGTCTAAAATCTCTCAGTTTGCTCCGCTTGTAGACGCAAATACTGAGCATCATTATTATTAAAGTAAAGTGAGACTTTGCCTTTCTGACATCCCAAAGTTAAGAACAGAGGTTACTGTCTATAAAGGGAACAAAGAAAGCCCTAGATCAGACTCTTTACTTTCAGGTTCTGCTTTGCTCCTACACAGAATCCTCTAGCTAAGCTCACATTATTCCTCAAAAAACATTTTTTTCCCTAGGACTTGAAAGCCCCAATCAGTTCAGAACTCAGCGTTGTTCAGCATCCACTGGCACAATGAGACAGCATCTTTCCAACTGACCACATGCCTGGTGACTCATCCAGCCCTGCTGAGAAAAGCTGAAGCAATGGAAAAAGCCCAGTACCCCTAAACTGTATCTTTGTTTCCTCCACTCACTCTATACCAGAGCTGCTCCTCAGACTTCACTTGATGTGCAAATGCCAACAAGACACAGAACCAGAGGGATGAAAGGAGCTTTAAAGAACTTCTGGTCCAGCTCCCTCATTCTATAGGTGTGGAAACTGAGGCACAGAGTTATTTGCCCAACACTACATGGCTATTTAATGGTGGCAGAGATGTAAGGATTCTTTGCACAATATCATGCTGCCTCTTTGTTTATCATTTGCCAAAGGTGTTCTGACTTTAGCTTCTACCAACTGTGGTCTAGCAAAAAAATGTTACTATCAATAAAAGTAATGATAATGATAGTTAGCTTTTATATAGTTCCAGGCATTGCACTAGCACTTTTACAAACATGAATGTCATTCTCAAATTCATCATTGCCTAATATTTACTGAATCATCCTCCAAGACAGAGGTCCTCAACCTGTGGGTTATGTTCAAGTTGTAACAATGAAAATACATCCTGCATATCAGATATTTACATTACGATTCTTAACAGTAGCAAAATTACAGTTATGAAGTAGCAACGAAAATAATTTTGTGGTTGGGGGTCACCACAACATGAGGAACTGTATTAAGAAGGTTGACAACCACTGCTCCAAGACACTAGGGCCTACTCATGGACATTAGGAACAATGTCCCTCCAGATCTCCAGAGACCATTCCACACCTAAACCCTGATGTGGGAGGGTGGGGAAAGGGAGAGAAATAGGACCAATCAGCTTAGAGACTTGCCATGAAGCTGGGATGTCCTAATTGGTGCCAAGTGGGAAAACTCACCCCACCCACTATCTATTCAGCTCCAGTCCATATTTTGTATCATTGACCAGGACACCCAAGCCTACTCAGCACAGGCTCTTGCCGTCTGCCATACACCCAAAATCTGTTCTTTTCCCCATCTCTCCACCCTTCACCCTTTTCAATCTTTTGCTGTTGCTCTAAAAAGAATCATCAAAATAACCCTACCACTGCTACTGGAAGAGTCCTGTGGCTCCATATGCAACCCTTGTGATTCTTCTCTGTGGCTATCTCTCCCCTTTTTGTGTTATATTTCCTTTTAGAATGTAAGCTCCTTAAGGGTGGGGATGATCTCACTTTTTTGTTTGTATCTGTAACGCCCAGCACAATATTTGAATACCCAGTAAATAGTAAATAAACTCTTGTTGATTAATTTAAGTACTATGCCAATCTAGAATAAGTGATATATATTATAATCAGCTAAGAAAAGCTTATTGCTTATATTCCCAGATTTTCGAATATTTCCAGGGCCAAACTTTTTTTAAAAAAAACATTTTACATTTCAGGATGGGAAAGGAAAGGTTGGTGGAGGTAGAGCCTCTTGGTTTACTTAATTTCCTTGTGGCAGTTTCACCAGGACCAAAGTAAAAACAAAATCCTGAGGAGACACCAATGTATGAGGTCCCAGGGAAGTTAAGATCATATATCCTGCCCCAGGGGCTGTAAGGCCTCTTACAAAGTAACAAGGTGAACTGAAAATTTTATCTTTATGATTTTTGAGTCAGATAGAGTGCTCTTGTTAATCATTAGGGAAATGGCCAATCCTTGAAAAGACCTGCTGGGATCCAACGACATTTGACTGCCAAGTTCTTCATCTCTATTTGGCAGGTAGTTTTGGAAGCCAACTATGAGGGTGAGCCAACAGGCTTTTAGGTATCACAGGGATTTCCTTGAAAGTGAATCTATTTTTTTCCCCCCAAAGCCTATTGTATTTAACTACTGTATGGTAGCTGCGCCAGTCACACTTAGATGGAAAAAACCTTACTGACTTGTTAGAGCTAAAAGCTTCTGGTAGGCTCCAGTACCCAGGAATAAAAGCCCTAAATGAACACAAGTATTTAACAACAATTCTCTCCCTAATATTTTAAACTAGTTCTGAGAAAGCACAGTGGCTAGATGAAACATTGTTGTAGGGGACAGCTTCATAGCAACCATGTGATTTGGATAACTGACTAAACAATGTTACCATAGGATTTCATGGTCTCACAATACCACTGTCTCCCACCATGATGGCCATTTACTCTGAGGCTTCCAGCAACTGGGAATTAAAAGTTCATTCAAAGTTTAATTCATGGAAAAAATTTATGGAAAATTTGCTTTTCAGTGGGACTGATCTACAGAGCATGGCATAAAGGGAAATGGAAAGGAATAAGCATGCTTCTACAAATATAATTTCATTTTTTACCTTTTTTTTTTTGGAGGGGAGAAGGCAGGGCAATTGACATTAAGTGACTTGTCCAGTTAGTAAGTATCAAGTGTCTGAGGCCAAATTTGAACTCAGGTCCTCCTGACTCCAGGTCAGGTGCTGTATTCACTGTGCTACCTAGCTGCCCCGCTTTATCCTTAAAATAACTACGAGAGGTAGGCAATAATAAAATCTCCATTCTATAGTTGATGAATTTGAGGCTGATAGAGGTTAAATGAGCTTCCCAGCATCACAGTTAATAAGTGTCTGAAGGTAGATTTGAATTCAGGTCTCCTTAACTCCAGGTATAGCACTCTATCCACTATGCTACCTAATGACCTTAGTAAAAATTATGGACCAGTGGACAGATTGCTGGATTTGGAGTCAAATTTGGTTGAAATTCTGACTTTTCTACTTATTACCTTTGTGACTTTTTATTAGTCAGCTTTATCCTTCTTGGCTTTAGTTCCCTTATCTGAAAAATGAGAGGGTTGGACAAGATGGTCTTTAACATCCATACAACACAAAATGTATGATTCTATGAACTTCTGTTTGATCTAAACAACATCCCATTTTCTGTCCTTGAGGCACTGCAATAGTCTGGTATCAATTCACACTTTCACTTGAAACCCTACTTTTGCCTCTGTCTATTCTGCTTTAGCAACCTGTATCCCTGGTAACCAACCTCGTACCTCTGCTCAGCCAATCCCATCCTTCTGGCCCCTCTCTAGACAGGAACCTTCCACCTGCCGCCTTTGCCTGCTCACTAGCTGGAGAGCCCTTAGCCCTGGCTTATCCAAGACAGGTCCCATCAGCAGTTCTGTCCCAAGGTGTGGCCAGGAGCAGGCACTCCAGAGCTTATAATTCATTCATGACATCATTTCAAAGTACTGTCAGCTGGAGCAATGTCATGCGAGGTATTTGGATGTATTATATTATACAGGCACATTTGGATAGCACTTTGATTTTACAATGTGCCTTCCATATGTTCTTTTCACTTGATCTTTACCATGACACTTTTAGATTGTATAGGTAATACAATCACATTTTATACAGGAATAGTTATGGGAGATAACATGAAAAAATGCAGGATTTGGAGTTACAGAACCTGAGTTTGAATCCTAGCTCTTCTGCTTAGTACTCCTGTGACCCTAGGTAAATTATGTAACTTTGCTGGACCTCAGAGTCATCTGTAAAATGAAAGAATTGAACTAGATAAGCTCAAGGTTCTTTCTAGTTTCAAGTCTACAAAGCTACATTATGGCACCTTCAGCACAGCTTTAAAAAAAACTTTGATATTTTAAAATGTATTTTATTTTGTTAAATTTATTTATTTCATTAAATATTTCCCAATTGCATTTTTTAAAGCCTTTTAACATTCATTTCTTAAAATTTTGAGCTCCAAATTCACTCCTTCCCTTCATGCCATACCCTGCCCCTTGAGTATGAAAGCAATATTATATCAATTATACATGTGAAGCCATGCAAAACATATTTCCACATGTCATGTTAGTATGGCTTTCTGATTCCATACCTATTACACAAAAGGCTCTGAGATAAGCAAAGTAAATGCTGATTTATTCAAATTGCTTGAGAATAGAATGTTCTGTTCAGTATTCTGGTTAACTGAAGGCTACCAGACATTTCACCAGTACAGAATAGAAGGAGGAGAGAGGGATCAGTAGAATGTGAGTTCCTTACAGATCTTTCCCTCTCCCTTTTGGAGATTCTTCAGGAAGTGGCCCATGGTAATTTGCATAACTCAGACCAAATTCCACAGACTATATAAAACAAAGGCCAATGGTGAGAAAGTAGGAGAGTCCCTTCAAAGGTTACAGGGAACATGCTCATGCAAGCACATTACCCAAGTGCTGGAGGAGGGAGGAGGCAAATGGTACTGACTCACATGGATCCAAATCCAAATGAAATAGAGCTATGTCCAACCAGTCCAAGAGAGCAGGTGTTTCCACAGCACCCTAAAGAGTTCCTAATGAGACCCCCATCATATAAAAACAGAAAGTTTCAAAAGGCCAGAGGCACTCATGCCAAGAGTTGTAACGGAAGTCAATTGTCACACCAGGGTCATCTCTAGATGGCTATGTAGAGAAGAGGTCATGAGCACCATCTGCTGGAGGAGAGCTAGACCAGGAAGCACACGGAAACAAGCCCATCAGAGAGAGGATAGGTAGGGACTTCAGGACAGTGATACTAGCAGAGGTGAGAAGAGCATGTAGGGGAGCAGGAGAAGGAAACTATCAAGATTAAAAGCCAAAGACTCTACAGGTCCTTGGGAAAATGGCCCACTAGTTGAAGGTAGCCTCTTGATTCTCCTTAAGTTTGGATGCAAATCCTCTCTGTATCTTTTACAATGTAGATTAAATGGACTGACGTTTTGAGTCTTGTGGACCCAAGTGCTTGTGGTGGAAGCACCAGATACTGACATTCCCTGGTTCAAATTAAATATTTGTAAAGTGATTAGCACTGTGCCTGGCATATGGGAAGTGCTATTTAAATGTTAGTGATAATTTATTATTATTTTATTATTATTTATTACTCAGGATCAAATAGAAACTCCAAAGTCAATTTTGCTACAGAAGACAAGAGTGAAGCCATCTGACATTGTGCCTAACACATAGTAAGTAAATGTTTGCTAACTCGAATCCAGGGTGGTTAAAATGAACACTTGGCATTTAAAGGAGAAACGTTCGATTATTTAGGAAAATTCACTTACATGGAACACCTCATTCCTCTAGTAATAAATGAGGGGCTACCTTCTCTACAAGGCCTTCCCCGATTTCTTGCCCCTCCCCCTAGTTGTTAGTAATCTGTCTCGGAAAGACTTCCCATTGGCTAATCTGTGTCCATATTTTATCCCTTATTAGGCAGGAACTATTTTAAAGATATAGATTTAGAGTTGAGAGGACCATCAGAAGTCATCTAATCCAACACCCTCATTTTACAAAGGAGAAAACTGAGGCACACTCCTCTGAAGAAATGGCTTGCCCATGAATGTACAAAGAAAGGATTTGCACCCAGAACATCAGATTCCAAAAATGCCACTCATTTTAAAGAGTTGACACATGTTTCTATCTTTGTAATCCTAGTATTTAGCATAGTGCCTTACACATCCTAGAAGCTTAATTTAAAAAATGTTTGACTGCATTGTTGTATATACCAGTACCAAAGTCCAAAGTCCTCCTTAGACTTCTCATTAGGAGGAGGAAATGACCCTGGAAGGCTACTCCAGACAAGCATAAATCCCCCTGTATTCCTGTATTCTGTATTCAGGCTGTATTCCTGCTGTCTGAGGTAAGCTAAATTCATAAAGATTCATCCGTAAAGTGTCTAGGGGTGGGGCAGTAGGAGGTTCTGGGGAATGAACTTTTCAGGCCACAGCAACTGTCAAAAACTACTTATTAAATTAGAGAATATTCAGCTTTTCCCTGTAGATGAAGGGCCAGCATTAATGGCATACTTATTACCTGTTTGACTTTGAGCAAGTCACTTCATAGGCCTTAATTTCTTCAAATGCAAAATGAGGAAGTTGGCCTAGGAGGCCTCTGAAGTCATTAGAGCCAGGATCCTGGAAATATTAGACACGTTGCAAGGCCACGTCAGCTTCAGTTACCCTAAGAGAGGTAGCTGTTTGTCCTCAGCCCCTCCAGCATATGCCTCAAAGGCTTCCAACTTCAAACCCTTATCTGCTTTGGAGAAGGATAAATAGTGGATTATTTACTCAGCAATTCTGAGCTGGCTTATTCCCCAAGGCCTGCTGAAGAAGGAAGGGTTTGTACCTCCAGCCCCAACAATAAAGAGGCCTGGGGGAGCCTCCTGAGAGTGAAAGCCCATTAACGCTGGCCCACTTGGCAACTCAGCAAAGACTAGCCCGTCTGCTTTGAAGTGAGGCCAGGACCAAAGGCAGAAGAAGCCAGGTGATCACAAAGCACTCTGGTGCTACCTGCTGAAAGTGAAAAGATAAAGTTATCAGACTCCAATAAAGGGAGAAGACTCCTGGACCAAGCCATTCTTGCCAAAATGGTGACATGACCCTTTCCCCGCATTTCCCAGAATGTTAATCTTTCTCCCAGGTGGTAGCTAATAACTGTGCTTAAGGCTTCAGTTATCCCCATCCAGGGATACGGACACAAACTCTGCAAAGCACTTCTTACTTGTCAGGTACAAATAGGTGCTGAAATGTATAAGCAAAAGGAACTATGTGTGCTCTCTAGGAGTTTATGATCTATGGTTTAAAGAGTCAAAAAAGTGAAACGCCCGTGGTAGAATTTCAGGCTTGTAGGGGAGATATTTTTAGAAAAAGAGGCCTTTTAGGAACCCTCGAAATAACTCCATGGGAAACAACTTACTTGTGGAGTTGGCAGTACCCACAAAGGCATGGCAACACTTCATAGTAATAATAAAGAGTACAAACACACATATACATGATTATAAGTTACTGACATTTGTATACATAGCAAATATTCCTACATATTTTCATATTGCAAATATTTATGCCTATATTATTTATCATTATAAAACACTTTTCATACATGAACTTATGGAATTCCCAAACAATTTTGTGCAACAGATAAGGCAGATATTATTATCCCAATTTTATACGAGAGGAAATTAACACTCGGAAAAATAAAGTGACTTGCCCAGGCCAACTATTGATTAAAAGGTAAAGCTGGGGATGCAAGCACTTAAATTTATTAAACACATATATCTGTAACAAAATGTACTTTTAAATATACAAAAATAACTAGGTTTTTGTATCTGCAGGGAACCATTCATCTCCTGCACTGGACATCTCCTATGCCCTTCCCCTTGCCTGCACCACTTGCTCACTTCATTTCCAGCTTCTCTGGACTCCCTCTCACTAGCGGCCCTGCCCCGCCCTGCTCCAACAATCCCTCCACCTGTACCCTGCTGTCCTTATTTGTATGTCCTGGGCTGACACTTATTTCATGTTAACTCCACTCTTAAATGGGCTTCCTCCCCAGCCTAGCTTTCTTTCTTTCTTTTTTTTTTTTTGCTTGATTTTTATTTTTATTTTTGCATTTTGGAGGGCAATTGGGGTTAAGTGACTTGCCCAAGGTCACAAGGCTAGTTTTTGTGTTAAGTGTCTGAGGCAGGATTTGAACTCAGGTCCTCCTGACTCTAGGGCCGGTGCTCTGTTCACTGCCTCACCTAGCTGCCCCTCCTAGTTTTCTTTCACTGCCCAGCTAACTGCTCTCCTCTTTCAGCTTCTGACTCCCCTATATGTATAATTTACCCCCATTAGAATGCAAATTTCTTGAGGGCAGGGACTGTCTTCCTTTCTGCTTGTATTTGTTTCTTACTGCATCCAGGGCCATCTCCCCTTGTCCTGATCTATATCTGGCCACTAGACCCAGATGGCTCTGGTGGAGATAGTGAGGCTGACTTTGGTGACTTTGCACAGCCCTGCCTCACTTAAATCCATTTCACTTGCAAGTCATGACATCACCCTGCTGATGTAATGGACCTTTGAGAAAGGAAAACAACAGCAATTTGCATCTTAGAATGGAACTTAGAACAGAACACAGAAAACCCTTAATAGATGTTCTGGCTAGCTACCTAGCTGTATGCAGCTCAACACTCCCCTCTCTATATGAAACCTTTCCTTATCTCCCCCCACCCCAATTGCTACCGTCCTACCTCTCAAATGGCCTTTCATTTAATTAATTTGTATTTATTCTTTATATACATATAGGCATGCATATACATACTCCCCTCTCCTCCACGTAAAACCCTTGAGGAAAGGGATTGTTTCAGTCATTGTATTTGTATCCCCAGTGCCTACCCCATGTAGACACTTAATAAATACTTGATGACTGATTGACCAGAACTGGATTTTTCCCTCTCTTTTTTTTTGAGGGAGGGGGGGAAAGACTCCTTCCCCTCCAGTCCTTCTGATGAGCCCTGGAGACATGGTCTTATTGCATTAGAATTTTGCTATTTGCCAGAATGACACAGGCTGAGGCTAGCTTCATGGTAAATGTTGTGGATGCCAGGCACGTGACCATGGTCTGAGTAACCCTTCTTGCACCGAGCCTGGTTCCTTCCCCTGAGAGCTGTAAATTGCTGGGAAGTCTGTCCAGGGCATAATTTTAGATATTTTTTGTGCGTATTACCTATTTCTCTGCTTACCCATAACTCAGTGGGCAGAGGAAAGTATCAATTTGCATTTATATAGAAACTCAGCTTAAGATAATTAATCATAATACTAAGCTACCTCAACAAATCCTTCAGTGAAAGCCAGAAGCCAGAACCCGGGTGTGCCTTGTTTGAAATGATGATTAAGACTCAGGCTCTCCTAAAAGCCCCTAAAATCAGCCACCTAATGGCCTGCAAAAATTACGCCTGGTTGGAAGAACATTTCAGCAAGTTAACCCTCTTTCTCCGCCCACCTACCCCTCAAGCACTACAAGAAACAAATTCACTTAAGAAAAAACTACAATATTTCAAAACACAAATCAAACACAATTTCCACTCCAAGATGCATCTCTCTCTCTCTCTCTGTCTCTCTCTGTCTCTCTCTGTCTCTCTGTCTCTCTGTCTCTCTGTCTCTCTCTCTCTCTCTGTCTCTCTGTCTCTCTCTCTCTCTGTCTCTCTGGCTCTCTCTCTCTGTCTCTCTGGCTCTCTCTCTGTCTCTCCCTCTCTCTCTCTTTCTCTCTCTCTGTCTCTCTTTCTCTCTCTCTCTCTTTCTCTCTCTCTCTCTGTCTCTCTCTCTCTGTCTGTCTCTTTCTTTCTCTCTCTCTCTCTCTTTTTCTCTGTCTCTCTCTCTCTGTCTCTCTCTCTCTGTGTCTCTCTCTGTGTCTCTCTCTCTGTCTCTCTGTCTCTCTCTCTTTCTCTCTCTCTTTCTCTCTCTCTGTCTCTCTGTCTGTCTCTCTGTCTCTCTCTCTGTCTCTCTGTCTGTCTCTCTCTCTGTCTCTCTCTGTCTCTGTCTCTCTGTCTCTGTCTCTCTCTGTG
>CM053582.1:141145613-141194778 GCA_028627135.1 Pseudochirops cupreus
TATTATTATTAACTACATCCAACTGGAACTTGAGATACACAGGCACTGTGGTTGGGAGATCCATCCTGCCCTACCAGAAAGTCAGAGGGGTGAGGGGGGAAGACATAGGAGAGAATAGATTAGGGGAGGGGGGAATACATTGGGGTGGCTGTTTTGGGGCGGGGGTAGGGGAAAGATGGGGAGAAAATTTGTAACTCAAATTTTCATGGAAATGAATGATGTAAACTAAAATAAAATAAAAAGAAAAAAAAGAAAATGAAAGAAAATTAAATATACATAGTCCAACAAAACAAGCAATTGTTTTATCCTCATTGGCTATGTCTAAAAGAAAGAAAATACATATAAACATATATGTTTGTGTATATATACATATGTGTTTGTGTGTCTCATTCTGTACTCTGAATTCTTTACCTCTCTGTCAGGAGGTGAGTATCACATTTCATCGTTAGAATCATGGTTAGCTGTTGCTCTAATCAGAATTCCTAAGTCTTTCAACGTTGTTTGTCTTTACAGTATTGTTGTGTTCGTGTAAATTGTTCTGGTCCCTGAATTTACACTGTTCATACAAATTTCCCCAGGTTTCTCAGAAGCTATCCTCTCACCTTTCTTTAAATAGCATAATAGTATTCTGTTACATTTATGTACTATACTTGTTCAGCCTTCCTGCACCTCCTCAGATTCCAATTATTTGCCACCTCAAAAAAAGAGGTATGAATTATATATATATATATATATATATATGTGTGTGTATATATATATATATGTGTGTGTGTGTATATATATATATATATATATATATATATATATCCTTAGCATTCGTTTTGCTTAGGACTCTTCTTAATCCACCTTCCCTCTAATTCCCCCTTCTTTTTTGTCCCTCCCATCTCAATATGGGATGAAATGTATTTCTGTACCCATCAGGGTGACAAAGCTACAAGTCCGCATCTTTTCCCACACTCTGCACAGTGTTTCAGACTTTTTGTTCTGGTGCATAACCTCTTCTTGTGCTAGACTGCTCTGTTGAGTGCTCCTGACCAGACCCTATCTGCAGACTTCTTTGTCTCTTTATGTCTACCCAACATGGAAAAATTATTCTTTGTGATTTTTTTAGATTATCAGTATTCAGTCTAATGCATTTTCTAGATCTTTTTGCATGAGTTTTGGAGGTGGCGGGAACTTACTAAATTTCTTCATTTGCCGTTTTGGCACCTTTCTGGAGCTAAACTGCCAAGCATTCAAACTAGTGCAGCTCTGATGGGCTGGCCCCATTGTTCAGTTGCAAAACGTCTGCTTACCAAAAAGTATTTTATGGAGAACAGGGCAAGCATTCACATGGTGGTCAGAAGAAACAATACAAGGACACTTTTAAGGTCTCTCTTAAGAACTTTAGAATTGATTGTAGGACATGAGACACTGACACAGGACTGCTCAGCATGATGTGCCCTCATCAGAGAAGGTGCTATGCTCCATGAGCAAAGCAAAGCAGAATTGAAGTAACTCAAAAGAGATACAAATTTAGATAATCCACCTCAAATGTTCACATGGACTATTTGTGCCCGACCTATGGTAGAACATTCTGAGTGTTTATTGATCTGATCAACCACAGTTGGATACACTGAAACTTGACTCAAGCATAATGATGTCATTTTGGTCCTCTGAGAATGTAGGACAACAACCAATGGCTACATCTTTGTCATAATTTCAAAGCATCCAGTTTTATTGTTTTATTATTGTTCTTTACATTTTCATTGTTAAAACATTAAATATTATTTTCTTAGTTTCGCTTACTTCACTTTCCTTTAGTCCAAGTTTCATGCTTCTAATTGTTTCTTGTAGTATAGAGCATTCCATTCCTATACTATAACTTCTTTAGCTATTTCCCAATGCCAACAAATTCATCTGCTTTGTTTCCCTTTCTTTGCTACTATACAAAATGCTTTCATAAATGTTTTGGCTTGTATGGGGATTTTCTTTTTATCCTTGACTTCTGAGTATGATGGATCAGAGGACATGGACATATTAATCACTTTCTTTGCATAATTGCAAGTCGCTTTCCAGATGGCTGACCCAATGCACAGCTCCCCCATTAGTGTGCCTCTTTTCCCACCACCCCTCCAACATTTATGCTCCCGCCTTTTGTAGTCTGTTTCACTTTGTTGGGGTGTGAGGTAAGTCATACCGTCAGCAGGCATTTTATTAAGCACTTACTATGCAACAAGCACTATGCTAAGTACTGGAGATAACAAAGGGAGGCAAAAGTTCCCCCTCCTCCAAGCAACTCACATTCTGATGGATAAGCAGGCATGTAAATAATGAGTCATACAAAATAAATACTGAATAAAAGGAAGGTAATCTCAGAAGGGAAAAGACTGGAGGTAAGGGGTGCGGAACAGGACCCAGAAGAGACTTCCTGGATGAGATATAATTTGAGCTGTCTCGAAGGAAGCCAAGGAAGCTGAAAGTGAAAGATTGCAAAGGCTTAAGAAGAGAGTGAAATGAAAAGTAGAGACATCTACTTATAAATGACTTTCTCAAGGAATTTAGTCATGAAGAGGAGGGGATATATTCGATGATAGGTAATGGGGATTATAGGATCAATTGAGGGCAAAACTTTTTTATTCATTTTGAACTTTAGTACAAAAAGGCAGAAAAAAAAGTATTTCCATGTACACAGTGTAACATAAAAAGAAGATTCAGTATAAAACTATGAATTTCCATTTCATACTGTTTACTTTTTTTGAAAAACTATGTAATAAATACGTAATTTTCTTTTTTTTAATTTAAATTTATTTATTTACTTTTAGTTTACAACATTCAGTTCCACAATCCCTTGAGTTTCAAAATTTCTCTCCCTCCTCTCCTCCTCTTTCCTCCCTCGTCTCCTCCCTCCCCACATGGTGGCATTCAGTCAAATATAGGTTTTACCAATACCTTCACATTGAACATTAGTCAAGTTGTAAAGAAGGATTATAACCAATGGAGTGAACAATGAGAAAGAAGGGACAAAACAAAATAGAACACAAAAGAGAGAGAGCAAATAGTTTGCTTCATTCTGCATTCAAACTCCTAAATTCTTTGATGTAGGTATTCTTTCCATCATGAGTCTTTTGGAGTTGTCTTCTAACCTTGTATTGCTGAGAGGAGCCCATTCTGTCAAAGTTAGTTGTCCCACATACAATGTGTCTGTAATTGGGTACGAAGTTCTCCTGGTTCTGCTCTCCTCACTCAGCATCACAACTCCACCAACAATGCATTAAAATGTGTTCCAATTTTTCCCCATCCTCTCCAGCATTTATCATTTTCTTGTTTTGTCATCTTGGCCAATCTGACCAGTGAGATGTAGTACCTCAGAGTTGTTTTGATTTGCATTTCTCTAATCAATAGTGATTTAGAGCATTTTTTTCATATGCTTATAGATATCTTTAATTTCTTCCTCTGAAAATTATCTGTCCATATCCTTTGACCATTTATCAATTGGAAAATGACTTGTATTCTTATAGATTTGACTAAATTCTCTGTATGTTTTAGAAATGAGGCCTTTATCAGAGACTGGTTATAAAAATTCTCCGGTTTTCCACTTCTCTCCTAATCTTGCTTACATTGACTTTATTTGTACAAAAATTTCTCAATTTAATGTAATCAAAATGATCCATTTTGCATTTTGTAATGCTCTCTAACTCTTGTTTGATCATAAACTCTTCCATTTTTCATAAATCTGACAGATAAACTATTCCTTGCTCTCCCAGATTGCTTACTTTATCAGCCTTTATACCTAGATTATGCACCCATTTAGACTTGATTTTGGTATATGGTGCAAGATATTGGTCTATGCCCAGTTTCTGCCATACTGTTTTCCAGTTTTCCCAGCAGTTTTTGTCAAATAGTGAGTTCTTATCTCAGAAGCTGGAGTCTTTGGGTTTGTCAAACAGTAGATTACTATAGTCATTGACTTCTGTGTCTCGTGTACCTAATCTATTCCTCTAATCCACCACTCTATTTCTCAGCCACTACCAAGTAATTTTGATGACTGCTGCTTTATAATACAATTTAAAATCTGGTATGTCTAGGCCACCTTCCTTAGTATTTCTTTTCATTAATTCCCTTGATATTCTGGATCTTTTGTTCTTCCAGATGAAATTTGTTATTCTTTTCTCTAGTTCTATAAAATATTTTTTTTGATAGTTAGATTTTTACACTTTACAAAGTATGTTATTCCCTCCTTGAACCAAATCCAATTAGAGTAAATCTCAGACAATGCCCTTCTCTCTCCCTTCTTTCCCTCTACTATGGTAAGTTTTTTTGTCACTTCCCGTTAGATTCTTTTACTTAACTGACTATGTTATTCCCTCTTTGAACCAAAACCAATGAGAGTAAAACTCATACAATGCTCATCTTGCTCCCTTCTTTCCCTCTACTATAATATGTTTTTATGCCTCTTCATGTGGCATAATTTACCCTTTTCTGCCTCCTCCTTTTCTCTTCTCCCATTACTTTTTTAAATCATCACATCAGTTAATTTATACCCAAACCATCTATGTGTATCCTTTTTAAATGTCATGATAATTATACAATTCTCAGTATTGACAATTCTGGATACATCCCTTATAGGGATGTAGACAGTTTGCTCTTATTGAATAACAAGGTTTTTTGTTGTGGTTGTTGTTTGTGTCTTTTCCCTGTTTATCTTTTTATGTCTCACTTGAGTTTTGTATTTGAGTATGGAGATGAAATTTTCCATTGAGCTCTGGCTTTTTCATCAGAAAGATCTGGAAATTCCTTATCTCATTGAATGACCATCTTCTTGCATGAAAGATTATGCTCATTTTGCTGGGTAGTTGATCCTTAGTTGTAGTCCAAGCTCCTTTGCCTTATGATATATCATATTCTAATCCCTCAGGTCTTTTAATGTAGAAGCTGCAGGGTCCTCTGTGATTCTGACTGTAGTTCTGTGATATTTGAATTGTTTTTTTTTTTTCTGGCTGCTTTGCAGTATTTTCTCCTTGAATGGATAATTCTGGAATTTGGCTAAAATATTGCTTGGAGTTTTCAATTTGGGAACTCTTTCAGGGGGTGTCTGATAGAGTCTTACAATTAGCTATTTTACTCTCTGGTTCTAGGACCTCAGGGCAGTTTTCCAAATTCAATGAGAGTACGGTTGACCCATTCCCTTTTGCCTTCCTGTTCTTCCCCTCCATTGTAATAGTTATCCCTTGCCTCTTCTATATGAGATGATTAACCCCATTCTATCTCTCCCTGTCTCCTCTCATTCTATTCCTCTCCCACCTCTCAATTTCACCTTTTAAAATATCATCCCTTCCTATTCAATTGATCCTGTGCCCTCTGTCTATGTACACATATATATGTGTTCATATGCATATATCCCCTCCTATGTATGTGTGTGTGTGTATATATCTATATCTATATAGATATATCTATATAGATATAGATACATACACACACATACATACATTTATATTCCTTTCACCTATCCTCATACTGAGAAAAGTTTCATAAGTTACAGTTATCCTTAAGGAGCAGTCCTCCTTAAGGGACACCCAGTACAAAAGGTCAATGTTTTCCCACCCCTACGTCATATTGTCTTAATCTCTCAGTCAAAAAGTCTTCTTTCTTCTTGATTGGAGATTAGTTTCCAATCATCCTTAAGGGGTACAAGGTACAAAGTACAAAATTCTCCCACCCCTAGGCCACAGTAAATCATGATCTTCTCAGTCTGCACCAAGTACTCAAGGAGAGGTCTTTTCATCCTGTCTCAAGGCTGGCTTCCAGATTCCATGGTTCCTCTTCCATGGGTCCAGCTCTTGCCTAAATCTACCCATCCGTCACTTGGATTCACAAGTAGGCAGCTCTCAGCTCCTTATCCAGTTCCTCATTCAGCTCCCATTCCATATTGAAGCTCACAGTGTCCAGTCCACCTCAAGTCCTTCACAGTTTCTGTTTCTGGGAAGACAAAGCTTAACAGAGCTAAAATAACATTCACCCACATTGCCAGCACCATCATCAATTCACTATCTACCTGTGAAATCAACACAGACTCACAAACAAGGTCCCGGAAGTCAACACAAATCATAGTCCCAGAACCTCTGAAACTCTTCTCTAGGACTTCTATAAACAGACAACAAGAAAATCCTCTTTCAGGGCTTCTAGTAAGGTCCCAGAGCTTCTGTACAAAGTATAATAAACACAGATCAGAACAGACAGAACAGACAAACAGAGCGCTGAACACCACAAGTTTTCACCTTCTCAGCTCTGCTCTGTCCCAGCTGTGCTCCAGCTTTTTATCTGTCATTAACTCCTCCCTGTTCTGCCTACCTTTTATGTCCTTCCTATTCCTATCTTTGGCAAGTCCCTCCCACTGTGGGATTCACAAGTCCTATTTCTTAACAGACTTGATATAATCAGGACAAGGCTCAGAGACACTTAAACTGAAACAGGGTGCTAAATAAATAACTGAAACAAGGTGCTAAGTACTTCTTTACTTGCCATTACATGTGTAAAACAAATAAATAAATTAACGTATTCCTGCTGAAGAAATAGTTAAGAGTATGGGACAGTTCTTAAGAAAGTTAGTCTTAGATGAATCTGCTGTAAATATCTCTGGACAGCTAAGAAGCAGCTTAAGGTCACTAGGTACTATGATTGGGAAATGAGGATGGGGTGGGAGAAAAAGGAGTGGCTGATACTGCACAAATGGTGGTGAAAAAGCATTGATAAAGCAAGTGTTTACCTATATTTACCTGTATATAACAATTTTTCAGTTAGGACTAATCCTGACTATGTTTTTTCAAAGATAAATCTGTTTCAAAGCTGTTATTTTTCTTTACCTTTTGCCAAATTTGGTTTCATAAAATGATAGTCATATAATTAGTGATAAAGCATTTGCTGTCATGGTTAGAGGATGAGACAAAGTAATATAGTGCTAGGAACGTTGGATTTGAGTCAGACTGTATCACTTTTAAAAGCATCAACTTCTCTGAGCCTCCTATTCTTTATCTTTTAATAAGAGTATAATAATGCTTGTATTGTATATCTAATTGGATTATTGTATCAAGTGAGATAATGTTTGAGTAATCGCTAACACTTGTGTAGTACTTCTAGGTTTACAAAGTTCTTTACATACTTTATCATATTTGATCTTAAGTATTATTAGCATTGGGGCAACTAGGTGGCATGATGGTTAGAGCCCTGGTGTCAGGAAGATGTGAGTTCAAATCCAGCCTCAGGTATTTACTCTCTATGTGACCCTGGGCAAGTCACCTAATCCTATTTACCTCAGTTCCTCATCTGTAAAATGAGCTAGAGAAGGAAATGGTAAACCACTCCAATATCTTTGCCAAGAAAACTCCAAATGAGGTCTTGAAGACTCAGACACAATGGAAATGACTGAGCAGCAATAAACAGCTACAATTTTTAGCATTATTTTACTGATGAGGAAACTGAGGTTAGTGACTTGACGAGGGAGTAATAAGCAATAGCTTAGAATTGAGCCTGGGCCTCCTTATTTCCAATACACCATGTTGCTTTGTGGCCTTAAGGCAATAATAAGTGGTTGTGAAATCTTTTTTCTTTGTAGATTTTGTAGTTCTTTTTCATATTTGACTGTTTATGTGTATGGTACCCAAGTTTAGATAATTTATGCTTTACTATATCAGAGTTGAAAAATTAAAATCTAATTATTGTCAAATGTTTAAAATGCGTATTTTCTTATTTTTCCTTTGCAGAACTAGTATGTGGTTTCCTGTTTTAAACTTTTATTTTTTTAACATGTTTGCTTTTATATTTTTTGTATGTTTAAGATTTAACAAAATAGAATGTTTTTCAGATCCCAAAGTATAAATTTTGCCTAGTTGATAAAATTAAAAATCTCATCAGAATATGGGCTTTGTTTCAGATAAAGTGCATGAATTATCAATGTTCATATTCTGAGGTTGACTGTGAATGACAATGGATTATTTAAATGAGACATTTACACCAAATGTGTGATCATATAATTTTTTATATTGTTATAATTTGGATCTTTCCAGTAATCTTGTTTTTAAAAAGTTTGACTCCCATAGCAAAAACAAATCCCTTCTTTTCAGTGTAGTATATGTGTGAATCATTTTGAGGCATCATGAGAATGTATATTTAAGACTTTATTTTGATATGCTGGAAAAACCATATCATAGTTCCTTTTGAGTATTTTTAACTGGTGTATTTTTTCTTCCATAGGAATGTTATATTCAAAAGAAAAAGGAATTATGGGGAATTTGTATATTTACTGCAGCTATAGACCTGGATGAGATGCCATTCACCTTTACTGAGCTTCAGAAAAACATAGATATAAGGTACAGTTTGTGATATCGATAGAAATATTTTTCAAAGTAAACTGTAATATTTATATGTAAAATATATAACTCATATTTCACTGTGTAAGAAACCATAAAATGGTAGCAAACAAAGTAGTAGTCTTTTACTAAGAAAATTTGACTTACGAGAAAACCCATGTGGCTCCATTTCTAACCTTGAAAGCTTATCTTTGAAATGAATCTTAGGTTCCCACCTGATTATAGGTCACCTTTATTTCTAGTGATGCCTGGGACATAGGAACAATTTTATATTTTATATGACTGTTGAAATTTGCTTTTAGTTAATCATGTTGTATCAGATAATGCAGCTCCATACTTGTTTTAGAATTATATAAAGTTAGATGCTACCTTAGCATTCATCTAGTTCTTTTTTTTTTTAACTCATGCATAATGCAGAAATTGTAAACATTTTAGTGATTCAACCACTGCAAGAATACCTCCAGTAACCAGGTGCTGACTGCTTTTGCAATTAACAATTTTAGTTTTGCTGGGAAGTTCTTTCTTATGGTCTGCCTTATTGAACCTTTCACTTGGTCCTAGTTTTAAAGCCTTCTAGAGTAATGTAATGGTAATGGGGATTTGAAGATCTTCCTTGCCCCTTGTATTGGCAGTCAGACAGATTCTTAGCATCTTGTTTCAGGTTCTTGATTGTATAAGGTATTAAGATCCAGAACTTGTGAATCCCACAGTAAGAGGAAGTTGCTGATGTATCAGGAAGGGGCAGAACAGGGAGGAACTAACGCCATATATAAGGAAAAACCTAAGCTAGAGAGCCAGAATTGCTGAGAGAGAACTACTAGGATCCTGAGAATTTCTGAGAACTGCTGTGAATTGAGAACAGAATGGAGAACTGAGAAGAACTGAGAAGAGAATTGAAAAGAACTGAGAAATGAGAAGAGAGGAGAACTGGGAGGAAGCATGGCTATGGTGCCGGTACTTTGTTTGTCTGTTTTGATGTTACTTTGTCAGATTTGTCTGTTGATAGAGGACATTGCTGTTATGGAAGCCTGAGACCTTACTGCTGGTTCAGAAGCCCCGAAAGAGGATTTTCTTGTATGTATATCCTGAAGGAGGGTCTTATTGATGTTTTCAAAGGTCTTGGGAGTATATTGATGATTTGTATTGATTTCTCAGACCTTGTTGTTGGGTCTGAGTTGATTTCACAGGCAGAAAGTGAATTGATCAGGATGCTAGCAATGTTCATGAATGTTATTGTGGCTTTGTTAAGCTTTGTCTTCCAGAAACAGAAACTGTGAAGGACTTGAGGTGGACTAGACATTGTGAGCTTCATTATGGAACAGGAACTGCATAAGGAGCTGGACGAAGAACTGGTAGTTGTCTGCCTTTGAACTCAGGTGACAGTTGGGTAGATTTAGGCAGGAGCTGGGACCATGGAAGATGAACCATGGAACCTGAGAGCCTGCCTTGAGTCAAGATGAAAAGATCTCTCCTTGGGTATTTAATGCAAACTGAGAAGATCATGATTTACTGTGGCCTAGGGGTGGAGAACTTTGACCTTTACATTTAGGACTTACATAAGGACTTCTCCAATTAAGAAGAAAGAAGACTTTTTGACTGAGAGATTAAGACAGTGTGACCTAGGGGGTGGAGAAATTTGACCTTTGTACTCCGTATCTATGAAGGAGGCCTGCCTTCTTAAGGATGATTGAGTTAAGGACTTACTAAATGATTTAGTTACTAAATTAATGTACTTTGTTTAAAACTAGGTGACCACTTTGGTGAAAACTATGTGACCACTTTAGTGATAACTTGTTATGCTATAACATTGTGAATGCTGTACTTTGATTTCTGGGAATATTTTGTCTTAGTTTGTTACTAAATAGAGTTCACTATACTGTGTAATTAGAACCTTGAAAGCTGTTCACAGCAGTGGTCTTCTGGAAAGCTGCTCATGCTTGGCTTTACAAGTAACACCACATAAATCTTATTCCTCTTTTATATGACAGAATTTCAAGTATTTGTAGACAGTTACTATGTCTGTTGCATTGACTATATTAAAGTGAAGTTACAGGTTGGGCACAGAATTAATCTGAGCACATGAATATTTGGATTGATGTAACTTGGGACCATTCCAGACCTTCTAAAATACTCCTAGGTGAAAATAGACTTTCAGGGTTAAATTAGAATAAGATTGGACCCTGTCCATGGGAATATAAGGCAATGTACATTCAGCATATACCTCAAACCATCCTTGTAAGGTACTGGCTACGAATTTGTCTTTTGTAATACACTTTTACTTAGTGCCTTAGTGCCATAGACTTTATGAGTTGATACTTCTACCTTAGTTATTATGTACGTCTATAATTCATTTCAGGAGAACTATGCCTAGACAGTTAGCCAGGTTGTTTCTTTCATGTTAGTGGTTTTATTGGCATGTTTGTGTTTTCCGGGTTTGTTTTTTTGCAATAAATGTGCCTAGTGGAATTGCATAGAGTGTTTCATAATTTTCATCACTTCATAGGATTCAGTTTCCACTGTATCCCCACTTACTTCTTCCATTCACAATTTACAGATTTCTTAACCAAGGATACAGAAGGCTTTCATTTTGGTTCCTGTATTACTAATTCAAGTGTAATTGAGCAATTGGAAGTGATAATATTAAATTTTTAAAAACTAGAGTCATAACTTTATATATTTGAGAGAATTTGCTAGAGACACCAAAGACATAGTCAAACTAGTAGATAAGGGGTAATTATTTTTATTGAGAAAAAGGGATAGAGAATACAGTCAGTCCTTAACTTTTGCAGGGTAACGTTCCTTCCCATAAGACTCAAGTAGGTAGCACCCCAGGGACATAGGGCCAAACCATATCTTCTTCCTCAAAGCCACAGTGTAAGACCCAAGTGATAGCACAGAAATAAGAGAAATTAAGAGAATGTATTCTGAAGAATTTTCATATCGTACTTTTAAACTATGACTTTTCTTGGTCATTACAATAGAATTTTTTATTAATGTTTTTTCTTTAAAAATATATAATTTAAGGCTTGTTAAAACTCCAAGGACATTACTGTGAAATAAGAATTACAGTTATGTATTATGAGAGTATATAATCATGTAATCTTCCAAGGGAGGTTTTATAGGTTGTCATAATAGGTTGTGAATTAAAGCTGGGGACCAATCTTACAGGATTCTAGTGGCTTATCATTTGCAAAGATGAAAAGAAAACTGCTTAATAAAGTAGGTACATATAGTTAAAGATAAAATTTAAAATACGTAAGTTTCTTGTTTTAGTTAAATAAAACAGTTGAAAGTCTGCAATTTGGGGTAAGACTTTATTGTATTATTAACTAATACTTTAAGTATCAATGAGTTCATTTGTGTTAGTATTTACTTTATTCATGTAGATTACAGCCCTTGTATATATTGGTAGTCTTGACGAATTGCTGTGACCATAAAATTTGGTCACCAGCTTTCTGTTGGTAATCCTTTCTTCACTTTGCCTGGTAAGTCCTCAGATGAGAAATGTACTGTCTTTTGCTAGGCCTATACTTGAATGTTAACTTGAGGACTTGCCAGATATGCACTTTAATGTCACAACCTTTGAGAACTTATCTATATACTTTGAGGTATCAGAGAAGGATTTTAGTAGACCTTTTAAGATGGAAAAAGGTCTTCAATATATTTGATTAACTTATTGAACTAAACATAATTCACTTACCAGAGATTTTATGAATAAATGTTTTAGTTTTGTTAATTAAAATAGCCAGTTATGATTCAGTTTCCTGATATAGCTTCACAACTAATAGAAAAGTATAACACTATGTATGTTCTAAAAGAAGCAGTGTAGTATGGTTAACATGGGTTAAATTCCAATCTCTGACACATATTGGCTCTGTGCCCCAGGCAAGGCACTTAATTTCTCAGTGATCTTGACAACTCTAAGAATTGATTCTCCTTGGTAGAGGGGTTTTCTCGCCCAGAGATCTATTCTGGTGAAATCACAAGTCTAGTCCCTTTCTCATATTGTAAAAATGGAATGTTCATGCCAGTTATTAAAAAAAAAATCTATTAAGGTTGTATCAGAGAACAAGAAATCATTTAACATGAAGGAAAAGAATACTAAATTGAGCCCTAAGTAAATGATTAAATAGATTTCATCTATTTCTATATAGATTTGATCAGTCAATGAAATTTAGAGAATTTAATTTTGAGTCTTTTAACCTAGCCCTTCTCTATAATATCCAGCTAATATTTGAAATAGTGAAACTACTTAGAACTTGAACCATTTATTTCTTATCATGACCTGTCTCATTGATAACTCATTCTCACTCTGTTCCCTTTCCCTGTCAAATATGTGAAGAAAAACTATTTTATGATTTTTCCCTCTAGGTTCAATTGATAGCTACTGCAAAGGAAGATAACTGATTCATATACTAAAATTGTAGTATCCATTGTTTCAGATTGAAATAATTTTACCAAATTTACTTAAAAAATACATTTAAGTAAAATACTTACAAAATAACTTATTTTTCTTAATCCTTTTCCATGCAGTGTGTACAAATTTTATCATTTGCTAAGAGAAATTGATACTAGTACTAAAGTTGACTGTACCGTATCCAGATTAATGAAGAAATATGATGTTTTGTTTGCACTCTACCACAAACTGGAAAGGTAAAATGAATTTTTTACTTTTAAAATACAAATCTTAACTTTTACTCTTAATATCTTAATTCCCACTTGATTTAGTCAGCATTTGTTGAATGCCTACCATATAGGATACTTTTTATTGCAAGATATTTTGATGTCTGGTTCATTGCTGGTTTTCATATATTATAAACAAATGCTCTAGTTTCTCCTTACCCAGCAAACTTGTGTTTGATTTGAGTAAAACTGCATCTTAGTTGTGTGGCTGGTACCATGAACAATCAGAACAAAAGCAGAAGTGAGGAAAGTTTCAGGGAAAAAGGTTTTATCTTTTCTCTGCTCTCCTTGTTCATTTCCCTGTCGTAAAATTGAGGAGGCAGTGTTATATCAATTCTCACATTAGGGACAGACGAGGCAAAAAAGATGCTGTTTCCACAACTAGGTTATCACCTAATTGAGTCTTGGTTCTCTCTTAAAGGCAGATGATTATGTTTAGCTCTATAGGCACCCCTCTGAGTAGATGGGAAGGGCACACAGGAAAAAGAAAGGTCCCTTATTGTTCTAGAGAGAATAGATTTGAGAATAAGACATAAAAAGCTTCCTTATCCCCAGCTGTACCATCAGAGGTTAACTCTTTTTTTTCCTCCCTTTTACCTTCTATTACCTTAAAGCCCTTCTTCATATGAGCACCATCCAGGAAGGAAAGTTTTTATTTAAAGTTGGGGGAAAACAAGTGATGAAATTTTCCTGCAGTATTGCATATTTGATATCACTATATCTTCTTTGTCACCAAATTAAAACATTTTTCAAATTGCTTCTTCATCATATAATCAAAGTTGAAACTTTCGCATTTGAAAGATATGGCAGTAATAAATATTGTACTGCCAAGATTAGAGCTAACAATACTTAATTACCTTGTTATTATAATACCTTATAGTATACCTTATATATATACCTTATATATACACCTCGGTATATATACCTAAGGTGTGTGTGTGTGTGTGTGTGTGTGTGTGTGTGTGTGTGTATACCTTATACATATATACATATGCCTTATAATACCTTAATTACTTTGTTATTCCTGGAAATAAAAAATTTTTCAGTTTTCTAAATTTTAATTTTGGGAATGAACTTGGGTTTGATTTGTATTTATTGCCCTCATGTTCATGTTGTCCAGGTGCTATGAAACTTTCTACTTGTTTCAACTTGCATATCTTACTTTATTCTTCCTCATTTCCTTTCCCTTATTATCTTCCCTAAGAGGACTTCATAATATTCTCTTGGGGACTGTTAAAGGATATTCACATAAGGAAATGATTTTAAAAAATTAAAACATTGTGTGCCAAGACAAATGTTTTACCATCTCTATAACTTAACAATCTTTGACACCTTATTTTCCAAGGAATGCAAAAATAAACCAATTTTACCTGGTAAAAATTAGTATTGTCTCAAAAGGAATATAGAATTATGGGAAAGAAAAGAAACACATTAAGCTAGAGAGGGAAAAAAAGGAAGCCTGTAGAAAATACTAAGAGAATGGAAAGAACAAGATGTTAATATGAGAAGAGCAATAAATGTTGGCTGATTGTATATATATTGTAGCTAACCCTTGACTGTGGAGAGTAGTTGTACAGGTAAGCCAGAAGTAATTTACATTTAGATTTGGCATATATTATATTTGATTTTCCTACCATTAAAAGCTCAACTTTTAAAAATCCATCCATTTGTTTGTGTGTATATTGTGTGTGTGTGTGTGTGTGTGTGTGACACACACCCGCACATACATACAGATATTTCATTAAAGATTATAGAATTACTTTGGATTTTCTGAGCACATTTCAAATAATATTTTAAAGAAGTAGGCCAGAAATGCTTTCACTGGCATAGGGTTGCTGTTTGGGATTCAGCATCTTTAGTGAATAATCCATATACACATGAGTGAAAGCAATTGAGAATTATTGCCTTGAGGGAGTTTGGGTTAGGAAAATTGTTTTTTTTCCTGCAAGGCTGAATTATTCTGCTTCCTTTAACTCAACATTTTCTGAAAAGCAACTGGAAGAAGTAACCCTGATGTAAAGGCCTGTTCATTTCAAAGTGATGTATGAGAGAAGCTTGCAAATGATCATAGTACAATGATAACATTATTGTATACTGAAAATTATGGAAAAAAAAGTATATTGAGCTTTAAGGACCTTTCTATAAACTTTTAAACTACCTTTGGTGTAAATTATCTTCATCATCATCATCATCAATTTATTATTTTGGCCTGGATATGGGACTTCATTGGTATAGAGAACTCCTGATATGGAAAAAATTCTCTTCTCTGAACCATAATTTTTATCAGTGTGAAATTTCCTAAATTGAAAAATCTTTAATAACTTTTATCTTCTGCTCAAAAAATAAAAAATACTTGGCCTAAGTGATATTTTTTTTCCCTTTCAGGACATGTGGACTTATATATATGGCTCAACCTAGTAGTCAGTAAGTGATTCAGAATGCTATTTTGATTTTTCTTTTTTCTTGTACTCATCAAATATGTATATATTGATTCTAAATGTCTCATTGATTTAGAGGATGGGGCTAAGGTCATGAGTTCAGGTCTGATAAAGATCATTTACCATATCACAGAGATTTCATGGCTATGAACCCTGATACCAACCTTCTATCTGTTATATGTATATGTTAAGCAGAATGTAGCTGACAAGTCAGTGCTGTTCATTATTCATACTTGAAAAATAGCTCAAATTAGTTAATCAACAGATATTTATTGAGTTATGCAAGTCCAGCTGATAGCAGCTACTTCATAAAATGATAGCACACACTTATCAAGAACAAACTAATGATAGTTAAAGAAGTTGTTCAGTGCATGCTACCTAATGGGCATCTGAAGTTTTTGGCTTGAGAAATTGAAGGTGGTAGAGTAGCTCACACGAAATTAGTTTTCACTTATTTGGTAGACAATATTCCTGAGAAAGGTGCTATAAATCAAAATAATATAAGTCAAGTCTGATTTTCTCTTGGGACCAGTGTTATAAGAGAGGATTGGATTACTGGCAAATGGTGTGATGTCCAAAGTGGCTACAAAAATTACATTTAAGAAATCATATTTTATATATCTTAATGCTGTACAGCAGAAAATTTTCTAAAGTATATATAAATCAGCTAAGTAGGTCAGCATAGTAATATGTAAAATGTTGTATGATATAATATCAATATATTTATGAAAAGTATATACTTTATAATTTTTGTCTCATTTTTTAACCTAAAACTTGGAAGGCAAAGCATCACCAGGATCGTGATCTTTGGAGATATTTTTGTTTTGTCTTGTTTTTTGAAAAATTTTATTGATGCCTTTTGTTTTTTATGCCACAATCATTTCCATGTACCACCTCACACCCAGCAAACTGACAGAAATGGAAAGCATTGATCATGTATTGGGGCATAAAGACCTTATCAAAAATGTGGAAAAGCAGAAATATTAAACATGTAATTTACTAATTACAATGAAATAAAAGTTGTATTCATAAAGGATGCTTTATTGAATGAGTAATTTTTAAAAGAATGAGTAACTGGAATTTAATATAATCCTAAAGACCTGTTGGGTCAAAGAAAGAATTATAGAAACAACAGAAAATTGCATCAAAAAGTGACAGTAATAAGACTTCATGCCAAATTGGATGCAACTAAAGCTGTTCTGGCAGAAAAAGCTAAAAAAAAAAAAGGAACAACAACAAAGTAAAATTTCCAGCTAAGTAACAGAGCAAATAAAATTCTGAAAATAAAGAAAATTAATACGATCTGAAATTTTTTAAGAAGTCGAATTGGTAAATCTAGGAGCTGCTTTTTCTTGGGGGAAAAAAACCTGATTAAATAAACAGCTGGTCTAATTTTTTTTTTAAATAGAGGAAAACCAAATTGTAGAAAAAATAAAAAGAAAAATTCACAACAAATGAAAAGAAAATTAAAAACTATTTGGTTTAATTATATCCTAACAAAACTGATCATTTAGGAGAAGTGGATGAATACTTCAAAAATATAAAATGCTAAGGTTAACAGAAGAAACTATAGATTATTTAACACGGTATTAAAAAAGAAATTGAACAAGTCATAAATGAACTTTCAAAGAACAAAGAAACTCCTGAACCAGATGGATTTACAAATGAATTCCATCGATCAAAAAGCAATTAATTCCAATATTACACAAACTATTTACAATAATAAGAAAAGAAGGCACCTTTTTAATCTCTATGATGCAAATATGGTATTAATAATTAAGTCAGTTATATATTCCTACTTGTTCCATGTCCCAGAGAGATAAAGAAAGGAAGAAAAGGTCCTATATTTACAAAAATATTAATAGTATCTCTTTTAATAGCCAAAAATCTGGAAACTAACGAGGTGCCTACCTATTTGGTAAATGACTAAACACACTATGGTATACGAATATAAATATTGTGCCATAAGAAATGATGAAATAGACAATTTAGGAGGAAATTAGGGAGATCTCTCTGATCGGATGCAGAATGGAGTGAAATAAAACAATATTGATGTAAATATACATAAAACGTGACAACATTTTAAAAAACACTTTGAAATGTCTTAGAATTTTGATTAATGCAATGGTGAATCTCCTGTTCAGAGGACTGAAGATGAATCATGTCACCTACCTCCTTACAAAGAGGTGATGGACTTAAATTCCAGCATTAGACATGGATTTTTGGACATGTCCAGTGGGAGAGTTTGTTTTGCTGGACTACATGTGTTTGTAATGAGAGTTTTTAAAAAATTGTTAAATTGGGGAGAGGGGAGTAAGAGAGAGAATTTTTTTTTGAAAATCCTAAAACAATAAAATCATTCTCTTCATAATTTGTTGCTTTATTTTATAATCTGAAATTTAAATATTGAAGCTTCATCAGGGTCATAATCTTTGGAGAGATTTTTGTTTTGTCTTGTTTTTTAAGTTTTATTGATGCCTTTTGGTGTTTTTTATTTTTTTATGCTATAGTCATTTCCTTTGGTCACTTGACACTCTGAAAATTGGCAAAGATGATAAAAGATGGGAACAGGCTTTGGGGAGTCAGGCCTACTAATATCTTCTTGGATAGGCTTTGAATGTTTACCATTTGCTCCATTTTTCATCGATAGTTCTGCTTGGTTTGTACTGCATGGAGTAGCATGTCCCTGCACTGGGTACCCCCAATGGCTTCCTGCCTACCCTTTCAGATTTCTTTTGTTTATTGTCTTTCTTCATTTTGTCTTTTTCTTATTTGTATCCCTAGTGCTTAGCACAGTACCTGGCACATAGTAGATGATTAACAAATGTTTATTGAATTTAATTGAACTGGTCCAGCTATTCTAGATATCATTTTGGAATTAGTCAATAAAAGTAATTAAACTGTCCATAAGACTTTAACCCAGTGATCCCACTACTGGGTATATATCCCAGGGAAGAGAAAGACTTCCAATATATATGAAAATATTCATAATACTCTTCTTTGTGGTAGAAAAGAATGAGAAACAAAACGGGCAGTCATTGATTGGGGACCGTTTTCCAGTTACAAAATCCAGAAAAGAATCTAGTAGATTTTATTGCTCCATAAGAATGTATAAATACGAAGATTTCAGAGAAACATGGAAAGATGTTTATGGATTGTGAAGAATGAAATCTAACAACAGAAAAGAACAACATGCTGATACACAGTGACTACTATATAAATGTTCATCACCATTACCATCAGAAAGAATTAATTAAGCACTTACTATGTACTAGATATTTTGTTTAGTGCTGAGGATACAAAAAAAAGACCAAAATATGGTCTGTGCCTTCAAGAGTAATTATGGGTAATAAAACTTGCAAACAACTGCATATACGGTATTTACAGTATAAATGGGAGGAAATGTCAGAAGGAACATAACAGGCAGTAGGGTATGAGGGATTGGGAAAAGCTTCTTTCAGAAAGTGGAATTTAAGTTGAGCATTTAGGGAGCCAGACGTTCGAGTTAGAGGTGAGGAGGGAGTGCATTCCAGGCATGAAAAAAAGGCATGAAGTCAGGAGAATGGAGTGTTGTGTGTGAGATATAGAAAGGAGGCCAGTATGACTGGATCATTAGGGTACTGGCAGAGGAGTAAAGTATATAAGAAGACTAGAAAGTTAGGAAAGGGGTAGGTTGTGAAAGGCTTTAAGATTCTACCAGAAGATCTTCTTTTTGATCCTGGAGGTGATAGGGAGCCATCATTTATAGATTAGGAATATTGTATTCAGACCTTTGCTTTATAAAGGAAAATCACTTTGGCAGCTGAGTTAGAGTGTAGAGAAATTTGAGGCAGGGAAGGCACCTGGAAGGCTATTGTAATGGTCCAGGCATGACATGATGAGGGCCTTTGCTAAGATGGGGAGTGTTGAGGAGGGATGAAAAGTTTGGAAGTGCCACTATTTTAAGTGGGTTAGTGAATCATTTAGGGAGGCATAAAAGGATTGATTTACTACAATCAGGGTTTACTAGAGATTATGTAACATAATTTTGTAGTGAACTAGTTAGCATAGTTTCCTGATTTTCTCCAGCAGCATGTGACTAGGAGTTAAGCAGCACATGGTGGGAATAATCAAAGTATGGGGTTGGAAAATCAAGATGGGCAATAGCCTAAGGGGAAGACACTCAAGTGTAGAGTATAATGTGGCATTGAAGTGGTTCACCAAGGATTCCAGATAGCAAAGGGAGGAAAGTGTAACTAGGATAGAGGGGATAGCTTGGGGGAAAAAACCAAATCAGAAACCAAACCAAACCAAACAAACAAAAAAACAAACAAACCCGTGAGTGGTAGAGGGATTAAAGGTCATGGTGATGATGAAGAGGGTTAGGGTAAGGAAACTAAGCTTTGAGTAATTGGAAAATGTATGGTTCTAGAGAAGAGATAATGAAATATACCTCCCTCTTTCAGGCCTGGAGGCAGAGGGTTACTGGTTCATGTTGTTGTAGATGTTATTAGATATATATCATTGTATTTGATGTTTGTGCTTGAATTTTCTTATCAGTTTGTTTTGGGGTAGGGAGAGGATTTCCCCCCCCCCCTAGAAATGACTGATGACAAAAGGCTTCAATAGAATTTACTTATTTTTTAAAATTACATAAAACCAATGCAAAATTTGAACACTGATTCCTCTCTCTTCCCACCTCATGTAATAGTCTTCTAAGATTTTGAACCTTCACTATAACACATGTGACTTGAGTTATCAAAGAATAAGTGTATATTTGCCAATGTGGGCAGGATTTTCTGGCGTTAAAAATAAATGGTTTTTAAAAAGTAATATGCCCTATTGCATGCTTCTTTCCTAGATTTGGCTTTATAATATCCCTTTTATCATTATAAAATTTTCATTTTTTTTTCCTGTGGTCTGTTTACTAGGGTATCTTCTGAAATAAATTCTATGTTGGTGCTAAAAGTTTCTTGGATCTTGTTTTTGTTGGCTAAAGGTAAATTTATTATATTTATCAAATTAATCTGTTTAAAGTGCTTTGTAACACCTTAAGCGTTATATAAATGTGAGCTATTGTTGTTTATCAAATGATTATACCTCTTATGGGTCTCTGAGGCCATCTAGCCCAACCTCTTCCTGAACAAAATCTCTTCCAAAATATCCCCAACAAAGCTTTTACTTAAGACCTGAAGATAGGAACCTACTAGTCTCCAAGGTAACCCATTCCATCTGGAGATAGCTTCAGTCACTAAGAAGGTTTTTTCCTTATAAAGCAAATCTAAATCCTCTTCTCTGCAAATCCATCCTCTTCCTCTGCCAGTTTCTCCCAAATTATATCTTTTAAATACTGGAAGATAACTTCATGTCTTCTCTAAGTCTTCTGTTCTCTAAATTATACATCCCTGATTCCTTCAACTGCTCCTCACCTTATTGCCTTTTTATGGATATTCTTTAGCTTGTCAAGGTCATTCCTAAAATGTAGTATTCAGGACTTTTAACCCAATGCTCTCAATATTGTCTGATCAGGCTAGAGTACAACAAATCTAACACTTCTTTTTCTTGGAATCTTTTCTTCTCTTAATGCATCTCTAGATTGCATTAACTTTTTTTGGCTGTCATATTTTTGACTCATATTAAACTTGCAATCCGCTAAAACCCTTTTAGATGAACTATTGTCTAGTGGCACACCTCTCCCATCTCATCCTTATGGAGTTAATTTTTTGAAACCAAATATAGGACTTAAATTTATCTCTTTTATACTGAATTATATTAAATCATTTATCCCAACCATCACTGTTGCCATTTAAATATTTTTGGATTTGGCTCTGGCATCCAATATCTTGACTGATACAGCTTTGTGTCATCTGCAGATTTGATAAGCATACCATCTATGTATTCATCAAAATCATTGATAAAGTTGTTGAATAGCACAAGATTGACACATACCTGGAATACTGACCTTGAGACCTCTCTAAAAGCTCATTGACTGTTATGATTGAATTCAGCAATTTACATAGCTAACAACAATATTGTTATCTGGCCTATATCTCCTCACCTTGTGCACTAGCATAACATGTGAAACTGTCAGGTGTTTTGTTGAAATCTAGGTACACTGGGTCTATAGGATTCCCCTAATCTAAGAGTCTAGTAACCTTCAAAAGATGAAATTAGGTTAATGGGGCATGACTTTTCTTTATGTAGGCTTGCTGAAGCAGTATGGTAGAGTATTTGGAGTCAGGACTTCTGAGTTTTCATTTGGGCTCTGACACTACCTTTGTGACTGGGTACAGCTAAGTCTAGATGAGTACAAATGATGAATCCTGTGAAATGGTCACATATTTAAAACTTCACCATTTGAAGTTTTAATTATTTATAAACTGTGGTAGTTGATTCTAATCAAGTGGAAATATGTAGTGAAAAACTGAATAATGCAACCATTTCACTGGGTTAATTATTCATGTCTTCTAAGCAGGACCTAACTGTATTTCATTTCTCCTCTCCAGGCCTCTGCTTCCTTATCTGTAAAATGAAGGGACTGGGTTAATTATCTTTGGGATTCATTCATATGTAAATTTTGCTTTAATTTCTAAATATTCACAAACTACTCTGTTAATAATGTTCTATAATATTACAAGAAATAGAAATCAAATTGATACTCTGTCTATACAATATAGACTCCCTTCTCTTCTGTTTGTTGTTGTTGTTCTTTAGTTGGGCTAACACTTCCAATTCTCTGGGTTTGCACTGTCTCTCCCATTCTCCATGATTTTTTAAAAAATGGCGGATAATGGCTCAGTCTTGTCTGCCAGTTCTTTCAGTAACTTGGGATGTAGTTCATCAGGACTGAGTGATAAGAATTTGTGAGGATAGCTAGGTATTTTCTTACTATATTCCTACTTATCTGGAATTTTAGTTTCCAGAGAGAGATCATTTCCTCAGAAGAAACAATAGAAACAAAATTTCAGTTTAGTCTTGTCTGTTCTACATCCTCAGTATTATCATTATCCTATCCACAGTCCAGTACTATCTGGATTAGTAGTATGTTCACATGTGGAAAGTATACTTTTTGGTTTTCCTTTGAGCAATTTATATAGACTTATCTAGTAAGTAAGTATCCAGCTCACCTTATTGTCTGTGGTGCTATCATAAAGACTTAACTAGAAGCATGACTTCGGACAAGTTGTTTAACTTCTTTGAGCTTCAGTTTCCTAATCCCTAAAATAGAAATAATAATACTGTATTCTGTTTCATAGAATTGTTATATGCAAAAATGCTTTGTAAATTTTAAAGGAATATTTAATTGTGAGTTTTTTGAATGTCATATATTGACCAATAATGATTGATGTACATCCCTGAAAACAACTGTAGTACATCTTAATAACCAAATTTGGGGTACATAGCAGTGTGTGGCATGTTTCCATACTCAACTCACAGATTTTCAAAGCCTGCTTGAAATGTATTTCTGATACCTACTCAAGGTGGGTAATGTGTATGTGTATATCCATAGCCCAGTGCAGGTATTTGAAATACATTTTACTTCTTTGTAAAATAGTGAATATTTATCTAGTAGAGGGGAGGGAAGGGAATGAACATTTATATAGCTCCTACTATGTGCCAGGAATTGTTCTAAGCGTTTTACAAATATTATCTCATTTGATCCTGAAAACAACCCTGTGTTATACCCATTTTACAGTTTGGGAAATGAAGGCAAACGGAGGTTAATGACTTGCTCAACATCACATAGCCAGTTAGTATGTGATGAACTCAGGTCTTTCTGACACCAGGCACAGCTCTTTATCCACTGTACCACCTAATTGCCCTCCTAGTTATGGTTAATATAATAAATTAGAACTTATTGATCTTAATCATTAGACTTAATGAAGAATGTGAACTTTTATTTCCAAAGGAGGACTGTGTTTATATGGCAAGTGTTAGTACAGTTTTAAGCTTTAAGAGGTTAAAACTGCACTAAGAATTTTGGAATAATATACCTACACACATACACATGTACATATACATATACGAGTATGTGTATATATCTCTACATACATATATTTACCATATGCATATGTGTGTATAGCTATCCATCTGTATAATATTACATATATATCTTGTATGGAAATATATATAATAAATGCACATACTTATAATATCTGTTATTATTACCTTAGAATACAAACTTGGGGGAACAGAGATTATTATACTTTTTATAGTGCATATGTTTTTATGTATAGTTTACATATGTAAATACACATATATATGTATACACTATTGGAGGCAGCATGGTACTAAGGGAAGATTACTGACTCTAGAATCAGAGGATCTCAGTTCAGATTCTAATCCTGATACTTGCTATATCTACATACATGACCTTGGGCAGGTCTCTGTGAGCCTCAGAATTCTCATCTGTAAAATAAAACGATTGGACCAGGTGGCCTCTGAGTCTCTTCCAGCTCCAAATCTATGATCTTATAAATAGATAATTTGAAATAATTTTCTCTTTTTGCAAAATAGTAAACATTCCTATAGTATGGTTAATGTACTGAACTTTTTACAACTTATTTATCTTAATCACTAGACAGTTTTAATAAGTCAACTCTTTTTATTTCTAGGGGAAGTATTGCAGATGGAAGATGATCTAGTGATATCATTCCAATTAATGTTGTGTGTCCTTGACTATTTTATCAAACTCTCACCCCCTGCATTGCTCAAGGAGCCATATAGTAAGTATTCCATGGTCTTATTCAGTATTACTAAATACTGAATAGGTATTTTTCTCAATGATTATGTTCATATTATTTTGTGTAATCTGAAATTATGACCTTAAATAAAAAACAAAAAATAATTTAATGTTTTATTATTTATATATATATACACACACATATATATATATACATATATATATGTGTGTGTGTGTGTGTGTGTATACATATATTAAAATTAGTCTGGTGGCATGGGATACAAGTATACATTTTATATGAGTAATAGCTTATCTGCTTTTTCTTATTGCAGTTTGTTGTATGTGATGACCTTTCTGAATATGAACTCCTATTGCCCTTCATTTTAGTGAGTAATGAAATAAATATATTTAAATTAAAATAATACCCATTCTTAAACATTAAAAAGATTTTGACCAAAGACCAGGCTTTGGTTTGTATTAGTTGAGGTTGAATAACATGAATTTGTGTGGTATTAAACACAGTTATGAGACTTGGTCCATCTGTGTTCAGTAGTTCATAAGTAGGAACAGAGGAGGTGGTTGGTGGGAATAATCTAGGACTGAAGCTTGGCAAGAGGCAAGTGGCAATATGATTTGGGGGACAAGGAATTCTAGAACAGTGTAGAGTTAAAATATCTGACTATTGGATCGAAACTGGTGAGGGAGGAAAGTGAAATCAGAGCTGAGGTAATAGTCTGAGAAAGTACAGAGTGGTGGAGAGATTGCATGTCTTGATGAGGATGAAATATTAGGTTTAGGAGGGAGGAAGCATAAGAAGAGGTGGAATGATAGGAAGTTATGGTCAGATAGAGAAATTTCAGACTTTCTAATTAGGAAGTGGAACATTTATGAGTAATGGTAAAATCTATGTGTGTCTGAGGTGGAGTAAAGAAGTAGGTCGTGGAATTTAAGGAAACTGGAATAGGAAAGTTAGAGACTATGTCTGTGATACGTAACTTTCATAGTGTAAGGGAAAGAGTTGATGAGGAAAGGTTTCTGGTGAGCCAGATGCTAAAATCTTTGAGGAAGAAGGGAGAAAGACCTGCGTATTACAGTCACTAATGTTTAGATAGGGTGAGAAATTTTGATTGAATATTTTTTAAAGGAGTTTGAAAGGTTGCAGACTGATGGAGATAAAGTTGAAGTCTGAAAGTGATGGTGTGGAGCAAGGAGTATTCTGATTCCTTCTCTAGGGCCAGTGTGGGGGGATTGAGGGTTGAGCACTGACGGGAAGAGTATAGCCAGTGCTAGAGAGGATAAGCAGGAACACAGTGTTGCCAAGGGAGTTAGATTTTCAGTTAGGGCTAGTAAATGGAAGGAATATGAAAGAAAGAGATCCAGGATAAATTTGTTTATCCTCAAATGGGCATAGTGGACAGGATGGGTAACATGGGAGTGGGACATGGGTGAGGTAGGGTGGAGGTGATAGGGATGAAAGAATGGGAGTAGAGGGCTAGAAATGATTTAATCCTAAATAACCTTTTTTTTTTAGTAGTACATTCATAGATAGAGAAACAAGAGAAGACATATGGGTTATGATCTTTGGCAGATGGATAGTGAAGCCCACGGTCCTCAGGGAGTGTTGCTGAGGGGCTGGGCCTTTCAGGTTTGGCCTGACCTGTGGCTGCAGGTTCTTTCACATCTACTGTAATGGCTGGTGGAGGAAGTATAGTGTGGTGGTGGTTCTCCTGCCCACTTCCAACCCCTGGAGGTTACCTTCCCCTTTAACTTCCATAGCTAACCTATCTCTGCAGTTCCCCACAGTGCTGGTGTGCTGTCCCATGGTGGTTCTGTTGGCTAGGACTGGGTCTGAGATTGGCAGGCTTGTTCTGTTCTGGTCCTTGCTTCTACTCTACTCTACTCCACTCCTTAGAATGGCTTGTAGAAGGGGCAGAGAATGGTGAAAGGGGCAGGGCATGAATTGTCAAGTGTTTCCTCATCTATCGCCCTGGCAGAGCATGCTGGTCAGCTGGACATGGGCCTAGGTTTGGCCCTTACTTGCCAGCATATTCTTGCATATTTAATGCCTCCCCATTAGGTTATAAACTTCTGAAAAGCAAAATTCATTCTTCGTATTTGTACATAGTACAGTGCCTGGCACATAATAGGTACTTAATAAATTGATTGGTTAATAGATGGAAGGCCTTGCTTGGTAAGACCAAGATGGAAGATACTTATGCTTAATACTATAAGGTACTGGATAAGATGTTTCTTCTGCTCTGAGGCAATATATTTTGTCCTAAGCATGAATATAAGATAAATTGACATTATCGCATGAACTGCAAAAGTTTAGTTGTTTTTAGTTTCTCCAGGATTTTATTTCTTGATTGGGTTCTCTGAACATATTCATTGTAGTCTATTATATTAGTATTGTTAGGTCTGGCACTTTTTCTTTTCATGGCTCACTTTCTTTCTCTTTCTCATATCCTGTAGAGAGCCAGAGTTGTAGAATAACACAGCACAAATATAAATAAAATATAATACTTGATACATTTATTATAATTTAATAATATATGTAGATTTCTCCTTGTTCTACCTGGATAGCTAATGAAGATCAGCTTCTAGAATTAGCACAGCCTGTTTCTACTTTAGCATATAAATACATATTATATTCATTAAGCCCCATTCCACTCTCTTTGCATCTTCATGGTGCTCAGAGAGTGATCTTTCCTTATTCCTATCCATATGTCTTGCTATCATCAATCTTGGATGTCCTGCCATTGTTTATCATTATATAGTTATTAATGTGAGCAAGTTAGCTTATTCTAAGTACTGTTTATCCTTGAGTTCACATCTTTATCACTTGGCAATAACTATAATAATTCCTTATTACTGTCTTTTTCTTCTTCCCTTCTTTAGTTAATTCCATTTCTGAGATAACTACTCTTCAGTCCTTACAATGTAGCCACATCTCCAGCAAAACAGCATTTGGGAAAGAAATGGAAAAAGAGTCCTCTTAGCATCACTGATGCCATTTGGGCTTCATTATCAAACTTTTGTGTCCTTAGATCTGAGCCCATTTTGCCCAGAACTCAGTTGATCCAGAGCTTAGCCAGTTAAACTCCTCAGCTTCTATAAGTTGTATTTATACATCTGTTATAAGAATATTTCAGTTTCTCACCAGGAGGTTGGCCCACCATGTGGTGATTTTGGGAGAGGGACTATCTCATTAAACTTTACTAAGATATGGAGGGCTTGTGCTTTTGCTGGACAGAATGCTCACATTGGTGAAATAATTTATCTTTTGAAAAATACTAAGTGTTCTTTAATTTATCTAAATTGATCTAACATGTGTTGTCCTGAATTTAGGCTGCATCAGTACAATGAAATATTTTTCAAAGAAAAAAACCTACTTATAGATTAAAGGTCTCATTCAAGCTTCTTATAATCTATATTTGGTGGCGGTGGTAGGGAAGTGTGGCTCATTTTTGGAGCAATAAAATATTTGGTTTTATTATACATTTACAAGAAGGCCATATATATTGGTAATGAATATTACCTTGAACTCAGAATCAGAAAAACTTCAGTGCAAATGTAGCCTCTTACACTTAAAAACTTTGTGAATCTTGGCAAGTAACTTCACCTATCTCAGCCTGCTTCCTCAGCAGTAAAATGAAACTCTTAGGCTTGATGGCCTTTAAGTTTCCTTGTGAGTTCCAAATTTATGATCCTGTAATATTACCTTTTAAACACTTGGCATATTCTTATGGATCATTTTTAAAAAATATTCTTTAAGGTAGAAAAATGTCTTTTATTTGTTCTCTGCCACATTACAAACTCACTGCCTGAATCAGTTTGTAAACCACTTCCCTCCTTTTTCTTTGTTGTCAAACTACTAACTTGAATATGGGGCACTGTTTTTGTGAAACTCTGCCATTGGTTTAGTTTAAGGGCTAGATCAGGGGTGGGGAACCTGGGGCCTTGAGGCCACATGTGGTCTTCTATGTCATTGGGTATGGCCTTTTGACTGAGTCCAAGTTTTGTAGAACAAATTCTTTTATTAAGGGAATTTGTTCTGTGAAGTTTGCATTCAGTGAAAGGGCCATACTTGAGGAACAAGAGGACCAAAGGAC
The DNA here is from genome assembly GCA_028627135.1 of Pseudochirops cupreus. NCBI lineage: Eukaryota > Metazoa > Chordata > Mammalia > Diprotodontia > Pseudocheiridae > Pseudochirops > Pseudochirops cupreus. Next base: position 141,173,854 of record CM053582.1, read on the forward strand.
CACCCATATGTACCCTTGAGGCTGCAGGTTCCTCACCCCTGGGCTACATATTGACTAAAGCTGTTACAAACATTTAACTTGTATGCTTAAAATATGAAATAGAAAGTTTTATTCTTGTGAGGAAGAATGGGTTGGAGGTAGGATAATGAAACTAATGTCTTTTTGATAAGTTCTATTATTATGTCAAATATTTCATTACATAGAACAAGGAATATATTAACATTTATGACCTATCTTGTTATTACAGAAACCGCAGTGAGTACATTATCTATTAATGGTTCACCCAGAACACCAAGGAGAGGTCAAAACAGGAGTGCACGGACAACAAGGCAACCAGAGACTGACACGAGAGTTATTGAAGTTCTTTGTAAAGAGCATGAATGTAATATAGATGAGGTAATTTTTACATCATTTTCTTTGAAAGTAAAATTGCATCTAGGTGCAAATTTTGCTTTACCATAGGTTTTTTGGTTTTTGTATGTAATGCATATAATTATATCAAACTTTTTTAAGCACTAAATTGTAATTGCTATCTTTGGTTTTTAAATTCAATCTAATAAACATTAATTGAATGCCTACTATGTGCCAGGCACTGTGGTAAGCACTGTTGATACAATTGATAAAAAGAAACACAGTCCCTCACCTAAAGGAACTTACAGTCTAAAGGGGGAGACAACACACAACAAGGAGGCAGGAAAGCTGGCAGTGGGAGAGGGAGTGGGGGGGGGCAGAAATGGGACACCAGTGGAGACCCACTGCTAGGGCATCTTGTTCTGTGGAGTTAAGACCCAGTAGAGCAGCAGACACAAAACAGATTGAGTTGAGAGTCCAGAGGAAGCTGGGGAAGGTGGTGTCAATTAAAGCTTAAGATAGCAGCATGGTGGTGAGTTTAGATGTGATGAGCTTATTGTGGGGGGAGGGTGGGAGGGAAGGAGCTTGCTGTACCCTTGCTCCTTGAAGTTGAAACCATGCAGAGCAGCTATGAAAAGTGAAGTTTAGGAGTCCAGTTTCTGCCTTCTGTAAAGGAAGGAAACGAAAATATATAAAGAAAACAAAACTTCAGGAAAATCACATCAAACACAATAGAAAAGGCTTGGTGTTAAATGTAATGTTCCACACCTGTGGATTCCCGACTCTGCAAAGAAGAGGAGGGAGTTGTCTTCTCTTATTTCTTTTAGGGACCAAGCTTAGTCATTATAATTTTGTAATATTCAGTCATTGTGTATAGTGCTTTCTTTGTGCTGTCAAAGGACATACTTTGTTTCTTGTTCTTTTCTGATAACAAAAAAAAAGCTCTGATAAATATTTTTCTCTATGTGGAACCTTTCTATTTGTCATTGATCTCCTTGGGGTATATGCCTAGCAGTAGCATCTCTGGGTAGCTCTCCTGAATGTCCTTACTTTTCACTTTTTCCCTGCTAGCCTCCATACTTAGTCAGGGACACACAAACTGACTCACAGGCTTGTTCTTGAGAATTTCACAGAATTTCATCTTGCAGCATATATTCTGTCTGCACACTCCATACCCCTTCTCACCCTCTATCCTGTTGCAACAAACAGTAGTCATTGATGGGGAGGGTTTTAAGGAGAGGAGAGGATCAGTCAGTTTGTACATAAACATTGATTAATATGTACTACTATGTGCCAAATACAAAGAGACAGTTCCTGCCCCTCAAGAAGCTTAAAATCTATTGGGGGATGACAACATACAAAAGGAAGCTGAAAATTGAGGGGATGGGGGAATAAAAGTCCAAAGAAATCCAAAAGAGTGCAAAACCATGGGAAACGAAGAGATGACTGTCTTGAGTTCCTTTTTTAAAAATGTTTTTTAATAGTATTTTTTTCAATTATATGTAAAGGCAGTTTTCAGTATTCATTTTTACAGTATTTTGCGTTCCAAATTTTTCTCCTTCCCTCTCTCCCCTCCCCCTAAAATGGTAAACAGTTTGATATAGGTTATATATATGTGCAGTCATGTAAAACATATTTCCATATTAGTCACATCTGTGAAAGAACAAATAGACCCAAAAAGAGAAAAACCATATGAAAAATAAAGTGAAAATAGTATGCTTTGATCTGCATTCAGGATCTGTCAGTTCTTTCTCTGAATGTGGATAGCATATTTCCATCATGCATCCTTTGTAATTGTCTTGGATCATTGTGTTGCTGAGAAGAGCTAAGTCATTTGTAGTTGATCATCACACAGTGTTGCTGTTACTGTGTACAATGTTTTCTTGGTTCTGTTCATTTCACTCTGCATCAATTCATACAAGTTTTTCTGGGTTTTTCTGAAATCTGCTTGCTCATCATTTCTTATTGCACAATAGTATTCCATTACATTCATATACCACAGCTTGTTTAGCCATTCTCCAATGATGGACATCCCCTTAGTTTCCAATTTTTTGCCACTACAAAAAAAGTTACTATAAATATTTTTGTACATGCAGGTCCTTTCCGCTTTTTTATGATCTCCTTGGGATACAGACATAATGGCAATATTGCTAGATCAATTAATATGAACAATTTGATTGCCCTTTGGGCATAATTCCAGATTGTTCTCCAGAATGGTTGGATCAGTTCATGACTCTACCACCAGGGCATGTGTACCAATTTTCCTATATCCTTTCCAGCATTTATTATTTTCCTTTTTTGTCATGTTAGCCATTCTGATAGATGTGGGGTAGTCTATCAGAGTTGTTTTAATTTGTATTTCTCTACTTAAAAGTAATTTAGGGCACTTCTTTACGTATTATAGATAGCTTTGATTTCTTCATCTGAAAACTTCCTGTTCATATCTTTTGACCATTTATCAATTGGGGAATGGCTTGTATTCTTATAAATTTGACTCTGTTCTCTATATATTTGAGAAATGAAGCTTTATCAGAGACACTTGCTATAAAGATTGTTTCAGCCTTCAATCAGAGAGGCAGAGATGAGGTGCGAATACCAAGGCTAATTGGATCTTGAAAGATGAAGAGATCTCCCAAAGATAAGCATCCTTAGCTTTGAAATTAACAAAGTTTTTTGGATAGATTAATGTAAATATTATTTGCTTAGGCTATTAAATTTATTTGTGCACTGAGCAGACATCAAATGACCAGTGAGGAAAGTGGCCCAGAAGCTTATTGAGGTGGCTAAGAGAAAGTAGTCTAAACATTAAAATTTGCCCAACATAAATTTGCCAGTCATAAGTTTGATTGTTGAGAATCAACAGTAATTGAGTATTGTAGTATGAATGAATAAAGCATTTATTAAGTGCCTACTGTGCTAAACACTGGGGTAGCAAATAAAAAAGTCAGATAGTCCTTGCTCTCAAGGAGCCCATGTTCTAATGGGAGAGACAAAATATATGGAAGATTTCAGCTACAAATCAGATGGAAAGGTCCTGTGATCTTTAGGGTACAGCAGTAAAGTAGATGGTAATGCCTCTTCTTTCATGTCATTTTTACTGATAAATCATGTTAGTTTCTGATGCTGAACCATTTGAAATGCCAAGGAATTTGGCGATAAGAACTTGCTTTTTTGAGTCCATAGTAGCTGTGACTGTAACACCTTCAGAAGCAGTTACCTGGCTACATTTCTGCAGGAGTTGCTTCAAAGTATTAGCTGTAATGTATAATTATTAACTGAATATATAGATAATTATCCTTTGATTTTAGTGTTTCTAAAGTTAATGTATATGATAGAATTGAAATAAATGGGAAGTGAATAATTACATTTTAAAAACAATCTTAGTGGTAATGTTCTAACTTGATTTCCTTCAGGTAAAAAATGTATATTTCAAAAACTTCCTACCCTTCCTGAAGTCTCTTGGTATTGCAGCTTCTAATGGATTACCAGAGGTAAGCTAAAAGATTTTTGTTTCCTAAAAAATTGATGTACCCTATGATTTATTATAGTTTTCTAACATTCTTGAATATACCTTACAGTATATCATATTTTATAACCAAATAAAGAATTTTTTTGTGGAGGAATGATTGATATATTTTGTGCAAAAAAACTCTTTGCATGTAAGATATAAATGAGAATTATGCTGTATTTATAAATTTCCTAAGTGTTATCTTTATTACTTGGATATATTAGTTTCCCTATAGTTTTCTTTAAAGCACCAGATTAAGGCTTTTAAATGTCCAGTTTTCATTTAAAAATGTTTAAATAATGTTTTAAAATGTTTTTGCTAAACATCTTTATATGTGTAATAATTTAAAAAGTGATTATTTTTAATTTCTTTTGAAATTATATGTCATATTTGAAGTATAAAAGCAAAGACAGAGAATGGAAAGGATTGTACTGACTCTAGTCCTATTTAGTTAGCTTTAGGATAATAGGACCCCCAGAACACAGCCCAGGACTTTTACTCTGTAATTTCTGCTTTTTCCCCTTTTAGTAGATTTATGTAGAAGAGGCATTTGCCAACTGAGACCTTGCTGCTCAGAAACTCTTTGTCCAAGCACCTTGTGTGTTTTTGTAGTCTTAACTTTATATATTCTAGCTTTAGGGATTTCTATCACTTTCTTGTTTCCAGACCCCACACTCTGATTTGAATCTTACTGATTTCTCTGTTGTGTTAGGAGTATTGAGGGATCCATTTCTGCCTCCTTCTTTATGCTCTCACAGTTGGGAAATTACTGAGCACTCTTTGGCTTTACTTTGGGATAGAAGTAAATTATTAGGCTAAGTTTTGGAGCATGAGGAGGAGGATGTGGTTTGGAGATATTAGTCCTGGGAAGTAGCTTTAGGAGGTAAAGGAAGCAAATAGGTAACCTAGAAAAGTTGTAGAGAGAAGTACTGATTGATGAAATATGTAACCCAACACTTACTGTGACTAAAATGATAGAGAAGGGAAGGGGTAAGGTGGAGGCTAGTAGGGCCTGGGTGGGACTGTGGGGTCCAGTGAGTCCTTTGTGGTAATATTGTTACTGCTTACTTTAGAATAACTATCATGGAAGGGAGGAAGAGGGTATAGTGGGAAGGTTTTGGCAAATCGTTTTATGTATTCAAATTTAAATATTTTAGTTGCTAAGACATTATTGTAATTCTTAGCTATGTTGAGAATTATAGCTAAAATAATTCCAGTTTTGTGTAATGATGCCTTTTGACTTTATAATTTAGATAATGGCTTGTGGATTATGTAACATATAAAGCAAATTAGGCATTTGGAAGTTATACTAAATTCTAGGTCTGTTGAGGTCTGTTTATCAAATATATTCTTTATATATCAAATACAATGTACTAGTTATTTTGAAGAAATTTTTGGTAGGTAAGTAAAGATTAAATTAAACTTTTAAGTTATGAGCAGTAGAAAGCAGTGGGGAAAAGTGAAGTGGATTGTTAGAAATTATGGTATAGAATCATGGGAAAAAAGAAGAAATAAACTTATCAGATTATGATTGATGTGACTGGGTAATTTTTCCATGTTTAGTTTTAAATTTGTGATTAATTATTGCTATACACAGACTGCTCTACAGATGCGGCAGAGCTTCAGTACAAATAGTAGCATATCCTCTAGGGAGGCAGGGAAAGGAGAGGAAGTGAGGGCAGGAGGCACCAGTGTCATCCCATCTGAGGTATGGCCAGATGTGCTATATATGTTTGCTGTATGTTTCAAATACTAACATTAATATGGTGATTTAAAAATAATTTACAGTGACATAGGAGAGAATAGACTGGGGGAGAGGGGACACACTGGGATGGCTGTTTTGGGGTGGTGGGTGGGGGAAAGAGGGCGAGAAAATATGTAACTCAAAATCTTGTGGAAATGAATGATGCAAACTAAAATAAAATTTAAAAAATAAATAAATAAATAACATATAATGCAAAAAAAAATAGAAAAAAAAATAATTTACAGTGTATAATATCATGAAGTTTTTATGGGATTTTGCTTGCCTCTCCAAATGCCAAGTCCTGGAAACATTTCTGAATAAATGTCTGCTTATCACACCTAAAATGATCCTATAATTCTCACCTTTGTGACTTTTTTCTTAAGCTTAATTTCTTTTAAAATGTGACTTGAAACTTTGTTTTAGTAAAACTGTTCTTTCTCATTTATATAATTATTCATCATGCAGAAGACAGCATGGATAATGTCTTTACTGTATTATGGATGGGAATAAATCTGTAGGCAACTTTATAAACAGAAATGATAGCTTAAATTTTGAAATAGAAATTATTCTAAGGAGAGATTTCTGCCATGTTTATAAATGTTAAGATTTAATTTCAAATTGATATGCCATAGCGTTTTTTTAAAAAATGGCTTCTTTAAAATTATCATAGAGTAGAAGAACATTATAGGGGAAATAACATGAATTGGAAAGGGAGGGAAAAATTGTTTCTTTTTCCTCTTTTAAAAAGTATTAGAAACTTAACTAGTGTTTAGCACAATGTCTGACACTTAGTAAGTGCTATATAAATGCTTATTCCCTTCCCCCTCCAAACTCCCATCCTCTTAACCATCATCCCTTGACTCTTTTGGGCCACATCTGTGACATGAGGGAAGGTTGGACTCAGAGCAGAAAAAATACAACAATATTTCATCCTGTGATTCTAACCTCAACTGGGCCAGCAAGGCGATAAGACAAACATCCTATTCATCTCTAATGGATTCGCTATACTATTCTCCATGGCAGCTGTTCTAAACTTTCCCAGGCCTCTTCAGGCTTCTCAGCTGAGGGTCTTGAAAAATTGGAGGCCATTTGCCAAGAGCTCCCTTTCTTCCCTCCCCATCTCATGTTTAGACACCTTCTTCTCCCCTTTCCCACTTCACTGTTGTTTACAATGAAGAGGTGGCCCTTCTCCTCGCCAGAGTCACTGTTAATCCTGTTCTTCCCCAAACCCTCAGCGTAGGCATCTCCTAATTTCCCACCTGGCTGTGCTACTCCAAGCTTCCTCAGGTCCTAGTTTTGAGTGCCTTTTGTCTTCCACTCTCCTTCAGCTTCATTTTTGTGTTGTCTTCTGCTGTTGTTTCTTGAGAACGAGGACTGTTGGTATTTTATGTATTTGTATCCTCAGCTTTTAGCATAGTGTTTGGCACTTAGTAGACGCTTAATAAATGTTTATTAATTGGCCGCTTCTGGCCTTTTCCTTGCCAAACTTTTCCTTGCCTAACTCCTCTACGTGCACATTTGGATCTCCCCCCACAATTTTTTCTAGAAAATTGAATTCACGTTTTATCTTTACTCTCTTTTAATCTCTCCCTAACTGCTGCTTTCTTCCCAGCTTCCTACAAACATGCTCATATCTCCTTTATCCTTAACAATCCCTCAGTTGATCCCGTCCTCCCCACTATGTCTCTCCTAAACTCTTTCAAGAAAATTATTTATACTAGGTGTTTCTGTTATCACTCTATTCCTGACCTTGACAACATGGCTTCTCTGACCAAATCATTGAAATGAAACTGCCCTCTCCACAGTTGCCAGTGATCTCTTGTTTACTAAGTCTAATGGCCTTTTTGCAATCCTGATCCTTCTTTACCTGTCTGTAGCACTTAACAGTATTGATCACTTCCTGGATACTCTTTCGTCTCTAGGTTTTTATGACGCTTTTGCTTCTCCTCCATCTGTCCTGCCGCTCCTTAGTTTCTATCAATTCTTCATTCATGTCACACTCACTAATCATGGATGTCTCCCAAGGCTGTCCAAACTTTGTTGTACTTGACTTGGTGAGCTCATTATCACCCATGAGTTCAGTTATCATCTAGTGCATGTGATTCTCAGGTCTGTGTGTCCAGCCTTGTTCTCTCTGCTGAGCTACAGGCACATATCTCCAATTGCCTCTTGGACATTTTGAACTGGCTGTCTCATATGCATCTTCAGAAAGAACTCATTATCTGTCCTCCTCAAAACTTTTCCTTTCTGAACTTCGCTATTACTATTTAAGCTAACACCATTCTCCTAGTCACCCAAGCCCTCAGTTTTGGTGTCATCTTCCACTCACTCTCACGGAGAGCATGTATGCAATCAGTTGTTAAACCAAGTCATTTTCCCCTTTACAATACCTGACATATGTATTTTTGTCTCTCCATATGCAAAAACACAACCCTAATTCAGGCCCTCATCACCTCTTTCCTAGACTATTGCAGTAGCCTTCTAACTTGTCTCTGTGCTTAAAGTCTCTCTTCTCTCTACTGCATCTATTCAGCTGCTAAGGTGATTTCTCTAAAGCATAAGTTTAACCATGTCACTCTAACACCCATCTCCACCTCCTTTCATTGAATTCTAGTGGCTTCTTCTTAACTTAGGATCAAATATAATTTCTGGTATTTAAAGCTCTTAATAACTTGACCCCTTCCTGCCTTTCCAGTCTTCTTATACTTGACTCATTTCCACATACTCTATGAGCTAGCCTACTTGAAGTTCTTTGAACACAATATTCCATCACCTGTTTCTGAACCATTTCATTGGCTGTGCTCATTCCTGTAATGCTCTTCCCCCTTACCTCTACCTCCTAGTTTCCCTAGCTTCCCTCAAGACTAAGCTCAAGTCTCATTTTCCAGGCTCCTAATGTCTCTACTTTCAGACTAACTTCCATCTACTTGCTATATGTTAGTATGTACCTGGTTATTTACATGTTCTCTCTACCATTAGCATGTAAGCTTCTTGAGGACAAGGACTATTTTTTGCTTTTCTTTGTATTCCTAGTGCTTAGAAGAATGCCTGGCACATAGTAAGTGGTTAATAAATGATTATTGACTGACTGAATAAACATGAACATTCTTATACATAAGCAAAAACAGAGAAAGTGGTTATATCTGGTGATCAGAGTTCAAAAAGAATGGCTTTGATATTATCTAATAGAGAATTGACTCTTGTAATGATAATTAATTTAAATTTGAAGACCTCTTTTTGTTATGTCAGGTAAGCAGGTACTTAGCCCTTTGTGACTAAGAGGCAGAGGGTGTGAACTCTGTCTCCTGTTGCTGCTATTACAGGAAGGGTTTGGCTGAAACAGGAAGCCAATGTTTTGTGTATATATAAGAAGAGCCCCAGAGAGAGACTGTCAGAATTAGAATTTTTTCTCCTGGTGGGCTCCAAGTGGAGGAGAGAGAGAGAGTTTCTTTCAGTGAGCATCTGGAAGCTGACTGGGAACTGAGAGAGGATTTCCTTGAGACCAGAATTCTGGTGAAGGCTGAAGTTGCTGCCAAGAAGGCTGTCTGGAAGGCTGAGATTTCTTCTGGGTCCTAGGGCTAGCCGAACTGCCGGAGTACTGAAGAAGTATGACCGGGATAATATTTTGTTTGTTTGTGGCTTGGTTGATCCTTGAGTTCCCAGGAACAGAAGTTGTGAAGGTTTTGAGATGTGCTGGACACTGTGAACTTCAGTGTGTAGCAGGAACTGCCCAGAAGACTGGACAAGAACCTGAGAGCTATCTGCCTCTGAATCCAGGTGACTGGTGGATTCAGGTAGGAGCTGGAACCATGGAAGGGGATCCAGGGAATCTGAGAGACCACCTCGAGTCAAGATGAAGAAAAGGCCTTTCCTTGGATATTGAATTTGGTGATGAAATTAAAGTTTACTAGAGACCGAAGGGGTGGGGGATTTGTGTAATTTTCTAGTGATTGTATTTAGTGATTAACATTACTTAGTGACTGATTGCTAGATAAGTGACTGATTAAGTTAACCTATGATTGCTCCCTGAGTGGAAGACTGACTATTGTATTTTGAGATGACTCAGTGACTAAAAGACAAAAGTCCTTAGGGATACCAGATGTTTGTTCTTTTGTTCTTTGTTCTAAATACTGTGACCACTTTTGTGAAAACTCTGTGGCCATTTTAATGTTAAGCTGTTGTGAACACTATATTGTGATTTTCTGTGATGAGATGTAATGTTTTGTATATTTCATCTTGATTTGTTGTGAATGTTTGCCTTGATTTGTTATGGAATAAATTGAGTGTTCACTATACTGTGTAATCAGAACCTTAAAAGCTGTTCACAGTAGCATTCTTTTAGGGAGCTGCTCGTGCATGGCATTACAACCCTGTAGAATGTCAAATTGAGAGAGAAATGAACTCATTTCAGATTTATTTTTAGACAATTTTAATTTTGAGAGAAATAATTAGTAAGAATGTTACAAGTGATAAAAACATTATTCATTCCACAAGCACTTTTTAATATGCACCCACTATGTTCCAGTCTCTGCACTAAGTGTTGGGGATGATCTTGTATTCTTTGGAGTGAGACAACATATAAAATTAGTTCAAGGTGTATTTTGTGGACAGATGGTATTGGCAGTTGGGGAGTGATTACAAAAGGCTTTGTTTGGAAGGTCTCACTTCATTAGAGTTTTGGGGGAAACCAAGGGTTTCAAGAGGAAGAAGTGAAGGGAGAGGGCATTGCAGGTATGGTGCCCACCTTGTGTAAAGGTGGCGGGAGATGGAGGGCATGAAGAAGAACTGGAGCGTGCGTCTTGCTGAGCCTCAGAGTGTTCAAGAAGAGAATAAAGTTGTATAAGTAGGAAAGCTTGATTTGGGCCAGATTCTGAAAGGCTTTAAATGCTAAGGAGTTATACCCTATGTCCCCAATGCTCTTATCTCTTCACCTCCTAGAATCGCTGAAGCAGCACCCATTACCTGAAGCCTTTTCTGGTCTCCTAAACTGTAGTGCTTTCCTCCCTTACTGCCTTTTGTTTATTCTGTTTAATATAAATACACACATGTAGATATGTATGTATTTATATGAGAATATAAGCTCGATGAGAGGAGGGATTATTTCTTTGTATTTGTATCCTTGGAACCTAGTGATAATCCCTGGTTCATAGTCAATATTTGTTCCATTTCATTGATAAAACAAAAACATTTATTTAGATAACACAGGATAGTTAAGTTTATATGAAGTAATCTATATAGAATTGTTGAGCAGCAAACTTCTAAGCCGCTTTAAATACAGAGATGCTATCTTTCTCTTACCTGCTAGTGATTCCATGCCAGTTTAATTGTTTTCAGGAGCTAAATGTTGGTACTGGAGTTCTAAATGCCCCCTAGTGATTCTTAGGCTCTTAAATTCTGTGGCATAATCCCATATTCTTTAGCCTCTTTTTCAGAGAAATAGAGTTTCTTTACATCACAAATAAATACATTTATGTGTCTATCTGCTTTCTTTCAAAGCCTTCTGAACTACCTTTAAGGAGAGACAGGTGTTATTTTTGTTCTCCAGGTACTCTAAATTTCTTCATTTGAAGTTTTTTCCTTCATTTTTTTTTCCAAAGGGGTTATAATTCAGGAGTGCTTAACCTGGAGCCTCTGCACTTGTTTAAAAAAAATGACAACTTTTTCAGTATAATTGGTTTCCTTTATAATCTGTGTAATTTGTTTTGTGCATTTGACAACATTATCTGAGAAAGGGTCCATAGATTTCACTAGAACAAAGCAGTCCATGATGAAAAAAAGAAAAAAGCTAAGAACACCTGGATTAGATGTTTATTCCTTCTATACAATTCAAAATGAAATGTATTTAAATAATTAAATTTTTTCCTCCATAATCATTTCTGCATTTCTCCCTACTCACAACATTCTTCTCCCACCACTGGTCTGATAAATAGCAATAGAGGTGAACACAGGAAATACTGTATTTAATGATAATTTTAAAAATCAGGTATATATTTTAGGAGAAGAAAATTAATGGCTAGAGTTAATGCAAGTAATACTATGATTGAGGCAGTTGAGAAGTATGTATCATCTAAGATTTTGTTGGGTGGGTCATACTCTGTTGAGGGTATTTGTCAATACATTGTGGTATATCTCTGGGATGTTTAATTGAAGGGAGTTACTTAAAGCCAAAGAATTAGGGGTATACTGTTCAGATATATACTGACTTGTTAAGGGTTTGAAAAATGACTACATATTGAAAAGGCTTAAAGTGTATCATATTCATAAGAATTAGATTACTTGATTTTGGGGGTATTGTTTGCTGGATCTTGGCATTTTTTAAAAATAAAAAACAAAAGGCAAAATCTACTGTGATGTATATTATTGGTTGTTCTACAAATTAATTAGCCATCATGTCAATATATATTAGCCTAAAAAATTTGAAGTTATATATTTTAAATATATATATTTTACAAATCATCTTTAGATTATACATATTTATACTGCATGGGTTTCTAATGTATAATATAAAATTCAATGTACATTTTATTATTGTTGAAATTCTTGAATCAAAACATACTTCTGTATATTGATATATATATTTATAATTCACTTAAAATATTATTAATTTCTCCCCTTTTTTGAGGTTGAAAATCTCTCTAAACAATATGAAGAAATTTACCTTAGAAACAAAGATATGGATGCAAGACTCTTTCTGGATCATGATAAAACTCTTCAAGTTGATTCCGTTGATAGGTATGCCATATATTTGTAATTTTGTTTGTGAAAGGCAGTTTTTACTTTTATTTGTTGATATTCTTAATATATCTTGAAAAGAAACTAGCAACCCCAAAAAGACAACAATACTCTAGTTTTACTGGCATGTATTTTAGTAGGCAATTTAGATAGAAATGTTATTTAGAGTAACTTAACAAAAAAAAAAGAAACTGCCATTCACAAATGTTCCAGAGGAAGGTTATTGTTATATTTGGATTTTACAACTAGAGTACTCCTTTTCACCTTTCCTTTTTCTCATTTATTGAGTTATATGAGGGATGGGGAGAAATGGCTTCTATTTATACAAACCAAATATGTCAACAACTTTCTTTTGTGTGTTTCTCAAATATCTAAGGTGTTTTTTTTAAAGATACCGTCAAAAATAATCTTCCAACTATTTCCTTACTTGGTCGCTTTTTAAACTTAAAAGCCTCATCTCAAATTCTTACATAAATAAAATCAAGTTTTTAAAAATAACAGAATCTTAAGGTTGGAATTCTTGAAAATACTGTACAATATTTTGATTTTGTGATCATATTTTACTTTAGTATCTCCTTTCATTTTTGTGTGAAATTCCATCTGTAATGAGCCTCTAGCATGAAATTGTTTTATATGGGGTGTTCCAAAAATCTTAGTACAGTTAAATTCAGAATGTCACCCATGTTAAAACAACACTTCCATTCAAATTGTTGTTTCTCCTGTAACTTAAGAATGATATCATGATAGAAGATGAGCTTTTATGTGTTTTGAACCTTGGTTTACTTAATAGTACAATTAGAGAGAAAATGGATCTGATAACTTAAGTTCTTAGAAGATTATTAATATATCTGCATTTCAGGTATCTAGCAAAATATTTTCTGGAAATATATATATAAATAACCCTGCTAAAATCAGAGATCATAATCCTTTTCCAGATAGGTTTATTTTTATGTTTTATTGATTAAAAAAATATCAGTCACTTTTCAATACAGTTCCTCCTTCAGCCTCCACTCATACATATGTAGTAGAATTCTCATACCAAAGAAAAACAGTTAAAGCAGACATGTCTGATGTTACGTTCAGGCAGATTATTCTTTTTTTTTTTTTTTTTTTTTAAATTTTTTTTATTTACTCATTTACTTTTAATTTACAAGATTCAGTTCCACAATCACTTGAGTTTCAGATTTTCTCCCCTCCCGTCCCCCCCCCCCCCCATGGTGGCGTGCAATCATGTATAGGATCCAGGCAGATTATTCTTAAGGTCATGTACTATCACCTATTTATATTGCAGTTTTCTCTGTACAGTTAAGTTATAAATAAGAGTTGATTGATTGATTGAAGAAAGTATTGTTTTTGTTCTTTTGACCTGTATGGAAGAACTTATTAAGTTTCAGCAACTCAGTTCTTTTCAGGACCAAGGACTTTGTGTGAAATAGTGACATTTTTGTCCTTTTGTAGTTTTGAAATGGAGATGACACCAAGAAAAAATCATCCTGATGAAGAGATGCCTCTAATTCCTCCACAGACTCCTGTTAGGTATAGATCTTCTATTTTTTAAATTTTTTACTATTATTCTTTATGTAGTGTTTATTGTTTTGTTTGTGCTTAAATACTTGGGGCATGGTGGGAAATGACCCGAAAATTGACCTGAGAATCAAGAATACTGGTTTCTAGGTTGAGCCTTTCCACTGGACTTAGCTCTATAACCCTGGACAGGTCACTTAACTGCTCCTGTACTGTTTCTTCTTTTGTAAAACAAGAGATTGATGCTTTCCGATGTACTTTCCAGTTAAATATTTTCTTCTCCTCTACAATTAGACATATTTTTACTCAACTTTTCTCCTCTCTACAATTTTCAAACTGGGTTGTAAAGCACGTTTATAGAGTACTTTCGAGTTCTTAAAGTGCTTGCCATATATGTTATCTCAAAAATAGAAACTGTTGGAAGTAATAAAGACATGAGGGATTTGAGGGGATCAGCTTCAAGTGGTGAGTGCTGAAATTATCTGGGACTAATGTTTGTGTATTTCTTTACGTATTCATTTTGAAAATCTCTAGTAAGGGGGACCCCACCGGAACACTGGAAGACTACTTTAACTAATAGAATAGTTTCTAATAGTCATTGAAAGTTGTTCATGTTTAAATGGTACCACTTGAATTAATTTTCTCCCTAAGAAAAAATATCATTGTAATAAAAAATTAATGTTAAATTTCTTACTGATATAATTTTATTAATAAACTAATTATGCATTGAAAAATGTCTTGACATAATATGTTGAGATAGATGTCCTGTTTAATTTTCTTTCAAACAGTGGCTATTCATATAATTCTTTGTAGAGTATGTGTTTTAGGAACCTGTTGGAACACAAATTGCAATAGTGAGTTTGAAGATCAGGTTTAAGTTTGTCAGATAAGTAACTTTTCTGTTCTTTTTACTATTTCTTTAGGACTTAGCATTTTTACTTTTAATTTTTTTTCCTTCAGGGCTGTCATGAATACTATCCAGCAGTTGGTGATGATACTCAATTCAGCAAGTGATCAACCATCAGAAAATCTTATTTCTTATTTCAATGTAAGACCACATTCTGCCTTGAGCCAAAATGTAATGATTTTTGATTGATAATAGATTAATCATATGCTACTTTCTTTGGATACTCAATTTTCTCAGTCATTAGTATTATTTAAATTTACTCTGTGTACATGCTTGGAAATATTACATAGTTTTTTCTGAAAGAACTTCTTCATCTTCAGTAAACATGAAAAAATTGAAGATATTGTTTTGTCCTTTTTTTTTCTTTAAAGAATTGCACAGTCAATCCTAAGGAAAGTATCCTGAAAAGAGTAGAGAATATTGGACGCATCTTTAAAGAGAAATTTGCTGAGGCTGTTGGACAGGGATGTGCAGAAATTGGATCACAAGTAACAATCTAATTTGCCTTTTTTGTCCTTATCATTTAATAGAGTGCCTGGTACTCTGAGGGTGACAGTTATGCAGGGTTGTTGTGGTGGGACAAGACACATGTACTCTAAAGTCTTTTGAAAAGTATAAAATACAATATATATGTAAGAGGCAATGACTTCTAAGGTGTGAGGTTTGATTACATTTTTCTTCTGTCTGCTTTTACGAAATAATAACTGTAAATCTTCTGAGGTGGAAATGTATGGTGTATGTTTATCTTTTGGAATAATTGTATATACTGTGTGTATTTCTATCCCAAAATAATCTTGACTGCTTAACCAGTACATCTGGTTAAATCATGATATTACTGAGGAAAAAAAACCCAAACCCAGGTTCAAACTTTGTATGTGCTGGTAAACTCTAATCTGTTTCATGGCCAAAGCCTACACTCTTTAACTCAGCCAGCTTTTTTACAAATGACTACCTGGTGGATTGGATAAGAAAACAGAAAACTATCAATTTAAATCTACTATTGTTAGTGACAGCTCAATAAAATATACCCTATCAGTAGTGGGTTAGAAACATCATTTTTTTATATAAAGAACATTGTGTTATTCTTTAGTTTTTCTGCTTTTAGCTTTCATGACCCATTGGCAGTCCTGTTTCTTTGAGTAGTCATTAGTGTATTTCAAGATCTCTGATGCTTTTCTATGTTTTTTCTAAAGCAATGGTATCTCACACTTTTTTGTGTTTGTGTGTGTGTGTTTTTTTTTAAAGCGATACAAACTTGGAGTGCGATTGTACTACAGAGTTATGGAATCTATGCTTAAATCAGTAAGTGAGAATTAATATATTAGAATTTAAATCCATGCTGTCAGATCATATCACTCTCTCTTAATCAGTGTCTATAATCTGCCAGCCTCCTCTACCCTCCAGCCTTTCTCAAAGACTTTCATATCTGCCTTTTTCTCTTTATTTCTTAGAGATTTCATTATCCATGATAATATCTCTCTTAAGACCCTGTCCACATAGTTCCCTGAACTATTTAACTTCTGTAAGCTCCATTTCTCTTCTACTTAAGAGACCCAGAAGGTATTCACAGCTTTTACCTTAACATTTAAAACCGTTCCACTTTCCAGATTATGAACCTCTGGAGTTTCCCTCTTGTACATTTACCTCTCCATATCATTTACTTTTTCCCACTCTACTTTTCATCCTTACTGTGGTATTTGGCTCTTTAATCTGTTCTCCTAGCTTACCATCACTGTTTGGCCTTCACTGACTGTCAAAAGTAAAAATGTGATGAGAAAGGGCTATTTAGATTAAACATTCTATCTCTGTCCAAAAACATAGGAAACTCTAGGGAAGTTACCTCTAAGAGTTATTAGTATGGATTCAGTTAAATTCAGCAAAAACAACAAAGGTTTGAAGATTTTACTTTTGGAAAGTGTGGAGAAAAGGAAAATATTTTGTAGTGAGTAGAATGTATTAGAATTAGATTTTTGAAAAAGCCTGATAATTTATCAATAATAAAAGCACCAGCTTTGTCTTCTTCCTCTAAGAGAAAGTAAATGAGGCTTGAACAACAGCTCTGTACTTTCCAGCTTAGCAGGGAAAATATAGTGTTCCTTAAAAGGCAAATGGGAAAAGAAACAACAAAACCCCCCCCTCCAAAAAAAAAACACAACAAAGAAGGGCTTCAGTGTAAAAACAAAGAGAAGAAAAAAAATCTAAAGACTCAGAGGAGGACCATGACCTCCTCTATGTTGTGAAGTAGGAGAATATTAAAGAGAAAAGAAAAAGCTACTATATGGACACGCTTAAAGATATGAGGCTATTTCTGAAGAGGTGGAAGCTGAACTCTCTGAAGAACAAGGTGATAATTGTCCTCCAACGATAGATAATGTTCTGTCAGATGAAGAGACCTTCTAGTAAGGGTCAAAAGAAGAATAGAAAAGTTGATGGTTCTTGCTGAGGGAGGTACCAAGACAACTATTTGTCAGATTAACAATTGAGAGGTCTTTCTACTGCCTTCCTGGGTGTACTCAGTCAATCACTAAATATTTATTAAGTGCCTGCTATGTGCCAGGGCCTTAGAGTGAAAAAGTAGGAGGGGAAAAAACTGCCTGTGTATAACCATCAAGTTAGACACCAAGTTAGTAGTTACTGTAACTCTGATGTTCTTGGTGCTCTCTTTGCTCATGGTTGCCTTTATCTATGAATCGATCTACTATGACCTGCAAAGATTTGACAACACCCACTACCTAAACCAGATTGTATAGATCTGAGACTCAGTCCTTTCAAAGAGATGTGGCAAAGGCTGAGATTTCTGGTTTTCTTGTCTCATATTTGGTAAATTTCAGTGACTGCCAAATATATCTGTCTAGGAATCTATCTGATAGCCTAAAACATATTTGTAAAAGTAAACTCATTCCCTTCCCCTGAAAAGCTGCTTTGCCCTCAGCTTCTCTCTTTTCTCAGTGACATCACTGTTGTGACTGTCCCCCAGGTTTTAAGCCTTGAAGTTAACTCTAACTCTTCTCTTTCCTTCACTCTATGTAACCATTCTCTTGTTCTATTGAGATATTTCTCTTATTCATCTCTTTTTACTCTCACTTCATATACCCTAGTTCAGCCATTCAGCTTCTCTGTAATAGCTTCCTGACACAACACTAACTTTGTAATTGTTTTTTGTACTGCTCTAATGACGTGACTCTTTTGTCCAAAAACATTTCGTGCTTCACTGTTGCTTACTAAATAGAATATAGAACCATGTACTGGTTTTTAAAGCACATAGCCTTTTGCATCCAATCTAGATTTTCAACCTTATTGAATGCTACTCCCTATTATATACTGTATATTGCAGCTGGATTGTACTATTCTCCATTCTTATCCAGTTCTTTCCAATCACTATGCCTTTGTTTATAGCATTTCCCACCTCTGCAATGTCCTTCTTTCCCTTTATCATACTTTTCTTCCTTCCCTCTAGTTCTGCCTTTGGGTATCTCTTCCATTAAGACTCAACTCAGTGTCACCTCCCTCATTTCACTAAGCTAGAAGTGATTGTTTCTAATTCAAAATTCATGTAGCACTTTTTATGTGTACCTTTTTTGGCCTATCACTATCCCTCTTGTAATAGTTATCTTTGTACTTGTCCAATTTGATTTTAAATCTTATTCCATCTTTGCATTTCTCTGTCCCTAGCATAACGCCTTACTTATAGATGCTTAATGAATATTTCTTGAATTGAATACCATTTAATACTATAATGGAAAATGTTTCAATTTACATTGTTTTGTTTTTTTATCTTAGGAAGAAGAACGTTTATCTATTCAGAACTTCAGGTGAATCTTCTCAACTTTAGTAGAAACTTTCCTTTTTTTGTTAAACAGAAAGTAATGTCTTCATCACTTTTTTTTTCAGCAAACTTCTGAATGATAACATCTTCCATACATCTCTATTGGCTTGTGCTGTCGAGGTTGTAATGGCCACATATGGCAGTAAGTATAATTGGAAATTAAACTGTTTTTATTAAATTCAGAATGTATAAGAGACTGTGATCTACATTTTGTTGTTTCTTATTAACAGGTTAAGATTTTAAGTCAGGTCTATACTTGTGAATAACACCTGAACATTCATTTACTTAAGAGACTAACAATCTGAATTATTTAAATATATGTTGGGTTCCTAAGACTTGGCATACAGAATTTATGAGATAGTACCTATTGAACTCCTTAAAAAGAGCTCTGACGGTGTGAAGACTTAAAAGAAAACTAAAGTCAGGCCAGTCTGTTTTGGAAGCACTATGCAATTTCTATATGAGGGAGTAACCAGTGTATCATCTCCTAAGAGTCAGAATTCTTCATTGTCATCAATAAAATTATAATTGTTTTCCAAAATGTTGTTATTTCATTAATACCAAATCCAAGACTGCTTTTCATTTTTTGTCCTTAATCCCTTTGCAGCTTTTGATACTGTTGATAGTTTCGTCCTTTTAGATCAGGGTTCTTAATCATCAGAAATAACAGAATCTGGAGGGGGAAAGATACAGGTTGACAGATAAGGGAGGGAGAGGTGGGAAAAAGGAGGAACAGGGTATGGAAGAGTTGTGTTTTAAATAGATCGACTTTGAAATGACTATGGGACATTTACATAGAGAGGTCTAGCAGGCAGTTGGTAGAGAACTAGTGCTCAGGAGAGAAATGAGGGTAAGATATATAGATTTAGGAATCAGATGCATAGAGATAACTCTTGAGAGTTGATACAACAGATAATTCAAGTATAGAAAAGGTTCAAGACAGAGTCCTAAGGTACATCCTCAAAAAGGAAGATGTAGGGACATGAATGATGAACCTTCAAAGGAGACTGAGGAGGAGCAGGCTAGCTAGTAAAAAGAATTGGGAGAGAATAATGTTATGAAAACCCAGGAAAAGAGAGTATTTAGAATAAGGGATCTTAATTTGGGGTCAGTGAACTTTTTAAAAAAATATTTCAATAACCATACTTCAGTGTAATCAGTTTTCTTTATAATCCCATGTATTTTATTTAATACATTTAAAACATCATTTTGAGATAGGGAATATGTTTCATTATACTGCTAAAAGAGTCTATAACAAAACAAAAAAAAGATTGAGAATCCCTGATTGTGGGCAATAAATAAATATTTAATCTAGTATAGATGAGACTTTGAGCCTAAGGTTTATTACTTTAACAATGCACATGTAAATCTGGTTTCTTCTTTTACTTCTAGGGAGTACACACCAGAGTCATGATTCTGGAACAGATTTATCTTTTCCATGGATTCTGAATGTACTTGATTTAAAAGCATTTGACTTTTACAAAGTGATTGAAAGCTTTATCAAGGCAGAAACTAGTTTGACAAGGGAAATGATAAAACATTTAGAGCGCTGTGAACATCGGATCATGGAGTCACTAGCATGGCAGTCGGTAAGTACTCAGTTTAAATAAAGATGTTTGAATGCGTGAATACATATGAATGAAGCTGAATGCAACTGAGGTATTTTAATGTACTTTGCCATAGGAATAAATCTACAGTTGCTTGATCAGCATGAGTTCAGCATATAATCTAGGATTATGATAGCTCTTGGAGGAATATAGTGAATTGCATAATACTTAGGTTTCTGAGGACACTTTGGTTAAAAAAAAGTTTTTATGTATTTTAGCATTCAGCACAGGTCATATTGTGTGTGTCACACCAAATTGAAAAAGAAAATTTTAATGTGTTCCAAGTATATTTGATTACATAATAAGATAATACTTCTGATTTGTAATAAAGAATGCTTTATTTTGAAATTTAAAAGAATTATTCTTAAATTTTAAGCAAAATGACATACATTTTCTGATTCAGATTCCAGCTCTTTATTAAAAGAACTTTGTCTAGTATTTGGAAAGCTAGAGCAAACACTGGTAACCTTTTTTATATATGGCTTGTCTTATAAGGCAGGAAGAGAAGTTGGTAGAATTATTTTGGAAGTTGGTAGATTACATGTTATTCTAATGTTGAAGTTAGTTAAAAAAACTTTGTGCTTGGGGGGCGGAGCCAAGATGGCGGCGTAGAAGCAGCAACACATCGCAGCTCTCACATAGCCACCCCAAAATACCCATAAAATAGGACTCTAAACCAATCCTGGAACTCCAAAACGCACACAAAGATACTTCCCACTAAAGTCA
>CM053582.1:141195278-141212323 GCA_028627135.1 Pseudochirops cupreus
GGGGGAGGGGGGAAATACTGGGATGGCTGTTTTGGGGTGGTGAGCGGGGGAAAGACGGGGAGAAAAGATGTAACTCAAAAAATTTAATAAAGAATCTCATATATAAAAAAAAAAACAACTTTGTGCTTAATTATAATTGTTAGAAAGCTTTTTAAGAGAACAAACCATATATTTTACATAGCACATTTGTGTGTTTAATTATTGGTGACTGGGGAAAAGAAAGAAAAATCTTTGCAAAAGGGAGGGAAGGGAAAAACCAATGGGAAAACAAAGTTACAATGATAAAGAAGTATAGCCTTGGTATTCTGTGCTGAGCCTTGACTTCAAATGTGTGTGAAGGTACGGTAAGTTTCCTGATTTGGAACTCTTTCCTGTGGATACTGCCTTAGAAAACAGTGGTATTCTTTTTATTACCTCTGTACTCCCTCTACTTTGTTATCCTGATAACATCACTCTAAAACTAGTCTTATTAAATACAAGAAATTACAAGTGATAAGAATTTAGGCATGGACTTTACAGAAAAGGAAATAAACCTGTGATTTCATTGATTAAAAGAATTCTTGGGATGCGGAAACTTTGTACCAGTTACAGGGCAGCATCTTCTGTGAAATTTATAGTCTTAGAGAGATACCTTGAGCACTGAGAGATTGTAACTAGTCCCCAGGTAACACAGTCAATATATTTCAGAAGCTGCACTGAACCCAGGTCTTCTTGACTTTAGGCCAACTCTCTAAATACTGTATTTTACTACTTCTTAACCCTTAAAGGTGGGGAGTTATAGTTATCTAGTTTTGAGCACAGAGTTCTGTTCAACTTGGCATATACATCTTACCGAATTTCCTTTATCTTAATGTCCCTATTCAGTCCCCAAATCCAGCTATACTCAGTTAAGGCTTCTTTTAGTCTGATAGTGTTACCTCTTTCTGAAACTAGGCTTCTCTCCCTTAGCTACATTAAATGTCTCTGTCTTTTGAGTATCATTGCATTACTACACCTAGACAAGTTTTGTTTCCATAGCTACTCAATACTGTCTTCTGTTGAACATCTATTACCCAAAAAAACCTATTTCTCTGTCCACTGTTTAGGTTTACCAATACCCAGGTTGCTCTTTGATCTACTGTTTGTCCATTATTATTTTCTTCTGAAGAAATTACAGAGACGTTTCATGTTTACCCATTAAAAATGAACATTTGCTCTGTGGTTTGGAGGGGAGAGTTCTTAACCACACTAGAGATAGAGGCAGAGTATTAAATGAATTGTATTGATTATGTGAAATTGAAGCACTTTTGCACAAATAAAATGAATTGACTAGGACAAAAAGGGAAACAAAACAATTGAAAGAAACCTTTGCTTTATGTATCTGACAAAGGACTAATATCTTAAAGATACATAGGGAACTATTAACACCAATAGGTAAGACTGTCATTCTTTATTGGATCTATGGTCAAAAGATACGAACAAACAGTTCTCAAAAGAAAAGAGTTACAAACTATTGACAACGAATGAAAGACTGCTCCAAATTACTAATAATTGGAGAAAAGCCGATTCATTGTTGTTATTCAGTAATATCAGTAAAGCTCATTTGGGATTTTCTTGGCAAAGATGCTGGAGTGGTTTGCCATTTCATTCTCCATGTCATTTTATAGATAAGGAAACTGAGGCAAACAGGGTTAAATGACTTGTCCTGAGTGTCTGAGGCTGGATTTGAACTCAGGTCTTCCTGACTACAGGCCTGGCACTTTATCCACTCTACCATCTAGCTGCTCTAAAAGCAGATTAGAAAAGATATTTCACACTCACGTCTAGCAAATTAACAAAGATGGCAAAGTATAGGGATGGTCAGTGTTAGAGAGACTGTGGAAAGATAAACACGCTGATACACCATTGGTGAGGCTATGAATTGTTCTGACGATTGCAGGAATAAATTTAGAATTATACTAAGAAAGTGACTAAAATGTCTATGCATCGTTGACTAAGAGATCCCACTGCTAGGCTTATGCTCCAAAAAAGTAAAGAAAAGAGAAACAAAGATCCCATATAAAACAAAGTATTTATAGCAGCATTTATGGAGGGCGGGGGGTAAGCAAAATCCTGAAAACAAAGTGTATGTTTTGGGGAATTTCTCAACAAATCATTGTACGTAAATGTAATTGAATATTATTGCTCCATAGGAAATGATGAATATGAAGAATTCAGTGAATCACTAAAAGACTTGTATGAACTGGTGCTAGATTGACGTAAGCACAACCAGTAATAGCATTATACACATTGATTATAACAATATAAACAGAACGAAAAAAGGAGCCGAATGCTAGGTAGTTATAATTACTAACCTTGTATTCAAAGAAGAGATGAAAAAGCATTTCTTTCCCTTTTTTAAAATTGAATTTTATTTCCAGTTCTATATTCTCTCTTTCCTCATTCCCCTGTCCCACCCATTAAGAAGACAAGAAAAACAAAGCCCATTACAAATATGTATGGTCATGCAGAACAAATTTCTGTGTTAGCCATGTCCTCTACCCCCCCCCCAACCCCACCCCCAAAGAGCAAGAAAGCCGAAAATAACCTTTAGTGTGCTGTCCATTCGTTTTCTGTCTAGAGCACTGGTTCTCAACCTTCCTAATGCCGCGACCCTTTAGTACAGTTCCTCATGTTGTAGTGACCCCCAACCATAAAATTATTTTCATTGCTACTTCATAACTGTAATTTTATGCAGGATGTATTTTCACTGTTACAAATTGAACATAACACACAAATTGAGAACCGCTGGTCTAGAAGTACATACATATTTCATCATGAGACCTTTCAAGTTGTGACTGGACGTTGTGTTGATAAGAGTTATGAAATCCTTCGCAATTTATCGTTACAGTATTGCTGTTAGTATTTTTCTCCTCGTTCTGATCACTTCACTTTGCATCAATTCATACAAGTCTTCCCAGTTTTTTTTGAAAGTTTTCTCTTTATCATTACTTATAATACAGTAGTATTATATATACTATATATATATACACACACACACCATATATAATATAAATATATACTATAACTTTTCTAGCCATTTTCCAGTTGATTGGCCTGCCTTCAGTTTCCAGTTCTTTGCACCATAAAAAGAGCTGCTAAAAATATTTTTGCATATGTGGATCTTTTTTCTCTTCTTTGATCTCTTTGGAGTACAGGCCTAATAGCAGTATCAGTGGACCAAAGGATATGCCCAGTTTAATAGCTTTTTCGGCACAGTTCTGAATTGCTTTCCAGAAGCGTTAGACTAGTTCACAGTTCTACCAACAGAGTACTTATTTTCCCACACTCTGCCCTAGCGCTTCTCTTTTTTTGTTATGGCTGTTCTGGCAAATCTTATGAGTGTTAAGTAGTACCTGAGAGTTGTTCTAATTTGCATTCCTCACATCATTAGTGATTTAGAACTTTTTTTTCCATATGGCTATTGATAACTAGGATTTCTTCCTTTGAAAACTACCTATTCATATTCTTTGACCATTTGTCAGTTGGAGAGTGACTGGAGTGACTTTTATGCTTGTACATTTGACTCTATTCCTTATATATTTTAGAAATGAGACCTTTCTCAGAAAAGCTTGCTACAAAGGTTTTTCCCCAGTTTCCTGCTTTTCATGTAATTTTAGCTGCATTTGTTTTGTTTAAAACCTTTTTAATTTAATGTAATCACATTTAATCCATTTTTACCTCCTATCATCCGTCTCCTGTTTGATTATGAACTCTTTCTCCAGAGGTCTGACAAATAATTTTTTCCATGCTCTAATAATTTACTTATTATATTACTCTTTATGTCTAAATCACGAGCCCATTTTGGGCTTATCTCCGTAAATGGGGTGAGATTTGGTCTGTGTAGTTTCTGCCAGGCTACTTTCCTGTTTTCTCAACAATTTTTGTCAAATAGTGAGTTCTTGCTACAGTAACTAGGATCTTTGTTTATCTAACGCTAGGCTACTGTGCTCATTTGCTTCTTTATATCTGTTCCACGGATCAACCTAACCTCCCTCTTTCTAACCTATTACCAGATTGTTTTGATGATCACAGCTGTGTAGTATAGCGTGTTATCTTGTATCAGGAGGTCCTCTTCTTTCTCAATTTTTTTTTCATTGATTCCCTTGATATTCTTGACCTTTTCTTTCTCAAGATGAATTTTGTTATTATTATTTTATGCTCTGTATATTCTTTGATATTTTGATTGGTTTAACAATGAATAAATAAATTAACTTAGGTAGTATTGTCACTTTTATTATCTTGGCTTAGATTACAAATGAGCAATTAATATTTCTCCAGTTATTTAGATCTGTTATTTATGTAAAGAATGTTTTGTAATTGTGTTCATAGTTCCTGTTTGTGTCTTGGCAGGTAGACTCCAAAGTATTTTGTACATCTGTAGTTATTTTAAATTGCCTTTGTGTTTTCTTTTCTTCCCGATGGATTTTATTGGTGAAATACAAAACTGAAGATGATTTGTATGGATTTATTTTACATATTGCAAGTTTGCTGAAGTTGTTAATTGTTTCAGTTAGTTTTTTTAGTTGATTCTTTGAGTTTCTCTAAGTAAACTCATCATATTATCTTTAAAAAGTAATCATTTTGTTTCATTATTGCTTATTCCTTCTTTCTATTTTTTTTCTTGTCTTATTGCTCTAGCTAGCATTTCTAGTACAATATTAAATAGTAATGGTGATAATGGAGATCCTTTCTCCCCTGATCTTATTAGAAAGTTTTCTAGTTTATCACCAATAATGCTTTCTCTTGCTTTTATATCGATGCTGCTTATCAATTTAGAGAAAGTGCTTTTTATTCCTGTGCTTTCTAGGGGTTTTTTAACAATAATGGTTGTTACATATTTTTTTGAAAAGCTTTTTCTGTATCTATTGATATAACTATATTTTTGGGGGTTTTTTTTTGTTATCAGTATGGTGAATTATGCTCATAATTTTCCTAATATTGAGTCAGCCGTGCTTTCCTGATATAAATCCAACCTGGTAATATGATCTTTCTGATATATTTGTGCTGTTATTTTTTTTGCAATATTTTACTTAAGTTTTTTATATCAATATTCATTAGAGAAATAATTCTACACTTTTCTTTTGACTCTCTCTGATTTAGGTATCAAGGTATTAGGTATTATATTTTGAAAGGAATTAAGGCAAACTTATTTATTTTTTTCAATTTGTTTAATATTGGAATGCATTGTTCTTTAAATATTTGGTAGCATTCACTTTAAATCCACCTGGTCCTGAGTTTTTTTCTTAGGGGGTTCATTTATAACTTCTTCAGTTTCCTTTTCTAATATAGTTATTTCAGTATTGTTTTCTGTTCTGCTAATTTGGTTAGTTTATATTTTTGTAAATATTCATCCATTTAATTTAGATTGTTAGTTTTATTGGCACATAGTTGGGCAACGTAGCTCCTCATGGTTGCTTTTATTTCATCTTCTTTGGTTGTAAATTCACCTTTTTCATTTTTAATATTGGTAATTTGGTTTTCTTTTTTTTTAATTTTAGGTTAACCAATAGCATATCTATTGAGTACAAACTAAACAGCTCCTAATTTTATGTATTAGTTTAGTAGTGGGTTTTCTAACTTTCAGTTTATTAATCTCTCTTTTGATTTTCAGGATTTCTAAATTGGTGTTTAATTGGGATTTTAAAATTTGTTTTCTCATTTTTGTAGTTGAATACCCCATTCGTTGATCTGTTCTTTCTCTTTTTTATTGATGTTAGTGTTTAGAAATATAAATTTTCCCCTCTATACTCCCTTGACTATATCTTACAGGTTTTGGTATGCTGTCTCATTGTTGTCATCTTTATTGAAATGACTGTTTCTATGATATTTTTTTGTTTGATTCACCTATTCTTTTGGATTAAGTTAGTCTGCAGTTAATTTTTATTCAAAGGCTCTTTATTGAACATAATTTTTATTGAATTTTGATCAGAAAAAAGAAGTATTTATTATTCCTGCTTTTCTTCATTTGTTTGTGAGACTTTTATGTCCTAATACATGACAAGTTTTTGTGAAGGTGTCATATACACCTGAGAAATAGGCACACCCCTCTCCATTCCCATTCATTATTCTCTAGAGGACTATTATAGATAACTTTTCTAAAATTCTATTCATTTTCTTAACTTTTTTTCTTATTTATTTTATAGCTAGATTTATCTAGGACTGAGAGGAGCAAATTGAGGTCCCTCACAATTATAGTTTTCCTATTTCCTCCTGTAACTCAGTCATCTTTTCCTTAAAGAATTTGGATGCTATGCTGTTTGGTACATGTATATCTAGTGTTGATATTGATTGATTGTCCATGATACCTTTTAGCAAAATACAATTTCCTTGTTTATCTCTTTTAATTAGATCTCTTCTTTTTTTGCCTGAGATCATCATTGCTACTTCTGCCTTTTTTTTACTTCAGCTGAAGCATAATAATAACAACAATAATGATGAGAGAGAAAGAAACAGTGTCAAATGCTACAAAGGTTGGGAAGGATAAGGACTGGGAAAAGGCCACAAGTTTTGTCAGTGTCAGATATCTAGTAAGGCTAGGGATACAACAAAAGGCATATGCAGTCCTTGCCATCAAGGAGCTTACATTTTAATAAGAGTGACAACATACAAATGACTGTGTGTATACAAGGTGCATACAGAGTAGCTGGAATGTAATCTCAGAGGGAAGGCCCTAGCAGTGGTGAGAAAGTGTGACAAGACAATTAATCCTGATTTTCCCAAGTGTTTCCAAGGAAAAACTGAAAATAAAAAATAGATGGAAAGTAGAAAAGTTAAGGTTACTATAATAAACTCTTTGTTCCATCAAAGAAAGTATAACTGTCACATTTGGACTCTACTGTCTAAAGTGCTACAAGAGGAAGTAGAAATGACACAATACTGTTTTATATATGAGAAAGGATTTTGGACTAGACTAATTATACCCCTGAGAAATATTAATATTCTTGTCCAGAGGTTCCCATAAATCAATTTGCCAGCAATTAGCTCAGCTCTATATTTTCTTTCTTGTTTATATTTCTGTTGGATTTATCCACCTCTGATACATAGGCATATAAATACTTGTTTTGTACTTAGTGGACTCCAGTACAGTATACAAAATTGTGTCTCATATTTGCCTTCCCCACATGTGTTACCCCAGTATGTAGTCAACTTACTTTCTTGGATCTTGCATGCTTTGCCTTCAGTTTTACTTTAAGTACACTTGTATGAGAAAAGAACAGGCTAAAAGTAGTTCATATTCTGAATTATGAGATTCATGGAACAATTTTCCTATTATAGTAGCCAACTTAAAATTCTTTAGATTTCTTGCTGCCTAACTTGTAAACAAAAGTCTGAACTTCTTCAGTGTTCTTTTGAAATATCAGACCTGACAGGAAATGAACACAAAGGAGAGAAAAGCCTCTGGCTCCGAAAAGGATGTCTGGTGTGTGTTTGTGCCCTGGTGTTTCATTAACCTCACATACTTTACACAAAAGTGTTAGTTTCTAACTTTAAAAAGATGTCAAAAATAGTCAAAGTCTCAAGAGTAAGTAACTTGAAAGACAATGATTTAGCTGTAGTTCTTGGTGTCTTTACATACTCAAGCACTTTGTGTCATAAAATGCCTCACATTATATTTAATTACCAGTCATATAAAGAAAATATAACATTGAGGTTTTTTTTAAAGAATATGAAGAATTATATAAAATAATGGTAAGATGAGAGGAATTGTCTATATATTGAAAGTCAGGAGACCTTGGTTCTGGTGTCAGTTTTGCCAGTAAATATCAGTATGGCTATGGCAAGATATCTCTATGGTATCTTTCTCTGAATCTGAAGAAATAAATTTCATAATGCTTTCCTAAAACATTGGACTTTATCTTTCTATATCCTATGAAGTAATAACACCTTAATATTCCTAACTTTTATAGGTGCAGTGTTGTCATTTTGGGACTTTTACAACAAACGTGCTAAATTCTTACTGTATATATGGAACCACATACTGTTTCTTCAAAGTCCTTCTCAGTCTCCACAAGGAAACCTTTCTTCATAATTTGAGCCAATATTACTCTTTCCTTCTTTTTGTAGCACTTACAGTCAAGTATCTGGTACTGACACCATGAAAATTAGCATCTTACCATGTACTGCCTTAAATAGTGTACTCTAAGCACTTAGCAAATTCTTGTTTGTTCATTTTCTAATTATTGCATTTGTAAGTCTTGTCTCCTAACAATATTGTAATCTTTTGCATACCCTACAATACTAGGCAAGAATTGGTACAAAAATTTTAATATATTGAATTAATTTATGGTATCACTTAGATGTAAACTTAGTTCTGTCTCAGTTACCATATATTTTATCTCACAAATTATACATATATGTATATATATGCATATGCACACACATACATATATGAAGTGCATTTTGACCATGTTAAATCATTTTTACTCAGGACATAAGTTTCTTGAAGTGATTATGTCTTTAAATTTTTTTCATATTATATACCTAACAAAAATCCAATAAATAATGCTATCCCCTCCCCTTTTAGAGGGCCAATTCCTTTTCTTTTTTTTTTTTTTGCTTTTTGGAAGGCAATTGGGGTTAAGTGACTTGCCCAAGGTCACATGACTAGTTTTTTGTGTGTGTTAAGTGTTTGAGGCCAGATTTGAACTCAGGTCCTCCTAACTCCAGGGCCGGTGCTGTATTCACTGCACCACCTAGCCGCCCCCTTAGAAGGCCAATTCTTTATTTGACCTCCAAAGATAATAGAATAAAATAGAAAAATATGTATTTTTAATATGATGAAATTTAAGCCTAGAACTATGACATTATAACATTACTCATTCCTTAAATTATTGTCACAGCTAAGCGATTAAGCTCATTCTTTGTGGTAATTTATTATTTATTACAGTATCAGTGTTTGAGAATTTCAAATCTCTTTGCAAAAAAAGCAGATGTAAAATTTCTTAAAACATTTATTAAATTTTAAACTATCCCTCTTGTACTCACCAGTCTTTCCTTCTATTTTTAATAATATAATCTCAAAATTCACATTTTCTTTAGCTAGTAAATATCTAACTTTAGTATTACTACTTCTATTATTTTTTTCTTTTTCTTTTTGGAGGGGGGGAAGGCAGGGCAATTGGGGTTAAGTGACTTGCCCAGCGGCTAGTAAGTGTTAAGTGTGTGAGGCTAGACCTGAACTCAGGTCCTCCTGACTACAGGGCTGGAGCCCTATTTACTGTGCCACCTAGCCACCCCCATTGCTTCTATTCTTAAATATTTTAAGATTACACCAGTATATTAGATATATGGGAATGCAATAATGCACATCACTTTAAAAATATTTTAATGAAAATGTATTTTCACTTTTTTTGTTTTTATTTTCACTTTTTTGTGACTTTTCCCTTTTGTATTGTTTCTTCTTTTACAACATGACTAATGTAGAAATATGTTTACGTGATTACACATATATAACCTATATCGGTTTGCTTGCCATCTTGGGGAGAGGGGGAAAAGGGAGGGAGGAAGAGATAAAAAATTTGAAACTCAAAATCTTATAAAAAATGAATGTTGAAAGCTATATTTACATGTAATAATATACTATTTACCAAAAAAAGAAATAAAAAAGGAAAATGTGTAGTAACCATAGAAAGTAGAAATGTAGAATCTTTGAACTTAGAAATGAAATAACCTAATTGAGCAATCTTTCCTCTCTTAATTCACCTATGTTGAGTTTCATTTTACTTATTCTTTGATCAGGGCTAACTTTGCTTAGATCATTTTGAGACTAATTTAATGCTTGATTGACATGCAGTCTTTTTTTTACGTAAGTGTTGAGACAGCTATTCCTTTTTAGCATTTGCTTATTAAGGTTGTTTCAGAGCCAGTTGATCAAGTCTAAGCTAAAGTACTCTGTACTTTAAGCCTAAACTATTGGGCACAAACAGCTTCATCCCTAAGAGCAACATGCTATTATTGCTGCTGGGAAGAAGAGAAATGAGAAGAACTTGTTTTGAGAAAAGAGAAAGCAGGAATTTAAGTGGACTAAAATAATCTACCCTCAGTTTCCTGAGTGGTAAGTACAATACAGATTGTTGGTAGGAACCAACAGCCTGCATAAGTTCAGAAGATTTAGATCTGGAAAAGATGTTGGAAATCTAGTCTGTCCTCTTCCTTCTTTCAGACAAGGAAGCTAAGGACCAGAGAAGTTAAATGGCTTGCCTAAAGTCATAGATAGTATCAGAATATGAATTCTGTAACTACATTCTTCATACATTTAGCTTGTGGGAATGAGAATTTAATAAAGTGAAAATGTCTTCAAAAATCAACATCACTTATTTCCTCTAACAGCACAGGGTTAGATGTTTGGGTTCCCATGTGAATAGAAAAGACCTAGTGAGTAAGGAATGGAATTTTCACTATTTCTCTTGACATTGCAGTCAGAAGTAAGATGCCAAAAACAGGAGGACAACTAACTCATCCTGAAGAACATCTCCTACCATATTCTAACAAATGGTTATCCATCCCTTTTAGAAGAGTTCCAGTGATGGGGAAGCCACTACTTTGAAGGCACTCCACTTTTGGACAACTCTGATTATTGACAGTTTTTCCTTATCTAGAGCCTAAATCTGCTTCTCTATAAATTCTGCTAATCATTCCCAATTGTCCCTTTGGAATCCATTCAAATAAATATCTGCTTTCTACATGATAATCCTTCACATATGTCATATTTGTGTGTATGTGTATACATATACATTTTGTCTGCCATTCAAGTCCCATACATTTAGCCATGTGTACCCATCTCTGTGTGCCAATAGGCAAGTGTAATTATTCAAGGACTTCCTAGCTGCTTCAATTGATATACAGAGTCCAGGAGCCAAAGTCTGCTATGGCTTTGAATACTTAGAGGCCATAGACGTCTAGGGAGGAAAATGGGAATTTATAAGAGAGAGTAATTGAGGATAAGAGAATTCCATAGGTTTCTAATGTTGAATGGATTTATATAACATGAACTTAACAAATACAAAATATAACCCCTCCCAAAAGAGTGAAAGGATAGTAATGCAAATTGCACGTGAATATCTTTGAAATTTAAGCATAATATCAAAAATGCATGAACTGCATAAATAATGTTCTGATTGGTCTTCTTTCTCCTTCCAGTCTCTTCCCTCTCCAATCCATATTCCACACAGCCTCCAAAATGATCTTCATAACGTTTCATAATCACTTTCCGGAAAAAAATTTTTCAGTGGCTTTTTGTCTCTTTGGGAATAAAATACAAACTATTCACCCTAGGAATTAAAGCATACCAATCTATCTCCCACTAGTCTTTGGAGACTTACTCCATGTTATTTACCTCACTGACTTATGAGTTCCCCGAGCTTGATCTACCCTGTCCTATCTCTGTATCTTCGCATAAGCTGCCTCCCCCCGACCTGTAATGCTTTTGTTTCTCACTTCCACTTTTTCAGTTCCATGCTACAAGTATTTCTTGAGTGCTTAAGCCAGAGGGTGTACAAGATGTACAAAGATAAATTCTCTTATTTATTTTAAGTCCCAGCTCACTTGCTACTTCCCATGAGCAGACTTTCATGATTCTTCAATTTATTAGTGCTTTCGTCTACCTTAAATCACATTCTACATGTTGTATCCCTAGGAGACAATAATCGCCTTGAGAGCAAGGGTCTGTCCTTGAATCTTTATCCCAGTGCCAAGCAGGAATGTTTGAACTGGATTGAATTGTCCTTAACTTGCAGATGTGGAAACTGAGGCTTGGACAAATTAAATGATTTATCCAGAAATGTTGAGGGACAAAGATAGATAAACAAACCTTTTGTGAAGATTTCTGAAATTGTATTAAACACCAATTGTGTGCACCCAAGTTATCATTTTTCAAAAAATGACAGAAGAGTACTTTGAGCTCCTAAAATGACTTCTGAGTCATCACATTTAAATTATGTTTAGTAGAATTTTCATGTTAATTGAACACTTAATTATATTATTTAGTACTTAATTATATTATTCCTTATTTTCGCTTTTGTTAATCTGATCTCCCAAGAAGATTTTTAAGCTCAAAGTCAAGGATTTTGTCTTGTACTGTTTCTGTATTCCTTGCCACATATAGTACAGCACTAGACTTAAAGGGATAGATTAGGGAGTAGACCTGTGATTTCATTCTGGGAGTTTGGGAAATTCCCAGATGAGGAAACTCCTACCAATGCTGATACAGTTGTAGAGAGTTGCCTTGAGTTTGAGGTGCTCATGGAACTTCCATTTTGAAGTGTCCAAGGAGCAATTGTTAATGTATAAGGGTAACTCAGCAGAGAAACTAGAGTTGTATAACTAGATCTGGGAGTCATCTGCATAGAGATGATATTACTATAAAGCAAGAGTTCTTAATCTTTATTGCATGTTTTGGAACCCCTTTTTAAAATAATGTTTTTAAAAGCATAAAATAAAATATATAAGATTACAAATGAAATTAATCATATGGAAATATAGTTATCCAAATTTTTTTTAAAAATGAGAACCCAAATATAGAGGGAAAAAAGAAGAGGACCCTGGAAAGAAGACACTGGTTAGTGGGTATGAATGAAGATCCAGTGAAAGAGACTGAGAAGGAGTGATCAAACAGATGGGAAGTGAACCAGTGGGGAACAATGTTACAAAAATCAATAGAGGAGAGAATATTTAGGAGGAAAAGGTGATAAACATGTAAAGTTCTATAGAAGAGTTGTGTTTATCCTTCGTTTTTGAAGAGGACGATGACATCAGGGAGATGATGACATGACTTGCAGTTGACTTTGATTTGAGTGAGGGGCGCTGTGCAAGGACACCAAGCTCACTTTCTCCTCCAGAGCTATCTGGGTCCAGTGGCCAGATATTCGTCAGGACAGATATTCACCTAAGATGCAATGGGAGATCCTATACTATAAGAATAAAGACAGATGAGAATTGAGACATTATATTTGTCAGTTTGGTGACTTTGAAGAGCATAGATCCAGTTAAATGATGAGATCATTGCCAAATTGCAGAGGATTAAGAATGTGAGAGGAAAGGAAATGGAGGTACCTCATACAGACAACTTTCTCCAGGAATTCAACCATCAAGGGGAGGAGTGGTAGGATTCCCTTCCTTCTGCTGTGCTCCTTCCAACTTCCCCACTTCTGAACTAAGTGTTAGCCTCTTAAGTCAGTTATAACCTTAACCAACCACCACCTACAGTAACTGTGCAGGTGCCATTGGGAATATTCGACCACTGTCCCTTGCCCTCCATGTCACCTGATTCTTGACTTGTGTCTTGAGGTGTCTCCGAGTCAACTCTGACCGAAGGTAGTAAGAACCCCACCTCCTCCCTTTTCATTTTGAATAACAGAGAGTAACACAGGTGAAGCAGTCATGGATAGTTTGTAATTTCATGGATATCATTACTTTAGCTTTCCTCCCAAAATCCATCCCCTCTTCCAAATATCACTATTTGAAGGGCACTACTATCATGCTAGTCATTCAGGTTCTCATAGTCTCATTGTCATCTTCGACTCCTCCAATCTTGTCACTTCT
Source organism: Pseudochirops cupreus (assembly GCA_028627135.1). Classification (NCBI taxonomy): domain Eukaryota; kingdom Metazoa; phylum Chordata; class Mammalia; order Diprotodontia; family Pseudocheiridae; genus Pseudochirops; species Pseudochirops cupreus. The sequence continues at coordinate 141,208,839 of CM053582.1, forward strand.
TCCTTGCCATGCATCTGTCCCCTTCTCTCTACTCAAACTGCCAAATTCAGCCCCTTATCACTTCTGGCCTGGACTACTGCAATAGCTTCCTAACTTATTTCCCTTCCTTAAGTCAGCAAGCATTTATTACACACTTGCTATGTACAAAGCACTGTACCAGAGATACAAAGGAAGGCAGTAATTGCTGCCCTCAAGAGCTCACAATCTAGTGGAGGAACAACATACAGACAAACTATGTACAGACAAGATATACACACATATATACATATATATGCATACGCACATAACATACATACATATATATAGGATTAATTGGAGGTGATTTTAGAAGGAAGGTACTAGCATTAAGAGGGATCATGAAAGGTTTCTTATAGAAGAAGCTAGGAAGCATAGATGAGGAAGAAGAGAATTCAAGGCTTGGAGAACAGACAGTGGAAATGCACAGAATTGGGAGATAGGATGTTTTGGATTGCAGAACATGTCAAAGGGACTAGAAAGGTAGGAGGTGGGGCCAGGTTGTGAAGGGCTTTCAACACCAGAGGAATTTTCTGTTTGATCCTTGAGGTAATACTGGAGTTTATTGAATGGCAGAGGGGGAAGTGACATGGTCAGACTTTTGCTTTAGGAAAATCACTTTAATAGTCAAGTTGAGGATAAACTATACTAGGGAAAGGCTTGAGGCAGGGAGATCAACGAGAAAGTGGTTGTAGTAGTATAAGTCTCTCTTTTCTCTAATCCAGCCCCCACCTAGCAAGCTGCCAAAGTGATTTTCATAAAGTACAGATGTTGTTAACCTCCTCAGTGAACTCCTGTGACTTCCCATTGCCTTTAGGACCAAATGTTATTTTGTGTTTGTATCATTCTTTTTAAATTTTTTGTGTGTGTTTATAATTATTAATATAGTAGCACATGCATAAAATTTATAAATACAGCTCAAAATTTTTTACTGATCAGAGTGTGTGATCAAAGCTGTTTCAACACCACCAGCTTAAAACACCAACAGGTTATGTAACTTGACTAGGGTCACACAACTAATGAATGTCAGAGACAGAATTTGAACCCAGGACTTCTTGGCTCTGAGGCAGCCTCTATATTCATTATGCTGTGCTGCTTCTCAGGTTGCTTTGTGATTATGTTGATCATTGAACTGTGCACTACTGATACTTGTGAGAATTGGTGGATGTATTTTATCTCAACCATAGTACTTAGATAATCAAAATACCCTATTGCCTGACCATGCCAGATAATAGTATTTGCTTTAAAACTTACATATCTCTCCCTTTTCCATGTCAAGTCCTTTAGTCAAACTATTTCTAATGTTTGAACCTCAAGCTATTTTTTAATACCTCCTCCTTCAGCATGCATCTTTTCCTCAAATTGTAACCTGCCATAATTCTTCAGGATATTTTGTGATACACTTTGTAAAGTTGTCAGAATACACTATACTAGGTGGAGCCAACCAGCCATTTACTCATTCATATTAAATACTCCCACTCATATTAGATATGCACTGCCATTCTCTTACCACACGCAACTCCACCCTGTCCTGTGCACCTGCCCTTTCAGTCACAAATTGGCAGAAGGGGAGGTAAGATATTCAGTATATCAGGCATTCTAGGGGATGTATTTGAGAATGGTTCAAATACAAAACCTTAACCACAAACCATTTTCATTCATGTGATATTTATATAAATGATTCTATTTATTTTTCATTATTACCAGTATATGCATATTTTATAAAAGTATTCTATTTGGTATGTGCATTGTCCTAATCAGTCTCTTTATTTTCATGTGCTTGTCTCTTTGTTTCTTTCACAACTTTGTAACCTCCTTGAAGACAGAAATTCTAGACCTCATTTTACGTGTCAGTGTTTCCCCCAATTACTTAACTATTCAATTTTTACTTTAACTTTCTATGCCAATTCTTTTTGGTAGAAATTTTAATTTTTTCTTCGATTCTTTGCTACTAAATAAAGGATGGGAAGATATCATGGGGAAAAAAGATAGCTTTTCATAACTGTTGCTGTTTGTGAAATGTATGGTGCTTACTATTCAATTACAGGATTTTATATTGCAGTACTCAACAAGTCTCAACACAACCTGGAAGAAAGGAGTGTTAATTTGTCATTCAAGTGCAGACAAGAAAGAAGATGTCAGTTGTAAATTAAAGTTAAGAAATATCCGACTGTACCAATTAGTTTGGTTTCTTAGTTGATCTAGTAGAACAAGGGAATGTTAACAAACATGACAAAGCATTCTAATACTTTTGGGGGGCATAACTGTTTAAGTCAATTTATCCATAAATAAAATGCAGCAGGTTTTGTGAGTTATTTGCCTTTTCAGAACATTTTTAGAGGAATGAATAAAGCTGAATCTTTTTTGAAACTCAGCTTCCTCTAGTTCTGTTTTTTACAAGAACTACAGATACGTTCAAGTTGAATTTGTAGCTTTATTCATTTACTAATTTGTTTTTACCATTTTTCACATTTCTCATACCTGGCCAAATACCAAAGGGCAATTTTGGGGCTTTCCTGTTAGTGCTGATTTTAGTACAAGATATGGAATTGTAAAATAGGAAACAGCTGTATCTGTGTTTGTCTTGGCCCTTCTAAAAGGGATCAAGTTCTATTAATCCTGCTACCTTTCTATGATTTCTGACTCCATTAAAAATGGATTACTCAGAATCCCTAATGGCAAACTATCTTTCTGAGATTTGTAACTTGTCAGGAAGTTCTGAATCCAACCCAAACGTATTTTAATACCTTAAGTTCATTTCTTCTGAGGAGAGAGAGAGAATCTTGTGATCATTATGACCCTTCCCAGACTTCAAGACAAGTTATCTATAATGTTTCTTATCTTTATTATTAAATAATTTGAGTTCCTTCTTTATACATAGATATAATTTTCTAACATTTTAGTAATTTTTATTCTCTGGATCTGTACTTTGTTGTCTGTCATTTAAAATTCTTTTCATGGGTATTGTTGAGGAAGAGAGATATTTACTGTGGTTTTCTCGTTTTATTTAGATAAAAAGCTGGAAAAGCAGAGAAATGAAAAGGCTTGTCCATTATCATTTGGTTAGTCAATGGTTGATTGAAATGAATAGAAATGAGTGTATGTCTGCATCTAATGCTATGGTCTGCCCATTAGATTTATTTGGGAAGTGATAACCTTTGAGTTAATCTTATTACACTTTATGAATTTTCTTCCTAATTGAAATATTTAACATATTTGAATACCATACAGTTCAGAATCAGGGCTGAATCTGAAGGAAGCCCCATACTTTAAACCAAGGACTGTCCCAGAATAAATTTTATAAGGTTCAGTTCAGAATAAAATAATTAGGAGCAAGCATGGGTAAATCTGGGTGGCTAGGAGAATGTGAGAAAGATGTAAATATAATATTAGAGCATTCAGTAATTATTTATGAGAGATCAATCTGATTTTTTTCCTGCAAGTAAGAAGTTATGCAAATGCATTATTAT
>CM053582.1:141212823-141232060 GCA_028627135.1 Pseudochirops cupreus
TCAGTTATTAACTATTGGATTTCATGTGAATCAATGTGATATAATTTTTACCCAGTTCTAAGAATAGTATTTCAACTATTATTAAGTTTTAAATGCTTCTTTATTTCCAAGTATCCTAGGTAAGATTTGCTATTAAGGCCTTTTTTGAATTGACTTTTGTCCCTAGGCAAAATTTTCCTTAAGTCTAAATTTTAATTGAGTTTGAAAACTTAACATTCTTTAAACAACAACAACAAAAAACACACTAGGAAACTGTTTTAAAAATTAGTTCTAACAGAATAGTTTGGAATATTCACCTTTTTATTAAAGTCTCTTAAGAGATTTTTAAATCATAGTAATTATAAAATGAAGTAAAAAATTATTACCTTCTAGAAGTAAAAATTACATTAAAAAAATGAAGAGTGGACAGGTAGCTTGATCAGAAAAAAACACATGGGGAGGACCATGTTGGAGGCAAAACAGTTTTAAGGGCATTGAGGGATCCTTCCGCAAGGTTTTAAAAAAGGAGGGAAGAACACATGTATTAAGACAGCTGAAACAAGATAATTGAGATTAGTCCATAGGCCCATGTGCCAAATTTATTGTCTCTATAAAATCTTTATAAAATCAAATAATCTACACACATATCAAAGATATCTTTGAAAATATAAAAGTATAAAAAAGTGAGTAAGAAGGCTTTTGCAAATAATATTCTATAGCAGATCATAGCTTTACAGTTACACATTAGAGATAGACAAAATACAAGACAATTCACTTTGCTTACTTTCGTTGACTATAGAAAAGGATATAATTTGTTAGTACAAAATGCTGTCTTAAAGGTTTCCCTACAACAAATTATCTCCCATGCAAATTTCAAAATCACACAAGATTCCTTGAAAGATGCAACAGAGATTGTTTAGCTGCCTTGTGATCAATAATATCAAATGAAGTATAAGCAGGGAGATTGATACTGGCTAAAAGATATTTGCTACTGTTCTGGAGGATGTCCAATTCAGTAGAGTCCAGATGGAAGAATATTCCCTATATGTGGTCACATTCTCCAGATGCTTCTCTTCGTGAATGATCACCTTTTTGTTCTGAAACATTGGAGAGCCTCCTAATTCATGATCACTGAAAAGAGTTCAACCCAACCAACCATACAGGAAAAACCATGTAAATGAAGAACTGCCTCTTATCCAGGCTATGATAAGCAATTGAAAGGAAAGCCCATAGAGTTATACATCTTCCACAGGCAGAGCACATGTACAAGTGGGCTTCAGAACTGAATAAAAAGAGGAGAGCAGACTGAATTACATTTTACTAACTGTATAGTTCTTTAACTGATCCCAGGATTTTCCCTGATGCAAAAAAAAAAAATCTTTTTAACACTAGTAATTTTGGGTTTATATGGCTACAAATCATAACATAATCTCTAAAAAATCAAAATTATGGGTCACTGAAAGATCATTGGAGATATGCATAGTGGCCCTAAATGAGCTGCAAGATATTATGAGTGAATAACTTTGCACAGGAAGGAGCATAAAAAAGTATCAGAGAGATTAGGTTAAATGAGATAGCTTTAAAGGTCATTTCGAACTCTAAATCCATAATATATAGATTTAAGACCAAAAAGGAAGGGAGGACCGGCCATGCAGTGAGTGAGAGGACTAATAGCTGGACAGCTTATCTACTTTATAAGATCAAAAGAACTAGAGGAACTTCTCCAGCAATTTGGATGGACCCATTGAGGAAGATTTATGGTATAATACGGATGGGATGAGAAGATGGAATGGGATGGCACCTGTACCACTGGAGGGAATTTATCAGTAATATCACAGATCCAACAAAATATTGATTGCTTTGATGTATCAAAGAATTAAAAGTAATCATATGCTACTTTATTTTTCTACTATCAATATGACAATACTTAGTTTCTTGAAACGTTTGATTAACAGGATAAACCTAAGAAATTCTTTTCTAGATTTCATGTACAAATAATTATAGCTGTTACATAGCAATTGATCTTCATTTCTCTGAACACACATAAATCAACTCTCCACCACTGGGATCTAACTAGAGACCACTCTTCCTTTGGATCGAGCTATCAAACTTCTTGAGTTCTAATTGGAACTCTTACATTGTGATATTTTTTTTTAATTTTTTTAATTTTTAATTTTTTTAAATTTTATTTTAGTTTACATCATTCATTTCCATGAGATTTTGAGTTACAAATTTTTTCCCCATCTTTCCCCTATCCCCCCTTGTATGACCCCTCCCCCAATCTAATCTCTCCTATGTCCTCCCCTATCACTCCTCTAACTTTCTGATAGGGCAGGATGAATCTCCCTTCCACAGTGCCTGTGAATCTTAAGTTCCAGTTGGATGTAGTTAATAATATTAGTAATAATAATTGTATATATGTATATATATATACATATATATTTTTAACATTTGATTATAGAGCTTTAAATTCTAGATCTTTCTCTTCTTCCCTCGTCAGCCACCCCCACTGGAAGAACGAGCCATCAAATACAGGCTGTACATGTGTAATTACGCAGAACCTCTCCACAGTGGGCACATTGTGAGAGACTGATTACATATCCCTCCTTCCTATCCGCCCCCTCCCCCAGTTCCACTCTCTACACTGTCCCTGTCCTTCTACAGAAGTGTGCACTTCCATCAACCCGCCCCGCCACCCTGCCCTCCCCTCCATCATTCTGTGATATTTTTGATTAGTAAAATTTATTGTCTTATTTAGACCTTCAAACAGATAAGTAAACCATATGTATTCACAGTAAATTGGGATTTGAATTTAAGGCTAATCCTCCATAATCTTCCATGTTTCCCTTCATATTATTTTGTGTTGGAATTAAACATTTGAAAGAAAACCTAAGAACTATTTCTGTACTTCAGGGAGATGTGATCTCATCAATATGCATAGTCCCTTTACTGATATACATCATATCCCTTTACCTTTTCCATGCAGGTATGAACTATATAGTTCCTGAATCTTTTGAACTCTCATGAGACCTTGTACTAAAGGAAAGAAGACAGAAGTCAGTTTGCTGCAGCAGTGCAGGGCAGGCAGTGTATAAGGCAGAAAAGGCAGTATAAGATACCTTTATTTAAATATGTGTGTGTGTGTATCGTATGTGTGTTATTTCAGTTAGCAGAAATCTGCCTTCTCTCCCTCCTACTCAGCTCTCCTTCCTCAGCTGAAAACAAAAGAAAAACAGAACTCTTGTAACAAATATGTATTTTGAAAAACAAATTTCCTTGTTGGCCATGTCCAGACCTTTGCCTCTCCTTCAGGAGGTGGGTAGCATGTTTCATTATTAGTCCTCTAGATTCATGGTTGGTCATTAGGCTGATCATAGTCTCTAATTCTTTCAAAGGTGTTTTTTTTTTTATACCTTATTGTTGATGTTGAATAAGTTGTTCAGGTTCTGTTCTGAACTGTGCATCAGTTCATACAAGTCTTACTATACAAGACTTAGCAGATTTCTCTGAAACTATCTTCTTCCTCCTTTCTTCTAGCATAGTAGTATTCCATCATCTTTATATATTATAACTTGTTTAGCCATTCTCCAATTTATGGGTACGATCTTAGATTCTTACTTTTTGCCAACTCAAAAAGAGCTAGAAATATTTGTACATCCTTAGTTAGAATTTATTTTGCTTAGGTAGCTAATCCATCCCCTTAATCTTTGCCCCCCTCTAATACTACCTTCTCTCTTATTTCTTTGTTTCTTGGATAATCTTTTGTACTTCTTGTACAATCTATTAATTCCCTTTCTGATTCTTTCTTCCTTACTTCTCATTTCTTTTTAAATTTTTCCCCTTTGTGCTCCCTTTTCATTTATAAAATCATTTTTACTTTTTAAAAAACTATTGCCACATGCTTTTTCCTCTCAGGAATTCTAGTTGTATCTTTGGCCAAGTTGTATTTTTCTTTGAGGCTTTGCTTGTAGATGTTTTGGAATTAGTCTCTTCTTCTAGGTTTGTGTTCTAAACACAAACTTCTGAGTTTGTGTCTTCTGTCACCATTATAGCATTTTATGGTGGGATTCTGTTGTTTGTTTGCTCATTCTTCCAGCCTACTTTCTGACTAGTTGTGATGTTAAGGGCTAGGCTCAGGAGAAGTTCTGGGCTGATCCTGTTGCTATTTTGTCTCAGGGCCAGGTCAGTCTGAGGACCTGCAAGCTTTCTGTGCTTTCACAGTCTGATCCAGGGGAGTCTATTTAGTTTTCTCCCTGTCTGAGATCTGCAAGTTCCTGACTTAGCTTTGGTTCTGATCAAGAATAGACTGCTGCAGGGCTCAGCCCTATCAACTGTCTAGGAAGTTCTACTGGTTCAGAGTGACAGAATTGCACACTCTTCTTTGGTCTGGATTTCTGCCCTGGTTATTCCTCTGAAGACTGTGCCCCACCCCTATCCCCATCCCAACCCCAATGTCTAACCAGGATAGTCCTCGCTAGATGTTACTCAGAACTGGGTAGTTAGCAACAAATCTGCCAAGTAGTGCTTATTCCCTTATTGGTGTCCCACTGTGGGTCTGGAAGTGCCCTAGTATAGGTCTGAGATTTCCTGTTGCCTGAGTACACAGACTCTCCCTAGTGCTAAAAATGTCAATATTGCTACTGCTGGGCAAGCCCCTTCTGCAATGACCGTAGGCATCTATCTCCTTATGCCAACCTCTCATGGAAAAATTACTCACTGTGATTTTTACTTAGATTTCCCCATAAGAATTCTGTCTGGTGCATTTTCAAGATCTGTTTGGAAGAGCTTGCTGTACTTCTTCCTGTTACGCCACCATCTTCTGCCATTTTGGCTCCATCTCCCCATAAAAGCCACACTACTGCCACTTGCTTCTGAACGTGCTTTTTTCTCTCTGTATGCTTCCTAGAGCCTGCCATGCTACAGAACACCTCTCTGGGCCCAGGGCAGTCTTCCCTGAATCTGTGACCTTGAACTAGGTATAGTGGGTGACCAAGCTGCCAACTTTTACATGTTCATGATGCTCGTTTGGTCTGGAGGAGTAATTTGCCCCAGTACGCTGACTGAAATGAACACCTTGCCCTTTCAGATCCTGATAATTTATAATCTAGCAAGGAGGTGTACCAGGATTCCAAAGTAAAGTGCCAGCTTCCTCTGTACCTGCTCCTAGGGCTTCCCCTATATGTCTTTCTTTGGATATAGGGAAGCCAGGAGAAAAATTAAGTCACTGAGCAAATGAGGGGAAAATCTGCCTCTGCCAATTCCAGGGATCCTTTCCTCCCTCCAAAGTGGTGGTGAAGGCTGGTGAGTAATTGCTCCTGGGGGTAAAAACATATATTTGACTCTCTCCTTCTGCTCTTCTCCCATATTGACCCTTGTTGGGGGGAAGATTCTAAGTTCCAGACACCTTAAGTGTATCTATTCGCATTGTGAATAGCATTGTAGCAATTTCTCTACCTCTCCCTGCCTGCTTTTGGAACAATGCTTCCAAAATCTCGAATCCAATAGTGGAACAAGTATCCTAAAATGAGTACAGATGAACCTGCCCCTAGCTACATCTGTTCCCTGGGGATCCCAGTGATCTTGTCTTATACTCACGTGTACTCTTGCCTGCTTCTACAACCCCTAGTTGCCTTTGACTCTCATACAATCTATTAAGCACCTAATATTTACCAGAGCTGTGCTAAAAATTTTTTTTCTAAGTTTTCTTTTAAAAAAAATCTATTTTATTGACAACCATCAAAATTCTAGGGAAAAAATGAGACCCAGGAGAAACATACATTGATCTCCCTGTTGGCAATGTGCAGAACAGATTCAAGAAAGGGAAAAGTGGAAGCAAGATGGAATTAGGAAAGTAAGGTGATAAGGGCCTAAACTTGTATAGCAGTAGTAATGGAAAAGGGATCATTAATTAAGCATTTATTTTGTGATTTGGTAAAATTGTGATATCAAAACTTAGGATTTTCTTTCATGTTATTTTGTCTCCAGTTACCATATGAAGTTGAAAATTAGTTCTGTCTAGCTTTAGAGTTCCTTTTAAAATAAGAAAACAAGATTTTGAAATTTCAAGTCTATGACTTAAGTCTTAGCTGATACTTCCCATATTAGCTTTCCTCTACATTGCTTTCAGTTTTGATTATGTCTTGTGAGTGATTAGAAATTCTGTAACTTATATTCTAGTATTTTTCCTATGCTTATCTCTAGACCAGGGGTGGCGAACCTGCAGCCTCAAGCCCACATGTGGCCTTCTAGGTGCTTGGGTATGGCCTTTGACTGAGTCTAAGTTTTACAGAACAAATCTTTTATTAAGGGGATTTGTTCTGTGAACTTCTGATTTAGTCAAAGCCTGCACTCAAGGACCTATAAGGCCACATGTGGACTCGAGGCCACAGGTTCCCCACCCCTGCTCTAGATAATGTCCTCAATTTAGCAATATTGTATGTTGCTTAATATCTATGAACATATGTGAACACATTTTATTTTTTGAAAAGGAAGAGGGACCAGACCTGTGATATGATGATAGAGGAATCCCTGTCAAAACAGGCTCTGCATTTCAGAGAGTTGCTTGTGGGGCATTGAGAGCTTGTGACCAACTCAGGATCACCCAGCTGATTTGTGCAGAAGTGAAACTTGAATCTCTATGTCTTCCTGATAAAAAGAGACCAGGCCTCTATCAATTACAACACAGAACATATTTTCTCACAGAAATATTAGAAATGGTTTCCCAAAAGCCTAATTTAGCTCATAATGTACCTGAAGCATTAATTATAATAGTTCATATTACTTTGTGGATTACAGTGAAATTTCCTCCCATTGCCTCTGTATGGGCTATGTTAATCTTAAAATTTCAGTTACTTTTTATAGTATTGTTGCTTTTGGGAAATACATTTAAAATTTCAATTCAAAAGGAAGACCTGGGTTCAGATCTCATCTGTGACACATACAAGATGTTGTTTTCCCAGTGTTCTGACTTTAATATGGCTCCCATGGGTGAAAGGGATTGAAATACTCAGGGCATACAATTTATAATAGTATCATTTTCTTTTAGAGTATAAAATTACCAATAGTAAAACTGAATTGTTTGTTTTATTATGTCATCTTGATGTCTTGAAACTTTTCTCATTATCTGTTTTACTCAGCAAATAATTGTATATGGCTTTTGACCCAGTTATCTCCTTAGAGACCAAAGTTAAATAAAATTTTCTCAGATAATCACCTGTTTGATTTTCATTTTGCTGGGGGAAAAAAGCCAGTTTCCACAATAACTTTAAAAAATACAGAAAGCACTTCTGCATCTTTAAGACAAAATATTTTGGTTAATTAAAATGGGAAAGTTCCTTTAAAACAGAATCAGATTGGTAGAGTTTCACAAGTGTTTGTAAGTTGCTTTTTAAGGCAAAAGAACATGTTTCAAAGGTATATTTGTGTTTTCCAATTTTGTTTTCCTGAAATAGGTGTTTCAAAATCTTTGTCAAAGTATTCTAAGAGTTGATTCAAGAGTTGACCTTATTGGTCATCTATTTCAACTCATACTTGATTAAAGAATTCTCACTATTACACAGCTGATAAATCTTATTTAGTCTTTCCTTAAAGATCTCATATAAAAGGAGAATCAGCTGTTTGCCAGTGTCATTCATTCCTCTTTAGTATAAAAATACGTGTTTTAAGTGCAGTAACATCTTATAGGTAAAGGACTAGATTTACCTTCAAAAAACAAAACCCAAAAAAATGACCATAACTTTGCATAAACATAGGATCATAGATTTAAAGTTGAAAAAAATCTTTGAAATATAAATTGAAATATAAACCTTAGAAAAGTTAAATATTATATGCAATGACATGCAGATAATAGCGGGACAGAGATTTGAATTTAGATCTTCTGATTCCAAATCTAAGGCTCTTTTCATAGTGGCATGTTAAGTGTTTGGGGAAAATACTTTCATTTATTTTAATACTTTTGTTCACCCAGTTGAAGTTTTCTTCAATTTCTTATTGTCATTTCCCCTTTATGAAGTAGAAGTTGGGATTTGTGCACTAAGGAAATGATTAACATGTTACCCAATATAGTGTTAGCCACACGTATATAGGAAAATACAGTGCTCGCATCTTTCTCACTAGCCTGCTTGTTTGACAGATGTTTGTTTTTGTTATCAAAAATACTCAGGGAAGCCAGACTAAAAAGCAGTAAGATCAAACATAAATTTAAAAGCATTTGCTATGTGGTAAATTTAGCTCCAATATACAATAAAAAATAAAATACTTTGAAAGCTGAGCTTGACAGAAAGTTAGGGCATTATATTGCATGCATGTGTCTCTTTGTAACAGGAAGCTCACTTTTTTTTAGTTACCAAAAAGTAGATGATTTGCTGTAAGTTCTGTTTTAGCATGCACAGAACAAAATTGGGAAGAGTAAACAAAGTTTTTAGAAAAGCTTTTGCAACAAAAATTGGGTTCATTTTCGAATTAAGACTAAATCCTATTCCTTATTTCTTTTATTCAGTGAAATGAAAATCTACATAATCTGTTTAGTAGTGATTTGTTTTGTTGGCTTTATTTTAAAAAGTTGAATACTTCCACATCCATAAGATTTCAAATTTTTAAAAAGTCTCTTTAATATTTTCAAATATTTTTTGTAAGAGGATCATAAGCAGTCTTCCATGAGTCTTACTACTTTTCTCTTGTATAAAATATTTAAAATACAAACTGTGATACTAACAAAAGAGTTTTATTAAGATTTTAGTTTGTAAAGAAATATTTTTTGTGCTTCCCTCCACCCAAGTTTTGTGGTGCTTATTCTCAATATATGTTTTCCCATAAGAAAGTTTGAACCTTTTACTTATTATCAAATTACAAAATGTGTAATTTAGCTAGGAATATTTTAAAACCACATAGCACTTTTTCATATGTGAAATGAAGACAAAACCATATTACTTGATTTCAGTTTTTAGTTTCTGTAATCTTAAATAAGGGTAAACCTTCAACAAGGTTTGCTTATCTTAATGCTGTTAGAGAATGTATTTTATGTTAAAAAAAAACATTTCACAAAAGAATCAGTTCTTTTAAATTGATTCGAAGAAAAACTAAACTGATACCTAAGGAAACTGTATTATCAGTTCTAATTCCAAACCAAAATCTAATATCTTTATTAATACTGCTTTTTTGCCATTATTTTTTAGACCTCAGTCTCCTATGTTCTTACGTTGTTAGTTCTTGCATGTGGTGGCAGGTTATATGGCACTGGGCTAAGATAATTAAGTCAGAGGGCCAGCACTTAAAATTTGTTAAATCATAAAATACCTTTGGATTTTATATTGTGTGAGCTAACAGTTAACATCTTCCTTAAGAATATTTTAACTGTAAGAGGAGGTCCTGAAACCAAGATAGCTTAGAAAAACAGATAATCAAAAATAGAAGATACCAAGAGCAGAATATACTTTTAATACTTAATGCATATTTTTCTGTAGTTTTTTTAAAATGCTAGGAACTTTAGATATTTAAAGCACAGTTCATGTTTTTAAATGTCTCTGGGAAATGGAGTACAAGAAAACACTTTTCACAGTTGTGGCAGTGCAGGTCAGTTAAGTCCCAGTAGTCTATAAGTTCACGTGTTTTATATTGTAGATTCATTATCAAATATTTTACTTTTCAAAGCCTGCAGATTGTGCTGGATAAAATTCTCTGTTCCTTGAATTTCAGAGAATCTGGAATCACTCTTCCTGGCAGACCAGTTCTTCATTTTTATTGAATTTTGAATAGTGTCTGACGTGAAGTAGTAAATTATAGGGTCAAAGCAACAGTTTGAAACTGCAATACAAAGGGTGATGGGATACATAGTCCTGACTGCAGCCACCACTGAGCAGTTAACAAACGTTTGTGTTCTCATAAGAGAATAGAGTATCAAGTTGATGTTATATGGTACAAAACAAAAACAAAATATGATCAAATGAACAAAAATCATCTTCAGGACTTTAGTTTTGTTTAGTTTGCTTCTACTTAGAGTAGCTGGCTTATTTAAAGTCTTTAATACCATACTGGAACAGGTCACATTTAAGATTAATGGAATAAAAAATCCCACTGTTTCAATGAAAATTACAATCCTTGAGAGATAGGTTTTCCACGTGGCTTCTGGGAAATTTTCAAAGCACGCTTCTTCGGTCGAGTTTTTGCCCTGGGAGTGGGTAGACGGAAAAAAGACTGCCGGCGCACTGCCGCCTATCACAGTCAGCCACACGGAAAAGCAGACGATTTTTGCGTTTTTCTTGGTTCGGAGAGTTTTGGATCGAAATGGATAGAGAATAGCCAAAAACCGATCCACACTGATACAAGTTAAGAACAGAATGCTTCCGTACATGTTTGTATAAAACAGCATGACTGAAATCTTGCAAAGTATATCTCCGAAAGGCCAGTTTCGGGTGGCAAAGTAAAAAATCCGGAAGGGTAAGGTAAACACAAAAAGCAAATCCGACAGCGCCAAATTAATCATGTATGTAGTCGTTTCATTTCGCATTTTGAGTGTGCATAAAAAAATGTACATGGCTACACAGTTCGAGATTAATCCCAGCACAAACACCATGCTAAACATGCACCCATACAAAGTATACTTAAAGGAGTCATCGTAGGAACAGTTGGAACTGTTGGTGCTTACCATCATAAAGGTGCTTTAGATTTACAATGTAGAAATCCTAGCTGTAGCAGCCTCCTCTTCCTCTTTTTCGTATTCAGATGATCACTTTATAACCTCTAATTTATTTGCAAATGTTTGGGGTCTTTGGATGGCTTCATACGTATTTCCTTTCTCTTGGAAATCTCCAGAAGAAACATGAAATTTGGCAGCAAAGTTGCAGTCAGTTTCCTCAAAAGGAAAGCATTCTTTTCTTACAGGAGTCTCTACAAAAACCTGGGATCCAGGGCTGGTTGGTTGAAAGAATCCTTTTTTTAGATAGCTAGTGAAGTCATTCTTTAGGAGCATGAATTTAAAGTAAACCGCTATGCTTTGCTTCTGTTTGAAATCCTGTATTTCATGAATGAAACAATTCAATGAAACAAAATTTCGAAGTTGATTTAGCAAAAGAAAAGTTAAACTTTAAAAGCTACTTACAGAACGTTTAGAATGTGAAGTGCTTTAAATAGTCTCACTTGGTGTCTAGCTTCTTATTCCTTTGAAATAAGTTTTCCTTCGTTACCCCTCTGGGATGCTGATCTCAGAAAGCGAAAAGCAAAGCAAATTCAGAAACAGTTCCCAAAAGTTATTTGCCCCAGATGAATTGAGAAGCTTTCTGAAGTCGCCTGCAGCATTGTGTGTGTGCAGGAACAGAAGAGGAAGGCTTCCTAGGTTTTAGTATGACATCACAGGAAGAAGAGGCTGGGTTTGGATAAAGAATGGTTCCAACCTCCAGTGTTTGCAGTTTCTTTAATCTGATAACATGTCTGCTAGGAATATACCTTGGAGGCTTGCAAATGGTCCCAGGCTCCTTTACTTTCGGAAATCCCTTCTAAGGTGCTGGCAGTGTATCCTTTGCATCTTTTTTCCCCTTTCAAGTAACATTTTAAATTTTGAAGTAATTGCCAAAATTTAGTGAAAAATCAATCTCCCATAATCGCAGCATAAATTTGAGAAGTTAAGTTTAAATCCTGTATCAGTTTTCATTAACTGGATTTTCATGTTTTCAAATTGAAATTATCAGTGAACCACTTCATTTTTCTTCAAATATGTTTTTCTGGTTCATAGCAAGGTACAGGATTTTTAACCTGCTGCATAACTGCAAACATAAAAAGTAAAAATTTTATGTTTTAGGCATAAATAAAATTTGAGTTAAAAATTGTTAGTTAATTTGACTTCTTTGATTTCTTTCTTTTTCTTAATATAGGTAAAAATAACTGAATGTGGCTATTGTTGGTAGAGACTATAATTCCATATACTTTTTCAGTCAGTTTAATGCTGGGAAAGAATATTCTCATATAACCTCTTACCACATTTTAAATAAAGCTAATATTTAGTTTTACAATGTTTTATTACAATAGATTTGTTAATATACTTTCAGCAAATGGAACAAATGCCTGTTGGTAATGGAATTTGTGTTTGTCAAATCATCAGTTCGTAATTTCCTTCCTACTTCCCATTTTGCAACTTGTAAGTTATGTTTCTTATGACACCTATTTGAGAATATAGAAGATTTTCTTATAATTTGGAAATAATTTGTGAATGATTTCAGGATATCTTTATAGTTGAAATAACTCCATATAAAGTCTAGAGAACAGATCCAAAAAATACATTTAGTAGATAGAATTTCCATAGATATTAATATTTCCCAAATTTCTCCTCTCAAATAATACATTTTTTTTCCTATTTGGAATTGACATTTTTTCATTTGCAACTTGACTGAATTTTGATTGGGGAAGAAAGGCTTGAAATTTTGGTGAATTTCAAAGGGAATCAAGGAAGATCAAGATCTAATTCTTTTTATGCAAATTAATTTATTAGTTAAAACAAAGTTGTTTTCCGGAGCACCATTCATTTTTGGCCATGTGACTGAGGTATTATTTAAAATGGCATCTTTTGGCCTTTGTTCACTAAAATATCCTATTCCTGCAGCAGTCATTTATCTCATACCTACAGAATGCTAGATATTGGGGTTACTGAAACAAAGGGACAGTACTCAGGGTTTTTACAGTGGTGATAGGAAGGAGGGTTAACTGTGAACACCAGTAAGTAAAGGCAAAAGTAGTTAAAGGGAGGTGGAATGGAAAAGGACTTGTCTCCTTTGAAAGGTAGTACTTGAGCCTAGCTTTGAAGAAAGCTAAAAATGCAAGCCCAGAATGAGGAGGAAGTGCATTCTTGGCATGGGATTTGAATGACATGTGCAGTGATATGGAGATGTGAGACGAACTCTCTGAGGAATAATAGGTAGGACAGTTTGGCTGGAATGTAGAGTACTTGAAGGGGAGAAAAAGGTGTGTGGAATAAACCTAGAGATATAGGTTGAGTACAGATTGTGAATGACTTTAAATTTCACACAGAGGAGTTTGTACCTTTCCTAATAGCATACTGGAAGACTAATTGAAAATATTAGCTGTTAGCACTTTGAACTTGCTTTATGAGTTAGTTTGTACAAGTAAACAATAAAATGATGGTCCAAATATCAATGCAAGACATTGCTAGGGATGGAAAAACAAAATAAGAATAGAGTACCCTGGAGTCAGGAGGACCTGAGTTCAAATAGGGACTCAGACACTTGACATTTAACTAGCTGTAGTGACCTTGGGCAAGTCACTGAATCCCAATTACCTTGCCTCCCCTCCCCCCCCCAAATAAATAAATAAATAACCACACCCAAAAAAATCCTTGCCTTCAAGGAGCTTATATTATACTGGAGCGATGCAACATAGACAAAAACATAAAATAATTTGAAAAGGTGGAAAACACTGTTAGCTATTGCTATCAGGAAGGCTTCCCACAGGAATGACATCTGAGATAAGCCTTGAAAAAAACTAAGGATTCTGAGAGGCAGAAGTCAGGAGAAAATGCATTCCAGAAATGTGGGCTAGTATAAAATCATGGAGACGAGATGGAAAGCCAAGTTCTTAAAGCAGCAAGCAGACCATTTTGGCTGGGACATAAAATTTTTTAAGGATAATGGTGTGAATTCAATTAGGAAAAATATGTTAGAACCAGACTACGATACAGTCAGTAAGAGAGCTCTTCAGACACAATCGGAGCCATTTCAGGTCCAAGGTGGTCTGCCTTATATAAGTCAAAAATCATATACCATATCTTTTAAATATGTGTGTTTAAGATTTCTTCAAAGATGTTTATTACGATGATAATTTCAGTTTCTTTCATTATTGATCTGTATTATCTCTTGTGGCAGCCAAGTTACATTGATGATATATAAAACTGGAGTCTGTTCAAACCTTCATGAAATGCTGTTTGGCTATGGATCTCTCTCACTTTATATTTGTGCAGTTTAGTTTTGAACCTAAGTGCATGGCTGTATAATGATCTTGATTAAATATTGTGCCAATTTAAAAAATCTTATGCCACCCTAAAAATCTGCCTTATTTAGTGGAGATTAAATAAAAAATCTTTTCAAATAATGAGTTGAGTTGTTTTGAGTATTGAAACAAAACCTACTAATCAATCAATAAACATTTATTAAGTGCCAGCTATGTGCCAGCACATTGGCATCTGGGTAACACAGTGGATAGAGTTCGGGGCCTGTAGCCTGAAAAACTCTTCTTCCTGAGCTCAAATTTGGCTTCAGACATTAGCTATGTGACCCTGGGCAAGTTGCTTAATCCTGTTTGCCTCAGTTGTAAAATAATATGGAGAAGGAAATGGCAAACCATTTCAGTATCTTTGCCAAGAAAATCCCAAGTGGAGTCATGAAGAGTTGGACATGACTGAACAACAACAGTGTGTGCCAGGCACTGTGCTAAGCTCTAGGGATGGAAAAGAGACAAAGGATAGTTCCTGTCCTCAAGAAACTTACAGTCTAATGGAGTCTAATAAACAAATATATACAAAGCAAGCTATATTTAGGATAAACAAGAGATAATTAAAAAAGAGAAGGCACTGAAATTGAGAAGGTTTGAGGAAGACTTCCTTGTAGAAGGTGGGGTTTTGGTTGCGACCTAAAGGAAAGCGGGGAGATCGGTAGTTGGGAGTTAAGGAGGATGAACATTCCAGGTGTGGAGGATATTAGAGCCAAGGGTGGAGTATCTTGTTCATGGCACAACCAGGAGGCCAGTGTCACTGCATCAAAGAGAAAGTGCATGCTAGGAAGGGAGGTGTAAGAAGACTAAAAGAGAGGATGAGGCTAGATTATGAAGGGCTTTGAATACCAAACAAAACATTTTATATTTGCTCCTGGAGACAATAGGGAGCCACTGGAATATTTTTATTGAGGGTGACATGATTGGATCTGCTCTTTAGGAAAATTGGTGGCTGAACAGAAGATGTATTGGAGTGTGGAGAGACTTGAGGCATCCCAAAAATCTAGAGAAAAGAGAATGATCAGCATTGTCAGAGGATACAGAGAGATCAAGAAGAAGGAAGATTAAGAAAAGGCCATTGGATTTGTCAGCTAAGAGATCGTTAGTTGCTTTGGAGAGAATAGTTTCACTGGAATGATAAAGTTGGAAGCCAGATTGTAAGGATTAAGAAGAGAGAAACTAGAAGCATGCAGAATAGATAGATTTACTGTGTTTTGGTGGAATTACTTATTAGAAAGTGACTAAAACAAACTTGTTTAATTATTACTCATCTGTATGTCATTTTAAATGATTTTTACAGATTCTTAAGCATTTCAGTCAGTCAGCCAGCATTTATTAAATGCCCGCTATGTTGCAAGCACAATGCTAAGTGCTGGGGATACAAAGAAAGGTAGAAAGTAAAAAATATACCATGCTGTCAAGGAGCTCACAGCCTAATGTAGGAGATCATATGCAAACAACTATGTACAAACAAGATGTATACAAAAAAAATTGAAGAGTAATTGCAGAGGGAAGGCAGTAAGATTAAAGACTATGAGAGACTTCTTACAGAAGGTGGGACTTTAGCTGAGACTTGAAGAAAGTCAAGAAGCAGGGATGAAAAGGAAAAACATTCCAGACAGCCAGTGAAAATGCATTTTGTTTCCCAGAAATGAATAATATCCATTGAGAGGATGTGGTGCTGTGGAAAAGGAACTGGCTTTGGTGTTAGAAGACCTAGGTTGCCAATGTGACCTTTGACAAGTTATTTTAACTTTCAGGGTCTCTGTTTTTGTATCCTTAAAAATGAGGTGGTTTAACTAGGTGATTCCCTAATTTCCTTCTAATAGTAAATGTTTGTTATTATGTCAGTATGTTCTCTCCATGTGTTTTATCCGTATAACGATCTTGATATTTAATAAAGTCCATAATATTTGGAGTATATGATTAGTTTGTGAAATTTTTATTTCTCCCCCACGTACACACCTGTGACCTCTTTGACAAAGGGAAAGTTCCCTGCCCCCCCCAGCTCCCTCTACTCACGCATATCAATATCTACTTTTTGTAGATAGCCTTAGAGAGTTGCCTGAGACACTGACTTGCCCACATCACATAGAATTTTGCCAATGGCAAGATTTGAATCCATGTCCTTCTGACTTCTTAGCCAGCTGTTTATTCACAATTCCACAATACCTCCTATAAAAATCTACTTTTAAAGCAGTATCACAGAATGCACTATTCAGTACTTTACACTACAATTCTCCAGTAATATCTTATTTGAATACTTCATTCTGATGTAGCAATGGCAGTTTAATACCAATCCTAAAAATTCCTACCAAGGTTGTAGGTATGGGTCTGATAACAGACAACCAAGAACTAACTAACAAAATTGGTCACCAGAAGGTTGACCACCACATGATTCATCATTTAGAGAGATTGTAATCTACATTGGTGAAAGTAATACACCTCTTGATATAATTGTGATTCTTATGTCTAACTTTGTGTAACTTATGTCTGACTTTGAG
This sequence comes from Pseudochirops cupreus, assembly GCA_028627135.1. NCBI lineage: Eukaryota > Metazoa > Chordata > Mammalia > Diprotodontia > Pseudocheiridae > Pseudochirops > Pseudochirops cupreus. The sequence goes on from CM053582.1 coordinate 141,229,296, forward strand.
GAACCATTGCTGTTCATGCAAAGGTTAGAATACTGTTCCTTCTCTTTTCTCTATTAAGGGGCCCCTCTTCTTTGTACCAAAGCATACAATCTGACTAGTTTTATTCAGGGATGGGGTGGCATGAGAGTGGAACTAAGCTCACTTTTCTCACATTGTTCAGGTCATTACACACCCCTTCCCAATCCTGGAGCCTTGTATAAAAATATATTTGTATCTTAGGTTATGATTCATATTTAGGGCTTCCCCAAGAGTTAGGACAGTGTGAATATATAGTATGAATCAGTTACGGTACGGGTATTTATTTCCTATGCATAAAAAGAATGCTAAACAGAGAACACTAAAGTACATAATGTACAAAAGTAAACTTAGAACAGGATTCATTAACTTAAAATAGTTGTTACAATTTGCTGATAGGCTGACAGTTAAAAATCTCATCAGAATATAAAAGAAGTTTGTAGGATTGTTAATTAGGTATTTTATCTCTCACCTGAGCTCTGCACTGTCTGAACTACTCCTACTACATGTCTGCTGATAAAACATTGGGACGTGGACCTGTCCTTTTGTTGATGGCCAACCTTTCCAAAACAGAAGTTTCTCATACTGCCAAGCAACTCCTTATTGGATCTGGAAACTCAGTACCTCTCAAACTCATACAGTCACCTGCAAGTTGATCTTGGGATAGTTACTTATTGACCCAATATTCGAGAAAAGAAAAACAATACAGAGCAGAAAGGCAGTCAAGAGTCTATGTGCAAGGTTGCCAAGGCAGGGTATGTGCTTTAGATGCCATGTGCTTATAACCTTATGGAGGCTGGGGTGGGAGAGTAAGACAAGACTCCCTCCCCCATTTCCTTTTGGGACGTAGCTTACAACTATTCTGACATGACTCGCAGCTGGAAAGGAAGAAAATTGAGGTTGGGATTGCTCCATTTTAAATATCCAGGAAGTTGTCTCTTCTTTTGACCAGTGATCTCAAAAGCAGCAGATGGATAGAGCTCTGGGCCTAGAGTCAGAAAGACTCATCTCTTCCTGAGTTCAAATCTGGCTTCAGACACTCACTAGCTATGTGACCCTGGGCAAGTCACTTAAGCATGTTTGCCTCATTTCCTCATCTGTAACATGAACTGGAGAAGAAAATGGCAAACCACTCCAGTATCTTTGCCAAGAAAACCCCAAATGGGGTCATGAAGAGTTGAACATAACTGAACAGCAGTCATCTCAAAGTGTAAGCTCTTTAAACTTGAGTCAGCCATGACTAGAAATAGGTCCCAAGGTTTCCATGGAATTGACCATAAATAGGAAGGACATCTCTGGGCATATTACATCAAATGACCCTCATTATACTAAAATAGCCATTAAGTTGGTATATAGACTTAGAAACTTGTAAAATAAAGCCTCCTTATCCTATGATGTAATCCTCATGGATTATTTCTATTCATAATTTATAATAGTTTTTACTTAATAGAAAAGGTAAAGGATGGCAGACCTATTTTCCCTTGAATGTTATTTCTTTGGATCTTATTAGGATGCATTTCATCTCAAAGAAATAACAATAAAACCTTTTGAGTCTAAGAAATGAACTTTTCCAATTGGTGTAGATTAGAACAGTTTATTTCATTAAAAATTTTTTTTTTATCATGAGAACTAAAAAGACTTACTGCTTCTGAAACTTTTTTGGCCTATTCCATTTGCTAAACAAGCATAGACTATTTCTCGGTATCCTCTAAAAGTGATTGGGCTGCCTTTATTGGTGACGCAGCTCTTTACTAGGCTTCATAGAGCATGAGTCATTTACCAAAGTTCAAAGAAGGCATAAATTATACTGTTATATACTTTCATCGGGGCAGAGAGTTAAAGAGGTATGACTTGGAGAATTAGTGCTGACTCTTGTAAAGTTCAGTGGCTTGGGAGAGATTGTAAAGAAAGGTTAGGCATGGTGGTCAAAAGCAAAAAGATGTGGATGGGGGTGTAAGTAAAAGATTTAGCTCTTCAAATAACATTTGTACTTTACTTGTGCAATTTAAATAAAATGCATACTCCTAATCCTGGCATTTTAAACTGTCTATAATTTGCTTCCTATCCAACTTTTAAAATTTATTTTATTCTTTTATTTATTTTTTTTAACTTTTGCTTATTTTTAGTTTACATCATTCATTTCTATGAGATTTTGAGTTACAAATTTTCTCCCCGTCTTTCCCCTACCCACCATCCCAAAACAGCAATCCCGCTGTATACTCCCTCCCCCAATCTGCTCTCTCCTATATCCTCACCCATCACCACTCTGACTTTCCAGTAGGGCAAAATGGATCTCCCTCTTCCAGTACCTGTATATCTTATTTCCCAGTTGCATGTAAATAATAATAGTGATAATATATATAGATAGATATATAGATATAGATATAGATATGTACATATATATTTTTAACATTTGATTTTAGAACTTTAATTTCTAGATTCTTTCCCTTCCTCCCTTGTCACCTACCCCCACTGGAAAGACAAGCAATTCAGTACTGGCCATACATGTATAGTTAGGCAGAACATCTCTACAATGGACATATTGTGAAAGACTGACTATATTTCCCTCCTTCCTATTCCACCCCCCCACCTGTTCTGTTCTCTGTTTTGTTCCTGTCCCTTTACAGAAGTGTGTGTTTCTAACAACCCTCCCCCCCAACCTGCCCTCCCCTCCATGGTCCCCTTTCTCATCCCCTTCCCCCCTACTCTCCTGTAGGCCAAGATACCCAATTTAGAGTGTATGTCATTCC